>JANZLQ010000079.1:38187719-38216589 GCA_026212715.1 Elanus axillaris
CACCCCCAAACCTGCGAGGGAGATGGAAATCAGAGATTGTGTTCAGGGTTTTCACATACTAGTGCTGAACCCTCAGCGCAGTCTGCCAACTAGAAACTTGGGAAGAGGTGCCCTTGGATCTGCTCCCTTGCTGGCTTCTCAGAGTGAAATGCTGGAGGATTGCCCATCTGGAGTTGCTCCTAGGGGTGCTTGCATTCCCATTATCCCTCTTGCAGGCCCACCACGTACTTCCCTGAACCTCTTCCGCTTCGGATGCCTCCCGTCCTCTTTGTAATCACCTCCTTGTGCTAAGGACTGTTTGTGTGGCATTGGCCCAGTGCCAAGGGCCTGCACTTCTCCTTTGCTCTGCTCTATGTCCATGCTCATGTCTGACCTTTCCAGATCTGCTCTGCTCTTAGGGCTGTTTGTTCCTATTCTCTTCTTACTGCCTGTAGTTAACATTTCCCCTTCCAGCCCACATTAGCCTGCCTGTCCTTCCTTGTCCTCCCTGCTTTTCTTCCACTAGAGGAGCTGTGAGTATTCCTGGTACCCTGGATATACTGATGGGGTGTACGGAGGAGCTAAAATGTTAGACTGGAATGGTCAGGGAGGCTCCAGGAAGGAGGGACTTGATCACCCACAGCTTTAGAATTAATAGTTATGATTACTAATTAGCATTTAGGTCTGTGTCCTTACCCCTCCTCCCCAGCTTCCCCAAGAGGGGCACAATTAATATAAACCAGCTGCTTTGTAAAGACACAGAGCTGTCTTCGTGGAGTGTGAGTCTGCATTCACAAAGCTGTAAAGAAGAAGGATATTGGAATGTATTAATAGAAAAATTATTTTTGAAATGGTGCAGGGCACTGATGTAATGGGGGAACTAAACTTACACTAAAAGCTGCCACGTTTGTCATAGTTGGGAAGTATCTCAAGGTGCTGACACTAATAGAAAAATACCTGATTGTTGCCAACTGGGGCTGGTGCTGAGGGAGTGGAGGGGAGGGGAGGTGAAAACACTTTAAAAACAAAGTACAGGTTTAAGTTGGATTCAGGGAGGATCCTCTGTGAGGTGGGAATAGTTTTACTGGTACATTTTTACATGCTGGAGGAGCAGGTTAATCATAGAAGGGACAACTTTGAACTTTGTGGCTAATTCTTGCCAGCTTGACTGGGAATTCAGTGCTGGAGTTTAATGGCTCAAAATGGCCTTCTGACATGCACACATTTGTCCAGCAGAATGAGGGAAGCAACAGCATGTGAACAAAAGCATTTTTTATCAAGAAGGCGTCCTTGGTCTTAGCTGTATACTATCAGTGGAGTGCCTTCAGCCTAACGCACTTCTTTTTTCAGAGGTTCCCTTGTAATTTGCTTTGTGGTATCATATCATGTTAGCATATATCCGTTACTGAAAATGCAACAGAAGAAGAGTTAGCAGTAATCATTCATTTAAACTGGAAATATTAACATTATTTTTGTAAGTGACTGAATGTAAATGAGGTAGTTTGAATTCCCTGGTGGCTTGTAATTAGGCCTGTTTTTGCAAAGGGTAATCTTATCTGGTGTTTCATGGTGCCAGCTGTTCACATGAGTCAGTAGGAGCTCATTCCTCACCCCCATTCCTGCATCCTGCATAATTTTGGAGGAATTAACTTTCTTATGAAGCACCAAGCAAAAGTGACTTGATACAAAAAAGTCCCATATATAAGATTTTTTGAAGTCCCTTAATTCTTACAACTTTTCTGCAGCGAGGTCAACAAGTTACTTAAATCTTTCTGCCCAGAAACATTTCATTAATCATATTTATAAAAGATTAAATGTCTTTTTAAATCATTGGTATGAACAGAAGTACTCTTTGCTTTGAAAGCAGCAACTCTGCTATTCATTTCAAAGTTATGGGAAAATTTAATTATTGATATTTTGACATTCTTTAGAAATCAGGCGCAACCAATAGTAGTTTCTTGGTATTCTTTCTGCAGACTTTCAGTTTCAGCAAGATCAGTAATAAAATAACCCAGAGCATAAAGTGGTTAAACCAGCTAAGAATAAAGATATAAAAGGGAGTAGGGTTTGAGAGATGACTGAACTTGTAAGGACAGGGGAGGGGGGGAGATGCGAGAGACCTGAGTTTTCACCCGCTGCAGTAATGTTAAATGTACATGCCCTTTTTTGACACACCTTGTAACCACAAATTGGTAATGTCACATGCCAGTGGATTTATTTGTTATTGTGTGTCTGTGGAGCCTCCTGACAGGGGTTGGATGTTAAGTCTGAAAGCTCTGCCCCCACACACTGTCTATGATAGCAATTTGTGTGCTCCTCCTGCTGAAAGGAGCCATTTTTACAGTAAGTTAAGCTGTTCTTTCATGGTCTTCTTCTTTCCCACGTGCTTTTTCGACAGCCTCCTCTTATCCCAAAATCATCTTTCACATGACTGGTACCATAGCATAAATGCTCTCACCTGGTCGGTCACTTTCTGAGAGAGTGATGTGGAGATGAACTTGGCACAGGAGGGATGGATTGGTATTTTTGTATATCCTAAGCAATGTTTTGCCCTCTCTGAGGGTACCAGCAAACAATGCTTTCTTAAAGGGGGCCCTGAAGTCCTTTGGTGATGCCAGAAAACCTGACGGCAAATTGTCCTCCTCCTGGGCAGGTGCAGAGGGTTACAAGCAGAGATCTGGCAGGCTTTCATCCCTCGGTTCTCAGTCTGTTGGCTTCACAAGTGTACTATTTGGCAGGACAACATGGGAGGCAGTTTTCTACAGGAGAGGGGATGAGTTTGTAAATGGCAGCGTGTACTCCAGCCCGGAGGTGATGTTGGCTGGGTGCATTTTCTCTTCTAGCGCTCTTATCTCCATACATCTGTAGCTAACCTATCTGATCCGTAATGATGGTTTTCATTACAGCTCCTCAGCACAGCTGCGAGGTGGGTCGGTGATTTCCTTCACCACCAACTCTCCCGGCCTTTTCCTTCCCTTCCCTTCCCTGGACATGCGGTTTGTCATCTGCTTGCACAGAGCCTCCTTGTACTGGGCTGTGGCTTCCTGTACTAAATCTGATCCAAATTTGTGCTGTGAGGTATTCCCTCCCCCTTGAAGGGTGGCAAGGAGGAAAATAACAGTTGAGAGTGAATAGGTGTTGGCTGTGATCTTTACATGTGCTGGCAGCAGATCCCACAACTTGTATTAGCTGCACAAGTTGAACAGATGGAACAAATTGACAAAATCGTGTTCACTCACGCTGTGCTTGAGGAGCAGCTGAGTTGCTGTTTGAAGTTGAAAGTTTGAGTGTGTTTTTTTTTCCCCTTGTAGTGGAATTTCTGGTTATATCGTAGAAGCTATTGCCTCAGTGCTCTGCAGTAGCCCAAAACAGTTAATGAGAGCAGTGTGTGTCCTCCTCTGTGGATCAGTGCACATGGCCAGGGTTTTGGTGAGGCAGAGGGGAGGATGAAGGATGTTTCCTTTCTAGGTAATGGACTAAATGCCTCCTCTGGTTTTCAGTCCACAGTAGGCAGTGAACTTGGATCAGGGCTGTTCTCAGCCCTTTTCTGTTCTGGCACCATCCAGGTCAGGACAAGACTTCAGCTTTGTTTTGAGGGGGGTGTGCATGAAGGAGGTGATAAATGGAAATATGCTTACAGAGTTTTGAGTGTGATGATTCTGAAATTGAGGAAAACAACTTTTTGTTCTAGACAAGATTAACTCTTCCCCATATATTTCTCCAAGCAGAGCTCTAAGTTGCTCTCAAAGGCTCTGAGAAGGATGTGGGACCAGAGGCTCCTAATCCCATCAAAGATCTCCTCTTTGCCTTGAGGAAAAGCTGGTTTACACCAGTGCACATGGCATCTGCAGCTTGCTGACTCAGCTTTGCTGGTCTGCACCACATGGGAAGACTCTTGAGGCTTCTCCCTTGTACTTTCTTGCTTCCCCTGCCTTTCTTTGTGCAAAATACTGGACATGCAACTGGTACTTTTACCTTCCTACACACTGACAGTGAATGAGAAGCCCCAAATTTGGGATGCAACAGGTGGATAATTTTATTCCTGATGTAGCTTTGAAAAAAGAGTTATTATTCTATCTTCCTACTGAAATTTGTCTCTCAGAGTGATTGCTTATCTGCTTGTTCTGTCTTCCCCTTGCCTCCCTTAACTCTTCAGGACTTCAGGATGCATTTGACAGTGACTGGGAAACTGGGAAGATCACTTACAACAATTACAAAAATGGATCTGATGATGCTGTTTTGGCTTACAAACTCTTGGTACAAACAGGCAACCGAGCAAAGCCCATTGACATCAGCCAGGTACTGTATCAAAGTCCATACTGGTTTATATATATAGGAAGATACAAGTCATTCAAGAACAGGGGTTGATGCAAACAGCATGTTGTAGTCTCTTTTTTCATCTTGATGAATTGAATGTCTGAGTTACACCTTACTGTATGGGCTCACTGACTTTGCTGAAGTCACTTGTTAGCTGCAGCGTGGCCTGTGTTGCAAAGTGTTCAAAATCAACACTGGGAATGCCTGCCCTTGATTATTACTGGTTAGTGTGTGTTTGGTGCTACTCCTGTTTCAGACATGCTCAGTTTCCACTGAAACTGTTGTGAAAAATGCTTTGCTGCATCCATAGTTAGATGGAGTCTGGTCCTATGCCAGACAGAGCCAATGTTAGCCTTGTTGCCCTAAGTGGCATTGTTTCTGATTTGAATCAGATTGCCTTATAGGGTCGACCTTTGCTCAGCTTTCTGCTGCGGCTTTGAATCTAGCATTTGCAATTATTTGGTTAGTTCCTATTGATTTATGCAAAAATATTTTAAATAATATGTTGATGAATGATACCACTAAGGGAGCTGAAGTCATTATGTGCTGTATCATAGTCTTTTACCATCATCACTAAATACAGCTATACTGTTGTAGAAATAAGACTGGCAGTTGTTTGTGCTGCCTAAATAAAATATGTCTGATGTTCTTTTGCAAGATTATAGCGTATGACTGCATTTGCTATAGGCATTGATAGGTGGAAATGCATTAGGTTTGACTCTTTACACTAAAATTAGATTTCAAACCTCTAAGAAGAAATTCTTCAATAACCTAACTTCTCATCTCCTAGAGTCATCATTGACTCACTGTGCTTTGAGGCAGAAAAATAGTCTTTCTAATGAGCTTCTTGGCAGATCTGCTTATTGTCTTTCTTTTTTTCCTGGCATTAAAGGAGACAGATTTACGGAGTACATTGTTCAAAGTCACTATGGTGTGTAAAACACACTGCTGTATAGCAACATGCAACATGCTGTCAGGTCTGAATGAAGCTTCAGCTATGAATTAAGCAAAGAAAGGGAGTTGAAGAGAAAACCTTCAGTGAGATTTTGTTTAGCAGAGGGTACCAGGTACGCTGTGGAACAAATGCGATTGGACTGCAGCTGCTGATATAATTTCCTGTGCCTGGGAGGGAGAAAAGTGCGGTGCACCCACAGGGGCTGAGCGCTGTACTATGCAGTTCCAGAGACAGCTTGAAGACATACAGTTGTTGCATATCCTGTGGACTAATTGAATCCAGATCCTTGGAATCCAGCTTTTTTTTTTTTAACTGCTGTCACTGTTGTTTTTCATTTCATTAAAAAGACCTGAAACTGGAGCTGAGCCAGAATTTTAAATAAACAAAACAAAAAAACCCCAGTAATACTTTTCACCCACAGAGTCCTCTGTCAGAGCTCTAGCTGTGCAGGATTTGGCTGCAGAACCCTAGAAGTGTACCACTGCTGTTTACCCCACAGATGCATTTGCCCACAGTGACCCAAATAACACAGGGCACTCGTCTGCTTTCTTGACGCTGGGCATTTTCTGAATACATAGGTCATAGGAGGCAAGTGTTAGCAAAATTTATACAGATGTTGTTTTATTTTTATAGCTCTCCTCCATTTACTGGGTGGCATTTCCTTCAGTGTTAACAACAGAGGTTAACTGCACACAGACGTGTATAGGGACTCTTGCCAGGTTTTCTTTCCCTGTCTTTAAATATGTTTCTCCAACTTGGTTGTTTTGCACTCTTGGCTGTAGGCTTTCAGAATTTGGATTTAATTGGTTCAGTCTATTCTGGAACCGTCTGCTGATTTAGTGGTTATTGTAAATATTATATGAGAACTAATATATAAATAACCACTTTCTACTGTCATTGTAGTTTTTCGATTTTTTTTCTTTGTCAAACAATAGTTTACTGATAAGTCATTTCAAGTGAAGAGTCATGCTTTTTTGCTTTTCCCTTCCTATACTTGTGTTGCATCTGCAGGCCATTTGTTGAAAGCTTTACGGCAAGAACCCTGAAAGCAAAACTCTTTCTGAAAGGCTTCCAATTTTTTCCATTTTGCAGTTGACTAAACAGCGTCTGGTGGATGCGGATGGAATCATTAACCCAAATGCTTTCTACATCTACCTGACAGCCTGGGTTAGCAATGACCCTGTGGCCTATGCTGCCTCGCAAGCCAACATCCGGCCGCACCGCCCAGAGTGGGTCCATGACAAAGCAGACTATATGCCAGAAACAAGGCTGAGAAGTAAGTGGCATTTCATCTTCATGTCTTAGAGTTTATGTAAGTGTCCTGGCTCCTTCCTGCAAGAACCAGTAACTTAGTAGTTGGCTGATGCTGCATAGGGCTCAGAAGCATAAACAGGACAATGTATTGTGTTACTCTGCAGTCTTATGAGACACATGCGCTGTTGCAAATGTGGCATTACTGCAGGTTTTTAATGTGGCATTACTGCAGGTTTTTATCATGTTGAAAAATAAGTTTTGTAACAGTTTAAAGCTCTAAAAACTTAGAGTAAGCATTGCTTTTTACTGTCACTTGATAGTTCTGTCTCTGTTATCACATGAAGTTCCTGCCTACATCATTCTGAAATTTCATCACTGAGATTATATCATATTTATCCTCAATTCTTAATACCTAAGGGATTTCTATCAAGTTAGCTCATATGCTAAGCTACCAACACTGATACAGTACAACAGCTACTTAGGTAGGGGAGCAGTCCCATTCCATGCCATTCACTGTTTTCCTGAGCGCCAATGCCAGTTTGCATTGCTTTGCTTCAGCTTTCAATTTACTGGAAGAATTACTAGTTGGACACCAGTGGGGAAGGGGAGAGGGCATATAGGGGAGGACTGGTGCACTGGGAAATATGATTGGGTAACCAGCTAGCCATGCTTCAGTGTATCCGAACCCTAGAGCTTTGTGGCAGTCAGCCAAGTCTTGTCTTAAAGAAAATTTATAGTTGAGATTATAATAGGGCAAATCATGTTTAGCAAGTCAACTGAATGACCCTGCAGGGTCTGGAACACACAACGGCAGTAACAAAATGCTTGCTGTGGAAGTTGGTTTTTTTCTTGTCATACAGTAGACTTAGTGTTACGCTCAAAAAGAAGTATGGAGAATGTTGTTTTGTCAAATTATTGAAGGATAAAAAGTTATGTATTTCCTCATTAAATCATTACTTTTATATTAGTTTTTTTCCCAGTCATTTACATCAGTAACAGAACATGGATTTCTTAATCTGACTTTCAAAATATTCAATGGAAATTTTAAAAACCAGTCAGCCTGATTGAGCATAGTTTTTTTCTAGTTTTGTGTCAGTGGACCTCAGTTAATCTCAGGGAAATGATTTTTGATTTCAGAGGAACTGCACTTGGCATAAAAGAAGACCATTTGGATAAAATGTTTTAAGACAATGTGATCTTCTACTTTATATTGCAGTTAGGGATTTTGGGCCAGGTATTCAATAAAAACCATGGTAACACTGATGAGGATTAAATACGTGTATTGAAATATATCTGTTAAATTATATAGAATTGTTTGAGGACTTGATGTAGACTGTGTTCATCCCATTGCACTACGTGATAAAAACCAGTAATCTCCTCTACTGCTTCAGTTTTCAATTTATTGGGGAGTTTTTAACATGTCACTTCTTTCAAAGAAGTAAAATTTAAATGCAACACCTTTAAGCATTTTGCTGTGGAGAGCAAAGCATTTTTGTTAATGGTACTCTCCATGTATCTTCTTTCCAAACACACATTGTAACACTGCTATCCTTTTCCTAGTTCCAGCAGCTGAGCCCATAGAATACGCTCAGTTTCCTTTCTACCTCAATGGATTGCGTGAAACTTCTGACTTTGTGGAGGCTATCGAGAAAGTGAGAGCTATCTGTAGCAACTACACCAGCCTGGGGATTGCCAGCTACCCAAATGGTTACCCATTTCTGTTTTGGGAGCAGTACATTGGGCTTCGTCACTGGCTTCTCTTATCCATTAGCGTGGTTTTGGCTTGCACGTTTCTGGTGTGTGCCCTCTTCCTCCTAAACCCCTGGACGGCTGGGATCATTGTAAGTTTATTATAAGGGTCTTTGTTGAAGTCAAATTCCTTTCAGCATAGCTCTTGCTGTAGTCGGAAGGTTTTGTTTATGTCTGGGCCTCTGGTGGAGTATGTATATTGCATCATTCATTATATATTTATTCAACTTGAGGGGGTAGGGTTCATGCTAAAGGTACAAACCTTAATAACTTTAATCCTTTGGGCACCTTTTTTGCAGCTTTAAAGGTTTCTTAGAAAGGTACATAAACTTTTGCCCTTTCTTAGATGCACATTAACATAAGAAATAAAGAGAGGAAAATTAAGAGCTTATTAAATATTAAAGTTTTTTCTATTTATTTATTCCTTCTCCCCTTTTATCAGACATAGTTATTTTTCAAGGCAGTTGCTTGTTAATAACTTGCCTGTAAATTTTCCCACTGATTTCTGAATGCAGTCTTTCTGGAAAAACTGAAATGGTTAGGTTGTATGGTACACACTGTGGAAAGAGTGTAACTGAGCTATCAAAGAGAAAGAGCCATATAAACTGAAGAGAATACTCCTCCATACTGTCTGCAAGGCACCATAAGCCTCTCAGTAAACATTCAAGTTAAATTGAATGATGATGTTCCTATGTTTAAATTCCATAAACTATTGTATGGTTTATAAAATACCAGAAGTAGAAAAGCGTAAAACAGTTACTAGTTTTTGTAATGTACATTTATAAGACAGGTATGTTAAAAGGTAAATGTTTAGTCTAGAATATTTTTCATAGCACTTAATCAAGCAATTTATGTTATTACTCTTGATTCATTAGCTTATAAAATCATTTATTGTGCGTACTTTTTTTCCCTTGGAAAAGGCATTTATTTTCAGAGTCCACCATTGCTTTTATAAGTATGTCTATCTTTTTTCCCTGCTTGGCTTTAGCAACTTTTAAAGTTGATTCTACAGATTTCCTCCCCTCCCTTTTCCTCAGTTTTTTTACAAGGTAGATGAAAGAAAAATAAGAGCTTTGCCTTAGATTTAACTGTTCACTTTGTCTGTGTCAATCCCTCCAAGTATCTTAAAAGCTCAGAGCCCCTCTGAAACCTGAAACTCGTCAGCTGATTATGTCATTCACTTTCTTGTGGGTTTTAAACCCACTTAAAAGTCATCCTCACTTATTTGCTGTTCTACAAAAAGAATTCCAATACAGGTAGTTGCAAGTTATGTTCTCTGGAAAGATTGTCCAAGAAACAGGTGAAAAAGCTAACATGTATGTTTTGGGGGGTATTCATGATAAGAAAGCATAAATTGTTTTTCAGAACACTGATAAATTGTAACCAATAGAAAACTGATGCTTGGTCTGTTAACTGGTTCTTAGGAGTATAACTTACATTGGTTCTTTAGCAAGTCACTGCCATTGAGCACAATGAAACAAGGAAAAGCACCTTGTCTTTGGGAATACTGGATGCCTTTGAGGAGTATGTTTTATAGTCACCATATGGTTTTGCAGTAGCTTTCTCTTCATTTGTCTGGAGAAGAAGAAGTTACTAACAGCTGTTTGAAATCATCTAGGTGGTGGTGCTGGCTCTGATGACTGTGGAGCTGTTTGGCATGATGGGTCTAATCGGAATAAAGCTGAGTGCAGTACCTGTGGTTATCCTGATCGCTTCTGTTGGCATTGGTGTGGAATTCACCGTTCACGTTGCTTTGGTACGTAAAATCAGGAAGCATTTTCAAAATATTTTAAAATAAAATGGTGGCAATGTTAGGATCAGAAATCCTTACTTAGTCTCCTAAGTCAGTGACATGATTCTCAGAGGGAAATAGGTCACAGTTTTGTGTGCCATTCGGTTTGTCTTGACAGAGCGGAGTTGATCCTGATGAGATGCTTCCTAACTATTGAGTCAGTCTCCCAGGAGATAAGAGGGGACATATTACCTGTGATATCTAATTGTCTGAGTGATGGAAATACATAGCAAAGCAGAGCTCTTAATGCACCTTGCTTCAGTCCAGACTCCCCTGGTCTGCAGCCTCACTGTTGTTGCCTCACTGCTGTGTAGCTGTTTGTTCCCTCTTACCTGTAGATTCTGTATCTTATGGAAGAGAAGCCTGTAAAATTTGAGTGTATTTGGATTAATTTTTCACTTGAAAAATCTGCACCTTCTTTTCAGAACCCACCAACTATTAATAGTGGGCACAAACATGCAGTTTGTAGGAAAACATTTTTCCGATGCGATGAAGAGAAACAGAGAGGGGAAAAAAAAAGTATGTTTTATAGAAAGATTTTCAACATTTTCAAGGTTAAGTGTCCAAATCTAGAGTGTACCTGCTCAGTCAGCTTAGTCAGCCTTATTTGCAAAAATGAGTAGAAATGACAGTGCGCGTGCAAGGGCGCAGGTTTGGGTGTTCAAGGTAAGCAAAACTCATCTTGCATTATTTGATGACAAAGAATAGAGTAATGGCTTGTTCTTCTGTGTTCACATTTGACAATGTCAGCGCTGATCTTTCCAACATTTTGCACACTCAGCATAAGTCATTTTCCTATAAAGCTATCTAATTGATATTTAAGAATATCATTGTCTTCATGGATTTAAATTTTACTGTATTAAAAAGTAGTAAAGAATGAGTGGTTGACAGAATATAATTTCAGGGAGGAGGTGCTTGTAGTCTACTGTAATCTCTAGTGTATTAGTATGGTAGCAATTCAAAAAGAAGCGAAGGGAAGGGGCTAGAAAGTGGTGGTGAAGTTGCATAGGAATGCCACGGGGCTTTTAGACACCAAAGGAGGACTGGTAGACTGCTAAGAGGACCTGGTGACCATGGAAAAGAGGGGAGAACTAACGGGGATCTTACCACATTGGAGATGGCCAAATACTGGGAACATGTTGTAGATGAGGTATAGAGTTGGGGCACATAAAGTGGCTGGATCAGAAGAATAATTTTAAGAAAAATTGTATAGGAGGTAGAGTAGCAGCTGGGTCACTGAAGTGGTGATGTAGGTTTTTTCCCTACTGCTATGGATAGTTAGGCTTTTGGAGGTAAACCTGTTTGCTAGGACTTGGAATAGTTTGGGAAGTGTCAGAAACTAATGGTATACAAGAGGAGGAAAGAAATGACAGTTTCTTAGAACTGAAGATTTAAAACAGGAAAACTGGAATAAAAAAGGACAAAACAGTTGTTTCTAAAAGGGAGGAAACTAATCTAATTTACAGGACATTTTTTATATATATATGCTTGTTTGGGGTTTTTTTAAAAGTAAAAGTCACCCATGGCTGAAGGTAAAATGCCAAGCAAACTCAAAATTGCGGGTTTTTTCCACATTGATTCTGGAGTCAAAAACTTTCAAATGTAGGCTTTAAATAAAAGAATGCCTAGGAGACCTCAAATAATAGCAGCAGTACTGACCTTCACAGAACTTCCTGCATATAAACAGTCAAACCAGTGTTGCATAAACAAAAAACGCAATGCTGAACTACTGATGCAGAACTTAATTGAACTTGTTTAAGAGTGATTCACAATCTGCTTGTGGCTCAGTTCTCTGCTATCACTTGTGAATTGTAACCTCACTTTTTTAATTCTGCAAATAAATTCTGAATCGATATTAGACTCTATTACGCATCCTTTAATTACACACATACATATATCTTTATATAACTTGTTAATATGTTTGTGGATCAGATCCCATAGCTCCCATTCATGTGAGTCATCTCATTGAGAGCTACCTTTACCCTGAGGGGGGTTCTTTATGCCTTTATGCATATGGGAATGTAAAATATCCTGGATACATTAATTTTCCACAGACCACTTTTAATCCACTACTAAAGGTTAATAATACATGGTTTGGCTACCTGTGTAAGTGAGGGTTGGGAATCTCACTCCACATGTACCCGTTTCTGGTCTGCTTGTCCCACCAAATAACTTTTTAATGTGTTACAAAGATTTCACCGCAAATTTATCAGAGAAGTGAAAATAAGCTGCTAGAGAAGAGGGACTTAAATTCCAGGACCAAGAGAAAGATAGCTGCTTGACCTCATATCTTTATAGGCAGTAGAGAATTTGTGGAAGAGAGAGCCTTATAAATCACAAGAAGAAGATCAACCAGGTTCTTGTCATCTTAAACCATTAAGTTATACACGGGGAAGACAAATTCATACAAAATAGCATTTGAGTGCTCTTAATACAGCTTGCTCACTAAGGAGTTGGAGGGAGAAAGACATTTCAGTAGTCATACTGTTGCTCAGGCACTACCATGTTCAGCATTATTCCTAAGGTAATTTTGTGAGTATAGGCCTGCTAGCTTTGAAGTAGTAGAAATTGCAAAAACATTTATTTTGAGTGAAATAGAAGTGTTAAAAAAGCCATGGAAGCTGTGGCCCTATGTGAGTGAGAGGAGTAGCCCTGTAATTTTGACACCTGAAGTGCTTTCACATTGAAGTGAATTCTTTGCAGGTGGAAATAAGCAAAGCTGGAGGCAAAAGGCTGCTGATGCAAGGAGGCATTGTTTCCAAAATTATTACTATGGCCTGACTCTGTAATCAGTGGTTACTGTGGTTGTGGTTACTGTGACTTCAGCAGCAGCTGTGTGGTATGACTGCAGAATCAGGCCTTCTCTTGAAGGTTAGCCAGCCATAGAGATAGTTTCATAAACTGTAGTTTGCAGTAATTAACTGGTGAAAAACCGTGCATGCTATGAGAGAGGCTGTTTGGAAGGTTGTATGCATCTGTCTGATGAAATGGACTTAATTGTTTTACAGGCGTTTTTAACAGCCATAGGAGACAGGAACCATCGGGCTGTCCTTGCATTGGAACACATGTTTGCACCAGTGCTGGATGGGGCCGTGTCCACTCTGCTTGGAGTCTTAATGCTCGCAGGATCAGAGTTTGATTTTATTGTCAGGTAAAGCATTTGTGTGTGTCTTGACTTTCTTTTTAAAATAAAAAGCAGTACGCTTTTAATTTTTAGTCACTTCAGTGTATCTGTCATTTTATTACTATGCATGGTGTGTCAAGCATGCTTACGTCATGGCCCTGCTTTCCCTCTGTTTTATTAACTCCTTGTTACATGCTAGACGTGGTAGTGTTTCCATTGCTGGTATTAAAATCTGTTCCAGGAAAATCTGACACCCAGCACGAAAGAACACAGAAATGGCCCTCTTTACTGAAGTTTGCTAATTCTGGGTTTGAGTCCATTCAAAGCATCTAGTATTGTCCAGTATTAGCTGGGTTTGACCTTTAACCTTTAGATCCTTCAGACTTGTATGCACAAGTTGCCTGCAAAGGATATGTGAACCTACAAACATGCTGCGACTGTGCTGCAAGTGACTCTCTCCGGGCCTTCTCCTTCTGCTGTGTGAGGTTTACAACGATGTATAACAGGGAGAGGAAAAAAAAGCTCTGTTTAGGAGCTGGGGAACCATAAGTATGAACACAGAACTTCATATTAAAATTTTGTAAAGCAAATCCTGAAGGCCCTTCTGTTTAGAACTACAGGCAGACTGTTTCTTGTGAATTTAATTAAGAATGTGAATTCATCAAGTATGAGAGGAAAGCAAGTTTTTCATTGAGGGGAATTTGAGAAGTGCAATGAAACAGATCCTATTCTATTCCAAACAACCTGTGGAACTTTGCAAAATGGCTAATCTTAGAAGTAACACAGGTTCTTTGTGGCAAATTACAACATGAAAAAAAAATGATCTAAGCCCTAAAATGGAACTAAGGTAGAACTGGGCCACATAAAAATGCACTGAAAGATGACTTAACTACTGAGGTAGACATAAGCTGGATAGATGACTAGACTTAGCTGACATCCATTTAATAACAAGAACAACAGAATGTCAGAGGCAGGAACTGAGAGAATGGCTGCTAAATCTCATCAAGATTTTTTGTTTATGTATGTAAGAGATTTGAAGAAAGCAGGCAGTTTGCAGTCAGACCTCATGAAACCTACATGGGGATTATTACTATACAGATATTGCATGTCCTGAAATAGAATTTTTTTTTCTCCAGTCGGTATTTTACTTTATTTTATTGGTATCGAAGAAATAAGGTAGAATTATTCTTTTAGGACTTGATCTTATAAGGGTTGGAACACTTCGACATATAGGTTACTTAGAGTTTTAACCTAAATTTACAGGGTTACATTTGGTGTGCTACTTTCTTACTTAACAGATAAGATTTCAGCAAGGTTATTTTTGTGTCATAGCAAATGGAAGATTGTAGCAGCCCTTCACACCAAATTTGGATTGGATGTTCTCTCAGTTTATAAAATGAGCCTTTCAACTTTTCAACTTGGGTTATTTTACTTTTTTTTGGCCATCAGTTTCTCATTTTCTAGCACAATCTGACTTCAGTTTGCCTTGTTTAAAAAATAAAATAAAATAAACTATGGGAGCCTGAGCATTGTTATAGTGGGCAAAGAAGGTCCCAAACTTCCGGAAAGCAATAGATTAGTCCAACAATGTGGAAGATTAAGTAAATTAACAGACATTGTATACACCAAGTGGTCAGAGCTATAATCCTCCTGTTTATCCTAGCATTAGATGGATGAGATGCAAATGTTTTTAATGCCTGTTGTTGATCTCTGTCCCAGTATAAAGTTCTGGTGGTTTATGTTAGTAGAGTAGATTGGCTTGCTGATTTTTGCTAATGCAGATCAGAAATTCCCAAATGTTTACAATAGCAGGATATTTGTAGTTTTACAGGAGTCTGATATATTTGATCAGATGTGGAAACAGGGAGGCAGTAAAGTTTGTTGCCAGCTAGACAATGTAATCAGCAGACCCATTAGTAGCAAACTTGCCCTTCCTTCTTCTCCTTTGCCTTCTCCTCCAGGAATTTACCAAGACTGAGTCCTTGAAATCATTAGTTACAGCGCAGCCTTAAGTTTAGTCTGAGTCCCAGCTGTGCCGAATACCAACTAGTGAGGCTTTCCTTTTACTGACAGGTTTACCTTGGTATTCATGAAGGATCCCAGACCTTAGCCCTCAGTGGTGGGAAAGGACAACCACTTGTGCACTTTCCTCTTCTTCCATAGTACTTCAGCCTTTATGTTTGAATTGGCTGACGCAAAACAAGAGTATTCAGAGATGCTAAATTGTTCAACAAAAGATTAGCCTGCAATGCAGCTCTGCCATTGTGGAGTGCTCTTACTCAGTACAATGCTGAAGCTTACTATAGAATGGGCAGCATTTTCTTTGCAGAAAACGGGTTCCTGTGTTGTAAAAAGGTTGCAATTCGAGCTATTTGGTAAAACTGGAACTCAGAGAATTCTAGGCGGAAAGTTGTGATTAATGAACAGCAAGGGAAACCCTTACCTGATACACTGGAGATTTAATTAGAAATTCTGCTGTAAAATGCAGAAGCATTTCACAGTGGATTAGCTGCTGGGAGAAGAGGGCTTCTTTTCCTTCTGGGCTAAATTGTTTAAATTCTACACCCTTCACTTCATTTGTTTGCTTCTGCTGGGTTTTCACTAATGGGGGCCCCTTTTCATTGTATTTGTGCTTTCAATCCATTCAGCTATTCACTGCACATTCCATATTTTTGTGTTTGTGTAACACATTCATAAATAACATTACATGCTTCCAGATTCTGGGAAATTAACAAATGTAATTTTTTTCTTTCCTTTATCAACTAACACTTTGGGTTGTGGAATATAGCTTCTCTAATTCAAAAGGTAAAAACCCCTACATCTATATCTGGAAAGTGATATAATTATTTAGTACAATGTTAGTAATATTTAATTTAGTATATGTATTATTTTAACATTTGTAATTTGTAATCCCTTATTTCTAACAATATTTGTGACTACTCTCTCCCCCAAACCCCTTAAACCCTACATCAGGTATTTCTTTGCTGTTTTGGCAATCTTAACCATTCTGGGAGTTCTCAATGGACTGGTGCTGCTTCCTGTTCTTCTTTCATTCTTTGGACCATACCCTGAGGTCAGTAAAATTAATAGTGAACAGAAGAAATAATACTATGTCTGCATGCCTGGCCTGCCAGATCACACCCCTTTTTTTAGAAACTCTTTATTTTTTAAATTCTCTTGAATTTTTTTAGTTTTTAAGTTTCTTGCTCTAGGTTTGAGGTTTTTTTAAACTTTATTAAAAGTGCTATTTGTTATTTATTTAGTTATCTACTGATATTTTTAAAGTATTGTTTTAGGGCCTGCAATCAACAAGCTTGATACGAGTGTAGGATTATTTATGCTTTTAAAAGCATAGTGTGATATGCAAACTAGTTTTTAAATTAAGGATTTTCCCCAGTGTTTTGCAGAAGACAGTTCGTTCTGTACACCTACCTTCTTCTTTCCTACCTCACTGCCTCTGTTGCTTTCCCCAAAATACTTAACTGAGCAGACCACCAAGAAGGCCTGTGTGGACCAACATATACCAGTGGTGGTCCACAGACCACACCTTGATAACCATGACTGGTCTGCCAGAAGGTCCCCCCGTCCCTGTGGAATGCTCTTGGCTCAAGCAGCATTTTTAGTGGTTAGAAGATTTCACTTAGATGTTAATGACTTTACAGTATAAAGCCCAAGTCCAGCAAAAAAGGATTCTGAGATGCCAAATTTATATTTGGCTGTTGATTCATTACCTACTCTATGGTTAGCAGTTACTGCATTACATAGGGCTATCTTTATCACCTGTTAGTAGAATCGGTGTGCTATGCTTCACATGTCTATATATATGATTGTGTGCATGTAATAAAACACAGGGTATGTAAATATCACTAGTAATATTTCAGAAGGTTTTTTTAATGTTAGTAAAATAGTTTTGACAACAGTGTGTAATCTCTTCTGTTCCTAACAGTATACATGACCTGTCCCTTACTCAAGCAATACATATGTGTGTATGTTACTACCAGATATGTTGCTATTAAGTGTATGTCTATCTCTGTTTGCAAATAGACACTGAACCATACTACACATACACATTTGAGGTGATTTTATGAAATAACTGTTAATAGTGGGCTGTTAGTCCCTGTTAATTTGTGCCAAAGGAGGAGGGAAGTCCATGTATTATTTTTATGAGTGCAAGTGCATGCACGCACACACATACCTGCACTTCCTGAGACAATGATACCCAGCAGAATCTTTGTAATCCTGTTTACATATGTATCCACAGATGGAGATCATATCTCTTTTTCTTTCATTGATTTTTTTTCATTTCAGTATAAATGTTCATCAGAAAACTGATGCTAAGGTTCTCATGGCATGGGAAGGTGTATTTGGCAGAAGAACATTTGCATCAAACACTAATAATTAAAAGTGTAATGCTAACTGAATGTTACTGAATGCATTGTCATTATCAGCTTTCTCCAGCCAATGGACGAAACAGATTGCCCACACCATCTCCTGAGCCACCCCCCAGCATCGTGAGGTTTGCACTGCCACCTGGGCACACAAATAATTGCTCAGATTCCTCTGATTCCGAGTACAGCTCTCAAACCACAGTGTCTGGCATCAGTGAAGAGCTTCATCAGTATGAGGCTACTCAAGGCGCTGGGGCACCAGTCCATCAAGTAATAGTGGAAGCCACTGAGAATCCTGTCTTTGCGAGATCCACTGTAAGTAGCTCCCATACTGTATGGCAGGAGGGCAAGAAGGGCGTTTGGGGTATTTTTATTTAAATGTCTTTATTTTTGTGGAAAGTTCTTTCATATTTCTGGCTGACCGTGCTTTGTGACTTTATGCCAAAACTTGGAAGCAGGGAGTGAAAGTTTTCCTTGTCCTCCTTTAGAATCAAGTTGAGGGTAAAATGATGATACTAAAGCAGAGGTCTTTGGCCTGTGTAATTGCTGTTACATCATATTGGCACCAGCCACAAGAGAGAGCTCTCAGCCTGTTTGTTTTCAGAGAGAGAAAGGGGAGACATTAAAAGATCCAGACCTCTGCTACACAGCTCCTTGTGGATCACCATCTCATATACCTCTCTCTTGACAGCAAATTTGGGGAAGAAAGATTGATAGAGCCAGAAGAAAACAGTTTCAGAGTTGTACCGAATCTTGGGCCCGTTGCATCTTGCTACTGGGCTGGCATAACTGTGATTTCAAAGGAAAGTGAAAAAGCTCTGTCTCCTACCCCTGCTGATGCTGCATGCTGAGCTGCAATGCGGATCTGTTTTTGTTCAGCAGAGGCCTAGAAATAGGTACAAGCACAGCCACATTTGAAGTTGGTCACGGTTTATTGACTGATGTGGCCGCTGCGCTTCACGCTTTTTACAGAAATCAGAAAACAGATTCCTACAGCCTATACAAACTACCCTACTAGCATCCTGTGTATGTACCCTGCATGGAATAGAGCCTTTTCCAAATGCCTGCAATTCTGCTTGTTGAACGAGTTAAGATCAAGTGCTTGTCACTCATCCCTTTGAAAAGATGGACCAGTATGTAGGAAGCTTACAGTAATGTTTTCAGCTGTCATCCTGTGTTTTTCTGAAGGTGTGCTTTCCAGGTTTTAATAACTTCAGACAAAAACTATCTAGAAAAATCAACAATTATCAGACTCCAGAGCATTACCTTTGTAGAGTTAAAGCCAGCACAGCATCGTTATAATCGTTCCCAGCATAAAATGCAAGCAAGTGTAGTGTTTGTTTGCTGCGCTCTGTCAGAGGCATACCCGTGCATCTCTCTTTCAGGTGGTTCAGCCAGAGACAAGGCACCAGTCGAGTCCCAGATTACAGTCGAATCCAGAGTCCAGCACACAGCCGGCGTGGCGTCAGGGCAGACAGCCCAAACGGGAAGCGAGGGAAGGGCTGCGACCACCTCCTTACCGCCCTCGTAGGGACGCTTTTGAAATTTCTACTGAAGGGCATTCAGGACCTAGCAATAGGGATCGCTTGGGCCACAGGGCTCGTTCTCATAACTTGAGAAGCCCGGCATTCGGCACCATGGGCACTGCAGGACCAGCGTACTGCCAGCCCATCACTACTGTGACTGCCTCAGCTTCAGTGACTGTTGCTGTCCACCCTGCAGTGCACAGCCACAGTTCTCGGGGAGGGAGCTTTCCGTCCTACGAGGGGTACCATGAAGCTGACCATGGGCCATTTGAGGACCCTCATGTGCCTTTTAATGTGCGGTGTGAGAGAAGAAATTCTAAAGTAGAAGTTGTAGAACTGCAAGATGTTGAATGTGAGGAAAGGATACCTGGCAACAGCTCACAGTAAGGTAAGTCCGTCTCCTGTAGCTGCATGATTTGCCTGTGTCAGGCCATGGTGTGTTCGAAAGAAAGGGGAAAGACAAAGTTTCTCTGAGGTACCTTTCCTTCAGGTAGTTATACTTATTGGCCCCTGACAATCTTAAATCTGCTGACCGTGAATACAGTACATTTTGCACTACAAATCAGGTTGGATAAGGTACCACTTCCCAACACGCAGAACCTGTAGCGGGTTCACACATGAACTACTTCCAAGAGCCTTGCAAAGTGAGTAAGTACATGGTACAATCCCGGTTTACCAGATGAGGAGAATTGAAGCAGGGAGGTTGTGTAACGTCTTTAAAGCTGCGCGACTGCATTTGCTGTTGATAGGTCCTGTCTTCTGATCCCTGAATCAGGCACGTTCTAAAACATCATACAGAATTACTAACAGAGTGTAGAATTGCCAGTTACTCTAAGAGTTGTCCTCTCTTGAATAAAACCCTGTGAAGGAATTTGAAGTCTGTAGTGAGGACTGAATCCCTCTGGAAGACGGGATGGGTGAGAGGTGGGGAGCTCCACCATGCCTAGTGCACTGCTGCATGGAGGGTGGGTCTGTCCCCAGTGCTTTGGGGTGCATTCAGAGACCCAGCCAGTGAATTCACACCTCCAAGGAGGAGTCCTTGGGCCAGTCTTTACTTTTCCAGGGGCAGCTGCAGTGGCTGTTGCAGATTGGCATAGAGTACAGCTGACCCAGCAGGGCATTTAATGTGTTCCTGTGAAATAATAGATATACCCAAGAACTTGTGAGACTTGATCGATTGCTAAATCATTGTCTGTCTTTGGGCTGGCAAGAGAAGGTTACAGGAAATGGTGCTGTTTAGAACAGGCGGGATGTTTTAGCAGATGTTTGGGGAAGATAAAGCTGTTGGTGCTCTTGAGAATTTTCCATTAATTTTATAGGGAATACTTTGAAGGGAAGAAACTAATTGAGTTTTTACCCCAAGAGATTTATGGGGCTTGTGCCTGAAAAAACATTTCTCACTATTTTAGCTCTGTTCTCTTTTTGGGGAAAGAGGAAGAGTTAAAGTAGTTACTTAGCTGTGTAGCCCTGTTTTCTCTCTTTGCTTTTCAGAGACAGTCACTAGTTTGACCAGAGCAAGCCATTTTATTTTGGTGTAGAACTATTTTACATGTACACATGAGCATGTGCACACACACACATGGAGAGTTTTGATGGAAATTTTTTGATGACTCATAACAAAATCACCTTCTCATTTAGAAAATATCTCCATCTCAAAGTGCAAATAGGCATGAATGCGCTTAGCCTCGCAGTCTAGAAATATGGCAAGTAATAGTATCCTCAGAATAAGGAAATACTTGGTCTTGGCTTTTTCAAGCTGAACTGCATGATAACATGATTCTTAAGTGTGCGCAGTATTCAAATTACTGTATTTCTCATTGAAGTGTTCATTGTTTTTGACTGAATTTGTTGCAGGTATCTAAAGCTGGGAACTCAGAAGTTGAAGTATCTGAATTTTTTTAACTGGCATCAGTATATCTTTCCCTGGAAATTCATGACTGAGATGAAAGCAGAGCCCACGTTTCCTGACTGCTAACTGTAACCACAAGAATCATGAAATGAGTTTTGGATTAGCATGATTTGTTTGTTTTTCTCGAACTTTAATGAATGTTTGTTTTTCTTCTTTCTTTGTTTGAAAAGGGTAATAACTGAAGCAAAGAAGAGGCCAAAGATGGAAAACTGTATTTCCAGAACTGCTTGAAGAGAAGAACTGCTTGAAGTTGTAGAAAAGGACATGCTGCATCAGGACAACAGTTCACTGTTACTGTAACCTATTGTATTATTTTGTTAAATATTTCTTTAAGTATTTAAAAGATGTACACATATGTAATATACAAAAGAACAGTGTAAAGTAGTATAATCTGGAGTCGTTTGCCTATGGGCAATAGAATGGGGACAATATTGTGTGCGCTTTGTACTTCTTGTACGTTGATCTCTGTGCCACAACTAAGCTTAATCTAGTTCTAGATTTCAGCATAAGTTGCTGCTGCTTAAATATGTATAATTTACTTGTATAATTCTATGCAAATATTGCTTATGTAATAGGATTTTTTTTTAAAAGGTACATGTCTGTTTAAAATATTTTAAATTTGCGTATCACAACCCTGTGGTAGTATGAAATGTTACTGTTAACTTTCAAACACGCTATGCGTGGTAAGTTTTAAAATAAGCAGATATGAAGAAAAGCAAGTTAATCTGGGAGGCTTAAATAGATTTAGCTATGTGCAGGTTTTGTTTTGCTGTGTGTATCCATGAGTGCATCTGGACGTGTGCATGCTTTTGTGTGTATGTTCCTGGTGTACTGTAGTTTCTCTTTTACTGTAAGGTAACACTTAGTGGGCTTTTAAACCCACTGATGCTGATGTGAGTCTGGCTTTCCCTGTTAGCAGGCACTAGTGAAAAATGTGTTGGTGTTTACCAACATACACCATAGACTGCCATCATCAAAGGCCCAACTAAAATAGAAGACAGGGAGTTGAGGTTTGGGGTTGTGGTTCAGTTTCCCACACTCTTAATGACTTGGCTTACATAACTTTGGTCAGGTCACTTAACTGCCCCATGCCTCAGTTTCTCATTCTGTAAAATGGGTATAATTACACTCACCTACCTCCCAGAAATGTTGTGAGGCTTAATTACTGTTTGTGTAGTGCTTTGATTTTTTTTTTTTTTTTTTTTTTTTGCAAAAGGTGCCAGGTAAGTGCAAACACTATAACCATTGTTTTTTCACTTCCAAAGGTGCTGGATATTGAGAGGTGCTGGTGGTTATAGAGATTCAATGAGTATATGCCTTATTTTGATACTGATACTGTTAACTATGAGTGGCATTAGAAGCAGGATGATTGAGTTGTTTGATGGCGAGCCACAGCTCAGCTGTGTCCTTACAGCATTGAAAGCAATATCTTGGTCACCTTATTTTCATGGCAGGAAGGAAATTAATAGTAACTGATAAAAATCAAATGGAAGGATTAAAAAAAAAATCTATTTTCACTTTTATAAATATAAATGGCTTTCTGATGGGTCCAGGACTGTAACGACACGTAAAGCCTGGGATGTTCTTTTCTCTGTTGTTTGTGTTTTTGCATGCTGCATTGGCACTTTTAATTAAAACAGCTAAACTGGGATCTCTTTGCGAAACTAATTTAGCTTTTTGTATTACTATTTTTAAACTAAAGGGGGATTGCTGCAGGTGAAGGGTCTGAAAAAACACTACAGTCTGTGTTCCAGTTGGAAAGAAATGCTAAGAATGGAGAACATTAATTTAAAGTAATATAACAAAAGTTTTCATTATCTCTGTTTTCCTCTTTCTTCATCTTTTTTCTGCCCTTCTCCAAGCTGTTTTTTAGAGCAGGTAGATGTTCAGGTGTGTATTCAGAGCCAAACACACACAACCAATATTCAGTTTCTAAACACAGCAGTGGTGGGGCTTTTCTTTAAGTATGATGCCTGAACAGCAGTGGCCAATTCTTTGATGGGAAAGTGTTTTTCTCCAGTGGCTTCAGGGAGTCTTATCTTTGCCCACAGACCTTGCCAGCATAACTAATGGGGATAAATAGAATGCACAAATTTCCATGCCTTTTTTGCTCACTTGAAAACACTTTGATATGAGGCACTTGTTTACAGATTTCCAATGTGAACGCTCGAAGAGCAGGTGGCGAGAGCCTGGTGTCATTCCCATGATACTTAAGCTACTGTTTCGGTGCACACTAAGGGTTAATGTTGCAACTGCCTACTGGTCCAGTTCACTGTCTAACATGAAAATTCTTAATGACAAAAAGAAGAGGGGCCCCAATTTAGCATTAGCAGCATAGTGACCTCAGATCATACAAACTCTGCAACAAAACTGTATGATACTAATTGGAAGCTGCCTTCAACCGCCAAGCGTGTGCGCTCCCATGTCAGAGGTCGGCAGGGCTCCCACTGACACCGAAACCACCGCTGCGGGCTGCCTCGCTCCCTCCTCTGCCATGGTGTCTCCCACCTGCCTCTGCCCGAGTCCTCCTGCGTGCCTGTGTGTGGGTGAGCTGCCTGCTGCTTTGTGCACAATGTAGACCTTCTTCTCTGATAGTCACATTGGCAAGGGGAGAACTCGGTGGCTGGCAACATTTATTTTATTTTGGTTTTGTTTTTTAACTTTTTTAATCATGGGTGATATTTATATTTTTGTATCATAAGAATGTTTTCTTACAGTATTTGTCATGCCAGTTTATAACAAACAAGATGCAGGGATTTTATTTCTGTTGGAAACACTATTACAGCTATGTTTTTACTGTTTAATGGATTTTTATTTGTATAGAGTGCTTACTAATGTTAAATAGGAAAGAGTATATAACATTTACATTAAGGACTCGTTGTAGCTTTTAGCATAAGGAGTTAAAAGGAAAAAAATACTCAAACTGGGTCTCATTGCCTGCCTGTTTCGGTAGCAGTGGGTTTGTGTCATTTCAGTTACAAAGATAAAATTATGCCATATAATTTATTTATATGAAAATTTATTTTTGTAGTGTACATAGTAGCCATCAAGTCTTTTGACAGAAGTATATTTTTAAAGAGTTTATATGTAATGATGATACCATTATGTTTTGGAACACTGCTGAGATACAATTACGGTGCACACTTTTCCTTGTAAACCCCCTGGCAGAAAAGAAAGTGTTTAACAGTGTTAAGAGATAAAGAGAGTGTGAATATTCATACAATTCTGAACTGTGTTTTAGTTCCCATTTGTGATCTAGTGTGGTTCTCATTTTAAACTTTGAATGGAAATTGTACAAACTCTCCAAATATTAATGTTTAAACACTGATAGAAATTCTAACATGAATAAAAAATATTATAACTTATTGATTATGGATTTGGTTGTTTATAGAATGCTTCTTTATGTACTACTGGTCAGCTGTGCAGGTACAACCATGCAATCATTCTGATCCGGAGCATGAATTGGGGTGTTTCAGTATTTGGGATGTTTAGGAGATTCAGATTTGCCCATTTTGGAGCAGGAGCCAATTCTAAAATCCTATCTAAATTGTAACACACTGGTCCTTGTCTGTTGATTCTGTTACCCTGGTTTTGTCTCAGGGGATGAGTTTAGGCCTGTATTATACCCTTCATTCTGACCCTGAACGAAGCTGTTTGTGTAGACTTTGAACCCTTGGGTAAAGCAGTTTCTGTTACAAGTTATTTCTGCTTAGAAGAGGGAGGAAATTCTTTATCTTTTGCCATCTCTGTGGTTGCTCCCTAAATTGGATTAGAGAAATAGTCAATTTTTCCTACTTTGTGGAACAAAAAACAATTAAAAACATGGAGTTCTGAAAACTACAGCGCTCCGTAAGAGGGGAAGCTCTTCACAAAACTCCTTCCAGGAATTCTGCTCGCAACTGCAAGCCAGGGTGCAGGTCCCCTCATGCCCCGCACAAGCGCTGCTTGGGAAGGAGGAGAGGCTACTTCGGGCAGCAGGGTGAAGGTTGTAAGCAGCAACATCTGTCCGAAGTCACTTGTGTTATAAACATTGGTGTGGTTTGTCCCGTGGAAACATAGTCTGATGAGCATCTATCAAAGTGCCACAGAGCCAGCAATCCTTTACTTTATCCTATAACCCTTTGGTGATTTTTTCATGAGGCTTCTAAATTTCTTATAAACAGAGAAGCCCAAACATGTCTTGGGATAATTTATAGTTCAGCCTCTACTTTTCACAGTCAGAGGAAATACAAATACAACTTCTTATTTTACGCTTTCTGAAAGTTTAACCAGAAAAGAGAAAAATACAGCTAAAGGACTTGAACTGCAAAACTCCTGCACATGTTTTTTTGCTACTCAAAATACTCTCCTTCAGATCCTCAGGACTAGCCAGACTGAGTCAGGTTGCAGATTGGGCCTTAGTGGGTTACAGCCTGTGAGAAGAGTGGCCACTGAAGTTTTGGCATTAGCTCAGCTCACTGACTTTGCCTTTTGTGTCCCAGCCATTCATGGGACCAACTCCATTCACAGGACTGGAAACCATATGAATAAGTCAATACATTCTCCCAGTCAGAACATAGGATTTTTTCTTTAAAAATTCCATTTTGCATCAATGATAGCTATTTACCTTACATTACTTGTCATGTTTAGATTTCTTATAAATGGCTCTTCTTCTGTCAATCCTGTTAACCCCAGGTAAGACCTTAATCAGATTTTTGTCAGAGATTGGCCATATTTATTCAGGCCTTAAGTAAACATGTGGCCAAATTTTTGTTGGCATAACACATATATTTAACAGCTTCAGGAATGCTGCATGCTGCTAAACTGCAGCAGCACTGATGTATGAACAGGTGTTTCATTTTTGTTAACTTTCACTCCCAATGAGCATCTGAGACACCGACTGTTTATATCTGAAAACCACCGTTGCCAAATTGTAATTACTTTTAATGGCTGCTGCAAGTAATGAGAACAATTACTACTTCCCTACTCGGTTTAATCATTCTTGTCTTTTTTGCAGACATGTTGAACTTTACTGCTAGAACAGGATGCATGCCAGGAAACTGCACTACCTAGCCTGAGTCGCTTGAAAAAAAACATGCCCTGTTTAACTCTACATGGTTAATTGCAGCTAATTAGACACAAAAAGTGAAGCAGTACTGCTGCTTTGACAAATTTTAACATATATCCTGGCTTATTTGGTACTGCAGAAACCATTCTGCCTCTGTGGATACTACGTAAGCAAAGGAAATCTATACCTCAGATTTTTGGTTGTCTGCAGCAGCAGCAAGGCCGCTTACTTCCCTACAATAGTTTTCTTAGGAATAATTCCACCCTCAATTTAACAGCTGTAACTGCATGTGTCACTAGTGTTTCTGCTGCCGCAGCAGCTATACCTGCTTGCCACTGATGTAGGGTAGGACTGCAGTGGAGAATTGTGTCTCACTTGGGCTAGTGAAAGTGCTGTAACTCAGCTTGCCCTAAGAAGAACCCAACACAAGGCAGCATGCATTTTAATTTCTTCTGCGCATCAGAGCATCTTACCAGGCTCTTCTCCAGGCTTAACTCAAGCTGCCAGTTAGGAGTTGCTGGATCTCTGAGTCAGCAAATTTGAATGAGGACCTCATGTTCACATGGTGGAGATAGGCTTTTGCACAGCGGAGCACAAAACCCTGTGGCTTTTCTGTCTGGTCTTTCCATCCCTTGAGCTCAAACCTTTGCAGCAGGGCTGACTTTGCGGGTCCCCAGCTGCCTACAGACACTGCAGCCTTGTGAAACCTGCTGGGGAGGAAGGCTGTAAGCCAGGGCAGCTGGGAAGGGGGAAGGTTGGAAGCTGGAGGTTGGAAACTGCTTCCCAAGCGAGGGAGGGCTTTGCTTCCCTTGAAGAGGAAGGGCTGGGAGGCAGTGGCCAGGCTTCATTCACATATGAGTGAATTAGGTGGGTTTCGCCATCTGTGGAGGGGGAAAGACCACTAAGTGTTTGAAAAGTGATTTATGGCAGAAGTGAGAGACCCTGGGTACTCTGGAAGAGGGAGAGCTCCACCATCTGATTTAGGAGACCCAAAAAGGTATTGCAAATGTATTTCAAAGCCTACATAAGACTGGGGTTTTTTTGTTCCAGCTTGTGTCCAGTTCAGCAACTCTGGATTTTTTGTTCTGAAGTTTACCTTGGCGAATAGACTTGTAGGGGAAAATGTCTGACTAGCCTTTTGAAAGAGAGGGGAGAGGAAAGGAATTAAACAAGAATTATTTGGTAACTAGAAAGGACTCAAAGGAAGGGTATTACTATTATTATGCTGCTTTTTTCCAGCTTTTGTTACTTTGATGAAGGGAAATCTTTCCTCTGTCTCTCCCTTGTGACAGATGTGTCTTGCCCAGAAGACAAGAGGTTGCACCTCTGTGGTCTGCCAGATCTTGGCAGGGCTTTCAAGTGTGGACTTTCCTTTAGGGAGAGCCTGTCACCACGGAGTGCTGCTCCTGCACTAAGGTAGCTTTATTGAAAGTGTATGTGACACCAACCATGGGTGACAAATGACCTTTGAGATGGCTGGATTTAAACTAATAATCTTGAGGTTAAAATGCCATTTTACCTCTTCCTAGTTAGCAAACATACAGCCCATCTCTAATGACAGTTTACCTTTCTGAGCCAAAGGGGTTAATTCTTCTCATTAAAAAAGGGACCAGATATTTTATTAGTTGTTAAGACTAGTAAGGTAAAAGATTTGAGTACCCTATTTCAGCAGAATAACAAGGCTAAATAGGAAACTCGCAACTTCCACCCCAAATAACTAGCATTTGCTGTAAGAGAATTCAAACCCTCTTTCACTTTATTGCTTTCCTATTATGCAATCATTTTAAGTAGACTATTTATTTTAATCTAAGAGCATTTATTTTGGTAGCCAATATAATGTGCTTCTGTACCATTTCACATTTTAGAAAGCTAACACGTTCAACATTAAATGGTTGTGAAGACTAAAGGAGCGTGGTGGTGTACAGCATCACACACCTTAGTGTAGCACTGACAAAAATTGTCAGATGATACCTAGAAGACAACTAAAACTTTTCATTTTGGAGTTAGTAGTATAGCACTTTCTACCTGGCAAAAGGGTGGAGGAAGCCTCTTTCTGTTCACTTTTAGCTTCTCAAAATTTGCAAAAAATTGTCAATGAAGTTCTTGTGAAACTAAATGAATAGAACAAAAGTATCCAAGGCATGAGCTCTGTGAATGCCATGCATTTATAGTTTCATTCAGTCTGGCCCATATTGAATCAAGAGAGGAAACAGAGCTATAAATTAAGATGAGTTATTTTTAGACCCTAAAAAGATCTGCGTATGAATGTAACTAATTATTAAGCATATAATGGTGAAAATACTGACCAATATGTAAGCTGTGGTGTCCAACTCCTGTTTAAGTTACTTAACATTGCTCCATTTAGTTAATTTAACTTTTCACTCTGCATCTCTATGCTTTTGTCAGGCATTTCAGCATAATTTTGAGGAAAAGTCTAAGTACAGGGGCAAAAAGTACTTTTAAGCATGTTGTCTGTGAAAGCTTTTATCTAATTCATAAATAGATTTCCCAATTAGTTAGATAGTACATGGGTTTAAACCAATTTCAATGGATGTTCTCTAATGCAGTAGACTGTAATGCTCCAAAGTAACCGTTACAGTCCATTGAATCAGTAACCCATGAACTAATGAGGATTTACACATTAGTTGGTTATGGTTCCTTAGGAACCCCACAGTTTAAGAAGGATGTTAAGGTACCTGAATGCATCCAGAGGAGGGCAACAAAGCCGGTGGAAGGCATGTCCTGTGAGGAGCGGCTGAGGACTCTGGGCTTGACTAGTTTGGAGAGAAGGCGGCTGAGGGGCGACCTCACTGCTCTCTGCAGCCTCCTG
>JANZLQ010000079.1:38216673-38233779 GCA_026212715.1 Elanus axillaris
CAGGGTAGGTTTAGATGGGACATTAGGAAGCATTTCTTTACCAAGAGGGTGGTCAAACACTGGAACAGGCTTCCTAGAAAGGTGCTTAAGTCCCTGCGCCTGTCAGTGCCTTAAAAAGAGGCATTTGGACAATGCCCTTAATACCAGGCTTTAACTTTTCATCAGCTCTGAAGTGGTCAGGCATTTGGACTAGATGATCATTGTAGGTCCCTTCCAAACAAAAATATTCTAGTCTAGTCTAGTCTACTAAGAACATTTAAACATTTTGTTATTGCAATAAGCATACATGAAGCATAGAAATTCCTGCCAAATCTGATGGCAATAAGCCATGAGTCAGCAAGGGTGTTTTAAGAGCCGTAAGCAAATACTGCTTTTAAATTGTCTTCAGTGGGATTGCTCATAGGTAAATCTGCATTTGTATTAACCTTTGCATGGTTTGGTCTCTACAGTATACAGTGAAAATTGTGGTCCTGGTTATACTATTCAAACCCTTCCTTTAATACACAGAATGCAGCTTGGGCGCAGTGAGTCATCCCTGTGGAGAAGTCCCTCTGCTGTCATTGACTACAAAAGTTACACAGATTTCTGACTATAGAGGCTCTCACTCATACTTGAGCTGGATGCCCATAGCTGAGGGTGAGAATCAAGTAAAAAAAAAAAGTCAGGTTTTTTTCCCCCCTCAGACTGTAAATCATAATTTAGTCAATGGTACTCTGGGACTTCCTGAATGGATTTGCATAGTTCAGGATCCTTTTGAGCTGCATCTGAAACAGAAAGTTGCACAAGGAAAACCAACAAGCAGAGGGTTTTGTTTGTGCAAGTGACCTGTCTCACACCCATCTGAGACATGCAGAAGAGCTATGCTGGAATATGCTTGTGAACCTTAATCCTAGGCCTTCACATCATTGCCATCACATCCAGACTTTCTCTCATTATTGTGATATTTTATAATTGTGTTCTGTTTTGGCCATTCTGTATTAAATTATCACCTTTTAATTTTCCTTTTGTTTAAATCTTAACAAAACCTTTCAGGTCAAGAAAATTGCTGTAACCTAAGTGCAATGACCTAGATTCCACCTTTTACCTCTGTGGAACTGGATCTCTGCGGGGAAATAGCCCCCTCCCCATTTAAATACGATATTACTCACAACTACACTTCTCTTTTTGCCCTTCCTCTTCCTTGCTTTCCCCCTTGCACATCTTCATGGGGATGTCCGTGTGGCACCCAGCATGGCTCATGGTTAGCTAGTGAATGCAGCTATGCCCAGAGATACCGGTGGTCTGTAGTTTGACCAGAGCTGTTCCAAAAAGCCTATGAAACAAGCTGGTGCAGAAGTACAAGGTCTCTTGTGCACCAGTAAGATAGCATAAATTTGGGGCTGGGCTGGCCTGAGGAATCTCAGAAAAGAAATCTCTCTAAGAAGCCTCTCAGAGTACATTCCCTGGGAAATTATTACCTGTGTTTCTTTTGCTTTGTTTTCTTTCTCTGCTTTGTACTTATGTGTTACAAATTGTTTTATGATTCAGTTTTTGCATGACTCTAATGGAAATTTTTAAATTATTGAAAGCCAAGTCATTTATATCAGACATTTAGCAGAAAAAATACTACTACAGAAAACCAAGGATTCTCCTAACAAAAAGTGACAGAGGCTCTGATCCTGTGAACATTCAAGTCCTTTGTTTCACAGTCACAGTGAGTAGCTAGGACTATTCAAACCTGAAAGATTAAATAAGTACTAAAGTAGTTGCAGAAATGGGATGTGAGTGCTGCAACTGATAAAAATACATGTGCGAAATTTTGAGTTTTACTACTAATGATGATGATGCTTGGTTCAGCTTGGCAAGATAGGACTTGGATATTCTGCAGGCAGCAGCACACACAGACGTGCTGTGGTGCTTGTTTGCTTGCCTTCATAGATGCAGGGTGAAGGGATGCTGAGACACAGAGAAGCAAAAAAGCCAGTGAGCTGTACAGTAGAAAGTGAAAGGAAGAAGCAGAAAAATAAGAGAACTATACCTGAGCCCATATGGGAGGACTCACAAAAGTTTCTTTAAAAGGTGCATTTGAAGTTTGTGTAAAGTGACTAGGCGTGTCATTCTGCTGCACAAGGGAGGCTTGGCTGTGCCTGGATGCTGAGCATAAGAGCTCAGTGTTCCTGCTCATAGGGGAGGTGATAACTTGCTTTGGGGGATATTTTTTATAATGTTGATGCTGGCTTTTTGAATGTTTTTCTATGCAATGTATGTGTGTCTATGTGTGTGTGAGTGTGTATGATGAGAAACACGCGAGCATGTAGTAAGAACTGTGGTTTCAGTGTGTGGAATTTGCTACTGGCAAGTTGTTCTAGCACTGAGTCCAAGATAAATACCAGGTAGGCTTATATTTTTGCATGTGCTTTTTTGTCCTGAAATGTTATAAAAGTCTTCCAAAATGCAGGAAGTTGCACCTGGGGTTTCACAATTTTCTTGGGGCTGACGGTCCCGGTACACATCGCTTCATTTTCTGTTTCAGCTTTAATTTGTGTTGTTTGGCAAAGTCCTGAAGGGAAGCTTAGAAGAAGAGGCTTCAGACAAGTGTTTTTTCTTGGTCTGGGGGGCTGCCTTCATGGACTCTTCCTAAAAAATTTTCTTCTGCACTGTCCTACACAGTGAGGGAGTCTCCAGACCTCCTTTCCACACTCCTGTTGTTTTGATTCATTTTTTCAGAGTACAAGTAGGATCAAGCAGAATGGAAGGGTACTGACTTACTGGAAATGGTCTTGTTAGCTTCCTTAATGTACATGTAATAGAAGAAAAAAAGCTTTGAATTGAAGACACTCCACTGTGTCATTTAAAATTATTTTCTCTGGCCTCAGAGTACCTTTCCCTTTAAGGTCTTCTTTGCATGGATACTTGGACTAATGCTTAATTTTTTCCCATCAAAATAGTGTGTTAGACCCAGAAGTGGGCTGTGGCCCAGCAGACACTTTTTTCCTGTTCCAGAGAACACACATCCCCCTAATAAGCACCATGCTATTCTTCACATGCCACCTAATGGGCCAAGTATGTGAAAAATCAAAGACTCTGGAAGCCCTGGTGAAGAGGAATTGCAGTAGGGGTGTATAGGAAGCCATCACTTGTGGGACAGCTGGTAGTCTGGATGTTGTGCTGGCTTTTCCTGCCTTTTCTGTGGAAATCTGTGATACGTGTGTCTTGGTGTGTGTTCTTCAATCCCTGCATTCTGGTCAAAAAGAAATGAAAGAGTGAATGGACTTGGCTAGCCATTAAAGCCAACAAGAGGGTGGAAGATGGGGAGAAAAGTGCCAGAAAGGGCATTGTCTGGGTCTGAACTGGGGACAGCAGCAGCAGTATTCCGTTGAACAGCCGTGGGAGATGGGTAAGAAAGCCCATCTTTGTGTTCAGGCAGTGACAGGGAAGATTCGGGAGGCATTGGGAAGCTGGGGATTTGGCTGGGGAAGGGTAAAAGGGGCTTGAGCCAGGAGAGGATGGGTTAGAAGGAGCAGGGGACTTCTGACATGGGTGCATGGCCTGGTGCGCTGGTGGCTTGGAGAGAGCAAGAAGTTGGGATCAGTACAGAAAAGTGAATGAAAGCCGCAGAGCTGAGGAATAAATTCATCTTCTGCACTTTAAAATATTAAAAAAAAATAAAATACTCATAGAATTTTGTGACAGACCAATGAAACATTGCACAAACCAGACAGAAAACAATGGGACTGTGACTGAAATATAATACAACATCATCAAAATTGTTATCTTTTCATGACAAGAAATCAGCCCTTGTAAAACACTCATTAAATGCATGGAATAGTTATGATCTGTTCAGTTAGAATATTATATTTAAGAGTCCTACCTTACAATAACAATAATAATACTACACAAGTTTAAGACATTGTTTGGAGGCACCACCAGGTAAGTAATGCACTTGCATTTCACAGAACTGGGAGGAGTCTTGTGTTGGCAAACTGGAGGCTGTATCCTCTTATAAATGTGCTTCAGCTGACACTTTGCCCATTCGGCTATCATTTTTTTCATAATTCTTAATGACACAAAAAAACCCCAAAATATAAGAGGGGCCAATGTTGTCCTATATCCTCTTCTTTCAAAATTCTGCTACACTAAAATCACCAGTAGGGAAGAATGCATTTTATATATTCCTGTTTGGGCTACAAGCAGGTTCTTTTTTCATGATCAAATTCATAATTTTTTTAGCTTTTTTATAAAGAAGGACTTAAAAGGCAAATGGGATTTTGTGATAGGCTGTCAGAAAGAATATAACCTTGCCAAGAATACCCAGACAATTAAAGATGTTCTTTAACTTCAGAAATTCTGCTTGCTAATTCATAGATACATATCTACTGTCAAAGAACACTTCTCACTGAGTTAGAATCTTGAACATTTCTCTAAAGCTTTGAGGCAAAACATCATTTAAAAACAAGCAGGAAAGCCATGAGAGAAACAAATGACACGGTGGAACTGTGACAAGTGGATAGGGAATTCTGCCTTCCTACAAGTCGCTTCTGGCTTTTTTTTATCCTGTGGCCCTCTCTGGGATCATACAGTTTTATTTCAGCACCAAAACTGGTCACCAAATTTTTGAGGTGCACTGAGAATTCAGCTATGGTTTCTCTGTTGGATGCTGGCCCCTTTGTTCCACCCTACAGAGGTAGGAAAGAACCATCAAAGCTTTTTTCTCTTTTTTTTTTTTTTTTCTTGCTATACTTTGTTCCAAAGGAAGTGGGTTCTGGAAACATTCACCGTTGTAAATCATGGCTTAAATTCGATACTTGTTCATCTGTTTAACTGCTGCTCTGTGTTTTCAGGGTCTCACTCAGTGCTGTGTTGTCGGGAGAACAGAGCTAGCTGTATTGTCACGTGAAAATATATGAAAACCATAATGGATAGTAGTAATTTACATAAAATACTGATATTGAAGAGTTCTTTAATCTCTGTTTTAAAATTAAAAGTGACTACACATCTTATTTATTGTGTGCCATGAATCCTTTCCCATTCTTTTATGATTGTATCTTACAATAACTGATAAAATCTAAGCCTTTCATCCACCACAGATGCTCCATATCCCAGTGGGCCTTTGATCCAATATGATCTTCTTAGACAGCACTATAGGGTCAGATCATTTTCTCCAGAGAGTTTTGAGCTGAAGCATATTTCATAATGAGCCCCTTTTATTAAGATCTGCTCTGCCACTCTAATGGAAAACATAGATTTGTGATCTGTCCCTTACAGGATATTAAAGAAAAAAATATTCTTTCATTATTGGATTAGTTGCCTCAGTGCTTTCAGAGATTAACTCGTTATCATTACATTTTTCTAAATGTCTTATTGCTTGTTTAATACAAACGGATTTTGAGTGGTCCTGTAGGTAGAAAATCGATAAATGGACCAGCAGTGTAATCTTTTAGACTAATAAAAAAAATTGTGACTCCCAGCTTCATACAGTTAAGCTTGATTTAAACTCTCTTCCATATCTTTATCAGGGGTTTAATTCTCTTACACTTTTCCATGGAAGACAAGTTCCATGTTTAGTAGCTCAGAAGGAGGCACACAGAAAGGATTTTTCTGTAACTAGTTGAGATGAGATGAGCTGAAGTAAATGTGGAAATCTGGTAACAGAATTTATGTTAATGCAAAGTCTTTAGATCATGTAGTTTGGTCATGTATTTACTTATTAAGCTTCATATGTGTTGCAAAACATGTTGCTGAAAAAGGATGTTCACTGGGTCAGCAGAAATATAGCCACAATAATGGTCCTCCTTCCCACACCCCTTTGATAGAAATGATATGTCTAGGCACATGCCCATTTAAGCAGTTTATTGTCATAGCCAGGGGACAATGATGTACAGTGCTCCAGAGCACAGGAAATTTGAAATTGCATGTTGTTTGCAAGCTGCTGAAAGAAGACATTGCCTCTATGAAGTGTACAACTTTGTATGCTGCTGTATAGAACAATTTATACACATTCAAGGAGTCCATGCAAAAGCACCTCTGTTAGGTTCTCTCTAAGATCCTTACAGTATATGAGATCAAATAAAGATAGATCTGAGGAAGACCATGGGAATAAATAAAAGTATATGTGGAATCCTATTATAGAGGATGTGCTGCTTTCCCCATGAAATGCTGTGACTCCAAGATATGTATACTACTGTCAATAACTCATCTTTCTAGTAGGCGTGCAGCCAAGTTGTTATTCTGGGCATCATCATTAGTGGTTCTGGCATTGCAGGAAAACCTAGGAATTTTGGGCATAGATTAGGCTAATCCTGTGTGGAATCTAACCACATTATCATATGAACATCTACCGTTTTGATTGGCTTGACTTCAGAATTGTGAACTGAATTCAGTGGAAGTTGCTTGCTAGGGTCTGTGACTTCTGAAAGTTGCTGCCGTGGCGCTCTCTCTTTTATCAAAATACAGAAATTTGTGCTTGCTTCTGGTTTCCAGCATTCTGGTTTGGACCTCCATGTTGCTTATATATGTTCATCTATGTTTTTCACTTGGATTTTTACTTGCATTTGCCCCAATTTCCCCCTTCTGTCCACATAAAAAACTGAGACACTTGAGTTTGGCCCTCTAAACAGGTGTCAAGTAATGCAGAAATAATAAATGACAAGATGTAGTGCTGCAAGAAGGTTTCCTGTTATTTTGATGCAACCTGTTCACTTCAGGAAAAAGGCACTTTCTACCCAGCTGACACCTAGCTGTCCTCACAAGGAAAGAAGTCTGCCTAAAACCTGATGAATACAAAGTGTTAAATCTTGGAATACACCAGTGAAAACAGAAATAATTTCAAAGATTTTTTTTTCAAGTATTTGTCTACAGAAAGATAAGCTGCAGTTTAAAACCTAGAGGGATTTAAATCTTTTGCCAGTATATGTCCTGAACGTCTGATATGGATTTCAGGATTGAAGCTATCCATTTGGTGAGAAATTTCTGTTCAGAGCAATGTGCAACATGTTGGACAATCAGATACTGCTAAACTCAGGTATATATCTGGGGTGCTAAATTGTGGGTTTGAATGGTGGTTTTATTATTAATTGTCTGGTTGAGAGACTTAAACCATTTGGTGCTTGGACAAATTGGAATCCTTTAAGTAAATAGTTTAGTTTTGGCATCCTTTCACTCTTAACTGCTGCAAGTTATCCACTTCATGTCGGAGGGGTGGATGTTTCAATTTGCAAGCACATTTAGGAGAAAATTTGGGTTTATACACAGTCTTTTACCCTAAAAGCACAGATTTTCAAACAGTGTATAAAAGTCCATACTTCATGCTCAGCCATAGGCAGCATTTGCAACTATTTCAGCCTAAACTGGGAAAGCACCCTTTTTTGTTGGGAAACCTGCACTTCTTACACTTCCTTGAATGCCAGTTGGGACTCTGACTTTGTGGATTGCATTTGACTATTGCTATCAGAAGTTGGTGGCTGAGATGGAAAATTTATATTTGAACAGATAGTGCAGTCATGGGATATAAGCATACTCCTACATACGTAATAATATATTACAACAAAAAATACTTAAGCTTCAATCCTGCAAATATTTACTAAGTGCTTGACTCTCAGAGGACTCCTAAGTCTGTAAAATTAAGCAGATGTGTAACTGCAGGATTTGTGCCTTAAGACTTGCTCTGTATCCTACCAAGCTCAATGGAGGTCAGGTTTGGGATATTTAGAAGCCTTAAGGTAATACCTATGCACATTGTTGAGGTGCTGAAATATTTTTGAAAGGAAAATAGAAGAAACCTATATGCCAGTGGAAATAATCTTAAAATAGGATGGACCAGCTATCGAGGTGTGTATGTGTGTATACCTGTATGGAAAGCAAGCAAATAGCTACAAGAGTATTTCAGCAAAACTGATACAATATTTTGTAGTGTAACAGGACACTGTCAGGATTGCTGGAATCATCTTTTGCTCTACAGCTCTGAGTACCTTAAGAAAATAATTACTTTCACTGCTGAAACACAGTTTGCCCAGCAGGATGACTGGCTTTAGAAACCTCCCCATTTACTGATAGTGATTCCAACAGCAGCTGAGAGAATGTGTTGATATTTAGCTTAAAAGTGGTGAAGTCAAATCCCAAAGCCCTGTCACCTGTGCCTAAACGTAATCACCCACAGACTTAAACTCTGGTGAAATCAAAATCTGTCTTTTGAGATGAGCAGAATGGGTTTTATGGACCGATCAAGCTCAGAAGCTTCAGGTAAGTCATCTGACTTTTAGTCTGAAAATCAGTAGCGAGATAAAAGTCTCAGATATTATAGAAGTGGTAGTGTGAGAGGCTTCTGCTTTATCCGTACCTGGGCTTATTTGTGTTATCACAGTACAAACACATAAAACAGTAAAGACCAACATTTTCTACTAATCTTCCAGAATTTCCTTTTTTGCCCCAGCAGTAATAGCAATATTTCAGTGACAATGTTTTTACTGTGTTTTGGTCCTGTTTTATGAAATCAGAGTATTACAAAAACATAAAGCCATGTGTGAATGGCTGTTCTGAAAGATAACTGACCTATTAGACACAGAAGTTTCAAGATTTATTCAGTAGTCTGTAGAGCTTAAATCAATTTTTGTTTTATTCTGAACTGTGCCCATCTCCACTTATGAGCAGGAATACTTCCACTGAATGCTCCTTTTCTGTTCCTGCAAATTGATTCCAAATGTATTTTCTTGAATTCTTCTTTTGCTACTATACTGTCTCCCCAGAAGATGTTTTAAATGGAATTATTTATTATTTATAGACTTTTGTTAAAGACTGTAAAATCCTGCCTGTGTTAAATTTTCATTTTGGCCTGTTGGCCAGCTGGTATTCTGCATGATCATGTCTTTGTGCAAACATACTAGATAATGAGGAGAAGATGGAGTACTTACTTCTTGGTGAATACGTGCACGTTTCAGGGTTTTTGTTTCTTTGTTTGGTAGGCGAAAATCATTCCATGTCTGCCAGCAGATCTGAAATGATAATCAGACAAACTGATCTGAAAGTTGTCAGAGTGCTCTGCTTCCATTTTTCATAAGTATAATTAAAACTGTATGACTGGAATGCTGAGAGGTGACTCAAGTAATTGGCTGGTTAATGTTAAGAAGGTGTAAATTCTCCAGAAAAGCCCTGTGCATACCAACTGAAAATGCAACCCATGAAATAAATCCATCTGCCTACATTTGTTTTAACAGTAATACTGACCTTAGAGCAAGGTATTTCCGAAGGATTTTTAATGACCAGCTGGAGTTAATAGCCTCTGGCTGTACCTCAGGCTTTAAACTCTGCCCAGCCAGCCATTAATTCCTAGGAAATGCTCTGTTCCTTGATTGTTACTGCTTAATGGCATGACAACCTAGACTGTAAATAGCTGTTAGCAGAAAAAATATTATTATTGTTAAATGCACATAGTACCTTCCTTCAGAAAAGACTCCAAAGTATTTACAAGCCAAAGGTTCTGGAAAAAAGTAAGCAAAGATTATTTTTGTTGCTGCAAAAATAGTCTATTTCATGACAGATAGGGCTAAGAAGATACATATTCTCAGTATGTACCTGAGAAATTAGACACCCTTAGGGTTGTCTCATTGCCCGTTGCTAGTGTTTCTGGTGATAGGCTAGAGAAGTATTAGCATTACCCTCTTCTAGCCCTGGCTGTTGGCCAAGAGGATCTGAATTTTGTGGACATTTACTAGCCTTCTGAGGAAATATGTCAAAAGTCTGCAAATGTCTGCCACCAGAGCTCCAACATGCAAAAAACCCAAAAAGTTCATACAAGAAGTTGGTGGTTAAGTCTTACTGTATAGGTAAAACAGTAAGGCAGTATAGCCTTATCTGTGATGGCTGCATGCTGCAGGGGACTTAGGAGAACATTTGATTACTGAAAGGGATGGGCCAGACAAAAGAAGTCTTGATTTCTGCCACGTCTTCAAGAACATCCACAGAGGCATTAGTAACCAGAAGGATGAAGAGACAGACCCAGTGACTGATAAACCAGAGGCACCACGTGGCTGAAAGCCAGATTTTCTGTCTTACTGTATGCCACCAGTGTGCTCAAAGGGCGTGTGTTAGGGCCACCTTTTCCAATTCAACCACAAGCATTAGCGAGGTGCTGAGTAAGTTAGCCCTCATGCTGAGAAACAGTGTAAGCTTGTGTTTAACAGCATGCACATCAGTTGCACTGTCACTTGCTACAATACTCTCCCTAACCTTAACCACAGGACCAAAGGTTTTGCCAGACTATTAGCAAATGCTGTACAGAAGGCTTTGGTAGGCATGCAGCTGCACTATACAGAAACACAGAGTTTCTGGACCCTGAACTGAATTCATAACAAGCCACTATTAAAGCTGCCTGGTTTAAAATTGTGAATGAGGGAGACTGATATTACAGATTTGTAACACTGCTAAATAAAGTATAACACATTACTTTTGACACATGTTGGTTAAGAAATTTTCTCATGTGGAAGTGAATGAAAATTGGTGATGGACATAAAGCTACTAGAGATTTCACAACCTCAAATCCACAACTGACAGAAAAAATAGTGTTTTTCTTGTAGAGAATATTTCACAGCAGTGACCTTTTTAATTATATCATTATTTGTAACTGGCCTACTGTGACTTCTCTAGATCTAACATAGTTACAAGTTAATAGACTTTATTATAATTTTAAATAGAGTGCTGCTGAAGCTATCAAAATGACATTTTAAAACTTTTTCTCAGTGGTTGCAGACTTTCTAAAAAGAACAGATCTCTTGTGTTTTCTCCCTGCTGATTCTTAATTAGCCTTTCTTTTTTCCATGACAAAGGGGTATCACACCATTATCCAGTTACAGATCAGTCTTCACATGTCTTTCCTGTTCCCATTAATGCACTGGCACAACTCGGACCAGCATTTAATCATGTTCCATTTTTGATTCCTCTATAGAGCAGCCACCGGTGAACGGACTGCCTGGCAAAGTGTGAATCATCAAGTTGTCAGCAGCAGCACAAGGGCAGCTCCAACAACAGAGGCACAAGGTCTTGGTGGTGGAGTTTTTGCTCCACCCTTGTTACAGTCTGAGAAAAATTCCAGTGGGGGTCAAGCTCCCAGTCTCCTCATCCTTTTGGCCATCTGTTCCCATCAACAGTGTGGCTCTCGCCCTGTGGCACGGAGAGGTTTTGGTGATGTGACAAGTAATGCTGCAGCCCCTATGTAGGTTTTGAATATTGAAGAAGTTGGAACCACTGAAGGTAGATAATGCCTCCCTTACTTAGTTACTTGTTTACAGCATTTCGTATGCCGTAATGTACAGCTATGTATTATCATGTTTGGAGCATTTCACTGCTGTATCCCATATGTTTCCAGTAAATATGCTCACTGGGAAAACCCTCGGAAGCCTTTTTGCATTCTAGATAGTTTCCCAGTGACGCTTTAATTTTTCTACTCAGTTACTAAAGCTACCAAAGCTTTAATGTTTTTTTTTTACTTTTAATTATGGCCTTATAGTATTTAGTTAGTGCATGGAAAAGGCAAAGGCTAATGACTTCTTAGAAATCACAAAGCCAATTAATGAAGACTCTGAGGAACCAGGCTTCTTGACTCCTATCATTTGAATGTCTTTTCCTCTACAATAAATATTAGACTTATTTTCTGCATCATGTTCCTTAGTCTTCATTCCTAGAGCATTTTACAATCCCACTATCATTTTGCTCATTTACCAGATGGGGAAAAATTGCCACTTGGAGGAAGGAAATAAAAAGCTGTCAGCCACCCAGCCACTTCATCACACTCCACAGAATTCATTGCCCACTAGGTGCATTTTGAATATAAATTCACTGTCTTGATGTGCTTATACACAAGGCACTGTGACTTCAAGGAGAGAGAGTAACATTTCTAGATAGGTTAGAAATGGATGCTCAGGTCATTAGCTTTATGGTGAGGTGAGGCTGGACATGTTTTGCATTCAGGCATAGGTGGAGCTTATAGGGGAATAGGGTACAACCTAATGTTCTCTTACAGTCACATACCACCTCTTTCTTGCATTTCTCTAAATGTCGTTGGTCATTTGGTCAATTTGTACAATCTGATCATTTGAAGTAATAGTGTAGTTACTGAGAAATTTTTAGGACAATTGATATTTAGGGAATTGAGAATAGCTAGTATTTCCAAGTAGTTAAATTTTAAGATTGGAAATATTAATTATTATTCTGTTCTCAGCTGTATGAACTGTAGTTTAGGAGCAAAGAAATTACCATAGTGTACCAGGCCACTGGTATAGCAAGCTGGGTTATCTGTCTCCAGCAGTAGTCCATAGATACGTAACTCTGAGCTGTTATTCATGGATGCAGAATTGCTTATGCTAGCTTTATTGCTCACTGCAGATTCTGTGGTTTTATGCTGGCTCAGGTATTGGTAACTGAAAGGCTCCATCATATAGTCCTGTCCTCACAGCTGCGCAGACTGACATAAGAGAACTGAGAAGCTCTGACATATCAGAGCTTAATATACAGGGTACCCTGAACAATTTCTATATTTGATGCTTCAGCCAGACCAGTGAATTTTAGATAAGAATTTAATAGACAAGAAGATTGCTTGCATTTATTTTCAGGTCACTATGACCCCCACATGGTAGCACTTAGTAGGCAGGGGATTTGGTTTCATATTCTTATTTGATATCATATTATTTCATGACAAAAACTATTTTATAACAGCAAATATGAACGGACCTCTAATGACATTGTAGCTGCCCCCAAATTTATTTTATGTCCTATGAAATGAGAAAAGTACGTAAATGTAAGGAAATGCATAGTTAAATTCTAGGTTTGAGATAAAGTTCTTGAGTAAGCTTCCGGGGACATCACCGAGAAAAAACAAGGGGTGTGACTTTGTGGGTATGAGAGAAGCAGGGGGCAGGCAGCTATTTCCAGAATTAATAAAATCTTGTATGGAGCAACAAACTCTATGCCTTAAACTTGTGACTATTGCATAAACAGCCTTAGGAGATTTTTGGCTTTTACTCTGTGTTTCTTAATACATTTACATTTCTTTTACATGTGATTTTAATTAATAACTTGTCATTGTGATGCTCAGATTTGGGTTAATTCAACATGATTTATGTTGAATTTATTTATTTGTAATTTACAGATACATATTCTCAACCTTATCTCCATCATAATACAATATTTGTCCTTGCTATTTTATTATGTATCATGTATTTGCATATAAATCTTTCATTTATAGACATATTTGAAACAGTGCCTTTAAACCGGGCTTTACATGGTCTGTGCAAAGCTGTATAAAGTACTTTTGAACTGTACGCATTATATGCATGTAAATGATTATCAGTTGTGAATCAGATTAATCATATTAAATTATAGACGATTTAAAGGTGATCCAATGTAAATATTCAGTTAATGCAGCAAGGAAATTAAGGGGGGGAAAAAGAACACTGTTTTAATGAGAGAATGATGGAAAACAAATTGATATTTTGTCTGGGATGTCACAAGGAAGGGACTAAATCTGAAGATAGACAAGGTTAAAGAAAGGTTAATACCAATAAAGGAAGAAGGATTGCTAAAACAACTGAGAGGAGATTTATGAAAGCGAGCATTCCACAGATTTGCAACTCTGAGTATTGCAGGCAAAGGACTGTGGATGACAAACTGTTTAAAGAAGCAGTGAAGGCACTGGAACATTGGAGTTATATTTCCTTTGGGAGGTCAAAGAAGCACCGTATTGTAGTGTCCAATAAACTAAACAAAGGAATGAGAAATATGAGGTTATTGGTTAATGTATAGAGAATGTGGGGGTGAAGTTGGCAATCCATGTATTGTAGTTCTTGTTTTCTGCCACAGAGCTGTATTGTTTCAGCCTTGTTTTGGCTAACACCGGAATGAATGACTGTGATTCCACAGGCTTGCTATATACTATTTTGGTAGCTACTTTAATAGTAAGTGGAGATCTTTTCATTTTGAAGGGAATCCCTACTTAGGGACTTCTTTGTGAGGCAGGGGTCTGCAACACTGAAAATATACGTAAACTGCAGAGGCATGATGGCTATGCTAACATACTGGCCTATCTTACTGTAAACAAAGAATCATATACAACATTCAGCAGACATTGAAAAATGAAGACCATGGAGACAATTTCTCAAACCGATTATCTAAAGATGCTTGCATGAGACTGGGTCAAAAAAAAAAGAGGTATCTTCTCACTAACCCTCCATCCAGCCTTCTCCTGTGTTCTGTGCCCTTTAATGTTTTGTTATTACTTTTTTTTTTGGTATGCACCATAGAAGTCAGCATTAGGAATACTATGGTTAAATAGGTAGAAATTCCTGCATTGAGTAAATATTGGTCATTTCTTTATTTTTCATCTGATGTATTGTATTTGTGTTTGCAGTTTGGATTTTTTTGGTTTTGATGGAGACATATGCTTGGGAAGGCTTATAGATGAAAAGGCAGTCTCATGTTTCAAGCAAAACTGTGTCAGTTTGGCAACTGTGCTTCCATTTTAATAAAAGCACTTAATCCAGATGATAAAAGGCAGTTATAGGAGAAATTTATCCAGTTACATGCTTACATTTTCTCCTTGTATTCTCCTACTTGCTATCTTCTCTGTGGACAGTGACTCTGTTTTGCTGCAGTTTTAGCACAGTAGGATGTTATAAAGCAACATTCTGGTTTTACCTCAGTTTATGACTTGTATCATGCCATGAAAAGTTGAGGCACACCTCTTCTGTGTGTGAAGTTTGCTTTTTGTTTTATTTCAAAATTTCTGTATTTAATGGAGTAAGAACTTATAAACTATTTTACTTGCAACGTTTTACAGTGTGGTGGGCTTGTTGGAAATTTCAGTTTCAAGTAGTGATCGGCTTTCTCATACTTTTAAACTGTGAAGAAATAGGAATTTATTGAGATTTAATTTCTTAATTTGAAAATCTCACTTGTAATAAGTTCGCAAAGGAAAAAAACTAAAGTCTTTCAGTGTGTGATGTCTTTGAGTTCACTGATGTATTTTAAATTATGACGGTAACTTCATTTTCTAAGATATAATGCTTCATAACTTGACACGAGTTTGAATAATGATGTAAGTCATGAAAAAATATAAAGTTTTGTAGCTGCACTCTGATTCTCAACAGGCAGTTTCCCACACCTCCAAACCTCTGTAAATTGCTTCATGCGTGATCTTTATCACATTTTGTTGATCTGTTATTTTGGCTTCTTCTTGCTGCCAGTAAAATCAGCATTTCCCTTTTTATTATCTTAAATTTTGCTAAAACTTTTCAGGTTCTAGGAGGTGTAAATACCTCTTCTAGTTAGGAGAGTATTTTACATAAACCAAGGAGAAATACAGTCACACACATGAAACCGAAATTCTCACTAAAGTATTTCATATTGTTAACAGCTGTCAGTAACAGAACAGGTCAAGGCAAAGTCATTAACTTTCCATTCCATAGCAAGTATTTATGCTCCTTCTGTATATGCTACAGAAACTTTGCAGAGTATCGTAGAAATGAGTAATCTCAGCTTCTATGCACTCTGCTTAGTTCCTGTGGACCAAGCCTTGAAAATGCTCTCCAGTATTTATCAAGTGTTCAACCATCACACAACAGTAATAGGACATCATGGAAGATTTTTGTATCTTTGTTGTCTCAGTGTCTTGGTAATGATTGACTTCACTTGTGTTTTTTTCCACAGCACCTGCTGAGACTCCAGATATGTACAGGGAAAGGAATTATTTTTAGGATTATTTTCCAAGAAGAAGCTTGGAAATTATAGATAGAAACATAATCAGTCACCAAGCTGAATACTTTAGCTTCTCTAATAATGCGCATATTGGAAAGATAGGCAATAAGGCAAATTATGAAAATATTGACTGTGTCAAGATTAGCTAATTGACTGACACATGGTGTAATTTCAAAATTTTATCCCTGCGTACATACGTTTTATACAAGACTGAGAAATACCAAGGGCAGAGCTTTAATAGGTACTAGGAGAACTCCTAAGGTCTGGTTTAAGGAGCATTAAATACCATTGGCCTGTCCAAGGGCAGTTTTTTAGAACCCGCAGAGGCTTCCCAGCTGAAGACTTGATAGTATATGCATTAGGAAGAAACCAAACATACTCATCTATCACCTGGGACACTGAACACAGCAAATGTTCCTGCCCTTCTTGGGAGCAAGTAAACTTCCCCAGGATGTAAAATCGAAAGGAACAACGAGCAAGTTGGCAAGCAAAGGAAGAGGAAAAATTATCCCAGTGTCAATATAAAGACTGTGTGACACTCACTGCTCACAAAGACCATCAACCAGATTTGCAGAGCCTGGTACCTTCAGGGAGCAACTCCACTTCTTACTGAAGATGGTTCTTTGATTCTTTCACAGAACAGCACAGAAAGCATAAGCAATGATGAACCATGAAATTAGACTGGAAAGTGAATGGGAGATATAGGAGTGAATGAACATTTGGAACTCAAGGATGTTAGTATGCCTAGCTATTACACTAACAGTTGACCAAAACACAATATTTTAGTGGGGAAATTTTCAAAGATATAATCACCAGCTAGAAATTACACATCTACCTATTCAGAAATCCCCTAAAGTAGCTAGCAAACAGCAGTAAACTGAAATGTCTTGGTGGCTTGTTACACACTGTGGTCTTCTCTGGAAGGATAGGAAATCTCTCAAGTATTACTGATGCTTTGCTTGCCACTCTAATACTTGGGCAGTTCCAATTCCATCCATAAAGGACAATGATATGTATGCAGCAGCTACAGTAAGTAGCTCCTTGTTGTCTTGTAGCAAACTTTTTGAACTAGCCACAGACTACCTATGTGAAGGTACATATGTTCACTTCAGCTAAGGGATCCGAGGGCATTTTGCACGGTACTGTGCATTTGTTTGTTTAAGCAGAAGCTCTTGTGTTGCTTAAAGCAGTATGTGCTCTTTAGCTAGTCACTATAATGTGCATAAAATATATTACATATGTGGTGGTCATGTGCACTGATAAATTAAGTTTAACATGCACCACTGTGTGCCTCACCTGCAGTTCGTCCCATCAATCTATCTCCTCCAGTATTTATTCTAACATTCCAAACCTCTGAGCAGCTTCAGACAGCTGGGACTTCCCTCTGCC
>JANZLQ010000079.1:38238847-38252748 GCA_026212715.1 Elanus axillaris
GAAGCTTCCAGCAGCTTCTCACAGAAGCCACCCGTGTAAACCACCACCCCCCTCCCCGCCCCCGGCTACCAAAACCTTGCCACAGAAACCCAGTACAGCTTGGTTTGTACAGAGAATATAAACTGCTATACTTGCCCCTCAGTGGAGACTCGGCTTTAGAGAAAATGGCAGTGGGAGAGTATGAGTCGGGAACACATGCTGAAGTTTATCTGTTCACTTATAGGCATGGATCAAGTTTTGATAATAATTTCTGTTCTTTTTATCTTAGTTTCCCTGGGAAATGAGATCAGTGTGATTCCACATCTTCATGTCTTTGGCTACTAAGGATTGAACATGTTAGTCAATTTTAACCAAGTTTGAAAGCAGGATAAAGGTTTGAAAACAATTCTATTTCTATATATTTTCGAAAAATTGAGGTCAGGGTCAAAGAGAGAGACTATTGTTCCACATTTTGTTTGGCATAGTCCTCGATCTAGTCAACATGTGCATATGGGCCAGCTGGATGGTATGTGCATGAAATTAACCACAGGATTCCATGGGTGAAAGTGACATAAGGGACACCAGTGGGAGTTGGAGTTTTAAGGGTGATGTTATGGAGAGTTAAAAAAAACCAAAGGATACCCGTTCACAACTGTTGTCCTGTTAATGGAGCTGCCTTGTGCACTCAGTGTGCTTTTAAACCATAATTTCTTTTCTTTCTTTTTGCCTAAGCCATATGTTTTAGTATACTGACCTACAGTTATGAAGGTGCTGGTTTTGACAAAGCTTTCTTTCAAAAGATGGGTGAAGGATCTTGTGAAGGACGGGTGAAACAATATTTTCCTCAAACAATAATTCAGAAGTTAAGAGTCCTTTCATATATATGGAAACATTTTTCACATATACAGGAAGGTGCATATATTGCATGAGATCAATCCCAAATAAAAATCTTCAGTCTTTGATTTTTCATTTTTAAATGAATACAACAGATTTTGTGCCAACCTGATCTAAAAAAAATTCGCAAAAGTATGCCAGGTTGTAAAGGTCTTATTACATGTATAAATAGTAGAACAGTTCTCAAATCAAGTCAAGTCTTGAATTAAACAATTCAATGTTCACCAAGAAGGGTATTCCCAGACTGAATTTTCTGGTTAGTGTTACCATAAATGACTGTTGTTATTATTAATGTTGCTAAAATGAAGACAATGGTAATGCTTATTAAAAATCTGTATTTTTTTTCACGTAGTTTCAGAATTTAAAAATCCTTTCTGTCTTGAATATTGGTGGCACATCCCACCAACTTCTGAGACCAATTTAGGACCACATAGTTAGTCTACTTTGTAAGTTATATGAATGTAGAATATGTTAAATATTTTCTCCTTGGTGAGGGCCAATAACTTTGTGGGTACTACAAAAGTATTTAAAAGTTAGTAGGACTTAGTTATCCATTTTACTATAGAAATAATATTGATTTTAGATAGCTATGACAAATGGCATGTGATGATTTGGAGTTGAACACTGTATCCCTAATATAAAAATGTTCTTTATTAGTTTTATATTAATCATAAACTAATTAAACAAACATAAATTAATAATAGATCATAAAGAGAAATATATATTAATTTAACGGTTATGATTTAGATCTTCTGAATTTGGGAATTTTTAGTTACAGCTTCTTTAATATCTTTTCAAGAGTGCTTTAAATCTAACTGTGTAATGGTAAAGGATGGACTCAGACTTAGGTTATTTGCAAGAGATTTCTGTTACTATTTTTTTAAACTGCCAGACTTGCATATGGTTGCAGGGTTCTGACAGAACTTCTGCATGCAGTTTTAATTTTTAATAGAAATTCTGTGGGTAAGCAATGCCATGAGTTACATTTTAATAAACTTACTAGTCATGAATTATACAGATATTATTGGACACAGTCTAAAGACAGATGACTTGCTCAGATGTAGACTGCACAGCATCAGTTACAGGTAATCTGGCAAAATAAAGTCCATGAGGCTACTGCAGCACAAGGAACTTTGTAAATCTTAGGAATAAATTCTTTTTACTTGCAAGTGTGGCAAATCTGATATTATCAGACATGTTTGTTTTGTTTTTTTTTTTAAATAAAAGTACACTGTACTATTAAACTTTAAAATTAGAGCAGTACTAGTCAGATTCCTGTAGAGGCGAAGTAGAACAGGCCTCGGAAACTTAAATGACTTCTTTAGTGTCATGTGTGAGATGTGTCAGAAGTGAGTATCAGACTATTAGGCTTCTGACTCCTGGAGCCAAACTACAAGGCTGTCCTTCCTACTAGTAGATTCACTAGACATGTTTATTTTATAAATCTTGATTAACAGTGTGATAGTATTGAAATACTCCAAACAGTGACTGTAATAAAGTATCATAATATACAACTATATTGACATATATAAGTGTCCAAGGAGAAGAGGCCAAGAGACATACCACTAGCTAATACTTTTTTCCTACATTGTACGTTAAAAGTTCTCATGTATCATCATCTTCCCAAATTCATAAGGAAATCCCTTCCCATAGAATACCAGAACTATATAGCTTTAATTTCATGCCAAGTGTTGCATCGCTAAATTATGAGTTTTTCATGAAGAGATGCAACAGAAGTCTTACTGGCAAGTCACAGGATCCACTGTTAGCATATTAAAAAGTACATGCACATAGAATATGCAGGAATAATTGTCTGAGAATTCCCCAAATCAAGGCCTCATTGCTTTGAATGTCAGTGCCCTGTCTCCAGTCTAAATGGCCACATAGCTAATTGTTGCTGCCTGTGAGTTTGTCTGAATGAATCACTGAAAGTCATTGCTCTAAATGTTTCTGAGGAAACTTAGCTCTTCTTGCTTACAAAGATTGAATAGCCTGATTTAATGCCTGTGAATAGCATGAAACCTTGTCAATGGACTCCAGGGACAAGTGTCTGTGAGAGTGTGTTAAAATAATGTACAACAAAAAAGGTGTAAATGTTGATGTGGATGTCATGAAGTTATTTTTATTCTTCTGAAGAATACATTTTTCTTTTTCTGTCAGGTGCCATAAGTACATCTTTATTCAGAATATTTTATGCTATGGCTATTTCTGGGTGTGAGTAGTCAGGGAGGGGTGGCGGGGGAACTATGAGACTTCTAAGGCGTTTTTTTTATGCCAAAGAGAAATGCATTCCTTCAGTTGCTAAATTGCTTTCATTGTATGTAGATTTTGTGAGTGCTTTTCACAGGATTTCAGTAGCCTCAACTGATGTTAGAATAAAAATATATCATTTTTTACTTACTATGCTGTTACTAGAGTTCATACAAAAGTGACTATGTATAATAAAAACTGGAAAGAAAATACTTTCCTGTGATTGTTGTGTGGTCTGGTTGTTTTTGGTGGAATATTACCTTTCACCATTGCATAAACTATTGTGTCATGCTTGAGGAGCTTAGGTTGAATAATAGATTATCTTTGAGGAAATCCTTGAGAAGCAGTGTTGTCTAATGGGCTAGAACATATGAGATTTGTGTCTTATCTCTTTCTGTCAATTGTTTCCTTAGTGACTTTGGACAAGTAATTTTCTGTTTGTGCCTCTGTTTCCTTATGTTTATGTAGAAATGCTTTAACTCGGTAGAGCAGAATTTCATTGAAAGGTATGTGCTTCATTACTATACTAAATATTAGTTTCTTAAAAAAAACGGTTATAGAGATTCTTGGCGAAAAAGAATTCACTTGGTATAAGCAAGACAACTAACTCTACACGCTGTATGAATAGCACTGGTTATCAATACCATAGGCAATATTCTAACTGATGTTCAAATACTTGTGATAAAGAGTTTGGACCATGTGTCTTATCTGTGTAAGTCAGGGGTAAAGCTTGAATTTAGCAAAGTTGCATGACTATTAAAGAAGTATAATTGTTGGAAATATGAAGCCCTTTAGTGTTAACTTACAATTTAATTGAAGAAAGAAAGTAAGTCTAGTCATTCTTCTCAGTGTCTAAATAGATTGTGTTCCTGTCTTCCGTCCCCCCTTACCCGTGCCCTCCTTTTTTTTTTAAATGTTAAAACAAAGGTGAATATTTTTGGATAGTGCTACCCATTTGCAGAATCTTCTCCACAGCTTAGTTGGAGGAAGATGACGTTCTGGCAGGAATGTTTTTATGTTTCCCCTCCTGCTTCCTTGTAGTTTTAGTGTGTGTAGATAGAAATGAGTGCTGTTCCTTGATATACTAATACAAAGGAATACACTTTTTTCTTTTACATTACAGGTTATGTATGACTCCTCTTAAGAGAGAGGACTAATATTCTAACTTGCTGTGTACAATTCCATGTCTGTTCTTCTACTTAAGCTTGGATACTAGGGAATCACTGCATATTCTTGTTAACTGCAGAATTTAAAGTGAAACATCTAAAAAGCAAAAAAAAAAAAAAATAGTGTGTCAAGGATTGGTGTATATGCAGACCCCACCCCCAGTGGTAGCTTGAAGTATTGTTAACTCTGGAAAGAGGAATGCTGTTTATTTCATGTGAAACTTTGAACTAATCTCTACTTAAAGTTTTTATTCAGAGGAAGTGAATCATAAGGAAATAAATTTCTCTGTATTCCACTCAGGCAGTATACAAATACAAGTTAATTGTAGGGCAGGCGTAATGATGAGGGAAACTTGGATGACTGGTTTTATGTTCAGATCAGAATGGAATAGAATAGACTATTTTGTTTGGAAGGGACCTACAATGATTGTCTAGTCCAAATGCCTGACCACTTCAGGGCTGACCAAAAGGTAAAACATATTATGAAGGGCACTGTCCAAATGCCTCTTTTTAAGACACTGGCAGGCATGTGGCATTGACCACCTCTCTAGGAAGCCTGCGCCAGTGCTTGACCACCCTCTTGGTAAAGAAGTTCTTCCTCATGTCCAGTCTAAGCCTCCCCTGGCGCAGCTTTGAGCCATTCCCACGTGTCCTGTCGCTGGGTCCCAGGGAGAAGAGATCAGCAGCTCCCTCTCCACTTCCCCTCCTTAGGAGGCTGCAGAGAGCAGTGAGGTCGCCCCTCAGCCACCTTCTCTCCAAACTAGTCAACCCCAGTGTCCTCAGCCGCTCCTCACAGGACATGCCTTCCAGCCCCTTCACCGGTTTTGTTGCCCTCACCTGAATGCATTCAGTTACCTTAACGTCCTTCTTAAACTGTGAGGCCCAGAACTGAACACAATACTCAGGGTGAGGCCGCACCATCACTAAATACAGGGCAATAATCACCTCTCTTGACCAGCTGGTCATGCTGTGTTTGATGCACCCCAGGATGCAGTTTGCCCTCCTGGCTGCCAGGGTACACTGCTCACTCGCATTGACCCTGCTCTCCAGCAGATCAGTTTGTTTCTGAAGAAGTGTTGTTCTGTAGAAAAGAAGTTGAAGAAAGCCAGTTTAGGCTTTCTTTAAGCAGTTGAAGTTACAGTAAAAATGTCTAATAGTGGATTTAAGCTGGAGGAGACAGCGATAACCAGATGTAAAAGTTTAACTGAGAAAGTACAGTTTGTATTTGGTACAAAAATGACTGTGTCTAGGTAATTGTAACTCATTCACATCTTTGCTTTGGCTTACATGAAGATATGTGAGAGCTTGGTGAGTTCTTATATCGATAAGCTTCTCAGTGTCTTTAATGCACCATGTGAAACTTAGGCTCCACTGAGACTACCAAAAATTTTGCTGCTGATGTAAACAGAATCAGAATTTCGTTCCTTTTCCTGTAACCTGCAAAAGAAGTTCTAATTTATGTGGTGTTTAGACTACTTATATTGGAAGCCCATGTACAATTGATGTGTGATGTTACTAGCTATAGTGAAGCTAAACTGCTATTAGCAATGATTGGATTTTTTGGCCAAGTGGTGTAAAAATGTTACTGCTATTTTTCATGTTACCGGGTTTTCTACAGAGGCAGTTCTGCCTGTGAGGCTGAATCAAACCTAATGCCTCTTTCCAGGGTTGCATTTATTCTTTGTTTGCATTGTCATCTTAGCTGCATTTTAATTTGTGTGGCCTTTATTGCAGCTCTTGTCACAGAATTTACCTGAAAATGACCCGGGCTGAGTGAAAAGGCTCTGTCCAGCAAACTAGGTCTTCATTAAAAATCTTCATTAGGACTGTCCACAAAAATCTTTATCCCTCAAGTACTAGGAGAGATTGCCACATTCCCGTGACCTAATCTTGGAAGGTTTGCTTTTTAGATTGTGCAAAACAAAATATGTATTTGCCTTAGTGAGGAAATATATTGAAAGGGCTTCACCCTTCCATTTGTAGAAGATTACAAAGGTGTGTACTTGTTTGTGCTTCTATTCACCATGCCCAGTACGTCATTTCTAGCTTCTGCTGTCATATAATGTTACCTTTCTGTGGTAGATCACTGTGTTACTGATGAGAGGTAAGCAATTCAGATATGGAAGAACAAGCAAGGTGTTGAAGGGTGAGCTAGAAGCCCCCTGTTTCTTTCAAGTCCTGCTATTATTTCAGAAGGCCATCTTGACCTGCTTAACCTCAGTGTTCACTGGTCAATTCTGGGATTTGCTTTACTGCCTTGAAACAAAATTCCATTTGGTACATGGATCTGATTCCCTGCCTAGTGGTATGGACAGCTTTATGTGGGCCTTGCTGGATTTTGATCCTGAGGTTGAAATTCTTTTAAATTAGGACATTGTATGGTTTGGCACTTTGCTGAATTGCGTGGAGCCTTCTGCCAGAGATATAAAGGTACTTTACTTCATTGTCTGCTTTCTCCTCTTAAATTTAACTTAAAAAAAACCCACCAAAAAATCAACAACAAGAACTTATGCTCTTGGGTGTCTTAATTACTTAGTTGTTGGGTTTCTTGCAGGAGCGACTTCCAGTGGCTTGTGATCAGAATTTGTATTCAATTTGTGCCTAAAAACATAGTAATCCATTCTGTGGGCTGGTAATTGCATCTTTTGTATATGGAAGTGATAATTAATCGACTTGTCCAGTTAAGATTCATTATGGAAGGTAACAAATAACATCTGTAAAGTTCGGCAATATAACTCCTAAATGTCTTTCACATCTTTCACTGTTCCCTTAGGCAAAAGATAAGAGTTAGATATTGCTGCTCAGATAATATCTCTGCCTTTCCCATTAAAGAAGGTTTTAGTCTTAGCTCCTTGAAATGGGATATGTCAGAAGGAAGATCTGCTGCTGCAAGACAAGGCTGTCATTAGAATCAGAAATTTTAAAAATTAATTTTTGTGTGGTTACTGTTATCAGGGAAGGCTAATAAATAATATTCTTTTGGTCATGAAGCTTATAGCCTGATAATCAGGAAGGAGAAGGCTCTATTATGATCATTTAGTCCTACTGAGTGGAGAGGGAGATGTAATGTTTTCAGTGTTCTAGAAAGGGAGATGTTGTAAAAGTCCCAGCAGTGCATGCTTCCTCGGGATGTTGATTCTTCTCCAGTCCTGCAGGGCCACAGAACACAGCTGGAAACAACATTTTGCTGTTTGCAGTGTTACTCAGATTAAACGTGTGCAAGAGGCTTAATACATATGCTGTCCATGAACGTAGCCCTGTTAGTGGCTACAGTCCCTTAAAGATGGAAATTGGGCTCTTTTTCCAGTGAGACCTGATAATGTAATTCAGAAGGCAGATATGACAACTGTGAAAATACTAATTATCAGAGTAAATAGAAGAAACAAATGCAGAGGAGCAAAATAGAGGAGTTAATTACTTTCTCTAGGAGAATTTTTAGTCTAAATGTTGAATGATAATGGCAGCCATCTGCTTGACATGACAGCTATTTAGTTTACCGTATTTTGCATGCTGTTTAGCCATTGTTGGTTCCTTTCTTTTGGCAAAACTCTCTTCTTTGGTTTTATTTCCAGGGGAAGATATATTTGCATGCAATTTGTTTGAATTTGGAAAGTCTACATATTGACAGGCAGTTTTCTATAATAGTGGTTTGTTCTTGCTATAAAGTATCTGTGGATGTAGACACAAAGAGGCATAGGCACTTGCTCTTAACTGAAAACTTATTAAATAAAAAATCAAGACTAATCAACACTGGATGTAAGCACACTGTCCAGAATCAAGATGGGAATTTTTCTCTAGATTATTCTTGACTGCTGGACTGCCACTGAGTGTAGATTAGATTTAATACCAACCTATAAACCAGCCTGTGAATGTAATTTCTCAAAAAGGAACACTGTGAAAAACAAGATGACAGGAATAAATAATATATTGTTTAAAATTTTCACATAGACTTCACTACTCTTGGTCCTTTCTGAAGTTTCTAAAAATTTATTCACTTTTTTTCTTAATAATTTTTTTTCTGAATTTATTTTTGGGGGATTAGTAATAGGTTTTCTTTAAAGTAGGAAATAAGTCATGTTTGATCTTACTGCCTAACTAAGTATGTACTACATTTTGGTTTTGTTCTTGGCAAGTAAAAGGAGAGTTGTTAAGCTGAAGATGAAAATTATACTTGTGGGAACAAAATGAAAGAACCTAATAGACATATTATGTAGCAAAATAATACGTGAGAAAATAATGTCTATGTTCTGGATAACTGCTACTTTTTTTTTCTTTTTGGCATAACCTCAAAATATCATCCATTAGATAGTAAATTTGTGACATGATTATCATAATCTTTGAAATATGGAAGCAGTTAATAGTCTTCTGCTCTTCTTAGTGTATCAACCATGCAGTATCATAATCAAGTTAAGGGGAATTAACTAAGGAGTCAAAATCATGGTATCTTTTGATTACATAATATACTGAAGTGCTTACCTAATATAGTCTCCTAATTCCTAGTACTAGCCTCCTAATATCTGTTAGAGTAATAAACATGCACAAAAGGACTGTTCTACTGCTTTTGTGTTAACAACCCCCAAAATAATTTGGAATTTGGAATGTACGTTTATGTGTTCTGTTAGGTCAATGGTGACCTCTTCTACTTTGGGCCTTTGGACCCTCATGTCATAAGTATTTGTTTTGTTTTTTTCCTCACAAGCTGAGGCTGCTGATGGGCAAGATTTGAGAGAGGAGATGGAGTAGTGGAAAGTGAAGTGTTCATTTAGAGTGTGGAGGTACTTATATCACTGGTTCAAGGAAAAGTACACAAATGAGAGATTTATACCTTGAATGCAAGTTTTTGTCACATTTCTTTAGAATGCTGTGACCTAAGGCAATATTGTTTCTTAATGGTATCTCAAAGATCATTCTACTTGAAATGCTTTTCTTTATTTGAAAATAACAGCTGAATTTACAAGATTGAAAGACTAAGTAATAAAAGTTTAGTAGTAATTTTTGGCTTTCTACGAAAGGCAGATTGGGGGACATTGAAAGCTATGAAAATTTGTTACTGAATTTTATATGATTGACAGAAATTCCTTCTGAGGAACTGTAATGTTTTAGAACCACATATTCCCTTTTTATTATATCCGAGTCCTGAGTTTCAGAATCTGTAATAATGAAGAAGTTATTTTGCTTTCACTTAGTTTTTTCTCTTTTTATGTTTTTACGTAAAAATATTTTATTTCTACACTTCTAGGGAAAAAAATCTTCTTGGTTTTACTATCTTACACACTGAATGCACAAATACTTCATTTTCAGACTACAGATAAGGAGACAGTTGTGAGAAGTTTCAGAAAACTTTGTCGATTTCTCTTCTACACATGCAAGTAGTTCACTGTGTATCACAGAGGAATAGTATTCCGGTAAATCTTAACGTGGAAGACTGTGACAGTGCAGTATTTATTTGTCTGTGTGTATGCAGGAGGATGTAGTAGTACCCGTTGTTAGGTGGAATGCCCTGCTATACTGTAGGGTTTTGCTTCAAGATCTGGTAACAAAAGTTACTGATTGAAGTGTTACATTTCAGACACTAATCCAGATAGCTCACTTGACAGAATAAAGCTAATCCATTCCTTGTTAGAAATGCTGCCTTCAGCTTCTGAAAGATACAACAAGTACCCTCATGCCTGAGCGCCACAGGGTTCCCTGTGCTTGCAAGTACAAGACCAGGAAGGCTTGACTGGGGGTTCTGAGAAAGGAGGACTGAAGACTATTTCTTCCTCTTCTTTCTAGAAGTAAAGGATATTTAAAGGAGATTCACACTAAACCCAGCTTCTGAATTTCTCATATTGTTGTGTAAATAGCCATAAATAAGAAGCTGGTTTTGATTTTTGGCAGCTGAAATAAAAGGAGTCCCAACTAACTGAAGAGAGAGGAAATGAACCTGAAAGAGTCTTTGGGAATATACTTGACAGTATGACAAGTCAAATTATTAATCAAGTCTTTATCATCTGTAATTTCTGTAGGTCTTTTAGTATATTCTGTATCTTACTGGGATCTGAATGTTTAAATTACATTTAATTAACTAATAATTTTATATTTATCTTGTTAATAAACTATATATCCTGTGACCGTTTTTCAGATTAAATCTGTATGTCAGGTTTGGTAAGTTATGAGTTTTTTTTAATTGTGTTATTTATACATTCAGTAATTTTACTGTATGCTTTCCAGTAATTTTGAGATGAAGACAAGAGTAAGCTATATTCATAAAATTGCTCTTTTCGGGACTAGATGCTATAGTTAAACAATCGGTAAAATAACTATGTCACTGGAGGCTTCTAAAGAAAGCACATACATAAGTACAGCTTAAAAATCATGCTATTGCAAATAGAACAGGTGCTTGGGGTAGTTCTTTTTTCTGGTTTTCTTTTAGTGTGGCATAAGCAGTGTTGTGGTGCAGCAAAATATTACTGCATATTAAATGAAGCATGTTCTTGATCAAGGATGAATTGAAGCTCATACTAAATGCTAAATAAGAGCCAATGGCCTATATGAACAGTGCAGCAATTCTTGGAAATGTCACTTTAATGTACTCTTCTGTAGATCTCAGGATGAGTTTTGTAAGAATGTGAATTGACTGTATCCCAAAACAGGTAACAGCAATATTTTTAGCACTTAAAGGATTTTTGTGATGATAATTTTTGAAAAATCTACATTCAGTTCCTAATAGTTGCTGTAAGGGATTCTGCTACCATTGAATTGACAAAAGTAGCTCTGTATAAAGCTTTACAGCAGTGCTCAACCTAGTCTTCTCTCCCAAAAAAGAGTGTGAACAAAGATTGTTAGCCATGTAAGTGTTAATGGTTTATTTCCCATTTTTTTCAGTGTATATACCACAGTTTATTACAGATACACACTGCACATTACTTGTTTTCTTAGTCATATAGATCATTTGCTCCTTATTTCTGGTATTACAGTATTTTTGAGCAGTTTCAGAAAATTAATTGCACAGAAAAATACATTTATCTGTCTATTAATCCACTTCAGGAATAGGATGGAAAACTGACTCCTCCATTTTTGCCCATAAACTTGTCCATGAATAACATTAGACTGCACCTAAAATTTCTGAACTCTGTTTTAGAAACAGAAATCTGTTTCTGTTTCATGAGAAAATGATGTGAAAGGAGGAAGTTTAGAATTGATCCTTCTGAAGATAGGCTCTGAACTCTAGCATATATAGTTGGGGTTTTTTTGGTGCAAGTCCTTTGCTTATACTATCATACAACAAGACAGCTGTGGAAAATATACTGTATTTCAGGTGTGGATATAGAATAGCACTGAACACAGAACTACTTTTTCTCAGTGAAGGGAAGAAGGTTTATTTATGTGACTAGTACAAGTCTGTTGATGGAACAGTACTTTGCTCATATCCAAGATACTCAGGATGGATATCTCAAGGGAATTAACTACCAGCAACTGTGAAAAATGCACACTTGCAGTTAGCAGCGTATAGAATAGATACACTTTTAAGATTTCCTTTCTCTTATGGTTTGTGCTGTCTTTGTCCTTTTTGACTTTTTTTTTTGTTTGTTGTAGTTAAAACAGAAGGTACATCTCAGTCTTTGACAGTTTTTTCTGTAAAGCAGTGGCTCTGGACCAGCTAAGGAGTTGCTAAGGAGTCTCTCTGGACCAGCAATCAAGTTTATTTAGCTGTAATTAAAAAAGGAGATAAAACACCTTTTGTATTGTGGAGCTGGGATTTCAGACTTCTGGGAAAAAAACATCCTCACCCTGTGACGGCCATGCCAGTCTGCATACTGGAATAGTAGGTACAGGTACCTGGTGTAGGAGATAAGTCTGCTTGATTTGCTAACCTCCGATCCTCTGATTATACGTAGTCAACTCATGTGACTGGCCCCAAAATGCTGGAGTGTTTGTGATTTGGGCTTTTTTTTTTCCACTTCCCTTTTTTTCCCTTTTTCTTAAAGTTTTAGGAGTCATTTTGTTAGGGGACTGTTTGTTGGGGGGAGGATTAATCTTACCTGGGAACATCAAACAAGCTCATTAATTTACTTAGATGTGTAAATTCGGTTCCTGGCTTTAATTTGTTTTTAAAGTCTTTATTATGTCACTGTGATGATAAGAGTGTTTGATGGCTAATTGCTGCTGGCTATTTGACCTATGTCACTTCAGTGAGCTACGGTGATGAAGCCTCCTAGCCTGTTTTTGATACTCAGAAGATCAGTAAGATCTTGGCACTGCACAGGTCTGTTAAGAGTTCTGCTGACAGCAACAGCTGCGGGTAGAAACGGAAGTGTAATAAAGAACACAAAAACATTGGCTTGCTTACATTACTTTGATTGTGTTTAAGGCAAATATGCATTGAACTCTGGCAAGCCAACAGCTTTACCTTACTTTTTTTTGCTGGACAGGATCCAAAGTCAAATAATAGTTGTGATTCACTATGGGGTATTTATTTATTTATTACTCATAGAAATTAAACAAGTTTATTAATGATCTTCAGATACTTATCTGGCTCAGATTACCGTGCTATATAAGTGATGTGATTGTAAGGGTTAGCGGTGTAAAGCAAGCTTGATTTACAGGGTTGCTGCTCAGGTTCAGGTTTATTTTTTTGGTCTGTAGCTTACAAAGATAAACACTTACTGATTTCTGTTGCTTCTCTGAATGTCTGAATTTGTCTCCAGGTGGGCAACAGTTCGTTTCCGAAAACAGCCACCACATTTTTGTTAGTTGACAGTTGTCTTTACAGTCTTGACAGAACAATGATTGAATGGCTGCAAGAGTTCGTTTGCTCTTTCAGCCTGTAAGGTGTTTCTTTCTTTCAGAGAGATTTAAAGGTTGTTGTAGTGCCTGCTGTGCTATTCTCTGTCCTTTTGCCAACGAACAATATAATAGCAAAGCAGAAAAAAATGTGGGGGATTTGGTTTTGGTGTCTTTTACAGGGGCAGTTTGGTTAGCTTTTAACATTCTGGCTTGGCAATAATGCTCATTTCTCAAAGACCCGTTCTTTACAGCAAAGTATGCCATTGCATATAGTTTATATATGGTACAGCTTTTATTCAGAACTGAGTTATATGTAAAACTACATGTAGTTATATTTTTTCCCTCTTCTTTGTATAATAATACAAGGAAAACCAGAGCTGAAATACTAAATTTATTAGTTTCCTTTAAGAATACTCTTTTTGAACTTAAAACTAATGATCATTTACAAATATAGAAATTACAAGCAAAGGCCCCCTAACCCCTTTTGTTTTGATTGAGTCTTGTTTGAATGCTTTCATTTATTTTGAAACAGGCATTTTGAGTTTTTCATCATGCAAAGCATTCTAAATAAATGCACACTCACATTAATCTAATGTTCTTTGAGTGAAATATTGGTGACGACAAATTCAGATAATAAAAGCCTGGGACACAGCTGGGTGGTACATTCTAAGGTAATTTACTGATTACTGTGCCCTCTTTGCTACTTTGTCACAATGGGGTTATTATTTTACCCTCCTATTGCTACAGAGAAAATGGGCACCCTTATGAGATGTAAACACGGACTTCATCCCCCCCCCCGCCCTTCACATGTGAACACAAGAAAAGCTAACAGAAATTCTTTTT
>JANZLQ010000079.1:38252848-38266491 GCA_026212715.1 Elanus axillaris
CAGAAATTCTTTTTCCCATTTTCATTCTTGGTTTGAACCCAATGTTTAGCGCTGCCTGATGCAGTTGCAATCTTTGTTTCAGGATTGTGGAATGGCCCAGGGCACTACTGTGCGCAAACTGAACTTTGAATATTGGTTGGATAAAGCTATTGAATGGGGTCAAGCTACCACACTGGAATCCCAGAAGGATGTGTGCCTTCACCTGCCCCAGCTCCAGGAGTTTCTACATCAGATTTATGAAACTTTAAAACATATGGTAAGTGGCTCTAAAAGGAAGAGTGATCTGTTTTGAAGGCAACCTTGGAAACAATCTGCACCATGTTTTGACAAAACCAGAAGCTAACAGTAGCAAAGAGGTTTGTGTTACTGACCTAATGTATTGCTGGATCAGAGAGGCAAATTGGGGAAACTGTCACAGGTAATGCAAACAGGAGTGTGCTTCCTGTTTCCCTGATTTATTGTGAAAGGAGCTTTTTCTTCTTGATTGGTTGTTGTCACATGAGATTTCCCAGCCAATGCTGTAGCCTCTTTAAAAAGCTCTTTAAAATAAACAAGAATTTGATTCTGGTTGTCAGGTCATAAATTGGATTATTTAAAGGCCTTAACATGCAAAACTGTAACTGATCCTTTAAATCTTAGAGAGTCTGTTGACATGTTAACCCCAGTGCTGTGGCACACATAGTGAATTCTAGCAGCATGGTCAGATCATTGGCATATGCTGCCAGCTGCTCTCTTTAGTAATGACCATCTGCATTCACTAGAGTGCTTTTTTTTAAACGTAAATTTAGTTGTTTATATGTTTAGTTGTGTATATGTTTTTCTGAGCATGGCTTTTTCAGCATATGTATTCAGTATAATTTGCTTTAGAAATACTGCATTATGGCATGAGGCTGACTTCTTATGGAAGTATTTCTTTTAAAATATTCTTATCTGAAGACTGCAGAGTTGTTTTGGGTTTTTTTTTTCTGAACTGAATTTAACTTTTAAATAAAAGATCTTTTGGGGAGTGGTGTTTCTTCCTATATTTATATAAGTCTTTTCTGGAGAGGGGAAAAAATATCTATTTCAAGTGTTGCTACTTCAAGTAATCTGAGGTCTGGCCTGAAATGGACCTTGTGAATATGGCCCCAGAAAGTCTAGGGCTAGCCCCAAATGTGAGGCAAATGTAAGGAATTTATTGCAACAGCAGGAGATGGTTATTGTTCCTGATACTTGCATGTTAAATCAGCACAGCACAGTTTTAAAAAGTGTTCATTTATTAGATAGTAAAGCTACAAAAATGGAAAAATAAGATTGACTACACAGGATTGTATATAAACTACATTGTCTACTACTTTTATAGCGAAGCTGCTTTCTATCTGGTTAAACGTTAAATTGCAGTTTGTTACTGGCTAGTCAGTTAAGTTAATTTAAAGCAAGCAAGCAAAAGTAACAGAAAGATACTTAGTTTTGTGCCATAGTAGGTATTAATTTGTTCAGAAACTCTGTGAGACAGTATATTAAAGCAATGAGCATCAACAGAAACACAGCTTAACTATGCTTTTATTATCATGAAATTTTGGTTACTAATATTGTTTTCTGATTATTGCATGTGAGGCATATTAACAAATTTTCTACCATAATTAAGTATTAGGTGAGGAAATTAATTAATTAAGCTTTAGCTTAGTTGAATTACAACATTATAGCAAATTTCAGGAAGTTCTGCTTTTATTACATATCCGCAGGTGTTTTGCTTCCAGAGCATTTCACAGCAAAACCCATTGGTATTGTTATTTACAACAATTTGTATCATTAACAGTTCTCTTAACCTACTTTTGATGTGCAGTATATTATCTTTTTGTTTGTTTTTATTTTTTAACAGGATTCAATTGTAGCAATCCAGCAGTTCCCTTTAATTGGCCAGCTTCTAGGAAGGCTTTGTTGGAATCCTTTTGTTATAGGATATGGTAAGAACATGTAATGGTATTTCTGCAGCAGTTCTGTAAACTTTTTTCTATAGGAATTAGGAGAATACAACTTGTTACATACTTTGATTTTTTCCATAAAAACACAGCATCCTTTTTTAAGTGAAATTTTGAGATGAAAAGGTTAGCCAAGTTATTTAAAATATGTGGCATTGAGAAATTGTAAATTTACTTTTGGAGCTAATTAATTTCATGGGTTAGTTACAGAATCTTGACTTCAGAGCAGTAGATTTTAAACCCACTGAGTGTTTATGTGTGTCATGATTTCCATTTTTCTTATTTTCTTGTTATATTAATTACATTTTTGTAAGGTTCTTAAAATGTACAATATCTAGTGTTTCAGATTACTTTCCACAGAATTTTCTTCCAGTTATACATCAGAATAGTGTATTATGTACTGTAATATAGAAGAAGAATTAAGTTTTCTGATACTTGGTTTGGTTTTTTATTAGTGTTTATTAGCTCTACCAAGTTCTGATTGTGTTTGGTTTTTATTGAGTTTATTCTGAATGTGTGTTTTCCCCATCTTGCAAACTAGCAGAAATGTACATAGAATCAAAAGCAAAACAGCAAAGTGGTGACATAGGAAAAAAGCATATGAAAAGCCAAAAGCCTTTTACTGGTAGTATATATATATGTGCGTAGGTAAGAATAAAGAACAGAAAAGAAATTTGGGACAGGAAAACTGTTGGGAGGGGGGACACACTACCTGTGCTACCTCACCAGCAGTTCCAGTACATTTTTTGGGAAGTGAGATGTTGATATATGACTGGGGTCTACTTTTAAGCAGAAAACGGATTTTGAGCTTCTCTGTGAGCCCCTTAAAATAATCTTTTGCCAGTCTTCTGCTGCTACTACAGCTACAAAAAAAAAGTCACATTTTGTCTGCTCTCTTTTATGCTTCCCTTTGGGAAAATGCAGGAAAGGGCAATTTTTGTGTTCACCTGGGAGGACTTTTTAAGTTGAGCACAGCATTAGGCTGAAGTGATACGTCTTATGGTTTGGCTTTATCTTCTACTCAGCTCCAAGCACAGCCAGAATGAACTTGTCTGCAAAATGCATGCTAGGTGTGTGTTATGTCAGCACTTCCCTTCTGAAAGGAAACCATAGATTTAAACGTAGATCACTGTTGGAGAGCAGCAAACGTGTGCTTTTGTGGCACCTTTTGAGAAAAGCATTTTCATACTGTATTGACTTATTTTTACAATGGTAAGGTTCTCTTTTTAATTATCATTCCATAACTGTTGATGTTTACAATTATGCACATGCTTTTCTTCTAAGTTCTTTTTTGAATATACCAGCCTTTGCACCATCATTTTTTCTGAGCTGACAATATATTGTTGTATAGAAAGTAGGTTCATCTATATTTTTCATCGAAGTTGAAATCCATCTGTTTCTGCTTTTGACTCCTTTTCACAACAATTGCAGCAATACATTCTTGGTTTCCTCTACTTCTTTCCTCTTCTTTGGGATCCCTCAGCATTTTCTAAAGCAAGAAAAGCACTTTTTCTGTACGTCATCATTACCTCTGAAGATTGCAAGAGAACAGAATTTTACTACAGGTTTTTTTTGGTCTCAAAGTTGCAGGCAAGCCAATTCAGAGAACCTCAGTTGCTCAAAATGGAATCCTTCACTTTAATGCTTAAAGATGAGTCAAAGGAGATTTTCTGACATCAGTAGACCTGGAGATGTCTGCTTATACATTCCCACCATTTCCTCTTTCTAGAGCCACCTGAGCGCTCTTTGGACTGCTGGTGGTTTAGATTCAGCAGATTTTCATTTTGTTTGGCACTAGTTCTGAAGATATTCTTTAAGATAGTGCTGGCTGTAGCAGATGCTGACTCTCAAGTGGGTTTCATGTAATTTCTCATTTGGATAAATAGCTCATTCAGGCATGTGTCTGAGAACAGGCCACCCTTGCAGTAGAAGGGACTAATTTTGTTCAATTCAGTCTTTCATACTAATAAATGGAGGAGGAAAAACATTATACTTCTGCTTCATGTCCAAACCACAATACCTATCACCTTAGATGAATGCCTGTTGGTGCTGGAAGCTGACATAGCTGACCACTCAGTGCAGGAAGTGTGGTCTCCAAGGGAAAATAATCTCCTCATAAACACTCCTGAGCAGGAGGTGACCAAGTTAGCCTTATTTAGAATGCTAATGTGAAGGAAGCACGACTGAAGAAAATCTCATGGCTGTACTTGTGGTCCTAAATCACAAGGGATGCATAAGGAATTCAGTCTTGGTAAGGAATTCCAATGTTTTTTTCTGTGGGCTGGGGGATTATCTTCTCAGTAGGACCCTCCTGGTTTGAGTTTTGAGCCTAAATGTCTTGAATCCCAAACTAACACTATAAATGCTAGGGAATTTCTTGGTGGCTCTGTATGTCAGTATATGTGTGTGAGTGTGCATTCATTCATTTCCACAGAAATTTCAGCTTAGCTAATCAACGTTTTCTGGTATATTTCAAGAAAATTTTACAACAAGCTCTAAAAAGAAGATTTCTGGCTGTAAGATTAGGGTTTTCTTACTAGTTCCTTGCATCTGGCCTCATTCATGATGGGGTATTTATAAATTAACTGTATCTTAAGATGATTGAGACCACACTATGTTATGAGAAAAACACATTGCTTTTTTTTTTCCTTTTTTTTCTTTCTCTTTTTTTAAAAATTTGTTTTTGATGTGAGACTTGCAGGGAAGAAATGTAATCTGATTCATCATAAAAGTTTGGGGTTTTCTTTGATTGGTTGTTGTTGGTTTTTTATTTTTTACAAAACAGCTTACACACTGTCTTAAATTTCCTACAGAAATTTTTTAGTTGGAGTTACAACATTAACCTACTTAAGAAGTCCAGTAGATAGTTGGTGACCTTTTGGGGGATATAATTTCCACCTTTGAGTTACTAATTTTGTTCCTCTGGATGTATTAATTAGGTATTTATTTGGGTAGTGAGCATTCTTTCATGCCTTAATAAGATCAAATGCTTTGTTCCTATCCTGAGAATGCTTTTCAGTGCATACCATGATGGTATGTTTTCCATGGGGATCACAGTTACTAGAAAACTGGGAGGAAAAAACCCACCAGTTAAGTTTTCTGTGGCTCTGTGTTTGATCTTTTGATGTTATTATCTTTTGCATCTGCCATAATTATTATTAAGATTGGTCCTACCTTATTCTTAATCTTCCCATCTTTCATCTCCAGTTCCAAAGCAGTTGTGAAAAGAACGGTGAACCTGAGAGTGATCCTCAGAGTGTCACTGGGTTCTTGAGCAAGAGGACTACATGATCCCTTTCCTACTTTCCACAGATCTGCGTGAGGCTACTTTGGTTTTGATTGTAGCCAAAAAATAATTTTGACAGGGAAAACTGTGAAGCTGTACAAGTCCCTTTTTTGGGGGAACTTTTTTTGGGCCTAGCTATGACACCAATATAAGTTGGTTTCACATAGGTTGAGATTTGAATGCATCTAGCTAAATATGTGTAAACTCATTGTGCTGGCAAAGTACACCAATATATCATTTATCTAAGCTTTATTTTTATCATTTTAGCTTTCATTATACTGATTTACATTTTTGACAGGCAACAATATATGCAATTCACTTTACGGTATGCAGCAAGGCATCATGTGTAGCAAAAAGTCTTCTCATCCAGAAGTCTAATTAAGAGTTACATGCATTCTTTTCACCTCTTTCCTTTATTTTTTTAGGTCAAAAGAAAACTGTAACTTAAATAAAATGACTTAGTGGCATATTGTAGATAGATAGTATAAATGGGATGAGTCAAGAGAAGAACACTGGAACTATGTATACTTCAGGATAGGTGACTTGGATTTGATTTCAACCCCCCCTCCTGCCCCTTCTCTTTCTGTATAGTTTGATGTTTATTAAATATAATTCATATAATTGAAAATTATCTCAAAAGCCAGACTTTATAAACAGACTAAATTTTAGTAGTAGTAATTAATAATGTTTAAAATCTTCATTTTCCAGGAAACAAATGGCTATCATTTAGTTGTTTAAGCAAAGAAAACAGTATTTGTTTATTTTTCCTCCCATACAATTTCATATCAGAGTTTAGGTGAAATGTTTTTTTAAGGAGATAGAGTTGCCTCTTAGTGCTGATGTCTGAATGTGAGTTGGGTATAGTTACAATCGAAGTATAATGATACTTTGAATTTCTGCTGAGCAGTATGCAAGATGTCTCCTTAAACTCCAATCTTAAACAACCTAGGAAATTATTTGCCTTGTAAAAATCCATATTAAAAAAAAAAAATCCCCAAACACACAATGGCAGAATACCCCAAATTATAGTCAGTTCAATGTGCATGTTTGAGAAACCATTTCTGTGCAGAGATGTTAGCCAGTGGGAGGCCAGTAATGGCCTACAGGCTTGTCGGACATTTATTGAGGAATACTGGTTTAAATCAGTATTAACTTCTCTGATCACCTGGTGAAAATACAGGCATTACTTAATGGAGCTTTTCTTTTTTCTTCAGGCTTTGCCAACAAAGTACTTCTAAATAATATTGTTTATTACATCCTGGATAACAAATACACAGAAAACAAAAGAAATCACTTGTTGAGCTTGATAATCAAATTGTCTCCTAATATAATTTCTAAAACTCATGTGGTATTGCATGTTTGTATTATTGTTGACAAGAATAATAACACTAAGTATTATATCAGAGCTACAATACTACATCCAGTTTTTGTAATTTTTTTTACAATCATGCAGTTTTATTCTGGGATGAAATTCAGTGTAGATACCCTTTGTATCTGTAAAAGAACATTAAAAAAAATCTATTGAAAACAAACTTGTGGGAAATAATCATGAGTTAAATGGCTCTTCAGCTGCTTACTCCAAATAATCAGCTCCTCTATAATAATATCTGTACATCTGAGCAGTGACATTATTGCTTAGTATGGTAGGTTTTTAGAAAAGGCACCTCATTTCCAACAGTGGGTTAGAATTAAGTAAAACCTGATCTGATCCTGAACAGAAAATTGCAATAGGATTTTTTTCCATCAGCATTTAGCTATTCTGCTGTCTGCAGAAATGTAATTTTCCTGAAGTATGGAGAATCTGAATATATTCTTACAGAAGACTTGATGTTTTACATTCTTGTTATGAATGATTTCAGAAGTGAGCATTCTTTAGTTGTGCAAGCTTTGGACACAATGTACTAACTATTTTACTACTGTTGATTGTTGTTTATTAATAATGATATTATTTAGATACTGAATTTAAAGTTCCTGATGATAGCTTCAAGTGATATTTATGTAAATGACTCACTAGGTCATGCATTTTTCTTCAGATCATCTAAACACTGTATAGATTTTGAACTCTGATACCTTTTAAACTGCTATTGAAGGCAATGATTACACAAGACCTACATTTGAATAACATTAAATGTGTGGTGTGAATCTGGTGGAATAGAAATATTATGAATTGAGACTGATATTTAGGGCTTTAGTTTTGTGGATAAATAGGGATTGTTGTGTGTAATTCTGTCTATGTTTTGATTTTTTTTTTTTTCTCTAAATGCATCCTTATTTGCTTTTTTCCTGCAGATGAAAGCCAGAAGACTCTGATGTGGTGCTTATGTTGTCTATACAGCAGTGAACCACAGAACCCTGTGGAATTGAAGGCCAACAGCTGGATACGGGTAAGTGAATGGATCCTTCCCAGCACTGCTTTGAATTAAATTGATTATTTAAAGGTGCCACATCTATAACATAGAGACACTGTCATTTAAGAAACTGCTCCAAACACAACTTGCATAAATATTGTGTGGATGTATATGTCACTCTAATTATAACAGTTAGTGCTAGTCTGCCGTTTTAAATATTGAAAAGATGTGGCATTTTAAAGTGGGTAGTTTTGATGGCTTTTAACCTAGTAGATTCACCAAGTCTAGTAACTGAATAGTGAGCAGCGACCACAAATCAGAAGGGAAGCGTTACTAGAAAAAGAAAAGAAAGAACCTTTCAATTAGGATAAAGTAAATAACCTAGAGAAATGCCATAGTTTGTTTTGAAAACAGCTTATATTTGCTCTTTAATTTTATTCTTTTTTGCTTTTGTTTAATCTCCTGCCTGTGAAGAATTTAATTGTATCCAAACTTTCTTCAAAGGCTCTCAGAAGGGAGGCGTAGTGCATGTGCAGATTTATATTTAGTGACTTAAGGAATAATGAGTCCTTAACTTTAATCCCAAATTTAGGGTTTTGCATGGCACATCTGTTCATATTTTATATATTTCCACACGGAACCAGCAAAGCACATCAGCATGTGAATAACTTGCAGCACATTGATGCTTAATGCTTTACATTGCTGAATAGCAATTTGAGGATACAGTGTTGTTGGTTTTACATCCTTGCATTCACCATGGTCCATATCAAATATGGTTAAAAATATTAATGGAGTTGCTAATGTATTTTTTATATATCTTATAGTACTCACAACTAGTGAGAATGTAGCAGCCTGATCAGTATTTATGTATGTGTCTGCTGAAGCTGAAAGATACTCCTAGGCTTCTCTAAGTAGTTAATTTCTTTCTTACTAGTTGACTTTGTACATGTCAGTTTATCTAGGTATGCATGTAATATTAGGATGTACAAATTATTATAAAATAGGTAATGGTACTATAGATGTTTGTGTTGGTAAATAACTGTATTTAACTGTGTAGTATTTTGATTTAGGTGCAGTAATCTCAACAGGAAGTTCTCACAAATTTTCAGATGCCCTTAGGTGCCTGTATGTACCTATTTGATGGGTAGTACCACACGTTGTGAAATTCTCAACAACTTAATACTAAATAAATCACCCTTATTTTCTTCCTGTCTTTAACGTTTTTCAGGAGGCTTTTCCTGAGGTTAGTATACTTGGAATTCACAGTGTGGCAATGCTTGAATATCAAAGTGAAGTGATGCAAAATAATTTCTGCCTTTTCTAATGTAGTCTTGCTGGTTGGATATATTCTTTGTAATGACATAGGAGATGCACAATAGCATGCATTTAGTTATCAAACAGGGCAAAATTTGTCATTTTATTTGCTATTAGCAGCAACATATTCATTAATGATATTAAGTGGTGAGGGAGAGTTGTACCCAGACAATTTTCTACAGATAGCTTCCGTTTCTGGGAGGGAAAACCCCATTTGTTTTAATTTAGATCAGTTGCCTTATCTGATTGATGTAACTGAACTGATGGTGTTGCTGACATAAGAAAAAGTATCAAGAAAACAAGAACAAACAGTTGGGGATGGATGAAGGTGGGACTGCTGCTTTTGGCAGCACTGCCACCTGAAGCTGCCTTAGGTTGGGGCTAAGTTGTAAGCATTTGATTCAAACATCACTGTAGTCAGCAGGAATTTTTCCACCCACTCTGTGTGTTTGAATCAACCCTAATAGTCATTGTGACTTGATGGGTCAAGAGTTAACCTAAAAGTGATAGGGAAGATGGTATGGAGGAGTTCGAAGCACAAACATGTCTTACTAGCTATTTTTATCATTTGGCACTTCCCTAGTTGCCCAACATGTGTGTAGTGTAGTATGATCTGAAAAGTAATATGTTCATATTTTGATTGGAGGGAAAGAAAGAGCTCTTGGAAAATTTCTAATTTAAAAAAATCGATAAGTAAGGGAGGTTGTAAAATGCACAGCATAAGGATATAGAAGTTGAGATTAAAAGAAAGGGTGTTATTAAATTGTTTTCTATAGTTGTTAGAATTTCTTCTTGGTTTCTTACTGTCCAGTGTGCATCATCAAAAAGCTTTTTGAAAAATTTATATTATCTCCTTTTCCTAATCATCATTGTAATTCCAGTCACCAGCAACTTTGATATCATGGTTGTACAGAAGAAACCAAGTTAGATATTTTGTTACTCTTGAAGGCTTTCTTTTGCCATACGTGATAATGATTTATGTTTTCAAAAAAAACCCCACCCATACAGTAAGTTGACACACCTAGTGCATACTTAACATTGTTTCCTCCTGAACTGCTTTATTTTCCATATTATATGTGTCTCAAAAGATTGTCACAGAAAGGGATCAAGACACATTTAGGATGAGAGCTGTAATTTGAGGTTTACGTCAGCTGTTTTTATACCAACTGGATGAGCAGTCTCTGCAGTGGTTTGATCTGACCTCAGCCTTCTTTGTAATGTGGTGGGAGCTCTTTACAGCAGGGGTATTCACTGTCTGGTGGAGAAGATGCCAAATACACTGTGGTACACTATGGAAGAAAATGGCTAAAAGTCTATAATATATAGTTGAAACAAATTCTTGGGAGTGTGGAGGAAAGTAGTTTTGTGGCTACATGAAGTAAAAGGAATTGAAATCCAGAAATTAATTCTAAGTAAAGGTCTGAAATTTGAATGCTACTTAAAAGTTTTTCAGTATTACGGGAAAACTTGCCTGTACTTGGAATGAAATGGTAGATTACCTAAGGTATTTAAGCTCTACCTGGAGGGTATGGATGGAAAGCCATCCATGACCACACAGAATGGGGCTCTGTGTCAGTCCATACACACTGACACAGGAGTCATGGAAAAGGGGTTTACATATAGGATCTGCTGTTCAGCTTCTGGGGAAGTGACCTTCCCAGTAGCCTTGTCCTTTGGCCCTGCAGCTGTGAGTTAATTTTATCACCTCAACTTAATATTTCAGCATACACAGAGAAGGAATGCTCAGTTTTTAAAAAGGTAAAGTAGTTCACTGTGTATGCCAGCACACATCAAACAAATTGGGACCTGTGGGTTTACATTTAGTTTATGATAGAACAAAGAAAACGTAAAAAAGCAAAGCAAAGCAGCCAACCAACCAAGATAACCCCACCCAAAAAAACCCAAAAAATGAGGAGGGGTGTGTAATGGAGATAGACAACTTTACCTGCTTACTATTAACTATTTAACAGCAACAACAACAAACCTTTTTAAGATTTCTTCCTAATTTTGCTCGTTTTAAATGTGCCTTACATGAAAATTTTCCTCACAAAATGCAAAGCTATATCTGATTGTAAAATAATATTATTCCATCAAGTTAATGGTGAATGTTCTTCTTTCCTTTGTTTTTATAGCTATGTACATTGGCTATTAAATTATACTTTGCTTTTTGTCACGGCAAGCGTGAGTTCTGAAAGAGTACTTTGTGGCCATTCAGTGCGTCTTTGACTAAGATCATTGATAGGAAGGCTGATCTGAAGTCTTTTATTTTCAGCTACTAAACTGCATTTTCAAAGCAGCAAAAAATGTATTTGATGCTTTCTTACTTTTAAACTTTTCTGCATTGTCATAGAAAAACTGTGTTGTTTTTAATGACAGGAAGGGTAGCTACCCATTGAACTGCATTATTAGTAAGTTTCAGAAACCAAGATTGTGTAGTAAGTCCCCCAGAAGAATAAAATGCGTAAAGAAATTACTTGGATTTTAATTAAAATATGCAATGTAGACTGCAGTGTTTTTAGGATTAGATGCTGATTAAAATAGAATTTTTTTATTTTTTTTTTAATTATTCTGAATGTTAATGCTGAAATCTAGGTTCCATAGGTCTTCTATACAGCCAGATGCAGTGTAGGAAACCAAGATACATGCTGCCACAGATTTCTCACTGATGAAATCAACCATGACCTGACGTAACCAATCTCTAAGAAAGGGATTTAGTTTCTTCAGCTGGCCTTCTCAGAGCAGAGTTGGAGCTGTGCAGATAAGTGTGGTTCTAACATGGGCTTCTGTCTGGTGGGGCTAGAACAGCTGTGGGTTACCCTTACAATCACGTTGCAGCAACTAGAGAGCTTTTCTGAAGTAGATTTCTGTTTTATTAACTTGGTTACACCTCCTTCTCTGCTCTCAGTTTATAAACTGTGATTTTGAATTGTTTATGGCTTTGGAATTTTTTTCAAATCTGCTTTTGTTGTATAGTTTTTGAAGGCCATACATACTTCTGAAAGTGTTACAGCCCATCCATTTTCAAATTGGGTAAAACAGGAACAGTTAATATCCCTCTTTTAAATTTTTCATTTTTTAAAAATTTTTAAATTTTTTTTTAATATAAGATACATTTTTTCAATGCTTTACTTTCCCTCAAAGGAATACAAAGGAACAATACAGTGTATACAAAATAGCTTAAACACAGGGGTGGAAGGCATATCAGCCTTGGCACATGTTTATAGAGGTGGTTTTGGGAGTTCGCCAAATTTTCCTTCCTGGAAATGTGTAGTTCTTGTGGTTATCTGTATTCTCGGCAAGGCCACATTATATTAATCGCCACAAAAGTAATAGTTTTTCTTTGTAAGTGTAATTTTTAATGGCACTGGAATTATAAATTTATTTTTGTTATTTTTTCAAAAAATACCTACTGAAACTTGTGTGTTTTATCTTTCATAAGATTTCATAGGTGTTTTCTCTTACCAGTGTTCTGTGTAATTTTTGAACTGAGGATGGTGTGATGACAAATCAATGTAAAATTTTTGATTCAGAAAGTTTTAATTTTATTGCGTCAGTGAGTTTCTAATTCCTCAACAGAACTGTGTAATAAAATAATATTCCTATGAAAATACTAAAACTGATTTTTTTAAAAAAACCTCTAAACCTCTGAGTTATCTATTAATTATTTGTGAATGTTGCTAAGATGTTTCTGCTGTCAGATCATGGTTTTGAATTATGGTTTGTAGTCCTTGCCTCCCTGTCTTTGAGTTTAACTTGTCGATTTTCTGCTGAGATTAGCGATGTCTGTGGAAAGGTGGTGCACACCACTTATTTCCAAATATATGCAATGGAAATCAGACACCATATTATTATTTCTTTTGGACACTTTCAGCACTCAGTTAACAAAGTTCACCACTTGAGAGTACCTCTTTGATAATGCAAACGTAGTCTTTTCAGGTAAAGCATTTCCATTTTGGCAAATTTAGTGTTTGCAATAAAACTGCAACTTTTGCTTGCTGGAGTTTCTCTGCTTTTTAGGGAAATGGGAGGTATAGCAGAACTTCAGTGTCACCTTGTTATTTTTTTGAATAGCAAATGTGGAAACGTGCTTGAAAACCATTAGTTTAGTATGGTATGTGTTTAGCAGAACCCGTGCTAGTACAGCAATGCTCAAATGTTTCTGGTAAAAAGGCTTTTGTGGAGGTTTTTTGTTGTTTTGTTTTGTTTTTCTAAAATTTCAGTTATAAATCTGAAAAAATAATTTCAAGGCCTTCTGTGTGGGATCTTTCCCTTTAGTATTGTTACACTTGCCTCCTGTGGATGACACATTAAAGCATCTGAATGGAAGTCTTGTTTTCCAGAAGAATGCAGGGCTTATATACCTGTCCTCCACATGCCAACCTTTTGATGCACCTTGAAGTTGTATTTGTTTGGACTAAATTTGATGGAATTCTGTCTAGGGTATTGTATTGAAGTGTTTTGCAGTGGATTGCTACTCTTCAAATAGGCCAGATCAAGAAATTTACTGCCAATTAAGCACAGGATGTATGAGATTTTTAGTGATGTTCTCTGGATGATTTGGGGTTTTTTTATGATCATCTTGACTTTTTAATTAAAGTACGATTTTGAGTTGGTGTCGTGGTTTCAGCCCAGCCGGTAACAAAGGACCATGCAGCCACTCACTCACTCCCCCCGCCCCCCTCCGGTGGGATGGGGAGGAGAACCAGAAAGGGAAAAGGAAAGAAACCTGGAACC
>JANZLQ010000079.1:38276343-38301395 GCA_026212715.1 Elanus axillaris
CTAACTGAAACATCCCTTCCTGATACAAGGGATCACTAGACCCATGCCCTTTGTCTGCAATCCAATCCCCAACAAATCTGTTGGTCAGAGACTGATACACCTTCTCCCACATGCCCTTATTTTTTTTCCCCAGGATCAGTGGCTGTTTAGTGTTTGTGTATCTTAGTCTCTTTGGGCTCAGCTATAGTTCCTTCCTGTAGATTTGGCTCAGATTCACTTGGCTGTTTTCTTCTCCAAAACTAATGCTTAATAATTCTTCATATTTAAGTTTTTTAAAAATAAACATTTCTGTTATTCTCCCCATTTGTTTTATTTCAGTTGCTGAAATAAACATGGCATAGTGCTTATATAAAGAAAATGTCCATAAAGATGGTGAGTTCTGTTAGGATATACTGTAGGAGTGCAAAAGTATTAAAGTGGTCCAGGCACACTCCTCCAGAAGTTGGGCCTCATTCCAGTATATGTGGGATGATTACTTGAAGTTCTTCTCGTGCCTTCACCGAACGATAGGTCATCTTGGAGGGTCCCTGAAACAATACCATCCTTGGCAGAATGTCTTTTTCTAAGACAACTCCAAGATCCTCTACTAGACCACAGTTTCCCACAGTAGAAATTTGCATTCAGGTAAGTACTCAAAAGTGAGGGAATGTTTTCTCTACTATCTGAAGAGCTGTTGTCTGTAAAACATTTACTAACTTCCTTACCAACTTCTTTCCAGTAGGAACTGAATTTATTAGGGTGTATGCTACTCTTTTGAGGTCACACATCTACCACAAGGTACGGCAGAGTATGATATGCTCTTTTTGCAAAACATTCCCTTTTCCTTGAATGTTCTTTTGATGGAATAGATCTTTGCATGCCAGCACATGTCAAAGAACTGCGACTGGACTGTATTCTATATTTTTCAGAAGAAAAGGAATGTCATTAATGGAGAGTGTGACCATCATAAAAGAACATTTTTTGGTTTGCTTTTACTATTGCTACTTATAAGCTTGGTTTAATATAAATTAGATCATTGTGATTTAAGGAGACAGTGTTCCATGTCTTCATTCTCTCTCTAATATTACCAGCTTTAATACAGATGCATTAATTTATACATGAAGATGTAGTTTGTACATTGGAATTATGATAGTCTTTTCTTAGGTAAAGAGTGTTGATTTGATTTTGTGGCCAATATACTTGTCATCTTTTAATAAAACTCACTATGTACTATTTATATGCATGCTTTGTCGGATGGCTAGGAACACCTCAGAAAATGATGTCAGGAAAGAATATATGTTAAGAATAACCCAAATATAATGTAAAAAGATTTTATCTCTTTTTAAATATTCTCTTATCTTTATAAAAGCAAGTCTACAAGCTCACATTTTTCTAGGAGATGGGAATTCAAGGTAACACAAAGAAGATACTTAGTGCACAAATTATAGTAAACCTCAAGATCTGTTCTTTAGCCTGCTTTATTAAGTTAGGAAGAGCCTAAATCATTTGTCATTCCACAAGGCCAAATGGGCCCCAAGACCATTTGATGCAGAAGAATATTAAAATAATGTTGGGTTTACAATAAATGATGTCTCTATGAGATAAGAATACAATATTAATGACATATATGGGTAATGCGTCTATTAAAAAGCTTATGAATTACTAGAGGCCATACTGAGAAACATGTTTTTTCTTTCTTATCTAGACAGTTTTGAAAGAGAGAGATTAAGAGCTGAACTGAGACATTTGGGTTAAAATTATGAACATACTTCACCTGCTATTTATTATGGAGAAAGAGGAGAAAGAACCTTTGTCATAGAGCATAGGTTTTAGCATGGTTTATTACAAATACAATGTTTGAAATTTTGTTTTTGTTGTTTCCCCCTTCTAAGGGGAGAACACTAATTTTAGTAATACTCAGACTAAAGTAAATAACTAGTTGCTTTAGACTATTTCTTATTTTTGTGATAGTATCACTATAATATTTTACCATAGTTAAAATACAAAATAATCAGAAAGGAATGCCAGTTTAAGAGGGAAGTGGAGACATGGAGCAGGGGATCTGGTTTTCCCTAGCAGTTGTGGGAAGAGAGAGGTCTGTGTTCCACAGGGCATGCGTCCAAGAGAGAAATGGAAAATGTTAAGTCTCCTGGAGGCCAAAGTAGTTGAAAGCTACTTCATCACTTTGAGACTCACTCTTGTGGTTTTAGGGATCTTACAGCTTTTTTGGTATGTTTGGAGAAGAGGAGTTGTCATTCCTCCTCTAACCTGTGCAAATAATCATCAGGAACTTTGATCACTGCAAACATTGTAGTGTATTCCTTCAGATGAAAGACATCTGATGGTGATTATGTATCTTGTTTATACTTTTTCTATTAATTTTTTCTGTATTTTCCCCTGGTCATTCAGGAGTTTTTGTGGCACTTTTCCTCAGTCACTATATGTGGAAATTACTCTTGCCTTTAATCAAAGGTTTATATCAAAGAGGGTCTAAAGACATTTCCTCAGGAAGTGGTCTGGAGTGGGTGGAGATGAATGGGCTTTTACACAGTCCTTGTTTTTTTTTCATTCAGCCTTGCTTTTGGTACGTCCTTCTTCCCTCCTTTGCTAGGCAGTGGCACACTGGTTAGTGTAACACTTCATATTTATAGCCAGTAGTCAATCTGTGCTTTTCACAGGAGCATCTGTGCAGCCAGCTCCTGGCAAAATTGCTGAAATGGTACAGACTGCCTCGTAAATTTGGTAGGGAAGAATGCAATAACAGCTATGTGTTATGCTTCCAACAACAGTGTTGTACTCCTTAATTTTGTATGATAGAGCACTGACCCAACATCAGGAGAATGCATGAAATATAAGTTTGGAACTTTTTTACTACTTATTGCAGAGATCAGAATTTGAAATAAAATTTTCTGCTAAGAGAACTGCTACTTATTTTTATGTTGAGTGCTTATTTATTGTTTTCAAAGTCACTGTTACTATGAAATATTAAACATTCTTAAAGAGAAAGGGAGAATTATAATGCATTTAAATCATAGGGTCATCGGAAATGTTCAATGTGTGTGATCACTCAGTGAAGTGACAGATGGAATTGTAATATTTTAGTGCTCTCTAGAAACATGTCTAATCCACAATTCACATAGTTCTTGTGCTTAAAAGGTCTAAAGCAATGACTTAGCTCATTATAAAGATGTGGGGTGAAAGGGTGATGTGTCAGGCTGTATCTTTTGGTAAGTAGGTTAAAGTGAATGTTTCAGTGGTAGCTCTGTTTTCACTATGGCACTGGCTATACTATAAGGCAAACTGTTTTCATAAACTTAAAAGAGAAGTATTTAAAGTATCCAGTTTTTGAGCCATTTGTGCACATTAAAAATAACTTGCTATTTGTATTGAATGTTTTTCTTCTTGGACAATGTAAGGGGACTTGCTGCCACAGATGCAATAGATTATAAGAAGACTGCAAGTATAGTAATTACAGCATGGAGCAGCCTTTGCGGGCAGATACAAGAACATAGCACTCTCTTTAATCATAGTGCTTCCCATAGTGTGGGTGGCCACAGGCTGCAGACATTTCAGTCAGTCCCTTCTCCATGCAGCAGTGGTAGTAAAACAGAGCTGAAGTAAATAGCATTCCACAGACTTTTAGGGGTTTTTAATTTTGAGAAAGTATAGCTTCCTTTTGTCCCTCCTTTTGGCTGCTTGCTTCTGTCAGCCATAACCATACAGGTCATGCTTCCTACCAAATCAGTTCTGCTTGAAGTAAGTAGTATATAATGTAATATATATAGTCTCTTCAAAAAGTTTTTTGGTTTTTGTTTGGTTGGGTTTTTTGTTTTTTTTTTTTGTTAAAATGTTACTTTAAAACCTGAATGTTTTGTTGTTTTATGGCAGTAAGAAATAATGTGTGCACTTAATATAAGTGCTGTATAATGTTTAATCCTTTTTAAAAAGCCTTTCATCTTTGTTTTTTTTCATTGTCCCAATTTTTTTTGCTTGGGTGTTCAGTGTTGTTTTACCATTTCTCTAAAATGTTTTATTGTCACTCTAGCCATTGGCACAGCGCTTTTTCTCCCATGAAAATGAAGACGACCCTACTTTTTTTTTTTTTTTTTTTTTACCTGGCAGCCAGTTTACTGCTTTGGAAGCTGATTTCACGTCCTTAATGTTTGATGTATACTCATCTGGAATCCTGAGTTTCATGAAGTAGATTTAAGTGGCTAAACTTGGTGTCATGCAAGTACTTACACAGCATTTACAGGTCTTTTTGGGTATGTAAATCAGCTGCAGTTCAGGACAGATACTGTAATTCTATTACATAAGTATAAGGGCATGAAAAGATACATTTTGATAGATGACTTTTTACACGGTATTTAGGCATATGTGGAACTAAGTATGTAAATGAGCTTGAAAGAAACATCTTAATTTTCACTAGGTAACAGATAGTTGAAAGTCAATTTTCCTTTGAATCAAAACAGAAAGCAAAGGACTGTTAAATGAAATATATGCACACTTTTAAGATCCGACATCATTAATTAGAGCCAAATGACTTAATGAACTCCTAATGTGATGTGGGACCTTTCAACTTTTAAATTACTGGTTAAAATTCAGTTTTGAGTACCAAGTCTGCCTGCTTTGCAATGTGCCCAGTGGGAGTAATGAATGATAAAGGCACTTTTCTCAATCCTTTGTGCAATTTGTTTGTGTCCCAGGTACCAACCTGGAAAGGGAAACCAGCTTCTCAGAGCTGCTGGCCCACGTTATTCCTGTCCCTGATGTGTATGTCCTGTGCATACACAAAAAATATGGGCCAGAGATGGAGTGATTTCGGAACCACTGTTAAACATTTTTGTTCAGCTGTGCCAGCTGTTGAAGCACGTGTGACTATGCTGGGTACACACCTAGGGAAACCCACTTCTCACAGCAAGACTTGCTTAATATTTGATGTATCTGCCTCTTAAACTTGATTATGTATAGTTCCGCCTCTAGTAGATTAAAAAGCAAGATTCTTAGCTATGGTTAGAATGGGTTGCTTCTGGGTGAGGGAGAAGGTTGCAGTGAAATTTGGAAATAACCTATGAATCAAAGGTTAAGTGTAAAAGTAAGTAGTTGATACAGTAATAGTATATATTCAAGAATTCTAATAGAATATCTTCTAAAACAATTTTATTCATAAAGGATAGGAGGGTGATTGAAGATGTTAAGAGATACTCATACAAGAAGAGATTGGGTCTGGCTCTTTTTAATGTAGTGAAAGGAAATTTAAGAATGAAGATGGATTTTCATACACAGCATATAATCAATTTCTGATGCTTATTGTCATGAAGTTTTACTGAGTTCACTGATAGTATTTTGTTCTTGTTCTTTCAGTTTTTGGAAAGTCAACTGGGGGGAGTTCTTGGTTGTTTCTAACCTAGTGAAGATTACACACCTAAATTGTTAGCTAGCCTTCTTACTAACCCCATTGTGAATCAACTTTCTAAGCTGATTTGGACCTTCTGTAGTCACCTGTAGATAATGGCATTGCTAGGATGTAAGAGAATTTGCAATGCTTACAAATTTGCAAGTATTACCATATTCTTCTGGTTAAAAATAGTATGATGATATGAATGGGCTGGGGGGAACCAGACATCTCTTCTTTTTCAAATAGATAATTCTTTAACAATGCCAAGATAACAGGAATATAAGTAATTTCTTGGCTTCTGGGCCAAAAGAAACAAAAGCTAAGTATCTCAAAGAACAAAATGAGAAACTACGGATTGTGCTTTCCTGCAAGGCTGCTTGAGCTTTAACAGCAAGTGTCAGAATTTGCTAGCCAGCTGACATTTCTCAGAGCACTTTAATAGTGCCAGGTGGCTCTAGTAAAGAATAATGATTTGTTACTGACAAGCAAAAAGAGGTCTCTATTTGAATAAATTCTACTGGCATTAGAAATTTTTGCTTAACGTAATATAATTAGTGATCAGCAGTTATTGCATCACCATTACAGGCATGTTTTTTGCTTTTTCACTAAAAAGTTCAGAGAACAATTTTCTCCCCTTATACTTTTAATGGCTTGTTACTTATGAAGCCCAAAGCCAAGTGATTAAAAGTAATTTCTCCTGAATATCAACCTAGGCTAGGCAACCTTTGGTATTTGCAACATATACACCTATTGGAAGTATAAAAATCTGATATTAGGCACATATATTAATTGAAAAAGGCATAAGTTTGGGACTATAATTTTTTTCTAAAAATTACTGAACTCATGGATTTAAATTAAAAGTGAAACAATTTTATGATGCATCCACTCTTTCTAAACTTAAACTTATTCATCCCTCTTTTCCACATAATTTTTTTTGTGGATTTCAGGAATTCTTCTGTGGGAAGCTTGCATTTTAGCTTTTGAAAATTGTGGAGGGAAGAGGGAAATTAATTCTAAATCTCTGGCTCGTCAAACCAAAGAGCTTAAAAAAAAAAAAAAAGATTTATGATTGACTCTGGTAAAGCTATTGAATTTCCTTTTGTAAGTTAGTGTAAATGTGTGTTTTATTTCAGCAGCAAAAGTCTCCCCTTTTTTAATACAGAGAGTAATAGGACTTTCTAGGTGGGTGTTTCTTAAAGAGAAAGGATAAAGAAAAGAGGAGATTTGAAACTGCTTTTCCTGTCTGAGTCCAAGAGTAGAGTAACAGCTTGCCAGCCCCACAGTTCTTTAGCTTCTTTCTTATGATTTCCAAGTGTTTTGTTAGTCATTTGCAGATGGAGCTTAGGCTTTGGAACTCTTCCATTAAAAAGTTGTGTGGTCTTAGCCACAATAGTAGTGCAATATGTTTTTCCTATACTAGTTTCACAGAAGTTAACTGAGCTTGAATTGGTGAGGGAACAAGAATACAGCTTCCCTCTCCCTTCCCTTAATTTTCTTTCCTGCATATTGTTTGGAAGTTAGGATCAGGTTCATTTTGAATTTTAAGTAAGTATGCAATATTTTTCTTCCATTTTAAGAAACAGAAGTAGAATATGAGCCTAGTCTTTTTAATAAGCTACATGTATCAGCAAGATTAACACTATTCATAGCATACATTAATTTCTCAAGAAAAAAGCATATGTGTCTGAATATAGTTTTAAGTTTTTTCTCACTTAAGTTTTTCTAGTAGGTTTTCATGGTCCTTTTGTGTATTTTTGCCATTATTGCTTTTTTTAAAAAGCAAATTTCATTTATGGTTGTTGAAGTGAAGTTAAGGAAGTTGGCCTAATGTAAGAGCACTTGAGCAGTTTTATTGCAAACTCTGACTGAAGATGACCCTGCTTACATGCTTCAAGAATGGAAAAGGGCGAAGCACCCTGTTGCATCAGGTACAGTGCGGAGAACTTCATAGAACCTGTGTTCTCCTGTCTGGAAATATGTAAAAAGCAATGAAGTCTGTGCATCTGGCAACGTTAATCTTGTGAAAGAATAATATTATTCCTGGGTATATTTTTTTTTAAATTCTAAAGTAATATTAACTCAATCTTGTCACTTTTCTGTAGATCTTCTGTAACTTGATCACATGCTTAAATGGCAAGACCCTTGTCTCTGTAAGAGTGTTTAGCAGAATAATTTGTTTACAATCAACTAGTCTTTCATGTTTATCAATGGAAATTTAGATGTGAGCAGATGTCAAATTGTCATTCCAAGTGAATAAAGAGAAAAATGAGAAGTTCCAATAAATCCTGAACATGTAGTTGTGGCCAACAATTTTATTTAGTGCTGGTATAGAATTTAGCTAATGAAAACCATCCCATAAATGCATGTATCCATAAACTGTGCCGAAACAAAAAAAACTTCCTGACAGTAAATGTCAGAAAGAAATGTGGAAAGAAAACCCCTCCACACCCTATACTTAGGGACTTTGACCTTAATCCAGTAAATTACTGAAGAATATTCTAAGCTTTCTTAAAGTTAAGTTGAAACTGAAGTGATTTCTTTGTGCAAAACCTCTAAGTGGCTACTGGAATAGACTCAATTTGGTGAAGTGGGAGGTTGTGTTGACTGGCTAATCATTGAAATATATGTGTATGCGTAGTCTAACATTTTGTCTATTTGAAGTGTGGTTTAACCGATTTTAATTTTAAAACTGAAATTGGAAATTTTGTTTTGGGTTATTGATGGTAAAGTAGTTAAAGAAAATTTTTTACTAGCTTATAAATTACGTTCTCACATACTGGTAATAATTAAGTTGCTAACAAATATGTGCTGTATCATTTCTCCTAATTTATACACTGAGATTTTTGTAAAATGTTGAGAAAACAAAATTATTTAGAGTAAAAATAGTACTTTGAAAGCTACATTATGTTTAAATCTGTATGATGTTTTACTACCTTCTTTTCTTTTACATTTTGGGTTTGGTTTGTGGAAAACTAATTTTCTGCCTTTTCCTGGAACTAAGGAGCAAGTGAGCAAGAGGTCTTGTAAGCAAAATTAAAAGTCACAGACTTTGTTATGAATGGATAAGGGTGTGGAAATAATATGAATTTGGTATGTCAGCATCCTACTCACAGAACTGGTTTCATAAACAGTTGGTGTTGAGACAGTCTCTGAATGAGCATGCTGCCATGTCATTTACAGACTTAGCCACTATGGTTCTCCAGAACTGGCTGTTGATTTCATAGTGAAAAGGTTCTAACAATACCAGACCTGTTTGTGTTTTATTGTCAGTCATTTAATCTAGAGGGTATGGAACACAATAAAACTCTTAAGCCTACAGGCAGGATTTTAAATAAAATATTACTAAAAAATATCTGCAGGAATGTGGTTTGGACTGAGCTGCTGAAAACTAGCAAACAAATTAATTTACATCTAAACAAATCAGAGCAATGTGTATACCTTGCTTCCTGAGGACTCTGTTTAAATAATTTAGGAAGCAATTTGGCATGTTAGAATCCTACCCATTTAAATAAAGAAATCATACCTATTACATAACATTTTTAATTTTTTAATAATGATAGGAAATCATATTATCTGATGTGTCATTAATGTTGTAATTGATAACACAGTTTTGAAACATTTTTAAAGCCAGGTTGGAAATATAATTTGATGTCTTGTCTTCTAGACCTGTGTTGAAAGCAATGGGCCATCTGACTGTACAGAGAACACCTAAGAACAAAATTGGTGTACAGACTCTTGAAATCATTGCCATACAAGAAACACTAATTCCAAAATCTGATAAAATACAAAGAGGAAATAGCACTTACTTCTAATGCTTCCTCTGAATAAGATTTAGTTTTTCTTATTATACCTGGTTTTTTCTTAGCAGAGCTGAGGAAATCTGGTTCCTGTCAAAGAAGATGGAAAGGTCAGGAATAAACCTGTTACTTGACCAGACTTCAGAAATTTACCTCTGGGTATTCGTGTTGTACTTATTCAACAAATTCATATAGATCATAATTTTCAGCAAAATGCCATTAATGATCTTTTCTCAAAAGTAATGGCACTCTGTGTTTTCAAGGACAATATACTAAAGAGAAATATTCTTTAGGATAAATGATACATCCTTCTGTTCCATCCTGCTCTACCTGTAGTTTTGACAGACTCATCCAGGCTGGCAAAAAGAGCCCAGTAATGTCACTGGGAAGTCCTAATCAATATCAGGTTTGAATGGCTCATCCCAGTGAAACCATCCATCTCCTCTCTCCAAAATATATTGCCCCTCTTGACTTCCATATCTGCTTCTGAGGACATTCAGAATCATAAATACTCTGGGGAGAGTGTGTTGAGAAGTTTCCAGAAACAAATTGGTTTATCTGGGTCCCCTGGAATGTCTTTGAAATTGTGTCATAAATTCCAAGACAGTTGCTATGCAAATACATTTACTAGCATAAAGTGCTTTTTCTGTGTTGATGTCTAATTTCAGAGGTAGTTGTCCCTTTAATTCAGGCTTTTATATTTTTCCCCATCTACATGAGCAGGAAGATATTTCCTGTTACAGAAAGAAGGGAGAAAAGGCTTCAGAGCTTTTGGATCCCTGCTTAGTAAAGGCAGTATCAGAAGACTAAAGCACCTCCTCCCCCTTTCTGTAGTTGTGGACACTAGCTGAGCTGTTATCTGCCTGGTGCTGTGCTTCTTATCTCAGTGGAAGGGCAAATTCTGCTCCAGGAAAACAGTTTTGAGGCTTTCATAGACGCACATGCTCCAAGAGAAGGTTGTCTCTCGGAAACAAACTTCTTGAAGTAACTCAACAAATCCCCTGTAGCACAAGGGCATCAGCCTTCATTACCTAAAGAGGAGTATCAAAAGAATTGGCTTAGCTGAATTGAAAAGTGATATTTAGGACTAAGCAACTGAAAAACATTTGCTCTTTAGATACAGGTGGATGATAACCAGGGAACAGAAGTACTTGTTTTGTCCATTTGTATTCCCAGAAGTCTTTAGTTTCAAGTCTATTCTCATTCTCTCCACATTCCCTGAGTGAATTAATAAGGGATAGCCTTATAGCCAATCTGTATTTCAGAGGAGCAGTTGTTAAATCAGGCCTCCTCTGCTACAAAACATGGTAGGTAGGAAGCACTGTATTTATATAGGTAAAGTAGATGATTTTATGTCTTCATGCAAATTCTCCTAGGATTATTTGCCTGTTAAAGATATTAGAAATCTCTGCACAGCAGTGGATATTAAATTGAGTTACCTAGAATATTACTCAGTATAAATTGCATCAATAAAATAAAGCCACTGGCAAGGTTGTTCAAGGAAGTTCGTCATTGTGAGGGCTTTATGGAAATTCATTAATTCAGTTTCAGGCTGAAAAGGATTATGTTGCAGAACTTTAATCCAAGGCCACAGGGATGGATGTATTCTTTTGACTCGAAGCAAGGTGGTTTCCTTCCTGCTTCTTACTTAATCAATGGTGAAGAAAATCAAGAGAGAAGTAATTTCTCATGTCACAGTATGCCTGACTGCTCTTCATTTTCCAGAGTCATGACACCTTGTTATTTTTGCTTCTGAATGCAGTACTTCTGCCACAGACTTATCCATTTTTTCTGGTTTGCAGAATATGGTGTTAGTAGATTAGACAGTGAGTGGTTATTGATTTACTGCCAGAAATAACTGACAATTATGTAGATCTCAAATTGTCTGCTTTGCTGGAGTAGGCTAGGATTTGTGACTGAGGTCATCAATACAGGAACGCATTTAGTATTGACAAGTCTCCCACCATGTACCTGAATACCTTCTCCTGGGTTTGAAATCATTCCTTAAAAGTCACTAATCTCAAATTAATGATCTCTCTGACCCTCAGGATCCACATTGTGGCTGTATAAAATATTATGTTTGGGAAAGAAAAAAGTGCTTTGTGGGAGCTTTGTAATGCAATAAAGAAACCAGTTAATAGTTTTGTATATTTCTATAGTATCCTATAAAAACCTCTGTTAGAAAATGTCCCAAACTTCTCTAGATTTCTCTGTAGTATTTTCTGAAAAGTTGATTTCAAAAGTGAAAGGAGAAACTTACATAGAAGAAAACATCAGGTCTCGGAGCTGATTCAAACCAAGTTCTGCAGTATGATGTGAAATAACTGTCGATACAGTCCCTTTAGATCTGAGAATTACTGGAATTTAAATGCTGTGAACTTTGAAGCTTAAGGTAAAAACAGTTTTCACTGCCTTTTAGTTAAAAATTAGCCATTCCTGGTTATACTGTATTTTTGATAATCAAGTTAATGATGGATAAGATGAAAGGGGATGGACAAATATCATAAGAAAATAATTACCTGATGATCTTTTTCTTCTCAGTCAGTTTTTCTTTTTAGAGACTGTCTCTTGGAATGGTTTGCTTGTTTTATCTTTCCATGTTGTAATTGGAAAATGGGGTTTCTTGCAAGTACTGAGTTTGCCTTATCCAGCTTACATCCTAAATGGCTGGAAAAATCACCAAAAAACCCCCTGTCTTTAGTTGGATATAGTTAGTTCCCTATATTAGAATGGTTTGAGTTGGAAGGGACCTTCAACTATCATCTAGTCCAACTCCCCCTGCCATGGGCATGGACATCTTTCACTAGATCAGGTTGCTGAAAGCCCCATCCAACCTGATCTTGAACACTTCCAAGGATGGGGCATCTACAAGTTCTCTGGGGAACCTGTTCCAGTGTCTCTGGCTTTCTGGGCTGCAAGCACATGTTGCTGGTTCATGTCTAATTTTTCATCCACCAGTATCCCCAAGTCTTCCACAGGGCTGCTCTCAATCCGTTCATCCTCCATTCTATACTGATACTGGGGATTGCCCTGACCCAGGTGCAGGACCTTGCACTTGGCCTTGTAGAAACTCATGAGGTTCACATGGGCCCACTCCTCAGGCCTGTCAATGTCCATCTGGATGACTTCCCTTCCCTCAAGTGAATCAACTGCACCACACATCTTGTTGTCATCTGCAAACTTGCTGAGGGTGCGCTTAATCCCACTGTCCCACTCAATTGCATCCCATTGATGAAGATACTAAATAGTATTTGTCCCAATACACTGAGGGACACCACTTGTTACTGGTTTCCACCTGGACATTGAGCTATTGACTCTAACCCTTTGGACACAGCCATCTAGCCAGTTCCTTATCCGTCTAACGGTTCATTCATCAAATGTAAAAGTGAATTGTCAATATTTATTTTTCTTTCAGATATCTCTCTGCTAATGCAATATATAGTGGTAAAAGACTTACCACTTAAAACCAGAATTATGTGCAGTAAATGAGCTACATTTTCTAGAGAGGAGAACTTTCTGGGTATGTTTTGGACCAAAGAAAACATTTAAACCTTGAAAGATAAATGCTTTAAATTATTGTTACCAAATTTCTTGTCTTTGTCGCATGTAGGTATGTCTCAGGCTTTGAACTAGTGGTAACATCTGTAAAATGAAATACATGACATAGAGCTGAATTCTAAATGTTTTTCACCTTTAATACATACCTTTCTTTTATACATACCTAATACCTCTGTTCATCTTGACTACAGTATATCCTTACCCCTGTTTCCCTTGTCTCCTTCCGGTTGTTTAGAGGTTTTGTGTGTTCCAAAAAAATAACTGAGGTGATCTGTAAAATCCTAGCACAGATGTAGTAAGGTGCTCAGAAGAGGCAAAACCAACACAACCCCAACCAACCAACTAAACAAAAAAAACCCCAAACCGGCGAAGTGTTGAAGGCCGTATGCAGACTCTGATGATATGTAGTAATTTTGACTTGTGTTTTTCTCTATTGATTGGTTAACAATGACTGTTACACAAGGGTAGGGAGAAAGTAATATTAAAATTACTCTTCACATAAAGAGTATTTGATTAGTTTTATCCTTAGGACAATTCTGGTTACAGAGAGGGTCGCTACATAATGTATTTTGTGGTGTTACAGGTGAATACATGGGTGTTTAAGCTTCTCAATAATTTAGCTGTCATTAGCTGCCATGTCAATCTGTCAAAACCTTTTCAGAGCTTTTTATATTTGTTCTTCTCACTGGTGAAGGTTTTTGCAAGTCTTTCACTGAGCAATTCAACAACCTTTTTACTTTTCAAGCCCCCTCCTTACCTCTACCAAAATGGCATCCCAAGTTTGTTGTTGTTAACTCCTTTATTTTGTTTTCAGCTTGCAGTCTGATCCCTTATCTCATTCTACTTGGCAAACTGTCCTGTTTTGTAGGAAGTACTTGTCTGAACCCTTGATAGTGATCTGAAAACAAATTTTAACTTTAGTAATAGTTGCAAAGGACAATAAAAATATATATGGTTTGATATTAATAAATTGATTAAGAGATGTTTGGAGATTGTAAAATTTAATAGATTTTAGCCTTCACTTTTGACATACTTAGATGCTTGTACATTTTGAAAATCCACCTTTTTATGTCTTTTTCTTAAGAATGCAAAAGTTGCATGTAAATTACTTATTTGAAACTCTATGTTGCCACAGCATTTTCCTTCCTCCTTAGTTTTAGGGAAGTCACTGGATGGCAGTAAAAAAGCGGTTTCTACTGTTGAGGGCTATTTAGCAAAAAAGGTTACAATGAAAGAAGATATTTAGACGTTTAACATATGTCTGCAAGGTAATAAGATAATCCTAAACAAAAGTACAATAAATAAGTTTTCCTACATGCTTGTTGCTTATTTTGATAGTAATGAATTTTCTTAGATCTCTGATGTGCTTCTGCTGATTCTATCTTCTCTCTCACATTAATCAAACATGGAATGCATGGAATCCATCTAACTCCAGGACTTCTGAAGCAGTTGCTTAGGGATGTTCAATAAAAGCATGCATAAATATTTGGTTTGGATTTCTGAAAGAAGAAAACGAGCTAAATTATTTTTATTTTTTTTTAGTCTCAAATCTTTCATCAGGTCCCTCTTTTAAAAAGAATACACAGAGTGAAACAGCCTAAGGCCATGGAAGTCACAGAGCTTTTGTCTGAACTTTTATTTTAATTACATAATTTAAAAAATAAGGTATTTTTCCATGTTTGCTAATCCTGACCCTCTGTTACAAAGAGTTTTATACTTATTGCCATATGAAGTGTAATTTAGTTTATACTTTAAGTGTCAGTGATATATAAAGCCCTGAAATGAACCTCTGGAAAGGGAATGTAGCTGTTGCTACATCAGCATGTCGCAATAGATGACAGGAAGAAAATAAAACTATGAGAAATTCAGAGCAGATCATTTGATAAGCAACATAAAACTCCCTGGGTTCAATTATGACAGCAGGTGCAAAAATCTGCTCAAGGTTTCACACAACAGTTTTCATAACTGAGTTCAGCTGGGAAAGTGCTGGGGTGTAAGATCTGTCCAAAAGACAGCAGAGCTGTAGTATAGTGCTGAAGAACTGAGAAAGCATGAAACCAGAGTACTGATTTTTATATGACATATTTAAATGGTTTTATTAAATCTGACTCAAAGCATTCCTAGTGAAATCGGTGAAGTAAATTTCAAACTAAAATTTTATCATTATCCTTTCAAGATAATGAGGAAATTAACCAAATTAAATTATGAGGCAAAACCCTGAATCCTATCAAAAATACTGGGGCCTTTGGAAGGAATAATACAGAAAAGTAAATGTTAACTTAGTGCTTTCTCTTCTTGATCACGGTACTGATCAAGACTACAGGTGAGTTTTTTGCTGTGTAGCAACATGACTACTGCTATCCAGATGATATCAGACTGAAATGGCTCTCAGAGAACTGAAACCTACCTAAGGTCTGTTTGGTTTTGACATGGATGGCTTCCATTGCTATTGCGCAACTACTGAAATCATATGGTGTGTGAACCCACGTTTGACTTTAGCAGCTGCAGCATTTTCCTTATAGAAGATGGGAGCTGCCTGCTCTTCTGTGTTGATGGTGTAAAATGGCCACAACTGATCAAAAGATCTTACCCCAGATACAGTTCAATAGCAGTCACTTCTTTTTACACAGCATGTTATAGCCTAATACTTTTTTTGTTGCCCTTCTGTTGATTTCTTACAGAGTTTGCTGTGCCATCTTCTTTCTTCTTCTAAGTGGGAAAGTAATGAAGCTGAAACTAGTACATTCATATCAACTCTTGGCTACACGTCAGCAGATTATTACTGTCACTTGGTTGAAAATGTAAGTATTTTATGCAACTGGGAAATTGTTAATAATAAATCACTAGTTTATAAGCACAAACATGGAGCTTTCATTGTTATAAGGAGCATGGACTGATTTTTTTTTATCTTTTCTTACCTCAGTTACTTTTAAAAGCCTTTTAAAGGAAAAAATTAAGTGGGAGATCTCTGGACAAACAAAATGTTTTGTTAGATTATACTGTGATAGATGTTCATAAAAATAAAATTCCTGTTGCTGTTGAGTTATAGCAAAAAAAAATCTGCCCCATCATTAATTTTTTTCCCTGTGAATCTTAAATTACATATATTATTTTATGTATTAGAATGTAACTTTTTGAATGTTTTATTTGACTGTGTGTACTGCATTTAAAATGGTAGATGAGCCCTAAATCTTATGAAAAGTGTCTTTTACATTTAATATATGAAAATAATGGGAATAATATTTCATAACATGTTGACTTAAATTAGAGAAAGCATATCAAAATTATTAGTAGTGCTCTTCTGAAAGTTTTGCCTCCACTCTTGGGGATGCAGAGCTAAATTAAATAGCTGCTTAGTTTTCAAATATGGAAGGTATACACTGCATTCAAAAAATGTTTTGCAGCATAGTTTATTCAGTGATCTGGAGAGCTTTAGTTTGGCAACAATAATTAAAAAATCAAACTGAGTGAACAGAGAAAGTTATTAACCTCTACAGTCTGTCAGTTACACAGAGAACCATGCAACTAATGTGTGTGATTATTTTATTTTATTTTATTTTATTTTATTTTATTTTATTTTATTTTATTTTATTTTACAGATGGTCTTTCCATTAGTAACAGAACTCAGAGGAAATCAGTTCAATGGACTTAACATTCAGGAGAGGTAGGTGTTATCTAAACATCATTTTGATATGTTTTAGTTTGGATCATTACAGTTTAGTGAGGACCCTTTTACAGTCTTGGGCAACTTAGGCTTCAGTTGGAAAGTTTTGGATATATACATAGGTACTTTCAGGTGCAAACAAGCTTGCTAAGTTGTGTTTCATGTAAGAGTTTATACTTAACCTGAGAGTTACAGAATGTTTTGGGTTGGAAGGGACCTTCAAAGGCCATCTAGTGCAACCGCACTGCCATGAACAGGGACACCTTCCATTAGACCAGGTTGCTCAAAGCCCCATCCATCCTGGCCTTGAACATGTCCAGGGATGTGGCATCCATAGTCTCTCTGGACAACCTCTTCCAGTGCCTCACAAACCTCACTGTAAAAAATTTCTTCTTTATAGCTAGTCTGAATCTACCCTCTTTCAGTTTAAAACCTTGTCCTGTCACTACAGGCCCTGGGAAAAAGTCTCTCTCTGTCTTTCTTGTAAGATCCCTTTATGTATTGAAAGACCGCAATGAGGCCTCCGTGGAGCCTTCTCTTCCCCAGGCATAACAACCCAACTCTCTCAGCCTTTCATGATAAGAGAGGTATTACAGCCCTGTGATTGTTTTGTGGGCCTCCCCTGGACCTGCTCCAACAGGTCCATGTCCTTCCTGTGCTGAGGACCCCAGAGCTGGACGCAGTGCTCCAGGTGGGGTCTTAATGAAAGTGGAGCAGGAGGGGCAGAATCACCTCCCTTGGCCTGCTTCTTTTGATGCAGCCCAGGATACAGATGGCTTTCTGGACTGCAGGCGCACATTGCTGGGTCGTGTCCAATCTTTCATCCACCAGTACCCCAAAGTCCTTATTCACAAAGCTGCTTTCAATCCCTTCATTCCCCAGTCTGTATTGATACTTGCCCCAACCCAGGTGCAGGACCTTGCACTTGGCCTTGTTGAACTTCATAATCATAAGGTTGGCTGCTATATGCAGCCTTGTAACCAAAGTTAACTAGCAGTTACTATGAGAAAAAGCAAAAAAAATTTTCCAAGAAACTTTTCTCCCTGTTTGTGCAAGTGATATTTTAATATAACAGAACAGTATTTACTTTGCAGTTGTTATTAATGATAAAATTTGTCCCTGGTTATTTAAAGAACCTCTCATTTTCCTTCTATTAGTTCCTTGATCTGGTACCAAGTACATAGTATTTTCACCTTTAACTGCCTCCTTGGCCTGGTTTTCTAAGGTTGAAAGTCTGAGAAAGTGGGTGGGAAGGAAATTGCTATGTGCTTTGGCCAAATCTCCAATCCAAATTATCAGGAAATGCTAATAACCATCTTGGAACATTGTGTAGGCTGTTTCTACATGTCTAGGTATAGTCAGTGAGAATAATCACCTTCTTCATCCACACTACATAAATGCAGTGAATTAAGCCAAAATCTGTGACCATAAAAAAGGGAATATATTTGCCTAATGCTACTGTTGTCACTATTTTTTACATGGTCATGACTTTTCACTGTGTAATTTCAGTGTGCCTTTCCACTGACCTTGAAATGCAGATCATAGTCTTTTGTCAATACTTTAAAAATTATCATATTTGAATATGTCAGTAGACCCTTTTGATTGCATGTAAATTAAGTTTATTCTAAGGATAGATATTTTTAATATAGACTATACTCAAATTGTGTCTTCAGTTTTAAATATATCACTCTCCTGCACATATTCTGTTGGTCTTCAGAGTCGAAGTTGCTGATGTAATGAAATGAGTTTTATGACCTGTTTAACACCACATAGCCTGTAAATTTACAGGAAAGAGGAGGCTGACTGAAACATGTTCCTTGTATCATAAGCCAATAGCTTGGCTATTTTCTCCTTTCCTTCTTGCACCTAGGTGTTCGTGTAAGGAAGAGTAAATGAGCTGAATTCATTTAGAGCTGACTTTAGTACTGAAATCATGGACACAGTTAATGAGGAGCATCACAAAGTTTTGTTCATTGTGGAAAACAAACCCACATTTTATAAAGAAAAGCTAATGAGACTGCTGGGAAGAGAAATACCTGATTCTAGGGGGAGAAAAGGAAAACCTTGAACTTAGGTGAATTTTTGAGCATAGAAATTATGATATGGCTGTTTATTCAAGTTGCAGAGGCAAATGTAAGTTGCAGTTAGAGGTGTACATTGTCTCATTTCTCCATTCAGTGATGCTTACAGCAACACAGATGACAACATTGTGCAAATTCATTGCACACAGTGGAAAGCACTGTGCAATATTCTCCAAGAACATATTTTTAATATTATGTAGAAGAAAATTGCTTTTGTAGGGTTTTCTTCCAAAGTTAAAAGTAAGAGTAAAGTAAACTGTTAAAGTTTGCTCATCTAGGATATGGAATTAGAATTTTGTAAAGGGGACTGATTTAAAGAGTCTCAGGTCTGTGACAATTACATATATATATATACTGGAAAACCCTACAGCACAATTATCAGCCCAACAATTACCATTTCTACAGAAACGCTTCTCATAGTAAAACTGTGTCTCAAAGTAATTCAGTGTAAAAACCTTAAACACGTATTTGTTTAGGTACATACTCAGAAATTTGAGTCTTTAAAAATGTGTCATGTTTTATTTCTCTCACTGTGGAAACCAGAACAGTATCCTGTCTCCACAAATCATAGCACTTCTGTCACAGCATATGCAAGTGACCATCAGGCAACATCTCCTGGAGTAGCTTTAATACCTGCAGGGCAATAGAGTTAATTCTTACTCAGAGCAGCCAGTAGTGTAATTCCTGTCTCAGCTCTTCATAGACTGTACTGGTGGCTCCCCAAAGAAAACAGTTTTGGGTTCTTGCAAATAATGCACCCCTTTTAGTGAACAATGCCATCAGGATAAACTTCCAGTAACTGAAGGAAACCTTTTACAAACCATCTAGCGCTTTTTAATTTGCTAGAATTCAGTATATTGGAGTTCTTGGTTTTCATAAATTTCTTCCTGTCAAAACTGCATCTAGAAAAATCTGCAATTTCATGTGCTAGAAACTATATATACTCTGGGAAACTGGTGATTTCCTTTTGCAAATGTTATCTCTTACATTGTGTACCATTTTCCTTTTTGTTTATGTTCCAAAGGTTCCATGTTTTGTTTATATTCCAGGTTCCACTGTCTTTAATAATTTCCAAGTATATAGTTTTAGTGAGCAGGTCAAGCGAGTGGTTTATATATGGAGATCCACTTCAGATATTAAGATTCCTTCACTGTAGATCTGCAAGACAAAAATTTTTCAGCTGAGCACTTGAAGACGGGATTCGTATTGTTTTGTTCATAGAAGTTGTCTCTGCTGAGAGAGCAACAGGAGGCCTTAAGCTGTGAATCTACCTGTGCTTTGCTGGTCCTGGGAAAGACATAGCATTCCCTGCTGGGAAGGATGTGATCACTGAGCGAACACAAGTGGCTGTACTTCAGAATTGGACTGATATCCCTCACATGGTTAGCTTTGACCACTGAAGTACCAAAATTTTCCCTGACTTCTCCTTAAGATTCTTCAGACAATATGCTATGACATGTCAATAGTCATGCCAGTAAATATTTTTTATGCAGTTAGGTGTGCATCTCTTACCTTTAACCTTCTGTAATTAATTTAATCTTTTTTTGCCTTATCAGTTTAGAAATTAATGTTTTGACTTTTTTGAAATATGAACTGTTTATCTTCCCCTCAGAGTTTCAGCCAGTTGTGTGAATGCTGTGTCCCTTTTCTGTCTCCCTCTCATTACTTTGCCTGATCTAACTCCATTGCTGGAAACTCTCCTTCTTTACCATGGAGGTGCATCAAAAGAAATTCTCAGTTCAGAGTTTCTGGATGCTGTGAATGAGGCCTTTCTAAAGTAAGTAGCATGATCTGTATGATTTTTATGCTTTTATCATAAAGATTTATATTCAATTAAATGTCTTTTCTCTGGGTTTGTATGGATGCACTGTACATCATCTTCTGCATTCTAGTAAAATATTTCCCTTGCAGTTGAATAGCAGGGCTCAGGTTGTAGGGCAAAGCAGAATTTTATACTGCTGATGTACAAATTGTGGGATAATAGCTTTAAATATTGACTGAAACTTTGTCCTACCTTTTCTTTAAAATGGAGGTTAAAGCCTTCAACAGATTTTAGGAAATTTGTGAAAGATATGATCAGTTTTCATAGAATTGTTATTTACCTTTCTGATAATTGTATCAATATTCCTAACTTGACATTTTGAGAGTAATCTTTATTTTTCTGGGCACAAGATAGATCCTTACGTTTGAGTGTTTCCATATTTCTCTTTTTTTTTCTGTGAAATTTGTTCTCAAGATTTTAAGTTCTCCTGTTTTTCCGCAGATTGTTTTTAATGAGTCAGAGAGGAGCAATTTGTGAAATATAACTTTGTTTCTTTTGCTACCACTAAACCCACCCTTTTGATAAAATCAGTCTATGGATGAAAACCAGCTTAGTAAAGCTGAACATCAGCAAGATTGGCTATGCCAGGGAAGGAAAGACGTCAGGGAAAGCACAGCCTATTTTTGGTTGAGTGTTGCTTTATTCAAGTTGTAGCTGAGGGACTGCATTATAAACATCTTTTCTGAATACCAGAAAAGGTCCTTTGTGAACACTTTACCTCAATTATCCATTTGTCTCCTTTTTAATCAAAGTTTTAATTGCTTCCTTTGTACTTAACATTGTAATTTCTGAGATGTTCCAATGAAGATTGTTATAACGCTCCACTGAGGGCTCCAGCAAAAATAAATAATTAATGGAAAAGCACAACCACTAATTTCTACACATTACCAGAAGCTGAGGAAAACAAGTGAAAAAGGAATGTGAAGGACTGTAGTGAAAAAATGTGTCCCAAAAAACAGAGTGCTATCTTTCACTTAGTCCATCTTTTGAGGCTTCAGACTGGGCGTGTTCCACAAGCAGTAGTGCAGTTTGGGAAACGATCAGAGCAAGTTCCCAGGTTCAGCATGGATGATCTCTACTGATGTCAGTAAGCTGATGGGCAGTCTGTCATGACATACTTTTGCCACCTCATAATGTGAGTCTGGATCCTTTAGATGGTCATAAAAGATTCTTCTGAATGAAATAAATGTCCCTTTGCTGAACTTTTGAGCTACTTGTTTGTCACAGTGAGCAAAAATAGTTCCGTTCATATGGCTTTTGACTAAGTGACTCTTGCAGGTCCCTTGACAGAAGTGTATGGTTTCCCTGAGAGCAGATGTAGGCTCACACATGCTGTGCATAGTATACTCCTGGCCTGTCACTGAAGCTCATGTGATCTTAACATGAGTGTGATTGTATTTTATTTTTTCCCCCACTTTAACAGTTGAATTCTGTGTTCCCTAACCTTGTCATTGTGTTCTGAACACTTGTTTTCCTTCTAAACACGGGTGAAACCTGCTCCAGGAAATAGGGTTACTAGATACTGAGACTTGCAGTGCTCCACAGAGCTCAGCATTGTCCCAGTGGGACCATCTGCAAGTTCAGTCACAGAAGGACAATGATTTTTTTAAATCTCAGAGTTGGAACACCTCTAGATAAGCTTATTAGATTTCTTTTCCTAGCACAGTATCTATAACATCTATAATATCTACCATGCTACCACAAAAACAACAAAGAGGATTGTGGCAAAATTGAATAACCTCTTGTCATTCTTAATTTACACTCATGTGCTTATATACTTTAAGAATGATACTTAATTAAACAGCATCTTGAAATTGGGCATTGCTTTAATTTTGAAATTTTGTGTACTTTGATATTTTTATTGTCTATGGATGTACACTTTAAAATTAAGCCATTACATAGTTTTGAATGAAAAAAATATAGCTTTTCAATGGAAATCAGAATTCTGAAGGCTGATATTTAAATTAATGTATGGTAAAATACATACATTGAAAATAGAACCTAAAATGGTGTTAAATCTTATTTCTGCTGGTATATTTATTTTTTTATCAGTAGCTTCAGTTTGCATATACTCTGCAGACTAATTTTGGTTTTTTTAATCTTAATTTAACACCAAGGCACTTATTTCTTATAATTTATATTTTTTTGTTGTTTTTAACCTTTTATTCGGCAGCTATCATGATAGTAGCAAAAATATTCCAGGATGGTTTGTGCTGTGGTTTCTCTTCTTCTTGGGTGGTTACTTTAGTATATTTTGGTTTGTGCTCGTCCACACAAATTACAGTGTTGTCTCAAAATAAACTACGCCTTTTATTTCCTAGTGATAAAACACTATACTTCTATAGTTGAAGGCTTTAGGTGAAAGATTACCTTTTTAACCATTTATCTTTTAAAAGGCTCTGGTCAGTGTTGGTGGGCCGAAGAGTTACCTACCTCTACCTCTTTTTTTTTTTAATTTCTCTGCAAAAACAGGTAATGCTTTGAATTAGCCAGGAGTAATATTACGTAGGACCTTCCTGCTTATCTGTCAGCTACTGACACTTTCTGAACAGAGCAGTCTGCAGGATGTAGTCTGGGTTTGAAAGAGCACAAGTGTGGGACAGGACCTTTCCCTAGAGAAGAAGGGAGCTCCAGATTTAAACCTTCTGTTTCCATTTGCTGGGATCCATCATAACCAAATTTTTAGGTTTTAAAGGCATGTGGTAAGGTTACATTTGTAGATGATGGTGATTCCCTGTTCTCTGCCATTATTATTTGATATTCAATAGAGTACTGTAAACAAGATTTTCTGTCTCTTGCTGCAGGTTGATCTTTGTGTATTCTTTTTTCCCCAATGTGCTTTAAAAAGAAGTAGTACATTTTTGTCTTCCTGCCAGTTTCTCAGGGAAAACAGTATTTTTCTCTCTAAACCAGGAAGAAGATCTCCCTCCCTGAATCAGCTGTCTTCAGCCTCTGGCTTCGTCACTTACCAAGCCTTGAAAAAGCTACCTTGTATCTTTTAGACCAGCTAGTTACCATTCGGTTCAATTCACTGGAAGAAGTGGCTTCTGTCATGAAAGACTCCTTACTGGTATGTGCAACATGTAGTACATTTGATAGAGCTCATTCGTGCTTCAGAAGTGACAGAGGGGTTTCAAATACATCAGCATATTTGAGGGAAATGGCTGTCATGTGGCATATAACTTGCTAATGCAAAGGCAAATCTTGAGTCTTGCGAATGTCACTGAATTTTTAGTTTTTACACTGAACTGGTAGACGATAAAAAAGATTTTATCCAGTGATGAAGAATGGATAAAGAATGGATGAAGAGAAGAGAATCTAACTGGTAGGGGTGCTGAGTACCTGCCTCTGTCTTAAAAAATTATAAACTTTGGCCAGGGAGATTTGAATCTGTTTCTTACTTCAATCTCTGTGCCCTTGGCAGTTTAGCAGTTTAAACAATTGAAATTCCTTTTAGATTATTTTATTATGGACTGCTTAGTTACTTGGTTTTGTTTGCAAACCTGAACAAAATGCTTAATACAAAACATTTGCTAAACTGTAATTAAAGTTTGTTTTCAAATGCTGTGTTATGCAGCACACCAAAATGTTTCCTATAAGAAAATGACTTGATACCTTTTGCAAAATAATGAGCTAATTTGCAACACTAGATGTAAATTTAATTGTTAAGTACAGTGTGAAATAGCATGTGTGCTATGCTCTTAAATTATGTATTTCGTAAAATGGATAGAACTAAAAAATGGCATGTGGTATCTTATTTTCAGCCTATGAAACTGCTTATAGAGTATGTATTCTAGATAGGAAAAGAACGATACCTTATAACGTTCTTCCTTTTTAACCAAATCTGCAAATTTCTGTTTTAGGGATCCATTATAATACTTGCAAATCTCATAAATACTTGGCATCAACAGCACTTCATTTGTCATCTGGGGATCTAGGTATTCCAGAAGATAAGGCTCCACAGAAAGCCTGTGACTAATGTTTCTATATCAGATACACTGTGAGTTGAATACAGTGTATGGTACCACAGGTGGCTGAGGAAAAGAAGAAAAATCTAGGTTATATGTAAAAAGAAGTAAAATATTTGTTTTAATTATTGATTTATTATTGTTTATTAACAATGTTCATATTTACTTTGTCTTCACATCCTGATTCCTGAAAAGAATGGAACATTACTCTGCTAGCACACTTAGGTTGACCTTGCCTCTGCTCCAAAGACTGTGCTTTCAAAAGTAAGATATTCATGGAGTGGAAAGACCAGTGCAGCAGCTTTGAATGCTGGTTTAGAGAGGACATCATGTGGACAAAGAGCGCAATGAATGCAGGCATAAGGAGAGCAGTTGGAAGACGGATATTGCTGATGGATAGGCATTGATAAGAGGGAGGCTGCATAAATAGGAGATGGCATTCCAATTAAAAACAGGATGAGAAGCTTGAGACAGGCAGTATAGAAGGAAAAGTTTTGATCCAGAAATTGGGTTTAAACCACCTCATGATACTTTGTACAACTTGTGCATGGTACTATGAAGATACTCGTGTGACATTAAGTCAGTCAGCACTTTGAATCCAACAGTATGATTAATTTAGCCTGCCTGAAAGATATTTGAATATTTATTTAGGAATGTGAGTATGCATTTTTGGCAGTTGGATTATGGTATTTGTAGGATGTGACCTCTGCTTGTGTCCTGGTTTCAGCTGGGATAGAGTTAAGTGTCTTCCTAGTAGCTGGTACAGTGCTGTGTTTTGAGTTCAG
>JANZLQ010000079.1:38304610-38326173 GCA_026212715.1 Elanus axillaris
AGCAGCAGAGACAACCTGTGATGAACTGACCCCAACCTCCATTCCCTGTCCCCCTGTGCCGCTGGGGGGGGGTAGGTTGAGAAGCCGGGAGTGAAGTTGTGCCCAGGAAGAAGGCAGGGGTAGAGGGAAGGTGTTGAGAGATCTGGTTTTATTTCTTACTACCCTACTCTGTTTTGATTTGTAATATATTGAGTTAATTTTCCCCAAGCCGAGCCTGTTTTACCCATGACAGTTATTAGTGAACGATCTCTCCTGTCCTTATCTCAACCCACAAGCCCTTTGTTATATTTTTCTCTCCCCTGTTCAGCGAAGGAGGGGGGAGTGATACAACGGCTTTGGTGGGCACCTGGCATCTAGCCATGGTCAACCCATCACATCCCTTTTGAATACCAGTGATGAAATCCATATTGATTTCAGTAGTGTAGATTAAATTCTAGGAGCTATTAACTGTGGTTTCTTGTAGTAAGTACTGTAGACTGCTGCTGTCAGGCAGGAAAGAGGGGAGAGTCTTTCTTTGTTCCATACAGCCTATTTATTTTGGTGTTGTTCAAAAGAGCTATGATTTGATCTTGATACGTGTGGCAACGTGCTGAGGGACCCTTCCTAGTTTATATTCAACCTGTCTTAAGCAACAGTGGTTCGGTATGTCATCATAGAAATAAGTGTGCAAAGGGTGTCTGAAGAGACTGGAGAAATGGCTGAATTCAATCATTCAGCCCACAGGACTGAAAAACATACTTCTCACTTTCCACAGTTTTCTCAGAATTGCAGAATGGTTAAAGTTGGAGGACAGACACCTCGGGAGATCATCTAATCCAAGACTTCCCTTTAAAAAAAAAAAAAAGGAAAAAGATGAACATGTCTCTTTTGCCTCTTTCAGTCAGCCTGTCTTCTCCCCCTAGCAGTGGAAGCTTGGAGACCAGCCTTGCAACAAGCTGCACGCTGCTCTCCACGCGTCCACGCAGCCAGCTGTAAATACTCTGGAGCACTAGATGGCACACCTTCAACAGGACAAGTTAGCTAAAGCCGTCTGACGGCGGGAGCGGGAGGGACAGCGTGAAAATGAGGTGCCACCTAGTATTTTCGGTATTGCAAAAACAGCTGTGAGAAACAAGGAACCTTTCTAGACAGTTTGTGTTAAGGGTTGCCTCTTTATTTTCCTGAGGTTGTCATTCAAAGTCCTCATTCTGCCTGTGGGCGATTAAAAAGAAAAAAGAATTCTATCTTACTTGGTACCTTTTAGCTTGAAACAAATGCATAAAAGTTTTCTTTGGAATAGTGCATCAGGCACTTAAAGCTGTTACAGTAAATGCCATTTATGAAGACCATTCCTTCCCTGCATCCTGAAGGTTTTAGAGTGCATTTTATTAAACAAGAATTATTCTAGATTGTTCAAGAGCTAAATTCTTATCAGATATTCAGGTACTAACTTCAGAAACACAAAGCTTGAATTTGTTTTTTAACTTGGGCAAATACATTTTGGGGAATGTGTATTTTGTTATTCTTGGTGCTCTGTAACAGCCTAATAAATCTTAGAATTTAAGAATATAGGATTAGAAAGTAGTGTGTTTACTAGTGTATATTTAATATATCTACCTTCTTAAAACAGTCTGTTATGTGGTAGCATGATAAAACCTTCACCAGTTTAAAAAAAATCCACCACATTTTGATGTACCGAGATATTTAGCTTTTACTAGCAACTGTGAAATTCACAGAGGAAGATAACACTGTGAAAAAAGTGACTTGGACAAAAATGTGTCCAGTAGTATTAAAGACAAATGTGATAAATTTAATTTCTGGAATTTAATGTTGAGATGTGACAGGAATCTCAAAGCACATCCAAAAGGGATTGTCTGTGAAGAGGAGAGAAAAGCTTTTTGTAAATCTGCTTCCCGTCTCTTGCCTCTAGCAATTGCATGCAACAACGTGTTCTTTTTATCTGCCTCCTTTAGTATATTTAGTTATCATTGTCATAAACAGTTGGGGATCCCAGGTTTTTGCATTTATCAGCTGTTTAGCCTGCTTGGTATCACTGTGGATCTCTTTCCATGACTTTGGCATAGTCATTTTGAAGATCCTAATCCTGAGAAAATCTGAGGGTTTAGTAAGAGGTGATCTGAGATTTACATTTTAATAGTTGCAGTGTAATAGCACCCATGAATTAAGCTGTAAATTATATGGTGGCAGTTGTTTGAGTTGTTTCTGATTAATGACTAATTTTCTTTCATTTGTTTATCAACAGCCACAAGCAGCAAGCCATCCTGCCATTTTCAGAATTGTTAATGAAATTTTCAAGTAAGTTTTGAAATTACAGTGGGAAGTATTTCAAATGATCAGGTCAAACATTGGGGTTTTCTTCATGAGAAGAAGAAGTATTATAATCGGGGATGTATTATAATTTCAGGATGTCTTTTCCTTTACCTGTATGCCTTAGTGTCCCCTTCTGTGTAATATAATGCAAATAATTAAAAATGTTAAAAATCTTGTGAACTTTACGTAAAAGTTACATTATAATAATAATTGATACAGTTGACTACCTTGTATTTTAGCATTTAAAATTTAAAATATATTTTGTACTTCAGTAGACATTTGTGGTTGAAATATGATTTTTGAGCTGAAAATTATAAATGCTGAAATGGCTTGGCCCATGCCAGCATGAAGATGGAATTTAGCTAGAACATTTGCACTTACCAGTGTAGCCTCTTTTACATTACGTTAATAGTCTTCAAGTTTTATATCAGATATGCTCTAAATGGCATTAAAGTATTGATCTGCCTGTTAATAATGACTTTGGGTTTGAATGCATTATTTTGAAGCAATATATACTGCTTACCACATGGGGGCTTCCAGTCCTTTGTACTCAGTTTTCAGTGGCTTTTTCTCTTCACTTCATTTGCCTTACTATTTTATCATTCTTTTTAAGTAGATCTACTGCTGAGGTTATCAGTATTAAAGTTTCAATACAACAGTAATGTATTTAGTGACTGACATTCTTTGTTCATCAAGTGTTTTCCTTCTTAAGAAAAAAGGGCTCCCAGGTGCATGTGTTTGGGGGTATTTGTGTGTTTCTTTGCATGTTTAGGTTAGTGCAGGCAGTAACAGAAGAGTCTTGGCTGTAGAAACTGTATGTATGGTGAGAGTGGAACCACTCAGCCACTATTGCCATGGCAGTCCTTTCTGTTGCTGTGGTCCAGTGTCTGAGCACAGCTAGCATTTTCTAAATAGTTGAGACCTGTCACTTTCCCAAGGCAAAACACACTTGAAAAGTGATGTGACTTCAACAGACCTGTACTAATGTCTTAGGCTGGAGGCTGTATATTGTAATGGTATAGGGAGACAAAGTTTGTTCAGGTTTCTTGGCTTATTTAAGGTCACGGTATACAGAATATTTTCTAAAATTAACATGAAACTACATAACTATTTTGCACTCTTTCCATTCAGTAGACAGTAGAAGTGGATGAAATGCAGTTTCTTAGACAATGCAGGACTTTGTCCAGCAGGGTGTTTCCTAATAAAACTTTGCACTTATATTAATGTTTCAAATAGTCTTAGAAATTCATCGTGTTTTCCTGTTGTTCAGCCTACATTTTTGCTCCCTTGTTTGCTTTCAATTGTTTCTACTTAGTATGCTTGTTCCTCTACATTGTTAGTATTAAACCATTAATATATTTTAAAAATACTGTGTTTCAGGTCCTCTTGGTATTACGTGAAGCTGTAGATGTTAGCTGGCTTTTGCAGACCAGTTGGTTTCTGCAGCTTTGTATTCATTTTTGTTGTATTTCTCTGACATCCTTCCAACTATTATCAAGTGGTGTGCAGACGTTAAGATGGTGTTCCAGATTTAGTCACATATGAGATTTTAGAGAGCTGCTGATAAAGAACTTGCTTGGAAACTGTGTTATGTTTCTACAGCTGGCACAAAATTCCTTTTATTTTGGGAGTTAATATTCTGTTAGAAGTACAGATCTTGTACATCTTGTACAACAATTTACAGATATTGTGTCTCTTTCAGGAATAACTTTTCCTGCTATTTGCATGCTTTTTATTGAGGTTGATTGTGCTACATTGTTTTATCTCAGGGATGCTAACTTGTGGTTTTACTTCCCAAGTAGAAACTTACTTTGTTGCTATGTGTGACTATACAGAAGTCCATAAAACTAGACTGTCCTGATTTTCTGTGTACTGTTTCTTGAGTTTGTATTAGTGATTATATTTGCCTGTAGTTTTGTGAAGTTTCTCTGTTACAGTAATGCATTAGCTGTTCTTATCTTTTAGATCATTACAGAAAGAATGAAACAATTCTTTAATAAAAGCCTTATACCTAAAGGTAGCTTACTTTTGAACATTTTTTCTCCTCACTATGATGTGTCTTTCAAATAAGAGAATGAAAATTACATTTTGTTGCCCATGTGTTTTTCTGCTCCATTTGCTCAAGGTTACATTGTACCCTATGGAAGGCCAGTTAAAGCATTCACTTTTCTGAACCTCCAGAGTGGATTTTATGATTTCACTGTTGAAAGCACATTGAAATGCATTGGTTCCTAATTAAAACTGTAGAAATTACTGATCTAAAGTACGCCTTTTGTTATATACTCATTTCTGTTTGGGCTGCTGATTCATTGCTTAGTGATCACTAAGGAGTCACAGCGATTGACCAGCAGCTGTATTATTTAGTATTTAAATTCAGTATCCTTGTGTAGTTTTTTTTTAATATGTAACTTTTAAATTTGATCAACAACTTCTGTTTGTTTGTTTCCCTGGCTCCAGTAGGAGTATTATATTTAACAGTCAAGATGTTGGGGTTTTTTTCCTTCTTTTCCTCCAGGTACCATACCCCAAGAGATTGTATTAGATTATACTTTCTCTCTAACTTGAGGTGGCCTATGGGATACAGTCCCACAAAGCACTAAAGTATGCCTAACTGTAGGCATGGGAATAGTAGCTCTGAACCCAGTAAGACTGTTCAGGTGCCAAATTTGCCTAGTAAAGTTGTTGTAGTCTCTTTTTAATTTTACACTTTTTCCCCCTATTGGTAGGGTGAATTATGTGTGTCTGCATGTATATTGTATATACTTACTAAATTTAGTTTATTTGTAGGAGTTACATATGGTTTTTTTAAAGTAAAAATAAAATTTTAACTGCAAAGTTAATATTTCTGTCAGTTTCCACACTGGTATGAGCTCAGACACAGCTTGAGTCTACATCATACAATGAATGTACCTTTTTTTTCTTCATTTCAATTAACAGCTGTGTGATGGCCAGATTAATTATCTGATCTGTTGTAATCTAACTTTTCACTGCTTAGGAATGCCCTGCTGGAAACTGATGGAACTCCAGAAGTTATGACCATAATACAGGTGTTTACACAGCTTTTCCTTCAGGCTCATCAGAATGAAAACAAGGTTAGTCAAGATTGATTTCTTAAATGTTTCTTTTCATTGAGAAGATATGAAATTTCACAAGAAAAGAACAATTCTATATTTAAGAATGGTGACTGAATATAATGAGCTAAAGAATAACATGTCTTTACAGCTGTTATATACATGCCACAGTTCAGTTCAAACATTTTCACCTGTGAATTCAATTACAGTGTAAAACCAATATGTAAGAGCAATTTACCCAACTTTACCCTGGAGTAATCCTGCAACCTAAACTGTGGTTTTCACAGGGGCACTTCCCTGGTGCTGAATTTTCTGCCTGTATAATGAACATAGTTATGATCATCCATCTTTGATAGAAAGGATGAAAAACTTTAGATGCATTTTTCTTTTGCAGTAGCAGCGTTTCTGATAATAAATGAAACAGAGATAGTAAACCCATTCCCCCAAATAATTGTAAGTAGGATACCATATAGTCAGATTTGTCTGTTCAGAAGGTAAAAGACACAGAATGCATACTGGTTTCCGTTTCTGGTCTTAAACAGTGGCGCCTCTGAAATTTTCTCAGTCTAAAGTTTCAAATTTCCCAGCCTAGTGTCTCTTCTTCTGCACAGATTTTTTATACAGGTCTTACTGAACTAAGTAGAATTACTTTTGCATGTATTAATTTAAACAAGAGCAGGATCAGTTTCTCATTTTTAAATTTCAAAATGGAGATATGAAAAAGTCTTGTTTATAGGTTCCAAACTTCTTTTCAGGTTCCCAAATCACACTATCATTTCACATCCTGACCTTTTTCTTTGGTTGTTTAGCTCCAATTCATATAATGTAAGTTTGGAAAGTATCTTATCATTTAATAGTTTTCACTTTAGACTTAAGAAGACTTCCAGTTCCTTTGATTTTTGTATCTTTTGGGGGAGATGGTAGTTAAGAAAATTTGGGGACTTCTTGGAACTTGTGACATACTAGCCTTTAATTAGCAGTGTGGTTGAATCTGTCTTCTAGCTTCAGGCAATATGAATTAAAGACGAAACTGCAGCTGTCTGTCTTAATATATGTGCATGTTAATTTTATGCCACCCTGACTGCATGGCAGCAGTGCACTGGGTAGCCCCAGGTGGAGGTGACTGGGTGGAGAATGCAAGTAAAGATTCCACACCCATCAGACACACAAGAGCTAATCCTTTTGTGCAGGTGATGCATTTGTTTCAGGGTGGAAGCCCTTCACCTGCTGGCATTGTGACATGGACTATTGCCCACTTTTTGGAAGTGGTTTTAAATGTTAAGTTTCCTCTATTTAACTTGTATACAGTTTAATTCATGGGGCTTTAATTAAGGTATTATCTTCAATATTAGAATTCAAAATCCCTTGTTTCACAGTTTACAAATCAAACATAATGTTAGCTAACAGTTGGCATACCAAAACACAGGCACAGACTGCTTCCTAAACTTTGTTTGAATGTGTCGGATCATATTTTTTTGTCATAACAATATTACATATATTCATAAGGCACCCATCTTTGTGGTATCTGGATGCCCTTGACAGGACGTAATGTGCTCCATTAGCATTTCACAGCGGAATGGTAAAACCATTAATGACAGAGGATGAAGAGGGTTTTGGCTGGGTCATCTGAGACCTTAGGAATTTATAAAGGTAATTGAAAGAACGCTAGGAAAACAGATGTGTCCACAAAATTTTCAGAAGAACCACATCATGGCTGGCAGTTGCACAGGTTTGCAAGGTAGGAGGAGAACAATTCTTTATCGCAGTGTGGCAGCTGTCAGAAATAGCTGTCTTTTTTTTGTAACTTTGTAGACAGTTTAGAGAGAAAAAGGTTTGGCAGAAAAAAAGCTGAGTGTGAAAAACCAGTGCTACAGGGTTTAGGAGTAATCTTATTTCCTAGATGCTTTGGGAGACTGAAAAAGGTATACATGGAACATAGGGTTTAAACCTACTTAGGAAAAAAAGACCATTCGTGTAGTCATTGGTAGGAAATGTAAGAATGGGTGTATTAAGATCACTGTTGGGATAATCCTTTCCATGTTTTGTACAAGCAGATTTTCTGCAAGTTTTTGATGGTAGTGAAAGCTGACCTAAGGATATTTGAGTTGTGTTGCTTGTAAATTTATGAACTTAAAGTCATGTTTTTATTTGATGGAATTTATAATTTCCTCCAGCATTATTTTCCCTTGATCATTTCAGAATTGTCAGTGGTTTTCACCTGGGAATTTTGTTTTAAATAGCTGGATAAGTATTTTAAGCCAGTGCTCAACTTTTATTTCCTGTTACACGTCATGGCAATTATTATAACCAGCCACATCCAAACTCATCTGTCTCTTTGTACCTTGTTTTGCGCTTTATGATGGCTTATGTAAGGAAATAACTGCCTAAAATACTGTGTATGTATGATAGGAAGCAAACATTTTTTGCTTTGCTTAAACAGTATGCTGTCAACTGGTTTTCACTTACTTTACAATACTGTTTTCATATTTAACTCACGCTGTGGGTTGTCTTGGCTACTACTAACTGTGTCAAGGGCTGCCCTTTCATAGGGATTTTTGGTGCAAGCTAATTGGCTACATGCATACTTTAGTATAGGGATTATTAATTTTTAATTAACCTAATTCCACTTGACAAGTAGACTTCTAGAGTCCTACCATACCAGTGATAGACTGTCTGAGAATACTGTATGTGTTTGTGTGCTGTAATTTCAATTTACTGTTGTTCACAGAACAAAAAAGTAGAGAGAGGATATGTCATTCCATTTGTTTATAAGATGCATGCATGTATATCCCCAAAAGAAATGAGTTACTAAATATGATCTTCATTAGACTTAGAAATTTATCACATTTTATAAAGTCTGTATTCCCAGTCAGTGTTTCAAGAGATGATCTATTTGCTAAATAGTCTCTTATTCCTCAAGAAGAAGACAAGAAGAGTTCCAAGGTCATTGGTGTGGAGACTTAAAGATTGAAATGACAGAATCAGAATGGTTGAGGTTGGAAGGGACCTCTGGATGCCATCTTGTCCAACCCCCTAGCTCAAGCAGAGCCACCTAGAACCAATTGCCCCCGACCATGTCCAGTTGGCTTTTGAATATCTCCAAGGAATGAGACTCTACAACCCCTCTGGGCAACCTGTGCCAGTGCTCAGTCACCCACACAGTAAAAGCAAAAAAAAAAAAAAAAAAAAAAGTTTTCTTATATTCAGATGGAACCTCCTGTGTTTCAATTTGTGGCCATTGCCTCTGGTCCTGTCACTGGGCACCACTGAAGAGAGCCTAGCTCTATCTTCTTTGCATCCTCCCTTCAGGTATTTATATACATTTATATACATTTTATATATAAGATTCCCCCTTGAGCCTTCTCTTCTCCAGGCTCTCTCAGCCTTTTCTCATAGAAGAGATTCTCCAGTCCCTTAATCATCCTTGTGGCCCTTTGTTGAGGTCTCTCCAGTATATCCATGTCTCTCTTGTACTAAGGAGCCTAGAACTGGACATAATACTCCATGTTTGGCTGCTGGAGTGGCTGCTCACCAGTGCTTAGGAAAGGAGAAGGATGACCTCCCTTGACCTGCTGGCAGTCCTTTGCCTAATGCAGCTCAATATACTGTTCACTGCCTTTACAGCAAGGGCACATTGCTGACTCACATTCAACTTGGTGTCCACTAGGACCCCCGCGTCCTTTCCTGCAAAGCTGTTTTCCAGCTGTGCAGCCCCCAGCCTTTACTAGTGCCTGGGTTTGTTCCTGCCCAGGTGTAGGACTTTACATTTCTTGTTGAACTTCATGAGGCTTCTGTCAGCCCCGTTCTCCAGCCTGTCAGGGTTCCTCTGGGTGGCAGCATGACCCTCTGGCACATCAGCCACTCCTTCCAGTTTTGTGTCATCAGCAAACTTGCTGAGGGAACACTGCCCCATCATCCAGATCATTAATGAAGATGTTAAACAGGACTGGACCCAGTATTGACCCCTGGGGTACACCGCTAGTTACTGGCCTCCAGCTAGACTTTGTGACAATGATTACCACCCTCTGGGCCTGGCCATTCAGCTGGTTTTCAGTCCATCTCAAAGGGAGTTCATATTGCACTTGTATATGCATGCTACACATTAGATGTGCCTGCAGTTGATGTTTGTAGAACAAAAAGTTAAAGGTATGCTGCTGTTGGTCTCAATTACACAAGCAGTTATGTTCACAGAGTGCAAATCACATGTACCCAGATAAATAGAGGACAAGTCTGTAATCTATGACTACCCTACCTTGTGCTGAATCAGATACTAAGAATTTCAGGTTTCCATTTTTGAGCAGAAGACAATAATCTAAATCACACCCTCAGATTTTGTAGGTGTTACTAGTTCTTTATTTAATATGATCCGTGAATTTGTTTACACTGAAAAATGAAATTAAACTAATTAGTGTCTCTTTTAACCTCTGCATATTAAGACTAAAGACTTTTGTGATTACAGGGAAAAAGCCCAAGAATATTTTCTTCATACTCTGAATCTTTTTTAATCCATGCACTTTAAAAATCCATAAATAATTACTTTTTCTAAACAAGCTTTTCCTAAATAACCTCCTTCTTTCTTTATACAAAGTCCTAACATTGTGTAGAGTTACTTTTCTGTTCTCTTGCTTCAGTCTGTATTGTTAATTACTACCTTAGCTGAGACTGTTCACTGTGTGTTTGTTTTGAAAACTGACCAGAAAGCTCTTAAAGTAATGATTTTGTATCTTAGCATAAGTTTCCACTGAAGGCCTACTTCCCTTACCATCACCAGCCTCTTCTAACAGCTTTACTCAGACGTCCTTTTGGTAAGTTTCTTCATGAAATATTTGCAGCATTAGCCAATCTGCATGATCTGTATATGTCTTAAAATAACTTTAAAAGCCATGAAGATGAAATTTTGCCATTTCCTAAATAGGGTGTGTTGACTTAGCAATTTTAATAATGTTCTTTTAATGTATTTTTTTGCAGGAACATCTAATTCTTATGTAGCAATAATACAGATGTAACTTTAAAGAAAACTAAACCATAAGTGAATAACAGAGTGCATAATTTTGTTGCAATGAAGACAAGTTACTGAGATTGTAAAAATACTAAGTATTCTTATGAATATCATTATGAAAATTTTCATATGTATATTACAAGAAATAGCCTTGCTATTTGTCTCTGAAGCTTGAATTCTGCTGATATATTAGATTGCAAACCTAATTTTTTTTTTCAGGTTTCCAATTTTTATAGATCAAGAAACCACTTCTCAATATCATACAGTTTTTCATGAGCAATAATTTCAGCTTGGTACAAAAGCCTCTGACAATGTTACTCCACTGATGATATGTTACTATTGATGTAGCATTTACATGAGGGTACCTCAGCCTCATTTGAATATTCCTAGCGGTAATTCTCGCATGGCTTTGTCAGTGAATTTTTCTAAGAAACACAGTAATAGGTATTGTTAGAAAATTTGGAATTTTTAAAATGAAATTTTTAAATGCTTTGTGAAAACTGAATCAGATTGCACAAATTTTAATGCTAGCTTAAGATAGTTAATTTCACTGTTCTGTTCGAGTTGGACAAACTAGAATTTTAAGAGTTTTATTTTCATCCTCCCTCCTCAGAACTGCCAACTACACACTGGTCTCAACACTTGAAACACATTTCGGATATGCTCAAAGCATTAGTAGAAGATACAAACAGTAGGTAAGCACTATTATATTTGCTAACCTTTTGTCCTTTTTTGCAAATGATAATTTGTGAAAAGTCATGTCTTTTGAAGTTTTCAGTAGCTACATTTCATCATTTTCTTATTATTATCTGAACAGAACTTTTTTTAAAGAATAGGACTTAGATTACTTACTGAACCTGAACTTTGTAGTACCTATAGACCTGACCAGTAAGCCTCTAATTAAGCAAAAGCTTGTTGTTCCTTTCATTTTAGCAAAAAGCTAGCTGTATAACAGAAATGCTTACTTGCTCACTCTCCCATTTCTCCCCCAAAACTTTTAAAACTGATTCTGGATTGAATAATGAGAGAACTCTTCCAATCCAAAAAGCAGCTAGTATTGGAAAGAGCCTGTTGTCGATGGTACTGTTTTATGAAGGAGCTTGTATTGGCTTCCTGCAGGTTTGTGCAAACATCCAAACTTCAAACTTCTTGATTTTTTTCATAAAGGTATGACTGCTAGACTGCAGTATTGTTGTTAGTTACACTGTTCTTTGAGCTGACACCTCACGTTTCTGACCTCTTGCCCTTAGCTTTTTTTGTCTGAATAATTGCTATAATGAATGATAGTGTTTGTCTACATGAATTCTGCTTTGGTAGTAGATGCTTTGGGACTATATGAAAAGAATAAAAAAGATACATCTCTATCTGTTGCCGCCCTGTAATTCTTTCTTACTGTGTGTGTGATGAGACCTGACTCAGGTAGAGCTTGGATATAAGTCTGCTTAGATCTGCTCTGACAGTGAGCTTTCCAAAGAATGTTGAACAGCTTTTAAATTCAAAGAAACCAATTTAGTTTTGATTTCAAACCTGAAATATTTCAATAGAAACATAGAACACCTAGGCCAAGTAGACTTGCAAGACAAGATAACCAACTGTCCCTGTGTCCTGGAAGACAGCTACTTGTCTCCATGCTTGGTTTCAGTTAACTCATGGAGGCTTTTATTTTTGTTGTTGAGTGGCAGAAAAAAGCTTTTTGCTGTTCTTTCTGAGGCCAAGCTGTCTGCTGCAACTTCTCACTTTCTGTGTGACCTGCAGTTCAGTGCTGTCTCGCCTGTTCATCCCTGAAGTCTGTCAAACCTTTCCGCCCCTGGAGCGTGACCAGTAGCTGACCCTGGCTTCTTAAAAAACCATATAACTCAAACAGAACAAACAAATAAAACAAGAATCATCCATCATATTATTTTACAATAATAGAAGCATGTCTGTTCTCCTTTTGTTGCCTAGCCCCTTCTTGGCTTAAATTGTCTTTTTCCCCCTTTGCTTTGATAGTACACTAGTTTGAATAGTATTGTACTTGCCAGAATATCCTCTTACTTCCTTTAGAACTCATGCAACAATTATGTTTCCTACCTAACCACTCACAGTTACAAAGCAAATAGATCTGGCTGAGGTTTTTAAATACTAATATCCATGAGGAAACTGTATTCAATTTTCTTTTATTGTTTATTCCTGATTCTGCATCCTTTCTACTTAACAAGATTAACAGAGGAGCAAAAAATACTGCTATGCAGCATATCCTCTTGCTTCTTATAGTCAGTGCTCTCTGTTTATATAGCTTGTTTTTCAATGGTTTAATTTTACATCAAATATAAGTTTTATAGCAAGGTGCTTTCTGTGTACTTCTAATCAACAGATTGCTTCTGTGCCATTATTTATTATTATATGTAGTCATCTCTGTGAACAGTAAATGTTATGTGACATTTTAAACCAGAAATCAACTGATGTACATTTTGTTGGGGAAAGTCCCAGAAAAAGTGAAGGGCCACTTTTGGCAATGGCAGTGGAGCAGTTGACATAGGTGCCACTACAGAGCAGGCAGGAGTAGCAGTGGGGACAGAAGTGGAGGGTACATGACTCCAAACCATGCACTGTGATGGTACAGGAGAGTTATGGTGAGTTGTAAGTGCAGTGGTGCCGAGGCTCTCTAGGCAAGAGTTAAATTCTGTTCTGCTAAGTATCTGTTAAAATTAGTTTAATGCTTAAAGTTTAAGGACTTGTATTTACCCTTTGAGCTATGAACACTTCCAGTTGTAAACACTGTCAATATTTCCCTAAGTATAGTAATCTGTTCTCAGTAATTAACTTTTAATTAAATTCCATCTTTGATTGTAAATCACTGGGTTTCAAAGCTAGCCTATCCACTTACATTGTCACAGCATTGACTTATGGTCAGATAAGCAGATTATTTTGCTGAGGGGAGGGCTGTTGTGCTAGATCACTATCACATTTGTTTGTTTTTTCAAGGTTTTTAATGTTTCATTTCCAGATTCTAGTATCTTCAAAGACTTTACCACTGCTGATACTGTTCCTTTAGCTAAGGAATTTTAGTCTCAGATCTTGTCACACATCTCTAGTTCACTGCAGTCTGAGCCATGCTGCTGCTCCTCCAAAAGGTGTGGAATAATAACAATGGTGACTTTTATAGCAGTCACCTCAGTACTCTATTTTCTCTCTATGACTCTATGTCAACCTCTTATGTCTGATGTCAGTGATCATGCTTATCCAAAAATACTGTTGTGGTGGATTTGTGTCCTAGGAATAGGATTTTAAGACCCTGAGATTCTATGGCATATAGACAATATCATTTACATGATCAATAATTTCTGGGACACCTGTAGACAACATCAGTCACCACTGTGCTCCAGACGTAGAATGCTATCTGCACACACCACACCTTCATGCATAAAACTGTGCCCTCCACCTCTTCAGAAAGTCTTAAAGATAAAACCATTTACTCCAACTATGACCTTGTCACGCTCCCCAGATGATGTGATGGTATTAGACAACGTCATCAACTCCTGAAATTTCTAAGATCTCTTGGAGCTTCGTGGGAGGATTGGCACAGCAGCTTTTGGAGTCCCCAGGAATAAAACGTAAAAACAACCTGTAATTCTTCAAACTTTTGCCAAACTTAATAGGAATAATTGTTCCTGGTTCTTAATCTCCTTCCAGTTGTCCTTCTGTCTGTCCTTCCTTCCACCCTCAGTTTGACTTTTTGCTTTGGAGACACCAACTGTTAGTGTGCATCTCTCCATTATTTCTCTTTTCTTTAGTCTTAACTTTAGAGGAGTACATGTGAGAAAGTGTAGACATGAGCTGTGGTCCATTCTCACCTTTCTTTTTCTTACTGCAGTAACCCAGCTGTAAATACCTTCAAAATTTTCATTAAAGAGGACTTAAAATTTAAGTCAGGAGATGAATATCCTTAAAAACTTTATATTTAGTCCATCTAAATTCCTCACAAATTACCAAAAACCACATGCCTCCTGAATTACTAAATGCCAGAAAATAACCCTGGAAAGTAACAGAGAGAAACTGGAAGACAATGTAAGGCAACAGTATGTTGGAATATAACACTCGAGATATAATTTAAAGTTTTGAAAATCCTTCAACTGGAGAGTATAAATGATAAGGTTTAATTTTATGATTAATATTTTAAGACCTAGTATTTTATCACAGTTTATTAGAAACTTGTGTTATGGATAGTCTGTTCTACTGACAATGTTAATCTGTTAGTAGCACTGGGTGTGTCTCATTTGATCATAACTGCATATAACAGAGTAGTACATGGCTATATGCTTAGCAGGTAAGGCATTGTCTGCTGAAGAGTAGCTTAAGGATTTTTATTTTCATGCCAGTACCCTTTCCAGTTAACTTAAGACATGTAAAAATGTTAAATAACAAGAAGTAATTAATTGTATCTTTGTTACTTCCCAGTTCTCTTGCTGACCTTTTGGAAATCTGGTTTTTGGTTGCTTGTTTTGGAGAATGGCTGGATATTGCAGCAGAACAATTACTGAAGGCTGCTGTAGAACCAGATGCTTTGCTGTGGCTGCTAGCATTTTACTACTGTCCTCAGAATGTTAATCAACAAAGGACTCAAACAATGGTGGGTAATGTAGCAATAGTAAGCAGCAATAAGCAGTCAATAGACTGCTTATATCTTAATGCTATAAAACAAACAGTGTGCACCAGATAAATGAAAGATCTACACTGGAGTAAGTACTGGCTTTATAATGTCTCCTGGGAATTGTGTTGCAGTAGAGAAGTTGCAGGATAATTTTTGTGGATTTTCTTGGTGACATTTAGAAAATACTCTTCCTGTTTTTAAAGTATATTATATAGTTTAGCACCTTCTTGGATTTCTTTTGGATAACTTGGGTGCTTTTAATCACAAGTAAAACTGCTCTAGGGATGGTATTTTTTAAATCGCTGTGTGGCAGAATTCAGCATTCCTGTGTTATGGCATCTTCTGAGAAGGAAACACAGGAGAAATCAGAACAGCAGTTGGAGTAGTAAAGATACTTAGCAGACATAGCCCTGAATCCTAAATTTGCCCATCTCTTCTGATTCCTCTTCTGTATCTTTACTGATTTTTCACATATGAGACAGTAACAAGTATGTTGTATGCTAAGTTTCTAAGAGATGGAAGCAGTATTCTAACCTCACGCACTGTACTGCATGAAGAGTGCTGTCTGTCTGTGTATGCATGCAAATACATGAAAGCCTTTAATTTAGACCTGTTATGCAAGATTGAACTAGTCCAAGCAATCTGATCTACAAAGTCCAGGTTCAAAATTTGACTACAGCATCTCTAGTTTTCCTTAATTTGAAAATGGATTCTGTTTGTTTAAAAATGCAGCTCAGTACACCATTCTAGTAAAACATCATGCTTTTATTTTGCATCTAATAGTCCATGTACAACAAACAGTGTGTTCTGCAGTATTTTATTTCCGTCCCTTCCTCTCCCACCACCCAGATGGCACTACAAATGCAAGCTCACATCCCAATCACTTTAATTTTTTTTTTTCTCTTTAATTTCTTACAGTCTAGGAGTAGCAGTGGGAAGTTGGCTGATCAGACTTAGGTTAGAGCTACAGTCAAGTAAAGGAACCAGGGTTGAGTTTAGAATGCAGTTTGGGGGAAGAAGGCAATACCCAAGCAATAAACATGAGTGAATGAAACCGAAGAACTACAGATGCAGATCTATGTATGGAACATTGTTCTAACTCCAGCACCACAGAATAAAATCACATTGTCCTATATATAAAATCATCTCCCTGTGTCCACCCTGTTCTATCAATTTGTTATTCTGTCATAATGTATGACAAACTTTACTGAGAAAAAAAGCTTTTCCACTGACAGCCCACGCAGTTACTCATCTGTTCCCAGAGGTCTAATATTCCAGCTCATTATGATTCTTTTCTTTAGTTACTTCAAGTAAGACTTTTTTTTTTTTCCATAGGTCAGGCTACTGCAGAAGCATTCCCACAGTTCATGCAAAGCTTCTGCCTTTAGGTAGACATTTGCTTTTAATTTGTCCTTTGGCTGGTTAGCTCTCAGCTCTTTCAAATGGAGTGGTTTCCTCCTCAACCCCTATACCTTTCACCAGTTAAGGATTAAGATGGGATGGGAATTTCTGGCAGATGCCACACTGGAGTACTTTTCCTTCAGCATATTTTTGTGTGGAAAGGTGTGCACTCATGACTTAAGATTTTGACTTCCTGCTACTTCCTTTAGGTAGCAGCTTATATATCAGCAAGAGTGGAATACATAGGGTCAAAATTATTTAAAGCAGAAAAGGCTACTTTTGCAGTTCACTAGTCTTCACTCATATGTGCAGGACTGAATATTCTGCTCCTTGATATTTATTCATTTGTTGGAGTCCTTTCATAGCTTTAGACTCCAAAACATTGGAGGAACAAAACTTGGAGGTTGGTCATGGTAACTTTGGCACTAAGAATCAGTCTTCCAGGGTATGTGAGCTTATGGAGCAGAGCCTGCTACTGTCAGGCTCCAGTCTCTGGTACACAGGATGAAGGCATACAAAGAACAGGATGCACAGAGGGATAAAGAATCTTTAAGAGTTCCAGTTACCTTTCTTTAGGTTCTGGTATCATTTGTTGCCTCACATGTAACTGTGGACATAATTCAAGAATAGCAGCTTTTTCCAACTATTTTGTATGGAATTGTAGGGCAGGGATGAGAAAAGCAAGGTCAGGTAAATGACTGAAATGAATTGTCCTCATGAACATGGCTGAGGAATGGGTGTCCTTTTCCTTTGGGTCTGCAATGGTATATTTTTCCATTGTTCCTGCACTTACTCACTAGGGTTTTTTCTACCAGTTTGTTTGGTTTATTTTTAATATAGTGAACAGATTTAATGTTAGGAATTTTTTTTGCAATAGTTGCTTATAGTTCTTTTTCCATTCTGTTTTCTACTCCCAGTAAAAAATAGTTTTTATTGGCTAACCCAAAAGGTAAAAATCTAAGTTGCAAACAACACAGGAAGAAGGAAAAACACACATTCTTACCAGAACATTTTATCAGCCAAAGACAGGTTGCATGGGGATTTAATTGATTTGTAGCAGTAATACAGAAATAAGCCCTTGAGGAGCCTCTGTTCTTTTTCCCCACAATGCAAAAATCTGACCATGTTCTGCTGAGGGACTTTCTCCATTTCCTTTTATTATTAAGAAAGGTCAAATCCTGGCTTGATGCCCTGCCTGCTTGCTTTGCAAGACCAAAGAAAGTTAAAAAATACATTCTGTCCACCTCTGTGTCTGGGAATCAGTGTAAAAGAAATGTGTACAGCCCTTCCTTCCCTGTTCTCCCTGCTACTTAAATTCAAACTCTTCATGTTTGGGTAGTTTCTGCCAAGGATTCAGTTTCCTGTTAGTGAATAAATCCAAAGGAAAAATACCATAGGTATGACCTTTGCTATTCTCTGATCCTGCATCCTTTGAAATTTTTTCCTACAGCTAGAAGCTCAAGCAGTGTACAGTCATCTAATGACGCTCTTCAGCTGTACAGTCCTTTCTGTCAAAGATCTGGAGGCCGCTGTACACAGTATAACGGATATAGAGCAGTGTTGCAACCAGCATCTTATAACACACCTTCTTACCAACTTTTTGCTCTTTTCTTCTGCTGGACATATGATTGCCCAGGAATTTATTTACCATGTAAGTATTTCTTCCTTTTTTTCAGTTTAAGTAAAATATTTTTTTCTATTATTTTTTATTTAAGTTCCTACCTCTTAATAAACACATAACAGAGAATTAAAGATCATGACCACAGCAACTGTACCTAACCTGCTCCATATCTATTTCAGCTGCAGTCAAGTATTTTCCTTCTTGACCCTTCTTGACAAGATCTCACTGAAAAGGTTGCTGTCCTGATTATACAGCTGCAGAAATAGTCGGAATAGTAGCTTGCAGTTAAGGAATACCTACAGTTCATTTACACCTGGCATAGATAGCATGTGCAAACATTTTGCTTTTTCCAGTTACAAATCACCCCCTTAATTATCCAGCTGCTGCAGAGATGATGGAACTGTCTTCTGCTTTCCATTATGTAAAACACCTGGTTATTAAGCATTAGCACTGATGAGGTGCCAGAGAGGAAAATGGTGTGATAATGGAGAGAAAAAAAGAACAAAGACCTGAGAGAGTGTGACTTAGGGTGTGAAGAAAGCTGAAGAGGAGTAAAATGTTGGAAGCATGCCACAGTACCTTGCTATCATAGTATCTGAGAGCCTTCAGATATATTTGTGCAAACAGTAAAATGTGATTCTGCCTCTCAAGATAATTAGTTTTATCTCTAGTATGAGATTAGGAATTTATTCCTTTCTAACTATAAACCCATACTCACATGTTTTAGTGGTTATTCTTTCTGGCTGACTAAACATACATAACATTTTTCTGTTTAAGAAGGGCTAAGATATTTCTAGCTTTCTTCTAGCATTCTTCTAGCTAAGATATTTCTAGCATTTTAGGTCAATTTCTTCTTAGCATAAGAATGTAATGATAAAATTAGTGAGGTTGGATATATTTTTACAGGCTGCTGGTTTTAGTTTCTCTTTTGAGGACTGTGGCTGTTGAGCAGTGATGCTGTAATACAGTAGTTTTCTACTTTAAACCTCTTCAGGAAGACCAAATGCAATTTCTTGTTTCTTTACAGAAAGCAACATAACTAACTTTCAGAACTCTGAGTATTCCCCAGTGGAGGGTGGTCAGGAGCTGTTGTAGGCCAGAGTATGTCGGTCTCATTAATTTTAACTGTAGCTGTGCAATCATTGATGTAAAACATTAATGAACTATATGAAAGGCAGTATGGTGTGGAACCAAACTGGGATGCATGGCAGTGGTTTTGGTTAGCATAGTAAACTTAGGAATTAGTAGAGCAGTGGAGTAAAGTTCCTCCTGATCTGTAAAAATTGCAACTTAGGATGTTTTCCTGATACTTTCTCATCTTTTGGGGGAAGGATTTATTTTTACTTTTGAAAGCTTTACAGAATTGAATTGTCCCCCCAAACTCACCCAAAAACTTCAGGTGCTTATAGTTGTTTTCTAAGGAGATGACATCTATGGTTACACTTTATGTCCATTTGTGTTTCCTTTAAAAACATTTTGACCTCTTGATTTGTTTTGCTTAAATTTGAGGCAACAGTAGAAATCTCAAAGTTGCTTATTTCCACCAAGATGTATGAAAAGACATGCCTTCAGCAGACATTGCTTTTGAACTCGGAGCGTTTCACATATTCAGTGGTGAGGGACAAATCTATAGTTTTGTTGCAAATATTAATCGAGAATTCTTAGTACAGTACTTAGCACCATCTTCTCTGTTTCCCTTCAGATTACTGCAACAACCGATAGAAGCAAAGAAGTTTATAGCCTTCTTATCCGCAGTGCATACAGAATTAACCACAACAGAGAAGAAAACCAAAGGACTGTGAAGCTGCTGAATGAACTTCTTAAAAAACTAACATTGAAAGTTTAGATTTCTAGTGTCTTCTATTTATCAAGCCATCAAATCAAATCTTTATCCAGGTGTCAGAATTTCATTAATGTCTTGCACCTCAGGTTACCAAGGGTAGAAAAATATCTATGTAAGCATATCGCACAGCTTTGTATTCCCTCATATATATTTGAAAATAATCCTTTGTTTGGAAATGTTAACCTTTTAGAACATAACAGTAAATATTAAAGATGGTTGAAAATTTTATTTTGAGCACCTTCTTTAACAAAAGACTTAAGTCTTGTTAAAGCAGTTCACTCATCTCCTTGTTGTTTATCTGGCTGAGGATCAGTTTTTCTCCCAAATTACACATGGTTTTATTATCAAATAGTATGCAATTGCTTGGCTGGTAAGTTGTTCCTAAAATGTTTTGTTCTATAATTCTGCTTTTATGAAACTACCGATGATCTCAAGTGTTAGTGATTCATGGTGAATGTTCTCAGGAAATCAACAATGTTTCCTAAACTCTTTAGTTCTTTTTCAAAATGTTTCCAAAATGAAATTCCTCTCAGATTTGCTAAATTATTTGTTTTCAGTACTGTAGCTTTCAGAGGACAATGTTCTCTGCGAAGTATTATACCAATAGCTAGTTTCTGTCATCAGATACTGCAGGTGGAAGGTTGCTTGTACAAGTACAGCCTATTTGCAGTGTTCCATGACTGATACTGTTGTTTATTCATTTAAGAAATCCTTTTTTCACTCAGGCAAAACAGGGCAAGCACAACATAGGCATAAGGAAACTTTCCAGTTTGACGGCCAAATTTCCTGAAAAGAGCATATGGTTGCAACTCATCTCTTTCTTTTTTGTGTCCAGAGGTAGTTTGCTTGCTTCTTTGTTTAGCTTTTTTTGTCTCATGCAAAGAGCATAGACAGGAAGCGATGGCTTACTGTTTTACCCTTAGGAAAGTATTTGTCCCAGGAAGTTTTGTGAACCTGTTTCTAGCTTAACTAGAAAAATAAGCATGAAGAATATTAATGACAGACAGTCTTAACTCTTTTCAGTAATTTGTTCTTCTATATTTCCTAGCTTTAATGTCAAGACTTGTGCTATTTTCAAATATGCTGTTTGGAATATTCTTGCATATAAAATCAGAGGCACGTATCTTAAATTAACACAGCTTTCTGAATGTAGCATTTGGTTTTGAGCAAGGGAAAAGAAAAACAGCATACTTAGTGTCCCTCGGCTGTTAAGAAGTGGAAGGATATTTTCGTTAACTGATTTCATACAATTTTGTTCCCAGTGAGTCATATCGGACCAAATTACAGAAGTTACATGTCCTCTCAGTCAGTCTGTTAATGTTCATAATATTTGATTCCAGCACATGAAGAAATAGTAAATACATAATGTATGTCTGTGAAGAAAGGGTTTTTTTCTTTTTCTGAATGAAAAATCAGAAAGGTATGTTGCAATTCTTCAGTTGTTAGTAGACACACTTATCTCAAAAAGCAAAATCAATCAACCCAGTTTTCTATTCCCTGAATATCATACCTGAAAAGCATGGGATTAAACTAAATCATTTGTTGATCACAAACTCTGAGGTATTTGTCTAGTGGGAACATGTGTGGAGTGCTGTGGTGGGTTGACCATGGCTGGACACCAGGTGCCCACCAAAGCCGTTCTATCACTCCCCCCTCCTTCGCCGGACAGGGGAGAGAAAAATATAACA
>JANZLQ010000079.1:38331943-38388907 GCA_026212715.1 Elanus axillaris
GGGGGGGGGCGGATTTTGTTTCTTGCATGTTATAAAACTATGGGTTTGGTGCTGGATGCTCTTGATGCTACAATATAAATTATAATGCTAAAAATACACCAACTTTTAGCATTGACCTTCATTCTGTGTGTAAAGCAATTGCTTTTCTCAGCATCACATCTATCCTAGCTGATGCTGGCATTACTTGATTTTGGTAAAAGAGAATCAGCGAGCTTAAGATGTAAGACTTCAGTCTTTCTTACTGTTTTCTTAGACTGCTCCCAATTTCCTACTCCTTCCTCTCATCTATCAAGTGGGAAACTTGTGCATTCCTGTGATTTGACTGAAGAACAGAGGCAAGTGCTAGGGAGAAGTGGAGAAGCCATGTATAGAAATCATAAAATATCAGTAGATGGGCTTATTTGTTCTTGCATAAAATGGACAAGCTTGTGAGTGATTATTCATCTGACACTTCATCTACATTAAAAAAAATTTCAAAAATCAGCATTTATGTCATGTAGTTGCGGTTTTTTTTAATATTCAAGCAAACAGGGACAATTTTTTCCCTCAACTAAGACTGAAAGCTTATTAAAAATCCTTCTTATAGTCAAAAGTAACAGGAGGTGATAATGAGCTCAATGAGGGAGGAGGGGGCTTACATTTTACATTAAGGGACAAGAAAAAGGAAGAGTACTTTTCAGACATAAAATCAAAAAAAATTGCAATTAAATTTTAATTGGTCATGCTTGGCAGTTAAACAGGTGAGCTTCAGGCACACCAAGAGAAAGATGCAGAATGGAGTAAGATGGCTGCTGACACATGGGTCAGTTTTAGTTTTTTATTCTGTTTGCAAGAGTTGACTGGGAGGGGTTACAGTCGTAAAGCAGATAGCTGTTACTACCAAATATAAAAACAACTAAAGAACAAAGTTAGATGACACTGATGTAACAACATGAGGTTAACATGAGGTTAAAAGAAAATACACTTTCTTCTGCGTAGTAGATGATGACCACTGTCCTTTCAGGACTAAAGATGAAGCGAAATACATTCTGGTGCCAAACACCAGCTTTTCAAACTAGCCTGTTTAGATGTAGCAATGTCTAGCCAAAATGGCTGAGGATGATGCCAGTGGCAAAACACACCATTGGTTCATGAATAAAGTGCCCCACAGTGAGTTTCAGCAGCGAGCCCCAGTGCTGAGACACCACTCCCAGCCAGCCCAGAGGAGAAGCCTGGAAGTACTCAGAGAAGCAGCATTTTTCAGAGATGGCTGAAGTGAGCTACATTAACCGAAGGCTGCAACAATGCCCAGCTGCTGCTCAGTGGCGTGCAAGGGGACAGCACAGCTGTCATCTCTACAATGGGGGCAATAAGCAAAACCAGGCTTTTGTGTGGTAGTACTGTGGGCATTACTGCGCTAATACAAGTGATGCTCAGCTGATAATCAAGTTCTGTTTCCTGATGCATAAATTATCACGAAAAAGCAAATCTTTACACAACTGCAATTTCTGCATGCCTTTCAATAACAGTTATAACAAAAGCCTGTTCTTCTGGCAGCTGTAAGCAGCAGGAATCAGGCCCTTAATTTTGTGCAGAAAATATGCCCTCAGGTTTACTCAGAGTAAATGGACAAATGCAGTTTATCTCCTAAGCACTGTGCAAATGTCTCAATTTCTTTACACATTGGCATATTTCACTGGCACAAAATGTCAGCCTATGAGCAAGGTAGGTTTTTGAAATAATCTTTCCAATATGTTGTGCTCACAGAAACAAGGGACCATATTCATGTTAGTGTACACATTCAGTATTTATATGTGCCTAAATCCATTTTGCTTGTGGTAAAAGTCTAGGTGAGTCAGGCTCCTCTTTCTGGCTGCTTCCTTGTCCTTTCTTGCAATTAATTTTTTTTTAATTATTATTATTACTCTGGGCATCTAAGATTGGGGCCAAGAACAGAAATGCATTTGCATATCTGTTAAAATCTTTGCCTGTTATAGACGATACCAAACCTGACTCATGAATACTGGCAATTGTAGCACAAAGGTGGATATTTTATAGTTTTAAAAGACCACAAAAAAATTACTTTTAGATATTAAGAATTAGTGTCCTGCAGTAAGGTTTGCAGTGAATTAGAATAAGGTTTTGCACTCAGTATATGGGTTTATGTCAAATGGTAGTCCTACTATAGAAGTACATTATTATGAGAAGGCTTTGCTCAGAGGAAAATATCATTACGTATTGGGTGTATTACAACAGGTGACCCCATCCTGAAAGGTGTGGGCTTTCCAGATATTTCCAGTCCAGTTTCTGAATGGAAGGAATCAACTCAAAATTAGTAAAGCCTTTGGCATGTAATGGCACACTGTAACTTACCTGCTTGTCCATTCTTACAAAGGTGCCACGGTTTCCTCCCCCATGCTTAAGGTATGCAGAGGATCCTACACCTGCAAATTCTAACAACACAGCTGAAGTTTTCTGTAACAGAAATAGCAGCTCTCAAGATTTTATCAGCTGTGGAGATGAACGGGCTGGCTGCAGTACTCTGTGTGATGATACGTTATCATGGCCTAGCTCTATAGAACTTCTTTGTTTTGTAAAATCCTTTTTCACAGTGCTTTTTATGTGTCAGAAATTCATATAAGCTCCTTATGTCTTGAGTCCCACTTGTTTCCTCAAGCTGCCCACTTGCTCAGGCTGTGTTTCTGGCTAGAGCTGTTGTTTCCAGGCTAGACCTTTTTCCTTCCCTCTTATGTGCAAGGAATGGGCAATAGGGTACAGATAATTCCCTCCTGAAGGAGAAAGCACACAGCCAGCAGCAGCTGCAAACACTTCCTAGCAAAGCTGAAGACAGAAAACAAAGCAGAGGAACTGCTGCCAGGAAAATGCTGTTTTACTCCATTTTTGTAGCAGAAAGCGTATGACAAGGAATGCAGCTCCTCTGAGGGGGCAAGGGACTTGCCTAGGTCACCCCCTCATTTATGGTGTGCCTTTACTCTGAAGAAGTGACCCAGTAAGTAGCACAGGAAAAATAGGTGGTGAGCCTTGCCTAACTGTATGGATACAGTTTTAGCTTAACCTGAGATCCATTTTTACAGTTAAAAGCTATGTCCAGAGAAGTATCAGTGAGATCCTAACCAGCTGTTGGCCTGATGAAATGAGTGGGAAACAGTCCAGCCTTCTGCATCGGGCTTTCTAATGCCGCACAAAGTAAAACTACCACTGTGTTTGGAAAGGACTGAATTAGGGATAGGAGAAAAAAACCAAACAAAATGCTTTATTTTATTCAGAGGCGGCTGACTATGAAACAGAAGTAGAATGAAATCTAAGTAGGGCAAGGACACACCAGTGTGAATGTCTGTGCTTGTCATAGCCACGTACATTGATGTGTAAATCTGTATTACCACTGAAGTCTTAGTTTTCACCTCTGAACAGACATTAATGTTGTAATGTTTCTGCCACTTTCCCCAAATGCCCGACTATACTTAAGAACAAACACCTTAAACAACAAATGGACAGTCTGACTGGATTTTAGTGTGTTGACAGTCAAGTCTGGATAGAAGTATCATTTGAGAAACCACCACTTCCAGTAATGATTTTAGTTACAATAAGTTTGGAAATGGATTTTTTTTGTTGTTGTTTGCTTTTATTTACTCAAATTAGAATCTACAACTTCTTCCTATCAGGAAGTTAATATGGAAACAGTAACATTGGTTTATTTATTTACTTTTTTTTTTTCTGCTAAGCTTTCAATAGGGCCTGCTAAAGGATAAGGACACTTTGTATGGTTCACTTCCAGAACTTTTTACATGATTCAGAAGGATTTTAAACTAATGGTAATAGTTGTATCATCATGTTAACGAACCTGTATAATACAGACAGGATTCTCTTGTTCTCTCTTACTTCTGATGAGCTATGGTGACAGTAACTATGTGAAGCCACCTTTAGCTTCCTTCTTGATGTGGAGCTTCGCTCTAGCCACGCTTGGATTAGCAACAAAAGGCCATACAAGCCCAGATACTGGGCCAGAGCTGCCACTTTGCCATTTTTTAGGTTGTTTGGTGTTAGTGTTTTATTTTCTGTTCATTTTCTCGGTTGCTACAATGCATGATGGATCACAATGTTGTTATGAGGGAAATCAATGTTCCAAGTTCATGCTCACGTTATGCTGCTAAGACAGACTGGAACAGCTGTAGCAAGCAAAATAAACTACTGCTGTGCTTAATATTAAAGAAAAGGTAAGGTAGGTAAGTAGATTGTTTTGAAAGAACAAAAATTTGGTAATATTTGCAAATGTATGGCATGTCTTACCTACCATGTAGAGTTTTTTTAACAGTAGTAGCTATCAACAGGATTACAACATACTTAATTTCTGGCTGTCTTGTGCAAGAGCCTTACCCAGCTCTGGGTTCTTTCCCTTACATAATGGAAAAGGCAAAAAGTAAGCTGGTTTCCTTTGCAGAAAAACCTGTGAAATGGAAATGAAGCATAACTCTTTTATGAATGGGATCCCTTAACAACTACATCTGTGAGCACAACTACAATAGATGTCATTGCAGTATCGCTGCGTGTTCTTGGACAATTTCCTAACTCTTGCTGCATTTGAAAGAAAATGCTGACTATCCCGTAATTCAGGTATTGACACTGTGTGCCTGGAAAGGGGTAGGTCAGAAAATGTAGTGAGGTAAAGAGGAACTGTACTCGTTGGACTGAAGTCACTGCTGAGGCAGGCTCTTTAGATTCTGAGCAAAAGAACTTTAAAAAAAATTAATTACCACTTTTAATTTTTCTTGTTAATATCTATTAACTAGTGAATTTCAGCTGCTTCGCTCCTACTGCAAAAGCAGGAATGGGGTCATTCTTGTTCCTATGTTTGTAAATTAGTGTTGAACCACTGTGCAATGGAAAGACTACACATACTTGAAAAAAGTATTTATTTTTACAAGAGTATTTGATGTAGAACAATAGTGTACAAAGTAAATATGTTCACAAATTTTTGTGTTTTAAATTCTTAGTGTCTGAAAGGAACAGTTAAGCTGTCTTCTGATCAGTGGAGCAGTATAGTCCTAGGAAAGAAGAGCTACGCTTGATATATCACTGCAAAAGGAGCAGCACAGTGGTATGGAAGACATTTTCAGAAAATGGAAGGTCTGACGTTTGTGGTAAAAGTTAACCTAAACAAGACAGAGAGAGAATGCTGATCTTTGTTTTCCTTCAGTCCCATCCCATCACAAAGATGATGGCTGGTCACTTTTCACACTTTCAATTAATCTCCCCAGCTCCCACCAATTTAATATTTGCTTTTTAATTTGACATAGAAATTACAAATAAAATTTTAAGTACAGAATACAGTTTCATCGAGTTTCAGAGATTCCTAATGTTGGCCCAATTACTGGAGCACATAAAATCATTCAAATCAAGACTGCTTGGCATCTGCAAACTGGAATGGTTGTACCACCAAAGAGCAAGGATAAACCCCAAATTTATTGTAATAAAGAACTACCTGAAGCCACAGCAATGTGTGTTCATGTGTATTTTGTTTTGTGCGCATGCGTTCTTGGTTACAGTGAGCCTCTGGAAGACCTAAATACCGAGAGGTGAATGTTTCTGTCAGATGATTGTTTTAACGGTCACATAATCCTTCCTTTGATGTCTTGGGTCAATGAAATCCTAGCACCATCAGGGTTTAGTAGGAGATATATTAAAAGAGTTTCTCTGTGATCTTTCCTGCAACGGAAACAGCAGTAAAAGTTACTATTCTGTCACGATAAAGGTGTATCTGTGCATTCTGGATAGCCCCAGCTTTCCAAATGGAGTTATTTTTTAGGTTACCAGTAGAGCATAATTGTGGTTACACAGTTAATAATGATCTCTTTAGAATTCTAGAGCTACCACATCAAGGTCTTGGGAACATCCACACTGCAAGCACGTTCTTTTGGTTATTAGCAGCTTACTCTGAAAATAACACTGGAGGTCAGTTACCACAGCAATACTGTGCAACGTGCTACATATCCACATACCTTCTTGCCTTAAGCCAACAGTACTGAGGTAGCTTTTCCACCTTAGGTCATTTAGTGTTTAACATCAGGACATTGTAATACATACTAATTCAGTTTTTGAGAGAAAACAGTAACAACATTTCTCAAAGGCTCTTAGAAAAGTTACATCTTTTTTTTTTGCTCTAGGGCTCGACTCCTGTTCCTGCTGAACTGAGCCAGTGTGTAAAATCAGAACTGATATCAGCTCAGTAGGCACTGGAGGACGGGTCCATCGACAGCCTGGAACAACAGCAGCAGCCGTAAGTGGCAGCTCCAGTCGGAAACAACCATTTCCTGCAAATAACACACAGCGCTAAGCTACAACTGCAGAGAGATCATGACAGCATCCATTAAAGAGAAGACTGCGAAACAAAGCTTTATAGGCAACTCCAGTTTAAATTCACAAACATTTATTTCCTCTGACCTTTAGAAAAGCATGGCAACAGAATTACTATAGGTGATGCCTTACATTTGCAGTCAGACCAAGAATTTAAGGAGCACTGTTTGGTCTCGACTAAAACCAAGAGTCTTTGGTTGTCCCCAGGTCACCTCTGCCTCTCATCCTCAATATACTGCATCTCACACACAGGCATACATTGTAAACCTGCCCGTTCAGCAGCAAGGTATCTCAGCCAGCAAACGCTCTCTGCCCTGCGCAGGCTGACATTAAGCAAGGTCTCCTCTCCCCTTCTCTTCAGGTGCAGAACTTAGCCACTGTGAACAAAGAGGGAAACAATCACTGTTCACCAATCAGCTAAGCTCTGCACCTTGCCAGAGAGGTCTCCATCTTGGTATAGCTAATTATCAGATGAGATTCTTCTGTGATGCATCTGCTGCTTTCCTCTTTTTTTTTTTTTTTTTTTTTTTAAATGGACGGAGAGGAATCCACGCTGTGCACAGATCAGATAGTTATGGTGAGTTTCCTACTGGCAGCTGCGGTCATGGCTGTGTGGTAATCCCTGGCAATGTGATTTTAATCTTAAGTCACAAATCATCATGCCAGGAACCCAAACAGCCACAACATTAAAAGAAAGCTGGGCAGTCACACAAGCGTTGTTCTCATAACAGTATCTTTAGATTTTATGCATTTCTAGTCTTTCTGAAAAGCCAAAGGGGAAATTCTAGCCTATTGCTAACACAGACACATCATGTAATTTTCCTGTGCTAGATACTTACCACCAGAAGCTTGTAGAAATTTGGGGTTTTATTTTATTATTGAAGGAATGATAGGAAGACAGTTGCTAGTACAGTAGTACCAGAACAAACTGCATCTCCATGTTTCTGGCCTTCAGACATCTGAAGGCATCTGCCAGATTAAAAATTGTAGAACATAACTCAAATTCCTGTGGGTCCTTGATAACTGGGAGCACACAAATAAATCTCTTAACCCTACCTGTTTTAGAAGACAACCCTCCTACCCCATAACTGGTATCCTGGCACTCTACCATGTGATCCACCTTTCCCAAAAGGTTTTCTTGGCAGGTACAGTTCTTGTCTAAACAGAAGAACAACGTGGCTATTCAGAAACAAACTTGCTTTCATGGTATCTATCATCTGCTGTATTTCATATAAATGAAGTAAACATCATAAATTCAAGTGGAACTCACTATCAAGTACTGCTACATGTAAGCCTTGAACAGAAAAAAATCAAGATCTCTGCTCGGTACCAATTAAAAAAATGAAAATTTTGCTAAATTAGATACCTGAATCTTGATACCACAAATCAACTGTAAAGTTATGTGAACAGCCAAGGCAATCAATCTGTCAGATGAGTTGTATCATTAAGCAAAAATCTGAGGTATGCTGTACTGGAAGAGACCTTCATACCGATCCTAATTGGCTATGTGTTAAATGTGCATGTACAGACACTGTAAGGTTACCTCCGGCTACTCAATTAGACTGAAAAATGGAGAATATCTTTGCAAATTACCAGTTTACAGCCTGTAGCAATCTTTATTTCATGCATCTTTCTTGCAATTCTGCTTCTTCTCTGGTGATTCCTCCCCATTAATTTCAGAAACAAACTAGATTATGTATGATAACGCACCTTCTTCATGTTAGGCTGCTCTTCTTACCTCATACTCAGTCTTCGAAGGCCTCACTACACTTAACACAAAAACATTTGATTTATCAGCTTGTTCTCACATGATTCCGATGTGATTCCAACTGCATAGCTTCATACTTCCACTGTGGGCTCAGATTATTTTCAAAGACTGTGCTGCCTATCAAGTCAACATGCAGCTTCATTATACAGAAATGCTCCTTGCAGAATTGCAATTTCTGTAGGCACAGTGAAGAATACTGAATGGGAAACAACTGCAGGTGCAGCCTGGCCTTCTTTGGCCATTTGGACTTACAGTTGCCTCTTGTACAGTCCATTACAGAGTTTACAACAAAGCCATGTTCCATGTTCTCCAGCTAGTGCCTACATGTGTCTAACTCACTGCTCCAGCAGCTGGGCTTAAAAAAAGAAAAAAAACGCAAGATATTTAACAAGAATTACTTCTCAAACTAAGCAGCCATAAGCTGTGTGGTATACCAAAGTTTACTACATTTAGTGAGCTCTGCATATTATTTCTGTATGAGGCAAAATCAGGGTGTTTAATTTAAAAAGAAAAATCACCTCTTCAGAATAACATCTCTGCCACCACTTTGGCTGAGGACGCATCCATATGTTCTCGTGCTGCAGCAAAGCATTTATGTGCAAGTTCTTGTTGTTTTGCATCTTCATTCACCATTAATTCACCATAGAGATACACACCCATTGCCTGAAAGAGGAACATAACACACAGGCATCCTACCACCAATAACAAATAGTTAGCTGGTTTTCATTCCATTGACCTCCTAGTACTCATTTAATTAAAAACAAAACAAAAAAAGGCAATCCAAACCACAGAAATACCATATACTTTATAACACCTACCCTTCTCCTCAAAAAAGTAGTTTTCTCTGGATCTCTTTAGCATAAGGATGGCTGCCTATATGTTGTATTGAGTATATAAGAATAGAATATTAATGTGAGAGGTGTATGTTCTGTTTTGACAAGAAAATGCTTTCTCACTTTATTTTTCTTGCCACTTTTCAAGTTGAAATCTGTTTTCTTTTATCCACTACCTGAAATATTTCCATATGATCCTTAAGAAAAAACAGCTTGTCCTTCCTTCAACAGGATACACGTTTTCTTTCCAGTTGTGATGTTTTGCACACACACACACACACACACACACACACACGAATAAAGAGGACATCAACCAAAACAGTCCACTCTAAAGTTCCCATCTGGCAATTCTGTAACTGGACATCCAACTGAATGTGGGCAGGTGTGTGTTTCAGATTCTTCTCTTCACATCTGAGGTACAGCTGAACATGCACAAATTCTGGTTTGGGAGGAAGACAGGCTTTTGCTAACTACTCATTCTGGACATAACAGCTTTCAAGAAAGGTAATGGGGCACACCTGGGGGTGAGATCTGGGCCCCTTTGACAGCAGGTAGAAAAGCATTGACTAACTCAACAGGAAACAAATTGGGGATTGCCTTTTATTTTCTGATGATACAATTTTTTCACCTAATTACAGGAATTCAGTTAAGCTGCACTTACCAAAATAGGATTATACATGTGACAAAATATTAGCAGCTCAGCACACTGACTTTTACAGTTGTACTTAATGTTTAGACAGTTGAGGAAAAATTTGGATAGCATTGAAAAAAACCCACAATTTTTAATACTATTCCTCACAATTTCCAGCATTGGGTGGTAAGCCTTAAAAAAAATTAGCTTCAACAAGACTTAAAGTCTGAAATTAAAGGAAAAATCCCAAAGTGGCAGAAACCTGCCAGACTCCTTGCCAGTCCCCTAAGTGTGCTCTCTGCCACCCAGAGACCCAAGAACTCAGATTTCCAGGGTTTGCAGCTGTACCAGGGTCTGGCAGTCACACCAGGCATGCACACAGCCTTGGAGCTGGGCTCCAGTTGCTTTCATAGAGAATTTCAAAATGTTGGAATTTTGTTACAAATAAGAATTACTTTCTCTAGCTAGTGTTAATAATTTACCTCCAAGCCTAAACATTAACATGTGTAAACACATTGGGTTTGTGTACACCTGAAAAGGATTTAAATAGTAACATTTGCATTTTTCCTAGACTTTAAAAAAAGTCAAGCCTTTTGTGATCAGTAAGGACATGCAACTGCTCTGATTTGAGTTGTAATCACTCCAGAAGCTGGATGCGCCATAAACTGTAGGCACTGCTGGAGTAAATGAAAGATATTGAAGATTACATTAAAAAAGTTGCAAAAATTATTTCCCTGCACTGAAGAAAATATTAGTCTTTATTTCGCATAGTATCTCTCCCAAATGTAACGCAATTCAATATGTTTGGTTTTATGAACTCAAGGATTTCCCGCCACCCTGCCCAGGCTTCTGCTGGTGGTTATCACCATCCTTTCATAGGATTAAAATACATACAATATATATAACTCCTTATTTTCATAAATAATGTTGGCTTATGCTTTTTTTTTTTTTTTTAATAGAGCTTGCCAGGACATCTGGGGCCTGTTCATTGGCTGAGATATAAATAGGAGGTATATGTCAGAGCTGGAAGAAAGAGCACAAAAGACTCCAAAAATTTTATTGTGCTGTTGTGACAAAATGTATTTGCCTGAAAGCACAAAAACCTCATTGGCTGTAAATGGCTTTGTTCATTGTCAACATAAAAGGTAAAGACATTAATAGCTTGTCTAGACTTTGAAATATCTTGCAACATTTCCTATTTTTCACATACATTTTAAATATATGTCATCCCAAATATATAACAGTCATCCTAGGCAGTGAATGCCTTGATTTTATAGAGTTCATAGTGTATAAAAATATATAAAAGTGAAATAGAAAGAAGGCAGCAGAGGTACAATTAGAATTTTAAGTTCATAATGGCTTAAATTAAAAGCTATAGTAAAGACATCATGCATGGCCAGCCTTTTAAGACCTTCAAAATCTTCTGGTAACATTTTCCTAACTGTGGAGAGGCCCCCATTCTCTGGATGTGTATCAATGTGCTATGCTTCTCCCTCAGGACGTCACCCTGAAAACTGAGGTCACCGCAGCACTGACTGCTTTGCACCTAGCTGGTATCCATATGCATTAACAGTCACAGCTAGACTTGCTTTTGTCATCCCGCAAAAGGAACCAATGCTGACAAGTATCTTCCTAGCATCATTCCTACCCCTGGCTTGCATAAAATGGAAGGAGAGGATGGAATATATCCTATTTCACCACTCACCAGAAGATTAGCGTGCTTAGGTGGGGTTGAATACCCATAAGTGGCTTCCTCAGAGTACAATGTTTAAGGGGCAAAAGAAGCAAAACCTGAATACACATTCAGGTTTTTGACAAACAGCAGCAAGAAAATATATTAAAATAATTTTTTTTGTTTCACTCTAAGGGTGTCAAAAAAACTGATTATTTTGAAAATGCTAATTAAATGTAACTGACCTGATCTTCTCTGAGAAATTTCTCAACATCTCCATAGCCAGGCACATACTTGTGTTTAACAACAAGTTCACACCACCGATGACGAACCTTTGGGAAGAAAAGAAGTATTAGGATAATTAGGAAAAAAAGAAACTGCATTGTATCTGTGTAAGTGTTGATAAACAACACATCCCTAGCCAGTTTGGTTTTGTTGTTGCTGGGTCTGGGTTTTTTGGTGGGTTGCATTTTTCTTCCCCAGCAGCTAGGCAGATGCCTCTTGATACTGGTTGGTAAGCTGGGCAAAGGTGCAGTGCTCTCTGCACATAAGCCTGGGCTTTGGAAACTCAGAACGCCCAAAGACAAACTCCTGGTTCCACATTAGTAAAATAACTCAGATCCAGGCAGAGATCTGCAGCATCTTCACCTCCACTGTCTCCTGTCTTGACTTTTTTCCTTTAAGTTAGGCTAGAGGTTTTTTCTTTTATAATGTAGAAGTGGTGAGGTGGAGAAGATGAGCACTGCAAAAATCTGGAAGAGTCACAAGATGTAACTGATAATTTTCCCTATGTAAAGTGTATAATCTAAGTGATAAAAAGGCTTAAATGTAATTCTGTACCAATATTAAATCCATACCAAAAAGATAAGAGTTAGGTATAAAACCATGAAATAGGCAGTTTTCAGTTAAATGAAACACAGTTTTGCCACTGCATCTTTGCCAGTAATAGATTTTAAGCACCTTGCAAAGCATTTAAAATCCATCTACATGTAAAAAGCTGGGCTGTTCTACCAAATGGACATTGACAAAAACAGTTACCAACATACTGTAATGAAAAGTATGGAAATTTTCAAGCAAATCACAATTGAAAAGTATTTTTATTTAAGTAGTGTGAACATGATTACACCTGGATTTTTTTGATGCTGTCTTTAAAATTTCTGATTTTATTCTTAGCTGCTTTTACGGCATAAGTGTCATCTTACTCTCCAGCAAGGCCTCCTCAGTTGTAGGCAGTGATCAGCCTAACATTTAGATTCCATTAGTGGCTGAGCACTGATCCTAAAGGAAAACAGTTAAGTGCAATAAAACTCTCCCACCATCCCAATCCTTCTGTTTCAGCCTTTGTTCTTACCATCTTTCAAAAGACAGGGCACCCAATAATAATCACCTTTCACAGTAAGAGTAAAATGTTAGCAATTCTAACATTGTAAAAACTGAGTCCAAACTGTGTTCATATCAAGTAAATGAACATGAATCTTTTCCTGAATGATAGATTTACTGTTAACATCAAGAATGGAAGCCAGAAAAGGAGGGGAAAAAGCCACACTTAAGTATATTTTTGCTTTTGGAAATGCTTTCCTTGTCGTCCTAGTCCTTGCCAACTTTACACCTCAGGAAAAAAAAATTCACAGACTTATGTAATTAGATGTTAATCCTATTAGCATAATCTACAAATGATAAATGCTCACAAGTCCTGGAAAAGTCCTTTTTTGGTACCTGACGCCTCTTTCCAGCTGTCCTCTTATACGAAATAGTTTGAACACAGCTTATGAATGAAATAAAATGCCAAGGGGTTTTGTGGCTCAGTGGAGTTTGCACTCACAGCATGTAAGATACTGAACAGTTACAGTGCAACTCATGGTAGGGAATAAAAGCTGCCTCTTAAAGTTTTTGCTCTCAAAATAACAGCTGTTAAGATTTCTGCAAGTGGAACCAGAGCTAAATCTGCAAAAGTAAGTACCTTTCCAAGATTCAATAGATTTCCAAGATTTGCTATAGACGCCCATATCCATAATGTAGACCTTCAAAACCCTACCCAGCTGCTGCCTCTCCCTGGAGACACTAAAGATTTCATCTGTAAATCTTCCCAGGCAATCCAGCTTTCTTACAGGGCATTTTTCATAGCACCAAGCAGCTCTGTGCCTGGACCAAACCTTCAAGGCTCAAAAATTAAGTGCACACCCCTCTCATCTGTAGGGTGAGTTAACCAAACAGAATATGAACACATTTAAAACACATCTCCATCTGATACATTTTATTCTGCACCTTCTGTCATATATTTAAAAAAATATAATAAAATTCCTTGTGTATTCTCATAGCATGTATGAGAAACACACAGAGGAGAAAGGGACTGTGGTCCTCTCCTGTGATCACTGCTCTTCTACATCTCATGGTCCACCAATTACAGTACTCACCCAGGAGGTAGGCAATCAAGTCCACTTTCTGCATCTGCTTGAGATCTCAAAGTGTGCCTTCAGTGAGAATATTTCAACAGCAGATTATAAAGTATTCTGGGATAGGGCTCTCTTCATATCTCCTGGTGAAGATGTCTTTTCTCTGCAGTTATTAAAATAGTTACTGATCCTAAAGGAGGAGGAGACAGGACTGTCGGGCCTCGATTTCCAAGAACTTTCGATCACAAGCAGGGACCCGGCTCACACAGAGCACAAGCCAGCTCGTCCCCAACACGGCTTTCCTGGTGCAACCATAACAGCTACATGGAGAGTAGAACAGACATTCTCCCCATGAAGGCGTTCATGTGGTCCTACCTCCTCACATACTAATGTTGTGTATGGCTGCCTTACATTTCTATCATGGCCTGATCATCTGAATCCCAAAGGCTTTGGAAAACACGGAACAATTAAGCTGTGCCTGTTCCCTTATTTGTTCCTCCCTCCATGGGGTTCCTGTTCTTGGCAATCAACCTTCTTTCAAATAGTTTAAAAGCAAAAATATTTGTTGAGTGGGATCTGGGACAGCACACACTTTTCTTTCTCTCTTTTGCTTTTTCCCCATTCTTTCCCAGGGTGAGTACGCATCCTGGCACATTTCCAGATCTGAAATGCTGGGACTTTGCCAGCTGGGGCAGCAGCAGCATGTCTGTTATCCTCAGATTACACATTTGCCTCCTGTTCTCCAAAAGCCCCCAAATGCTTTCATGGCAGAGCAAACCACAGGAGAACTGATCACTGCCGAAGTGCCCGCCGAAACCAGCGGGGCTGTCGGCCCGGCTATCCGTCCTGTGTCTGGTACAGGACCCCAGTAAGCAGGGACCATGGAAAGCAAGGCTGGCCCCGAGTGCAAGAGGGGCAGGGGGTGACAATGTGCAATGCCGGCACAGAGATCTTTATTACCACTTGGACCAAAATCTTTGCTACCGCCTGGACTGAACGTGCACGTCAGTAATGCTCCTGCCTGCCTGTGCAGCGTGGCGTGTAGACAATCATGTTGTGAATGCAGTCATTTCTCAGATACACACTCTATAAAGAAGTAATTTTTCTAGTATAATCCATGCCCTAGGCTTATACCACAACCATGAGAATTTTATTCACATAAGAGAAGGACAAGGGAAAAAAAAAAAATCAGTTCCCAACATCTCATCCAATGCTTAGAGCAGGAAAAGTAAAATGGATCCCACAGCTTCACAGCCTAATGAATGACTCATGTGAACAGGCACTTTTAACAATTCAGTCTCGAAAGGAAATTTTGAAAACGAAGCAGCTTGTGGTAGGACTGAGCTAACCATACCGCATCCTGTGTATGCTCTCCTTGGCTTTTCTGTTTCTCCCAGGAGCAAATACTCAGTGGCAAAAATAAGAACTTGTCCCAGTTTTCTCTCTGCACATTTCTCTGTGCTCTTCTGCATGGTTCAGAGATGTATACCATATGTCATTTTGTCTGATTACACCATAAACAACATAAAATAAACCTGAAAAGTAATTTACAGCAATCCTTCCTGTTACTGCAGGCAGAAAGCACATATGACTTTGTCTGGACCTGAAGCAACACCTGTAACCACACACCCCCCCATACTGGTTTGGCAACTGCAGGCATCCATGTACCAAAGTTGGAAATGCAATTTATTTTCTCAGCCTCCGATACTGGGCTGAGAGCTGTCCTCCCGAGCCTGCGACTGAGAGCTGGTACTCCCAAGGATTGAGAGAGGTGGCTGGTGGGGGAGTGTGTGTGGTGTTGCAGGTCTGGTGGGACCTCAGGCTCCTTGTGGATGGATACTCATCACCTGGAAATTGTTCCTTCCTCCCACCCTGCTTTTGCAGCTAGTGCAGACATCTCCACTACCAGATTTTATGCTAAATGAAGATTGTTACTGTGAATTTTGCCAAGACACTACTCATATTAGTAGTGTATTTCTGAGGCACAGTTTGGTGGCAGGAAGACACTGAGACACTTACTGTCTCAGGTACAACATTTGGAAACCAGCTGTTACTTTTTCATAAATATCAACCACATCAAGACCTAAGTATTGGCTAGCACCTAGATGAAACATCTGGAAGGGATACTACTGTCAAATAGCAGAGTGTCCCAAATTTAGAAGCAGAGCTTATAAAAATAATACCAGTGGTCTCATATTATCTTTTAATTTCATTTTAAGAAAAATACACAGTATTGCACAATATTATTTGCAACTCAAACACTACACATAATTTTGACAGTGTAATGGTAGAAGTTGAGGAACCAAAATTATGTTTCCTCTGTTTTCAGAGAATGCAAGCTGTCACGTGAGATTATTTAACTGAAATAAATACTTAAATAAAATATAATAATAATAATAATCCAGCTCTAAGACAGACCCTTTGTTTTAGCAACCTGGGCCAAGACCTTCTGGGAGATGGTGCTTGAAGCTGACTGATTAAACCCGTCTAAAGGCATCAAATACACGGCTTGACTTTTAAAAGAAAAGCTCCCAGTGACATACCTGAGAAACAGTATTTTGAAACTATTTTGAACACATCTTAAATGAAAGCAATAATATTTTTTTTTCTGGCCCAGGTGATAGATTACTTTGACTAATCCGTATTATTCTCCCCTGCCCCACAGAAACCATCAGACAAGCCTAAACCAAACATCCTCACAGAAATCTTTTTGTTATATTGTAATGATCTAGCTTGCTAATGTTCTCAATAGTACATATGCATGCAAAAAAAAAAAATTTTACTTCTGAGGTCTACAAATAAGATTTAGAAAGCAAGTAATTTAAACCATGCCTTTATTAAAGGGAGAAAAAAAGTGCTAGAGTTTACTAAGCCTTTGGTCTGCAGAATGGAAGGCTAGCTTCAGGGAAAATGAGTACATTTTGCTAATAGCTGGATCTAATTTAAAAGGCGCCATGAGACAACAAATCTAAATCACTGAATAAAAGCAACATACTTAGAGACCTTAGAAAATGGGGTAATTTGAAATACAGTAAGAGCTACTGTCCAACAAAAGGGAACCTTTATTAAAGGTAGGAGGCACATGTGATCTTTATAAAACACAGGTTCAGACTCTATTGAAAAAAAATTATTTGAACAACTTGAATCTTAAATGTTAATTAAAGAGTCCCAGAGGCCAGACTCCAGTCCAATTTGTAGAGGAGAAAGTATAAATAAACTTTTTCAAATAACCAGTCTATGCTACTACAGATTAGTTTTAATTAACAAGAAGGAAACTGGTATCTCCAGAGCACTGGAATACTGTTCTGTTCCATCTGAAAGCATTTATCTCCAGCCTCTTCCTAGTAAATTGGATTCAAATATTACATCATTTTCCTAGATAATTAAGGAACAATGCCACATGTTACAGGGCAATATTTAGACTAGAAAGCAGGTTTTACAATTGCTTAACATGGAAGAATTACAGTTTAAGAATTGCCAATTTTACAGTGCATTTCATGATTTAATTTTTTCCCTCTACCTTAACTGAAATAGCTACTCTTTAATACACCAGCCAGGTTGCATCAGTGCATCAGTTGCATCAGTTTCATTCTATATAGTCTGAGTTTCAAATGGGCATTTGTATCTTTTATGCCATAGTATACGCATGCTTTAGCATGCAAATTTGGCTTCATGAACACTTACCCAAGTAAGATGATCAGGAGGACACTGAAGCAGCTCCGAAAGAGCAATGAAACAGCCACATGTGTTACAACTGTGCTGACAGAGTATCAGTTTGGCAATCTGAAAAAAATGTAGTCAACAGCCAAAAACCTACTGGATGCAAGCAGAATGGATTCATCATTCTGACAAGGATTCTGTAATTGTGATTATTATGTGTGCCAAGGGTTTTTTTCAGGAGACTGAGCAAAGAAGCTGTCTAACATCTTACATGAGCTTGTAGTTTGGACCAAAACCTCCTGGACTTTTCGTAGCCTAAGTTATCTCTTGGGTCTCATAGCACTCACTCTGACAATGTTGTATGGTCAAAGAAACCATGGGCAGATACAGCGTCACAGCAGCAGGCATCTTTCATGGCAACCTTCTTCCTGAGACCCTCATAATGTTAAGGTTCAGTTAATGCTGTTTCTTAGAGTGCAGTGCTTTCTCAGTGTTAAACACTTAATCTTCCAGAGTGACGGTGAAAATGATGATAACATTTCAAATTTAAAAAATGGCTTTTGGTAGCCTTACTCATGCTGCATTCTGTTTTGAGAACTGGGGGGAATTGCTGTTCATTGGGGACAGAGGTGGCTGGACCTGAGGCTGACAGAGTTCACTGAGCCCCATCATGCTCTGCATTGGACATCATTGATTGTACAGGCAGCCCCATGCCAATTCCTGCCACCTCGGACAACCTCCATTCCCTCTGTGCATTCCGCAGCATGAGTATCTTCACTCACTGATAACCCAGCAAAATGTAGCACAGTCATTCAGGAAACCCTAAGGTAATGCTGGGCTCACTAATCAAAATAATTTTTGTCAGGAGCTAATTGTCATTTTGAGGAGAACTACGTAGGGGTCTAAATACCTTAAAACTTGGGAGTATGAACCAGTCTTTAAAAAAGCAACTTAAAATCTAATTTTAGCAGAATACCAGACTTCAGATTTTGGTAATATTGGTAGCAATATCCTACCTCCTTAATTAATTTTACTTCTTCTGATGCATGCTATGAGGGGTGCTGGCAACAGGGGAGAAGGACTTGCAAGCCCTCTCTCTCTCCTTCTTCCACTCAACAGCACTGATGGTAGTGCCATGTGTATAGCTCATGCAGCAACTGCCTCCACTTAGAACAGAGAGGTGTTATACAACCAAGCTTTTAAAAACCAAATTGTGTTGTTTGGTCAATAGCAGGCTGTGGGACAACTGGCAGCATCTGAACCTGTAACTGTGCAAGTGTGCCAGCAGGTCAGGCAGCATGCTCCCATAGCTGTGCCAGCCTCAAGTAGCAATAAGTGCAGGCTTGAACATTCTCACCTTTGTAAATGCGATTTCTGGGCATGTATTTCCTTCCCATCCTTTCCCCTCCCCTCCAACTGCATGCTCCTGCTTTAGTGTTCACCCAGTTCTACGTAACGCAACTAAACCTTACTGTTAAAAAGTTTCTGTAGTACCACAGCCTTGCTTAAGAGCAACCTGATCAGATCCTTCTTCTCCAGCTCCCACAGACAGTAAACATGACTCCACTTCCACCTCCAAATAAAACACCTGCTTCTCCACAGCTAGCATGGAGGCTCTTTCCTGCATAAGCATACAGAAGCCCAGGAATCACCAAACATGCTGCTTAGGAAAGTCCAAGCAGAGCAGAGGGCATTCCCGCTGCTCTCCATGATCAGAAAGGCATAGCGACCAAAGGGCAGCATTTCAGGACAAGTTTCATTCCTGGCAGTGACGCACATGCTGAGGACTTGTTTGGAAAAGACAAATGCCCTTTTCTCCCCACCCCAGGTTCACAAACTGAGAGCTTCCAATTAGAGACCAGACACTCTTCTCCCTATGTGGGCCCCATCTGTGATCAATGACATCCGTGTTGGTAGAAGAAAATTTTCCAAATGAAATCATAAAAAGGAAGAGACTAAGAAGCCATGTCTAATCCTTCTTCAATGGTGGCACAGGCAGCGTCTCTCTTCTGGTGTCAAAGCTGTCACTGTGAATAAGTGACTCAGTTAGGACTCTTAATTCTTTAATCTCAATGCTCCTCAGCCTGCCCCTCCTCGCCCTAACAGGAGACGGACACACAACAGGATCTGGCCTCTAGTTTTCATTCTTCTTTTACAGCGGACCAAAAAAAGCAATGAGAGGACAGAGACCTACAGCAGGGTTGGATGAGAAGAGGGCCACCAGCACCAAGGTAGTGTGGTGCTTCAAACAACGTCTGCTGGGAGAGTGTGTCCCCGCTGTGCCCAAAGGCCTTTCTCTCCACATTCCCATTTGCACTGCCGCCATCTCCATGCTGGGGGGAATGGCTCCTATATCATAGTGCATGTGAGGTAAGGAAACATTTAACACAGCATGTGAACTCACTTAATTTGAAAAACAAAGGTTTTTAAAAATACGCTTGAATTAAAAACATAAATACACTACTTATACTGGAACCAAATGCTTCCCTTTTCCCCTGCCTTTTCAGTATTGCCTGTTCAGCACGCCAGAGTGTTAGCGCTGTTCACAGCTTGCAGCAAGATGGAGATGGCAGAAAAGATGTCATCAGCTGCCTTTTTAACAATTTCACTGGAGCTGTGTGCTGAACTTCACTTTGCTGTGGTGCTGCTGCCTCTCAAGAGCAGGGCTGCCTTCTGGCTGGTAGCAGAATTAATGCTTGCACCACCCCACAAACCTCCCTGCACCCCCAGCACTGGGAGACGTGCTGGCATCCCAGCAGGACTTTGCCCCAGGACAGAGTGGGTGGCAGCCCCGCTGCCCCCGGAGCCAGCCCTGCGCCTGCACCGGACCTGGCTGCTCCTGGTGCCTTCCCCATCCCTGCTGGAGGGCTGGCAGGGTGCTCCCGGGGCTTCGCTGCCAGCAGCCCTCCATCCCCATTCATCCCTTCTCCCAGCTGGGCGCTGCGGTGAGGATGGCTGCACGCATGAAGGCGGAGGCTGTGGGCAAGAAAGGACAGAGTGCTGGGGGGGCCTGGAGATCCTGTGCCTCAGAGGGAAGAGAAGGAAGACCAGATGCCAGTCCCAGGTACCACTGACCTCACACTGCAGACTCCACCAAGTAGTACTGCAGGGACAAGCCTCATGCCTTTGGCAAGACTGGCTTGGGCATATGTATACGTCCCAGCTGACACCTCATCCAGAACACATCACCACAACTGCCTCCCCATCTCCTATACAACCCCATCCACATTACCTCTGACACCCTGTTGAAACACCTATCTACAGTAATGACTAGAGTATCTCTAGTATCACCACAATTTTTTTTTATATCAACATCACAAGCGTTTCAAATACTTCTCATCGCCACTGTCTCTCCCAGCTGTCTCCAGATTGAGTCTGTCTAGCATTTTTACCCATACAGTGTTTGTATGTGTATTTCAACACAAGCTATTTATACATGCACATGAAAGCGTGCTGGGCTTATAAACCCAAATGTTGTAGTGGGAAAAAGCACATAAACACCCATACATCTGAAGCAGAAATCCAGCTCTGAAGAGTTTCACATCAAGCACACCAACCATCTGTTACCAATTATTATTAAGTTATAACTCCTGTTCAGCAAAAGGAAAGGCTGCTGCAAGTATCAAGACAACAGTAAGCTATCCCCACTGCTTATGCCCCTCTCCATTCCCCTACTTCTATCTCCTCCCTCTTGTAACTAGAGGCAAAAAAAGGTCTTCCTTTTATCTTTGGCCTCCCACAGTGACTGTGGTGCAAACATTTGTGATTTCCAGGCAAGATTACTGTCATACACAGAATCTGGAGCTCCATATGAAAATGAGACTCAAATTCCAGGCATAATGTGGCTGCCCGGCTTTTCCACAGCTTAGGTCACAGCCAGCCAACCCAGCCCATGCTCACTCACATCATTCCAATTTTTTGCAGTTTAAAACTTTGCTTCCAATTTTCAAATGATTAAACATGAGATTTTTACTCTAAAGACCTTCAACATCACTCCCACACATCCCCCTTTCCCCAAACACCAGCAAAAATTCTTAAGCGAAATATATATTGATTTTATAAACTCAGAAGAAAGATGCTCACTCCTGACATGAGAACATCTAGATTTTACTCCATGTTTCAGATTTTTAAGTCGGCTTCTCCTCTTTTATTCCCTGCTCCCAAAACCACAGTGACCATTGCTGCTTAGAATGATGTTTACCCCATGTGGAACACAACAAAATTCCTCTCCAGGACACTGCAACCCCACAGGTATTTAAATGGCACGGAGTTGAAAGGAGGACAGCAGACTTTTACCCACACATTATTAAGTCAGTGACTCAGCAGTGAGACCAGATATGTGCGGCTAAGGTAATGACATCAGAACCACCTACAGTTAGCAGTTTTGAATCGTCCTGTTTCTTGCACTGTTTAGACCTCACAGGCTTAGAGCATAGCAGTTTTTTTCCCTACTCTGTGGTCCTATCCAGGCATAACCTGCATCTGCAGTGAGCCTCTAAACAAGAATGAGAAGTACTAGATAAGCCATTTGGATGTAGCCTCAAAATCAGTTTATTTTAAATAAAAAGTATCTTCAGATTTTTTTCAGAATTAAAAAACCCCACAGAAACAACAAACAAAGAGGATGCAACCACACAAGCAAAAAAACGCCTACAGCTTCATAATGAATAAAACAAAACAACTGTTGCTAGCTAGGAGCTTTTGTTTGTATTTTTAAAACTACATTCTCCTTGACATCCTGGCTGCTATGTCAGTGCTATCATATATAGGCAAACAGAGTAACCTTTTAAATTCCATGACGAGGCCAGGTGGTTTGTATTACAGTGCTACGTTTGTATTGGCCTACACAGAAATACTGTTAAAATTTCATATAAAGCAGTTGCACCCAATTCAGAACACCTTTGGGACTGATTTCAGAAGCCCAGAGGACTCTACCACTTCATTCTCCTTTCCGGACAACAGGACACAGAAAAGTAGGAACTATCTCCAATCCCTTCCTCCATGGATTCTTTGGATAAACAGTAGAAAAACCCCAAATCAACTGAATGCCATATTTAGTTCCTTCTTAACATCAGCTCCCCCACTTTCCAAGACTTGCTAAATTGTTGGGCTGCCAGATAAGGAGGAAATTAAGTCCCCAAACCAGTTTAGAAAAACAAGGCACGCTAAGTGAACAGTGCTGGTCATGGCACCAGTCAGGGGCTTGGAAACTCCTGTTAATGCCACCCAGCAGTGAGTGAGATCACTTGGAACAAACGTGTTGCTGTTGGCTCCTGGAGGGGTGCGGGATCAGGAGTGCTGACTGGTGCAAAGCTATTTCCAGTGCTCTATAAATCTTGCACTCTGATCATGCCCGTTGGAGAGCTGATGCTGATAGAGGGATTTTCTGTTCTTCTCAAGTGGCTGGAAAAGCCCCCACACATTGCATGTAGCGACAAAACAAACCTGAATTATAGCTACTTGAGATTATCCTTCAGTCAGCCTTAAAAATTCATCCCAATACATCCACTCAGTTACAACGGGTACATGAGCCAGAGTCAGTCCCAGAAGACAACTCCCACTGCTGTTACTGGAAGTGTTTTTCCCTCATCCTGTTCCAATTTTCTTAGCCTCTCGCTGAATTTTGGGCCTCACGTTTGGGAAGCAAATGACATATTCCTAGACACTACCCTTTTCAAAGCTCCTTTCATTGGGAAAATAAATCCAACTCCAGCAAATGCATGCTTGTGAAAAAGTACCTTAATCAGTAGTAATACCAATACCACCCATGCCAAAGAACCTGCAAACTGCATTCAGATGCAATACAAGTAAGAACATGAAACAGGGTAAAGACTCAAAACATATCAAGATCACAGAAGACCTCTTGACAAGTGACTCCTGCTCCAGTCAACACATTTTCTTTGTAGAAGAGGGGGATAGTCTCCTGATAGCCCCTTTACTAGTAAAAATGGGAAAGATTTTCTGTGACAGATATTCTTTGCTAGTATTTGCCAGGGGAATTATCAGGAGAAGAGCAGGGAAAAACAAATTAATATTTCTGTGAGGATGAGTGAGAAAAGCATCAGACTGATAACAGTACAGAGACTTCACTTTGTCAAAATTCGCATTTCTTCTCTCTTCTTTCTTTTCCATTTAATGAACATACTGCCTCAGCAATGGTTGGGTATACAAACCTCAAATCTGACTTACTCCAGAAACAAATCTGGCATGAAGGCTGACTGCTCTAAAGAGCTTTTTCCAAGTTCCTAATTCCTAAATAGTGAATTGCTAATTGCAATTCAATTGCAAAATAAAAAATTCTTCAATGTAATCTTACCTATCTCTTGTGCCACAATAGTGCTCTGAATATAATGTTAAGAAAGGAAAAGGCAGGTGAAATTTATTTTGCATCTGTGGTAAATTTTCACAGCAGCTTTGTAAGTCCTGCAAAACATACTCTCATCAATATAGGCATATACTCTCACAAAATAAGGCATTGCGACTTGAGTTGAAATTGAATAATAAGCTGTATGTTTAAATATGGAATAAGTACAGAAACCATTTTTACTTTTGCAGAAACGAAAAATTATTGTATTCACTTATTTTCTGAAGAAAGTAATGTCCTGTAATACAGTCATCAGCTCAGGCTGTTACCTTTTTCATGTACTGAATTGGTGGTTCATACCAACAAAGATGTAAGTTAAGGAAAAGGATCATTATCTCCCTGTTCAGTTGCAATACCACTATCTGAAATGTGCCTATCTGTTGCTCCATGGTCCAATCAAGAAGGACTGGCAAGCCCGTGGAGATATTTGCAACACATTGCTAATTTTATTCAAAAGCTGGAGACAGGTCCTGAGCCCCTGCCCCATGGTAGGACTAGCCCAGTGGCTGTGCTGAAAGGAAAGCCCACCAAGTGCCTTGTCCGTCTGCGAGCGTGGACTGACCTTTCCCAAGCAGGTCCCTTTTCCCACCCAGTTTTACAGCATACTCTGCAGAGCTCTGTTCCATAAGGGTGCCTTCTGACAATGCCCAGCCACAACCGCCAGGACAGCTGAATAACATGGTGCGAGAATGTGCTCAGCTCAATGCAGTTGCCATCAGACTGGACGCGGCAAGACAGATACTGCATTGTAATTCATTTCTGCTTCCAGGTCTGCCAGCTTTTCACGGGCTAGGAAAGATCAATGAATCAAAGTTATTTTGCCCTAAACACAATTCTTGCCACTTTTAGGACACCAAGCACCTTATGTAGTTTGTATTAGCATGGTTGAACTTCTGTCAGTGAAATAAGATGCCACCACTTTATAGCCTTGGTCTCATAGTCAGTCCTCATGCACAATGAAGTAGTTGTGTGAGAATGGTTTTATGCCACCCACATGACTGACAATACTATGTTCTTAACTCATTTTACTCACATTCTCTGCAGAAGCAGTTATAGTCTCTCCTCTCCCCCCCAAATATACCACATATGATCCTGAACACAGGGAAAGCATTATGTAAGTGAAGAGCATTTCAGCCAACTTGCTGAGACAAGGAAAACTAGCAAAGCAACTTCCCATATGCTGTGCAGGCAAGATATTTTATAAAAAAGTGATGCCTGCAGTAGGAAAGAAAGAAAAGTTAACTCCATGGTGAAAAGTCTGGGAAAATACACCATAAATCCTTCTGTTTCATCCATATTCTCTATTTTTTATCACCAGGTCTTAGATGATTCAGCAACAAGTAGAACACACTTGAAGAAATACCGTCAAGTCTTAAAAAGGACTGAAAGTGTCGCATGCGCACACAACTAACCTTCCCCTATGGCCTTAGTGATCTTTTCCCTGTTGCCTTTTTTACTATTCTGCAGGCTGCTCAGCCACCCTGTGACCTTGTGTACACACATATTACAGGCCTTTCCCTGGCCAAATGAAGATGTTAGAAGATAAATAATGGAAAAAATCACAGGGTTCTCCTAATTAACAGGCTCACTGTTATCCAGAGCTCCCAGTGTTATCTTTACATATTTGTAAAAAAATTGGAATCAGTTCAGTGAAAATCCTCGACAGCCTATGCTCAAACAAGGTAAGTTTGCCTAGTTACACCAGAAGAGGTGTCATCAAGGTTAGGCAGACTTAAAAAAACACTAGCAACCAGACACTTTCCATGCAGACCAGCTCTCCATGTTCTGCCAGACGCTGGATATTGAATAAATTAAATATCTGTATAAAACAGCCATCTCCGAAAGAAACAAAACAGAAACACCCCTAGACCCACCTTCAATTCTATTATCCTGCTGTGCTGTCTGAATGGGAACTGTAGCTGTGTTATAAGGTATCTCAGTTCTCCTTAGTCAGCTGAACTTCCAGCTGGACTTTGTCATCTTCAACCTGCAGCCAGCTTCTATTATGCCTCTTGTGGGCACAGGATGTGGTATGTCATGGAGATGTAGCCTGTCTATGAGCTATGTTATTATGCAACAGGAAGCAGCACAGCAAGAAAAGTGGGAGCAGGAAGAGAAAACTGAGGACACAATCATTCTTCCATGCAATTGCCTCCCACTCGTCTGACCAGGTCTGAGCCACAATGGGCTCAAGGCACTGAGAGGTGGTTGAAAAATGGCTTTAACCTCTGAAATCTTCAGTGCTCTCCAAACATGGTTTAAAGATATATTGGACATGCTTAATTCAAATAATTCATATCAGTGAATTTAATCTCTGGAAAACAAACTTGTAGTTGTGTGCCTTCTCAGATGTTCCAAGGTTTGAACAACAAATGGAAAACAAAATCATGATTTGTTACAGAAGTGGACTGAAAAACATAGGAGGGAGTCACAAATTCTGCAGTTAGGCAGATGCCCTACAAGCCTCTTACAGCACTCAAGACTGGGGGCAGACCAGTTTGAAATGTGATAAAGCCATCAGCATCTCACTTCTGGCTCTTGTGGCTCACAGGTTGCTATCAGAGATGTGTTAGGCATTATGAATCAGAAATATGATAGCTAACCTCTGATATTTCTTTTCAGCTGAAGCATTCAAGTAAGTGTCCTAGAAGGGAGAGGCTACTACTGACCTCGTACACTCCTCTGAAGCTACGTATCTGTGGTGAGACCTTATTTGAGAGAGGACAGGAACTATGCTGAGTTGCTGAGGAGATGCCAGGAAGGACACAGCTTGGGCACTCCTTGAAGAGAGATCAACAGTTAAATTCCAGGCAAAGGCTGACTCACACCTCTCTCCTCTCCTGGCTGCTTTGAAGGAATCAAAACAAGGCAGACAACCTGCTGCAAACCCTCCTCTCCTTTCTGAAGTATGGTGCTGTTGGCAACCTTCACTGCTGAGGACAGACCCGCATGTCGCCGCAGGCAAGTGCAGACACTGCCAGGTGCACGCTGTTTTACACTAAGTGCACTGAACTTTAAAGTAGAAATAAAGATGCTTCAGAAACACAGATACAAAAGCTTTGAGAAACATGAACTGGGACTTCCCATGCTATACTTGTGTAGGACAACACCATCCCCAGTAACAAGCTCTCTTGGAGCATTTGTGAAACTTGAGTTATTGAGCTGTGTTACACAGGCTTCTCAATGAGTGAACTGTAAAGTAACTCAAAGACAAAACAAGCCCAACACACCTGAATCCCATTTCCAGTCAACCAGGCTCAAGCAACTTGGTCAACTTTTAGCTAGTACCACCCCAATGCTAGCTTTGGTGTGGTGCTTCAATGCCAGCAAGCTACAGGACTGAAGTGTCCAAACAGGACATTCAGGTCTTTTAAAATAGCAGAGACGTGGTAGTTCTCTACTGATTTCAGCCCAACAGTAAAATCCACCAGGCAACTGTCCCTTTTACTCCTCCCAACATGCTTACCTGACGAGGTGAGATTATCCAAATCCTTTACTTTTTCCACATAAGTACTAGAAAGTGTGGAACATTCTTGCCCTCGCAAGCATACTCAGCAGCACATATACACACTATTCTTTGCATTCCCTCTGCTGTAAGAAGGCTTTTTAGTGATCTACAATACATACAAGGAAAGCCTTCCAACTCTCAAGTGTGCAGACAACATTTTATGTACAGTTTTCAAGAGCAAACTTTGTTTATAATACAGAAAAACATACTACTGGCCATATCACTGCTAATCCCTGCCAGAAGTTTAATTTGAATTCAAATGCTACTTGTCAAAACCAGGAAAACAAGTTCTTATTTCTTAACTTTCTGCTGTTGGATGGAACACGGCTGACAACCTGCTTTTAAAAACTACCTGAATAAAACCTCTGGCATTGACAGGTTTTTTTTATTGGCCTGCATGCAATTTTTTTATGCTTGTATTTTTAATGATCCATTTCTGATGCTAGATTACTAAGAACATCTGAACTCCAGTAACATAACAGCTTCATTGTAAGTGATTAATATCTTCACAAATTAAATCTAGACAAGAACAACTCAGCTATAGGCTTGGACTGAGGTTCTTTGTCCTTGTGTCACAACATCAAAAATCCCCTGTGCCCATACTGGAGAAAGAGGCATGAAAAGTCCTTCCCTCAGGTATATGAGGGTGTGTAAGCTAATGTTCCCTTTAAAGGACTGACTGTAGGTGTCTGGGGTCTGATGACTGGTAAAATGCTAATGGCAATGTTATCTTAGTTGTACTTCTCAACATCTGCTAAGCCCTTGGTTTCACCTTGTAAAATAAAATGGAGATTACGCTCCTTTCACTGAGGCTGTAATTTTATGGTTTGAAAAAAAAAAAGACAAAAAAATTCTGACCAATTGCTTGTGTATTTCTATATGACACTGCAAGGAAGAAAGCAAGGATGAAAGTGGAGAGAAAGGGAAAATCTGAGAAACCAAAGCTTGTGGCCTGGTGCTTACAATTCACAGGCATGAAGCAGCAACACCACAGCTATTGCTTTGATACTTCTCCCTATTAATTCCTCTTCCCATTATAGAACTCCTGACATTTCACTGGTATTCAGATGTGATTAAAATATATTCTAATACCTATAAATAGAAATGTTGGTTCAAGTACTAATTAAAAACAAATCTGGCATTTGGAAACCTGTATCAACAAAAAAGTAAAAAGGTGCAGTAAATGGCAGCAATGGAAATGCTGTCTATTTTTTTCTGAGAAAAAGCTAGACCTCTGTTCTACTGATCTTTACATTAATGTTTGGACTCCCAAGTGTTTATAGGTGTCCACCCAGCACCTTCAGCATAAAAGCAACAGAAGAGATTTTGCTCTCTCCTACAATTTTAATTATTGCCATAAAGTTCCAATTATAACAGGATAAGTCATGCACACTGACTTTCTGCAGCCTTCACAGTAGTTTTTAATTAAACAAGAGTCAAATGTCATGTTAAGTTTACCATGCTCCATCACTGCACATTAGTTTGATCATATGCTACTTCATAACTAACCCTTGTTTATATATAAATCTACACATCCTTTATTTTCATGACTGATTCCATCTTCTCAATTCCACTCCTGAATACTACGTACTCAAAGCAAAGATGCATTGCAAGGGTGCTTTCAGCCACAACTTCTGCTGCCTTCATTGTCCAAACTCTCCCAGCCTGAGAAATCCATGGGACTCTACAAAATATACAGTACTGTGTATGGTAATAAGGATTTACTGGTTTCCTCTTTAAAGACACTAAGCTCTTTGGACCAGGGATGCTAGCCTCATATGTGCGTGTGATGGGGAAGGCACATTTACAATATCATATAAAACAGTGTTTTCACCAGGGACTGTTAATATCCCTGGCACTTACTAGAAGCAACTGGAAAGAACTGATTGTGCCTTGGTCTGGTTTAACCTCAGCCAGCAACTAAGCACCATGCAGCAGCTCACTCAGTCCCCCCCAACCCAGTGGGATGGGGGAGAGAACTAGGAAGGAAAAGTAAAACTCGTGGCTTGAGATAAAGACAATTTAATAGGAGAGAAAGGAAGATGATGATGATGATGATGATGATGATGATAATAATAGAAGTGGAATATACAAAACGAATGATGCTCAATACAATTGCTCACCACTCGCCTGCTCACCACTCGCTGATCAATGCCCAGTCAGTTCCCAAGCAGCGATACCCCCTGTCAGGCCAACTCCCCCCATTTTATTTACTAGGCATGACATGGTATAGAATATTCCTTTGGCCAGTTGGGGTCAGCTGTCCTGGCTGTGTCCCATCCCAGCTTTGTGTGCCCCTCCAGCCTTCTCGCTGGCTGTGCATCAGAAACTGAAAAATCCTTGACTTAGTATAGCAACAACTGAAAAACATCAGTGTGTTACCAACATTATTCTCATACTAAATTGAAAACATAACACTGAACCAACTACTAGAAAGATGAAACCAGGACACACCTTAAACTCATGCCCAAAACTAGAACATACTGTAGTCTCTCTGGAAAGCAAACTTTCTAAATCCTGAGTGAGACTTTGGAGCCTTCAAAAAGGAACAGTATGGGTTGACCCTGGGGAAGAATAATTTTAGATTGTAACAGATGTGATTGCATTTGGAGACAATGCTCACAACTAGAATGAACTGGGCCCTAATATACAGCCACCATGACATAGTGAGAAATTTAACACGTGAGGAAACGTGCTGCCCAAGGTACAAGTACAATAGTTACGACATCTAGGCTGCACCATCTCCTACTACCATGGTATGCAAACACACCTGGACCCCCACAAAAAACACAGAAATACTGAGTAATTAAGGCATCTGAAGGTGCAACAATACTGGAGTTAAGTACATCCAATTTCAGATTTGGACATGGAAAAAAGAACTTGAATAAGCCTGGATCCAAGTGGAACACTATCACTCCTAGTCAGCAATGCAATGGCGTGCATTAGGGAGATTTTTTTTAAAGTGAATTACCTCAGCATCTTGCTCCCGGAGCTGGTACGTTTTCTCTAAGCACTGAAGTATTCTAGGACACAACGTCTTCTCGTCCAAGAGAAACTCCAGAAGTAAGACCAGCTGGTCAGGGAGAAGCTAAGAGGAAAATAAATGCTGTGTGTGAATAAAGATCTCTACTGACTGAGCAATAAAATGGAGACAAACCAAAGAGGACAAGACTGTGATAACCCATGTACTTTCAACTTGAAATACAACAACAAGTTCTAGCTGGTTTCTGAAAAAAACTCAGGGTTTACACGTCTGTGTTCTGAAAGGCTCTGTGCTGGGGCCCAATTAAGACTCATTTTCTGTGGTTTTCATTACTATAGTTAGATCAGATCTAAACCACGCTTCATCTTATTGAAACAAAATCATAGCTTATTAAGTAAGATTTTTATGGAATACATATACTAAGTGATTCTATTTTGTTTGGGCTTCGAAGGAATTTAAAAAAGAGAATAATTTACAGTGCATAATTTCAGAAATCAACAGACATATGAATGTATAATTTTTAAGTGTGGCATTTTTATCTGTTATACAAGCAATTGCACAATATTCTTACATTGAACAAAAACACAACACAAAGATGTGGCCCACAAACAAGTGTGGTAATGACACATTTTGAGGCATATTTTAGTGCAGTGAGTCACAAGCCATCCATCGTTACATGGTAAAGACGCATGAATATTTTGGTTGTGGCAAACACAGTATATATTTATCTATACATATATATATCTTTAGTAGTTAGTCGCCTGACTCCAGAACCTATCAATTTCAAGCTAAACCTATTATAACCTAAAAAGAAAAAGCACAAGAAGTCTGATGTAGCAAGTGCTTAAGTGCTCTGTTTAATAGGCTTATTGGATGAACAAATAAATAATTCAAACAGAGCTCAGAGACGAATTACACCAGCTGCCAGGAAACATCTATTGGAAATTCAGGGTTCAGGGTGATCAGTCAGGAGTTTGTTAAATGCCCCAAAGCTTTCACCACTATTCGTCACTATGGGGCTCCAAAAGAGGAAGGAGGAAGGGAGAAAGAATGTGAATTTAAGCTTTTGCACACAAAAATAAACCAGCACTGCTCATTTCTAATGTTCTCCAGACAGATTAATGAAAAAAGATATCCTGTTACTTTAATGCTACTTCCAGCTTTTATCACATTTGGCGATTCTCTGTTCCCACCTTGCTGCCCATGTCCCACTCTGCTGTGTCAATGCGCTAAGCAGGTACAAAATGAAGTTGCCTATAGAAAATGCCTCTTCCAACAACACACCCCACAGCCCGGGCTGTTTATGTAGGGTGAACAAGTCTGGACCCCTGATCTCTGACGGCAAGTCCATGAAGATATCAAGTATCTTCTGATAAATCTTAACAACAAACTAAGCAACATGACATTTTCTTCCCTTTTAGTCTGACATAATTTAGCATTAGTACCTAAATCAGAATACTGAGGAAAAGGCATTTCTAGGATTTTAATGCTTTGGTTTCCTTGCATTTTGATTTCCTTCCATTTTTTTTATTATTAAAGTTGTATTCTTGGAGACAGAAAAACCCCTCACATCTTACTGGCTCTTATGAGAACATTTTCTAAGTGATACCAAAGCGAGCCAACGAAATGGAGTTGTTAAAAATAGTCCGACATTTAGAAATACTGAATATTTCAATTTCAGGACGACTAAAATGCCAACTTGAATGTTTATTGCAGAGTCCAACAGCAGCTGCCTGGGGGATGGTGAGACACTCTAAAAAATAAAACAGGGAAGGCTTCTGGGAAGTGGCTCTTCTTGGCAACTGAACTCATTCTTAACACTAATAAAATCTGAAAATGCTACAGAATACCATGCATAGAAAGGTAATTTCTGATTTAGAAAGCTTTCCCTGCTAACTACAAAGACAGCAGAGCAGTACTTCATTTGTAGAAACTGCAGAACAGCTGCTTGAATACATAGGTATAGAACAGCTGTTATTATTTTATATCTCCAGTATAAATGCTATGCAGATTCACCCACAGAAAGCTATTGTTTAAGATAACATTACAGAATCTCACTGAAGCCAACAAAAGCATAGCAGCAAAGCAACAGCCATGTCCTTAATCTAACTCTGCCTACTGCTGCATTATGGGTGAAGAGTTTTCAGAATTACAGGTTAAACTCTTACCAGTTTAGGTTTAAGACTGCAGAGAAAAAAATCTGAGACCGTGGCTTCTGTTGTTTTCCCACGTTCCAGCTGCCCAGGATGAGACTGTACATACCAGTTTCCAGCTCATGGTTTAATTAAAGTCCAAGGTAGGAGCTAGCAAACACAGGCAGAGAGGGTGGGTACACCAACAGAAGAAATGCTGACAGGCCTGTAACCAAAGTGGCACTAGTGGGCGCAGCTATTACATTTTGTTCTTCCACTTACTTGTGACAAATAAAAGGAGGAACATTCTCTTTCATTTCTTACGCTCCCCTTTTAATAAGAAGCTCTGCCTAGGAGAAATACCTATCCTAAGCAAAGAGGCAGAAAGCTCAGCTGAAGTTTCACAACAGACTACACAAAATTCCTTCAGTGGTTTAGAAATCTTTTCCCCAAATACAGCAATATGAATAACGCTCTCTCCAAAGCAGCTTTTTAAGGGTTATAAATAAACTTCACAAAATTGCACTCGAATTTTCAGTCAAAAAACCCCAAAGTTCATTATTTTTCATTTTCCCCACCACTGTGCTTATTTGTCCCATCTACCTGTTACTTCTCATTCTTCACACCATGAGAATTGTTTGGGGGGCATGCTCTTGATTTCTGTTTGTTTGTCTTATGCTTAATACAACAGGGCCCTTGCTTTTAAATGCTATGAAAACATAAATGCTGGAGAAAACAAAAAGTAAATTTCTTTTCAAGTATTGTGATGCCAATTTCCTTTACAACAACTCATATTCTGTGAATGCATATTGAATATCTAGCATACATAAAAACCCACACAACACAGCTACACCAAAATACATCAGGGTAAACTTCACTGTGTCAGTGTGTATCTCCATGTTGAAAACATCCAGAAGACAACCATAACACCCCAAACATCACATTTCAGTATTCCTGTTTAAAAAAATAATTATATATATGTAAGAAAATTATATAGATATATAAATATCACAATGAACTTTATTGGAGCATGCTCTATCAAAATGCTCAAATATATGCAATTATTAAAGTAGATCACTTCAATCAGGAAATGTGGCAAGTATCAAGAAACATTTTTCAGTACAGAAATGACTGCTGCAACAACACCTATTTATACTGCAAAATAGATAGCTCCTGTCCTAACCTATGCCTGCTGCTTAGAAATCATACCACGTTTCCCAGGGTACCCCTCCCCCAGTTGTGAGTACTGACACTACAAAGAGGAAACAAATTAATATGTTGTGATTAAGCACACCAGAGGTTTTCTGTCATGACCCATATAATTAAATATCATCCCCACTATAAAGCTCTATTCCAGTACTGTACACCTTATCTTGCCCTTAAGACTGTAAAACCTCTCCTGTAACTCTTCAGCCTTGTTTTAAAAGTTCACTTTGTCCTGCCACAAAATAGCCATTTGTCCCCTGCTTCCCCTGTGTTACCTGATGTGGTGGTTTCAAAGTTTGAATAATGAGGCTGTTACCTCTGAAACTGCAAATGATGGGTAGTATCAAAACTAGGTCTGTATTTGAAAAAGACAAGATGAAGGAATTAAAGAAAATGTAACCAAGCTGAAAATATAACTTGGGTACTGAGATTCGGTGTATAGTAAATGTCTGGGAACTAAGAAAAAGCATACTTTGTAGTTAACTCATATCAGTACACAAGACACTTCAGCCATTGTCCTGTGTTACAAGAATATCTCAAGCTATTAGTAAGTTTGAAAGGGTTTCTGCAAATGATCTTGGAACAAAACTGTGAGTTTCCTGAATCCTACCACTAACCTGTAAAAAGCACAAAGAAAACAAATCTTGCCTCTTCAAAGATATGGTGCCGCTGCTACAGAGCTTGTCCACCTCACATGCCAGAAGACCACCCACACAAAGGAGGGTATTTATCAATTCCTGTATTAACAAATGCAATAAATGCCAGATTCACCCTTTATACTAGAAAAAATGCCACTGAAACATTTGATTACTGACCTTTCACAGCCATGAAATGTGACACAGATATATCTACTTGAGCATCCACAACACCAGCGCTTGCACTGCACCCCTAAGCCAGGACACAAATCACTGAAGTAGTACAGCTGGTATGCTGAATATTCCATTTGCTCCGGCCTGCACTTGAATGAAGTCATTGAAAGCCTCCTCAGAGGGGAAATCTGCCTCAGACTAATGCAGCAACCAATTGACAGTGGCGTGATTTCTATTATTACTCCATTATCACACTGGGATCTGTGCCTAAACGAGCATACTTCCTCCCTGATGCCATTTCCTTTTATCCTGGCTCTAGTCTAAAAGCAGATCAATGGGAGTAATATATATGATGTCACTTCAATTTACAGCTACTGCCTCCCTCTCTCGTGCGCACAGATAGATCGATTCCTCCCAAAAATGGTTAAGAAATGCATGGGGAGACTCTTCTCTCAGAAAAGGGTTCTCTGCTATATTTGTCTGTGTAACCACAGCAAGGAACTGTTTACACTGAGCAAAAACAAGGGGGAAAGGAAAAAAAAAGTCACTATTCGGCACTGGAAAATGCTGGCTGAAACACAACACAAACAAGGCCCAAAACAGAATTAAAGCAATTTGACCTTTGAAAATTATACAAGTTTCAAGGTTCTAAGGCACAATATATTTCTCCCGTATTTATTTGGGAGGAGGTAGTCTCTTCCCTCCTGCCACAAAACATGAAATGTCTTTTCATTTACATTTTTACAAGATTTTCCAATGTCAAACCAAATTCCTTCCCACCTCTCTCTCAGGAAAGAAAGGGAAAACCCCACCCGAGGGTTCAATAGTGAATGGTTCCCTTCAGACAGAATTTCCTCATTAACTGCAGATAAGAAAGCACTGCTACTAGTCCAGGAGACAGGATTTACAGGGCCAAGCCATCTCTGCGCCTATACTCTGAACTGATCAAAACAAATCCCTGAATGAGTCTCACGTTATAAACTCTCCACATAGACAATTTGCCTTGAGGGCTGTTTTCTGCAGGCTGAAATTAAACAAAAAACCTTTGTAAAACAAATCTCCCCCTTCTTCAAACTGTCCAGAAAATTGTTAGCCTGAAAATTAAAGAAAACCCTATTTACTCAACAGCATTTTTAGACAGACTTTGTCATTGTTTACTTCAAACAATATTCTTCAGATGTTGTTTTCATCTGCACAGTGACTTCTTTTAAATGAAAACAAGGATTCCCACCCCTTCAGGGGCTAAAATGCACTCATATCAAGTAACATACGAATCCAATAAAAATGTCCACGCTAACAGCTGTTAACTAGCATAGTGCAATACACTACTGAAGAGAGTCTAACTCTGAAAGAACTAGTCTGCAGTTTGATTAATACGCAGTAAAAAAAAGTAATCTGCAGCTGACAAAAAAATGCTTTGAACTGGTTCGCAAAATAAAACCCATCTATGCCAGAGGCTGACAAAATTTCAGAAGTGTGTAGTGAAGCAGACTGTTCTGCTTAATTTTATTTGGGTCAGTTTGTTTATGACTTCCGTCTTCTGAAAAATCAGCTCCCCTTCGAACGTTTATAAAAGATAACTAGACCTCACTATATTTAAAAGCAAAATAAATATCTCTCTTTGTAACACATTGTCTACTTATGAACCACACTTCTATGAAATGTCTTGCCCATTGTGTGCAATTTTTCTCAGTCTCTGCTCAGACAGTTCTTTCTGTGCTTGGCAGTGCATTTTTCCGCGTCTATTTTCAAAACAAAAAAACAGGAATTATAATGGGGTTTTGCCATAGAAAAGAAATTCCTATGAACTTCGCTTCAAAAAGTCTTAGTTCAAGAAGTAAGGATCGCAACAAGTTAATCAGCACTTGATTTGTGTTACACTTCAAAATGCTGTTTCTGGGACATTTACATCTGGTATCACTTGCTTCATACTAGTAGGACATAAAAATGACACTGAGAGCAATTTATTTAATAAACAACTGCGCTTGTATTTAGTCCCAAGTTACCTTCCTCTTTATAATACCAAAATTAAGGATCTATTATTTTGTGGAGCAGATAATCTATGTCAGAAATCATTTTAAGGCCACTAACTACTCCTAAAGGTTTGATTTATTCTGGCCACGTATATGAAAATATGCTGGATGAAGGACACAAATCCCAAAGAACCACACAAAGTAAAGTATGTATACAAACAACCTGATCTCCATTGACTTTTAACACTCCTTTTCAAATGCAAGGACAGAAACTGCAGTAATCAGAGTGAAACTGTTGATAAGCAATGTTGTGGCTACAATCTAAGGTGGGCTTCTGGAGGGTTCAAAAAGGGTTTGTGCATGTGTTTGATTTTAATTATAAGTTAACCTGATGTGCAACACTAATGTGTCCACGAAGCAACAAAACTTGGGAAACTTTTTCTAGCTGAGCCACGTATTCAGCATTTTTGAAAAAGGAGTTGCTGATGGGCAAGCACTTCACAAAATGTGGCTGCTTCTTTGAGATGCCCTCCTCAAAACCTGTCCTAAATTAACATTGATTTGTCAAGTAATGTTTGCATAAACAATGCTGTACTTCCCTAAATGTCACAGACATCCAATTCAGGACAGCTCTTGGGACTACTTACGTGCTTAAACTTCATCATATTCACACAGGTTTTTGTCCAGATGCATTTAAATGCTATTTTGACACTGTACAAATCATTGCAAAAATCACATCATATTACTTGCACAAAACCGTTTGGTACTTATACATCAAACTTAGCATTTGATTTTCTTAACACTGAAAAATATTTGTAAGGTAGCATGAAAGCAAAAGCAGACAGAGAATCTGTGGGTATATATGTTAAAATACTGTGAGATGAGAACACAAGGATTTAATTTTATCAGTACTTTAAGCTGACTTTCAATGCGGGAATCAGCAGCATAAACAAAAGTTTAAAGCCGTTTCACATTCTGTGTCCGATATTCTGGTTATGCATTACCAGTAACGTTTTTAAAAGGCCAGCCATTGCTACCAGTCAGTAAAATGAAGATTTTTTCCTTAAGCTATAGTACAAAAGATTTTCCCATAATTTTCTTAATGGTGAGAAGACGCACTTATGAAGAAATTCAATGTCTGCAATCTAATACAAATGCACTGAAATGTCAGAAATTTTTAAACCTTTATGATCTAACATACTGCTGAACCAGCAAAATGAAAACCAGGTGGCTTCCACTACAGGTTCAGTCAGGTTATACAGTGCTTTCTCTCAACCATAGTTTTCTCAAAGAAATGTTTCACTGTAACTTTACCCTTGAGCATAAAATTCCCTTTTAAGCATAAAAGGCTATACATTGTCTATTCCATGCAGATTGTAATCTCTGCTATTTACTACTGTGCTTACAGCATGTGCTTCTCCTGGTTTCAAATGAAATGGCCACAGCAGGAGAAAAGTGGACATGAGAAGCCAGATTCCGCATCTGAAACCCTCCTCCACCAGACCACTACTTAGACACACTAGGAACAGAGAGCATTCCTCTGACACTAACTGAAGTTGAAGCTAGCAACAGCAAGATCTTCAGTCACCCCTTCACTCAATCTCAGAAGTTCCCAGCACTGGAGAGGCGATCAGAATATCAGCCCTGTGGTTAGTGCTCTCGAGCCACCAACCACGTGAAAGCATCTGGCACTGAGACCACCTTCTCATCTGACAGCAGACCCAACAGAGGCACTTCAGGTTCAGCAAACTGTTCATCTAATTACAAAAGATATGGCCGAAGAGAAGTCTGGTTTTATTTTCCAGACTCTTAGACTACTACAAATTAAAGGATTCATATGGAAGACCAACAAGTCTTAGTTAGCAATTGTTGGAGAGATTTCATACCCACATTGTAGCAGATGCTGAAGAGGAAGTGTTTGCCTCCTTATTTGTCCACCCAAAACACTCCAGGTCTCAGCTGCTTCAAACTACGCACTGATGTTGTGATCAATGGCAGTATAAGCCAGCTTACCTTGAATGCCCATCATCTAGACCCTCTGAAAGCAAAGAGACCTGTGAGTGTCCTCTGAGACAGTAAAAGAAAGTTGCAGACTACAGCAGACACTGAAAAGCAGTGTTTCAGTGGCCAGTCTACCAACTGTGAAATGAAGAGTTGAAGAATCGTTATCACTGTATGCTAGCCACAACCATCAGTGAGAGCACTCTCAGACACATTTCCTTTATTTGTGTGACTGTATGTACTAGAAGAAGACAGAGGGACAAAACCCTGAGAGCCAAAGAAAATTAAGTAATTTTTCCAAGCTTTGCTAGGTTGCAAATTTCTGGCCAGGTAACCTCATCACCCAGCACTGAAAGTGTCAAACCCTATCTCTAGAAACTACCCTGGGCAGTTAAACTACCTCTTCAGTCCACAATCATTGCAACAGAACTGACAAAGGGCTAGACTTAAGAAGTATCTTGTTTTTCCTTGAGAAATTGGCATGCACATGGAAATTTCTGGAACAGAAATTTGTTCTACTTCTGCCTACCAATGCAGGACCCAGTCAATGCCCAGAGTTCATCTAGGATTGTGATCTTTATGGATCACAGGAATTCACTAAGATTTTCCCAACTCTCTTACAGTGTGGTCAGATCTTGTGGAGATCATGACTTTTTCCCCAGAGCATGTTCCTTTCTGGTAAGTCAAGCACAAAGGTACTATATCTGCCCCAAACAGCCGGCATCATTCAGAGAAAGAACCTGAAGAAGGAGAGAGACAAGAACTTTCTTTCTTTCTCCTCTAACCTTTCATCAGCCTTGCTGCTGCTGAAAAAAGTCGTATCAGTTCCACTTACCTCATGGCTGCAAATTACCACACCACTTCACCAGGGAGGGCTAGCCAAGGTTCATCTAATGCCACAAGCCTTCCTGGAGGAAAGGACTAAAGCACAGATGTGAAACTGCACTTCCATCACTTGACCCTTTACTCCTGGAATCTACAAGAATCAACTCTTTTCTACCTTTTTTGATTTCAGAACACCAGGTGTTGAATGATTTCATGTATAATTATGTTAGCTGTCTTTTAACATTTGTAGATCAGCTGCATTTTCCAGACCTCAGCTAGCAATATTTTCTTCCGACCTGAATCTGGCTCTGATGCATTGTGTGTCTAACACAGCCTGTGCATACTCACAACAGTTTTTCCAATGCACCACATCCATTTGACCCTTTGTTAGGGTTTTTTTGTTGTTTGTTTTTTTGTTGGGTTTACACATTCTCCATGCAGTTCTCCATGCAGAGCACAGACATCTTGAAAGGGAGCCTTAACTTTTTAATGTTTTAATGGGCTGATCTAAAACTTGCACTGTGAACTTAGGACTAGTCATAAGCGCCAACATCTTTCACTCCAGATGCATGGCAAGTTTCTCAGTTTTGCCTCCTCTAGTACAAATACATGTACTTAAGCGGGGGGGGGAGAGTGCAACCTTTTCTCCCTCCCAAGAAACCCTTTCTGAAACAAAACACTCCACTGCACACAGCTCTCTCCAGGGGGAGAGGATGAGACAATAAACAACACATGACAGATGTTAGTTCATTGCTTAATGCACTTGTGGACGCTACTCAGATCCTATGGCGATGAGTGTGGCATGGAATAGAACAAGCGTATCCCATTACTTTTTATTCCTGATTTAAAAAATATGGATGAGATTTTATTTAAAACTGTTGCGGAAGACAATTACCATTGGGGAAAAAAAACCCCAAGCCTTTAAAAGATGTGAGGACAAGTGGATGAGTGTTGCATGACACCCTTATTATGCCCAGTGCTATTTAAAAAGATGCTATAGTTATTAGCAAGGATCTAGCTGCCACATCTTCTCTTTTAAAATCCTATATAGGAGCATTAAAACTAACCATAAAAATAAATCCAAGCTGAAACTTGCTGGACATGAACTTTTCCAAACTGCATTTTGACATATGGATTTTAAGCTTGAAGGAGTGCAAGAAATTGAGTGCCTTGAGACAGGATTTGCACACCATTAATGTGTGAAGGAGCAGGACTTCTTAAAAAAAACGCAATGAAAACAAAACAGCAAACCAAACCCTAAAAGTCAGTTGAAGTACTGATGTTTTCAGAAGTAATTACCAAATGAAATGTGACAAAAGTGCTACATTCTGCTTGTTTCTCAGATAAGACGTTCTGTAATGCCAAGGAAGAGATGTTAATTATTAAAAGGGAGCAGGAGTTATCATGTGTATTGACCAGTACTTCCACATACAGACACAACATTGATAATTACTTTTAGATCCAGATAATGGATTTGTTTCTTGACTCATAGCTACAGCTTCATGTGGAAACAACTCCATTCAATTTAATAGAATTACATCAAAACACTGGGTTCTGAAGAGCTCTCATGAAAAAACAAAAATTAGTGCTTTCTTGTGATTATAGAAATGCATGCTGGTTTTGTGACAATGCAAGTGACAGAAACAGCAAAAAAAATATTTTAGACCCATTAAGAAACTACTATACTGATGAAGGAGTATGAACAAAATACATGACAATTAAGGCACAAACTCCCTTAGAAATTCATTTTCAAAGTTGGGGTAAAACTAGAGGCTTTAAGTATATTAATTTCCTTATAAAATAGTGATAAATGTAATTTATTATGCTCATTTGTAATACTGGTATATGCACATAAGCATACAAAGATACGCTCACATAATAACTCACGGATAAGTTTTTCTCCAAACCCCTCTTTCTTAATAATAAGTCCCACAATTTTTTAAAAATTTTGGTGGTGGTGGGTTTTTGTTTTTGTTTTTATCTGTCTGTAAGGAAGATTCAACAAGTTGCTTAGAAGACCTTAATTTCATACCCCCTCTCCCTCAGGTTTATGTGTCACATCCCAGAGTACCTAGAATCATTTAACATATTTATATAAAATGCAGGTACTTGCAACTTCATTTCCAGAAGCAGGCAGACAGGCAAGTATTCTTGCTGAAATGGAAGAGAGTTCTAGGTTCTTCATTTTCAAATGGAGATTTGCTACAATCTTTTCTATCAATCATTTACTACAACCTTCATTTTTAAAGATATTTGAAAATTTCCAGTGCTTTGCAAATGACTGAGGAAGCAAAGGGTAAAGCAGTTGTTGCAGATAAATAAAAACAAATCCTAAACCAAAACCCCCACTCTGAAGTTGTTATTTATGTTTATTCTATAAATATGTAAAGAAATGATTCCATTTACTGTTGTCCATTTCCATACTATTTTCCCATAGCAAAAGGATCGAACGTATGTAAAGCAGAGCACACGCCATATGCCACTCCTGACCCATGCACTTTTGGGTTCCACACCAGCCATTTCTTGTCCTGCTTAACTCAGACCTTTTTAGGTGGCCCTGGAGGAACCACTGTGGGCCACAGTAGGACTTCCTGGTAAGCTGGCATCAAGCACATCTGCGATCAATAGCAGTGGAGCCTATCCTCTACAAAACAGCATTTACTTATTTATTTCGAAGGCTGCATGCTACTTAACTTATCCCTCTTCAGGAAAGGAGGACAGGAGAAAATATCAACCTCCAGGAAGGATACGTGGAAAATTTGCTGACCTATGGCCTCATTCCATACTCCTTATGGAAGAAGAGCTCCCACTGACTTCAAGGGAATATTTACTCGCATAAGGAGAACAAGAGCAGCATTTAATCACTGAAGTTGCATACAAATGTGAAAATAATCAAGCAGATAATGCCAGGGAGCAGTGGGGTGACTGTGCAGCAGTGAAGTATTATTTATATACAAATGGCTGGATAACCCCTAAGTTGAGTGCTTCAACAGTAATTCATAATCTTATCTACTAATGGAAATAGCTGACTGCAACTTTAGCGAGAACCTACAGTGCTGTGCACAGCAACAGAACCAAGTTATTTACAGGAAAAGTTTAAACAATGCAGTTCCACAACTAATTTAAGAAATTGCTTGGTAACATAATTTAAACCTAATTGAAGGTAAGCAATGAATGCTTTTCAACACTGAAATGCAACCCATTCCACAGTACAAGCAAATTACGTGCTCAGTATGGATCTTGCTCTCAAGAAGCAAAGGCAAGTGCCACTCCATCAGCTCCTTCCGCCTAGTGAAATCAATCTCTAGAAGTTTCATTTCAGATTTGTGTATGCTGCTGTGGCTAAAAGAGTCCTGAAGTTTCCATTATGAACTGCAATTCTCAGGTGTTTATAACTTAACTATAAAAATTCCCTCCAGCAAGAAACTTGGCATTAAAGTTCTCAGCCCGTAAGAGATATAAAAAAGATTACTTTCACTATTATTTTTCCAGATAAAATGTCCAAGGCAGTTCCCTGATTTAAAACAAGTGTGTCTATCACCTAACTTCTACTTTTTAGGAATGAGAATTTAACAATTCATTAATCTAGGATGAGTGTAATGACATTTGCAATGCTTTGAAATTAGGACAGCTATGGTAACAAACAATGAATAGCTATGGCTACTTTAATGAGTAAATATTTTCCACTGGAAAATTAACCCTTCATAGCTCCACCTTAAATAACATAAAAGAAAATGATAACACTTTTTTCTTTTTTTTCAAACTAGGCAGTAGAGATTTAGTTTGCTGTGTGGTTTTCTTGCCCATGCTTAAAAGCAATCCCCTGAATATGTCTCTCAAAATCCTGGACACATCATCACCTACTCCAGCAAAACCCCAAGACAACTGCAGTTTATGGGCACAATGGTGCAAACACTTAAGTGTAATTAACTTTGCGTGCATGATTACTTCCACTGAAAGGACCAGCACCCTACACATACTCACAAGTTTACAGCATTGGGCTCTCTTAAATGTCCCTTTTTAAAAAGGATATTACAGGGTTTAATAAATGAATAGCAAATTCACACTGTAGAATTTCGCAGCAACAGTACTGTTATTGTTTTTTTCAAACTAGCTCAAGACATGAGGATTCTATATTATATTATACAGGCTCACACAGCAATTTCTGTTATATGCTGCTTACTCTCTGCAGAATCTAATAAACTCATTAATTTGTATACAACTTCAGCCAGTCCAGTCTGAAAATACACTGAAATAAACAACATACTCTTGGAAATTTAACACTTCTTACTACCCCCTTATTTTTAAACACAGGTATCATAGTTACAACAATAAGTCGGGGTTCAAAGCAGTTTCTGTGCACCACTGACTTCAGCCTGGGAAGCTGTGCAGCACTGACTTTCAGATGTATATATGCCCACAAGTCCTCAAGAGCTGCGAACCGAACCCACTCAGCACCTCCGGAGTTTGAGGACCTCACAACCATAATGCATTCATTATAGTGGCCCAAGCAAAGCAGACACCCTACACTGAGATCTCCTCCTTCTCTTTGTATTTATTTCACTGGGTGAAATAAGAGGGTTAACTCCTCTTAACAGGGTGAACTCCTGCCCACAATCAGCGTAGCTATGAATCAGTGTATCTGCTTCATTTTGCCAATTATCTTTGTCTAAATTTCAGAGAAGCCAAAAGATCCACTTCAAAGAAGGAAAAACATGCTAAACAGCCTTAGATTTCACCATTAAAAAAATTTAACCTTGAAAAAACATCCGAACAGACATGGGAAGCTGCTTACATGGGTATTAGATATATTCCCCCCTATAAACTGTTCCTAAAGAAATTGCCTGTATTTCATAAACTTCTGAAGAATACCTCACGGAACAGATACCGGCTGTGCTGTAAATGCCCAGTCTGGCACTGGCAGGTAAAACACTCCCAGCTGAGTATTACTATTTTAACGTTATGATTGAACTCTGCAACAGACCACAATTTTCTTTCATAAACACCCCTAAAACAAGTGATTCATGATAGATCTAAGTCCTTAACCACTACTAATTGCAAATGGGCAACAGAGGCAAGAAAGTGATACGAAAGGAATTTCACCGATATTCAAAACACATGCCATAACTGCTGAATTATTCCAAGAACTGGTAAGGCACATGACAAAAGAAATGCAGTATTATTGTGAAAGGGCCGAAAGACAAGGGTATACTTACTGGAAATGCAATTTCAGTTCCACTCACTTGGCAAGAGCACAAAGTCCTTTAACCTGATTATACCTTTACTTTGGTGCCTCTATAATATTCGTCTTCTCTTCAGACTAAATACACAAGCTCTTCTTCTTAATCTAAATCCAATCACAAACCAGTCCTGGACATGCTCCACCCTTGCAATTATATATTGCTCTTGGTGATCATATTCTACCTCTTTCCTTCCCTCCTCCTTTTCTGTACTGTAGCCCTTTTTATTCAATGCTCTTCTGGGAGCATTATCTCTCATCTAATAATCACATTAATTAGAAAATTTAATTTCGGCATTTAAACAACACGAAACTAGTTTTGACAAATCTTACAATTCCAGGCGCAATAACAAAAGTAAAGCCCTTTTTCATCTGCCCCTGAACAGATTTCTAAAAGACAAAAACAGGAGAAGAAATGTTACCCTCTTGCTTTCTGTAACAAGACGAGAGTGTGCATTCACCTAGAAGCTCTGTTAATTTCAGGTGCTAGTGCACTGACTTCAAGGAAATATAAGCATTAAACATATCCTTTTGCTTTAATAGCTGAAATATAAGTAGGTGCACTGAGGTTTGCCAAGGGCAGCACAGATTTCTTAATCTACAGCATAACTGCACTTCATTTTATATACAATTTTAATGTAAATAAAAGCATAAAAGGAAAAAGTAACAGTCAATTGAAACTGTAGTTTCTGTTAATTATGAATACTATATAATTAGCATGCTTACAGTAAATCATAAGTGCTGGTCTGCGTGATTTCACAACACCAATCTCAGCTCATAGGGAGTCTGGCCGGAATAAACAAAGCAATGGTGTTTCAGCAGGTCTGTACTATTAACAAAGCCAGTGTAAGCAGCCTTCCCATTACATACTGACCTTCTCTATTAACCTTTGTGGTCAAAAAATAGCTTGTCCAAATAGAAACAAAGTGTTTACAATGCTGATTAGTTTTGAATGTATCTGCATGGATCAAAACAATAATTATCCGTACCTTTCTGAGAGGTATCTCAAGGGAAAGAACAGGAAGGTAACAACAAAGACACTGTGATATAACAGCACGCGATTTTTTCATAAAGCTGCCGAATTCCCATACAGTGCTGAGGACACATTTTCTCTAGAAAACGTGTTTTCTCTTTTTTCAGTGCCCTTGGGATCCTTGACTATACAGTTTGAACTGAGTTGAAAAGTAAAGTGGGGTTGTGGGGAAGACAAAACCCCAAACTGCCACGACTGGCTTTTTCAGCATTTATATGGCTAAATTTATATTGCCAAGGCACTTGGAGCTTTTTGGCCTGAATACTGAAAATTATTGACTTATGCTTAGCAACCCTGCAAATGACAGCAGAAACCAAATTAAGGGCCTCTCAATGTATACAATACCTCTTCCCTATATTTATTTATTTATTTACTTAAACTCAGGTTTCTACATAGGCCAGTGGTACTGCGGTGGTACACATATGCCCTGTGTAGCATAGCATGGCTCTAAATTGCAGGGGCAGACAGCATGAGAGATTAGTTTAATCTAGATTTTTGATATGCAAAATTGCAAAAGATAGAATGGAAGCTAGCAAGTCAGGCTGCTGAGACCTCAAAATCATGGGAAAACATGCTGCTGGCTTTTAGCTAGTTATTTCTTGAATGCCTCTCTCCCTTTCCACTTATACCTGCTACTGTTTAGAGCACAAAATTGAATATTGTTGTCTGGTTTTTAAAAATGGGTTGCAGGTTATCTGTAAGAGAAAAATGTGAGCTCCATTACACTAACTTCCTTTTTCTTTTTTTACTCAATATTTATATATTGGTTTTTTCAGTTCTTTGTGACTGGATTTTCCTCTTCTTTTGGAATGTTTATTTAATGTCAGACATCTTGCTGTTTCCTCCAGACAGTTAAGTTTCTCCAGTTTGGGGGGTGTGTGTGTGTGGTTTTTTTAAAAAAAAATTACTCACACAGCAACAGGGAAGAGAAAAAAACCCAATAATAATTTTAAAAAACCCTCTCCAGGAAACTGGATTGTAAAACCACAAAATCTGGCAAAGTGACAAAGTGGGGGGGGGGATCTTACATATTTTTCACTAATGTTTTGAAGCTGACTAGATTTCAAGTTAGGCACTTAAAAAACAAAATGGAAAACAAACATGCTTTGGTTGATCGAAAGAGAGAGCTTTGACAGGGAATAAATAGAGGGGAACAAAGAAGCATGCTTGTATCACGAAATTCAACAGAAGGCAAGAAAATGCTGAAAAAAAAAGAAATCCATTGAGATGATGACATTTTCTTCCCACAGTCTTTACACATTCCACTCTTTCACCAATTTTAAAAGCCCCCATATTTTTTTCCCCCAGTATTTCAATATAACTGGAGTTGAAACTCTCTCTTGCTTCTCATTTTCCCACATTTTCCTTATTTGGCACGTGATTAGGGCCACGCACTTCCCAGGGAGACCATCACCGGAATGCAGTGTGTGGAGGCGAGGGCTGACCTGAAACACTACAAAATAAACTGCAGCCGTGAGGTGGCTACTCATGCACGCACAAGGCCACCTTCCCCAGGAGCAAGCAGGAGGCACACATGGGACATGCTGCCACTTGGCACTTCAGGCACAGAAAATATTTCTACTTCGTTTTCAAAAGCCATTCCTAAGCTACTTCTGTGCAATCCTCCTGAGCTTTATCTAAAGGCTTTTAGTGGTGGTGTTTATGTAAGGGCAACAGCCAAACATACCTGGAAACTGGGAAACACTACAAATAAATTTTTCCTACTTGTGGCTGAAACAACTAAATGCAGTTAATACACCATTCAGGGCAGAACAATCACACACAACATGATGCTACCTAGCACCTACAGAAGAATTTTGTCAAACAGTATTTTGCTGTTACTCATTTTTTACCACATTTTCATTTCTAAGTTTTAATACAAAGCAAATATGAAAGTAATTAAATGGCTATAAACAGAAGTAAAAACTGTTGTATGTTGTGCAATTAGTATGAAAAATCCACATATTTCTGTTTCTCATACAAAATACGTTCAGTATTCCACAATTAGCTTGTATTTGAACCAACGCTCAAAGCTGTGCTTAAAGTACCTTGTTATGAAAGGCAGATAGAACTAGCCTTGACTACAGTGGAACTACTATTTAATGAAAACTAAAATGAAAAAAATACTAGAAGGAAAGTCAAGCATGGAGACAACAGGCTCAATCAAGGATCTGTATTTTTCCACATTAAACTTGATGTTAATTTTCCAGCTATATTAACTTACCACATACATTTTAATAATTAAATTATATAATGTGATACTTCAATAAACATATTAGGTAAATATCACAGGCACTTTAGTTTGGCACAAGAGACCTTGGCCATGTATTTTAAATGAGTTGCATGTTCCTGATACACTGCTACTGTGAAAAAAATCCTACTGTGAATAGCCATACATTAATTTTCCCCAATTATACAAATCAGCAAATATATGGAAAAACGAATCTGCAGCACATTTTTAAAACAGATTTTATTACAGCTTGAATGGAGCAATAAGATAAGTTACTGTTCAGATAAATGTTATGTATATTTTTTGCACATTGTGCCATCATCAAAACTTGCAAATAAAACTGTGCTTTGCAGAGCAAATTACTCAGTCCTGATGTAAAGCACAGATACAGTTTTCTGACTACTTTTCTGACAGGTCTGTGTATAATAATATGCTGTTACTAGGAAAAATATAAATTTCTTACAAATCCTTTAAGAACAAGCAAGACAACATCACAAATGTTGTACATTGAATGGATACATGCAACAGTTTATGAATACTGACAGAACACATCTGACTAAACCGACTTAGGGCTAAAACTGAAACAAACTCAGAGAACCATCTTGTAACAACAGTGTTAAAGAAACAAAAATAACATAAAGGAGGACACAATCAAGTTATTTCTAACAATATTAAAATAAAAAACATTAGTGTAGTGAACATTAATAGTCACTTTATTTTTTGTTGTGCTACGCGGGCTATCTACTGCTCAAAAAGAGACTTGAACATACGTTTTAGAAACTAGGGAATCTGTGTTGCAACTGCTTTGTCATTTCTATATGTTAAGCATTTAAGACATAACAGACTTGATTTTGCAGCAGTACTTGTTGAGACAAAATTCCCAGTGATTTCAGTGAAACTCATCTGCATAAGGATTGTAGGGTGGGGCACACAGCACCTTCTGAGTAATCATTTTAACATACACACACTATGATCATTTAAATTTATTTTGACATTTTATATTCTTTGGTTGGCTTTAAACTTTCAGCACAAAGCTGAAACATGTAAACATTAAAAAGCATAACAAAAACTGCTGCAGGCAACAGCCTTGCTCAAATCTAGCAGAGGCTGAAGTTAACACATAACGTACTCCTAACCACCTTGCTCACAGCTTTTATTGTTGAGGACATCTGCACACGTGTGTCCATTCTGATTTAGGGATATCATATATATACTGATACAGGTCAAATTAATTTAATATAGGGAAAAAAAAGGTTTCAAAGTAATATACGTGTGCAACACAGTATGAAATCATGCTAACCTACACACTTATAGAATGATGAAATTCAGTACAGATGTATTTTCCAATTCATAACACAGAAGGTTTTTACAGACTAGGAGAAAGCTGCTATAGAATCTAAACCAAGAAAGCATACAACCAATGCATAAGAAGTATGTATTATCAAGGCATTTTTTGACATACGCTTTTGGTCACTGGAGATCCGTCCAAAAACTTGTTCTAGTAAGTTGACTTTAGATGTCTCTAAATAGTTTATGGAAACAATTCGTGGCCATGTAGGCAAATAGACAAATGCTAAGCCTTGGCTTCTGCAACTGGAAACAGCCAGATGTGCATGAGCAAACAGTGAAAACAGCAACTTTGAAAGGCCCTGGGTGGGAGCCTTACAATTTACACCTCAGCTATAAAATGGGAATGTAATGTATTGTTACAATAATTCATTGCATGAGAAAATTAGGGGGGTTTATTTATGCACACATTTTGAAGCCAATCCTGACACCTTTACATACCCATAGTGTGGGAATCTTGGCTTCTGAGCCACAGGAAGTATGTCCACAGTGTCTATGTTTTTCCAACTTTGTAAAAGGATGAGTGTACTTTTGGCATATGGTCCTGTATGCAAAAAAGATTTACCAAATGGAAGAGAGAGGCTTAAACATTTCCAGTGGAGTTTAAATACTCTTTTCTAGATAAACTTCCTTTCTGAAGAAATGCAACATTAAAAACAAACAAACAAAAAAAGGTAGGTAGATGAAAAGGGGCTTAGTCGCCTCTGTTCAGCTCCTACTAAAAACCCCATCCATATCACAAAAACTTCCCTCACAACTAGCAACCTTGATGGACATGGGGGTTGAGTGAGTGTAGAAATTGAATTACACCCTCTCTCCCTGTAGGTGGTCCTTATGGATCAGCATACCAGTGTGTCAGAAGTCGGCACCACTCTTGTCCCTGATGCATCTGTTCTGTGGACACAATCCTTCAGACTGCAGCTCTCTCACTATGACACTATTAAAGGGAGCTACACACCGTTTTAAAAAAAACCTCTCTTTGAAACAGTAATTTAAGATAAATGACTATTCACAATAGACATTTGCAATAGGAACTCTCATTGCAGGCTCCTACTAATCTGATTTAAGCATGATTTTGTTTCCACTCAGGAAGCTTAAATTAATTTAGCTGTTCCTGAACACTGTTACAGAAAGATAAAGTATCCAGTGGCTCACAACTGCAGTTCCTACTTCAACAGCCACATTTGCTACACAGTCATGTTATGCTGAAAATTTGTTTGCTTTAGCTACCACTACACAAGGGATTTATACTATTACACTATTATCCCATTACATTTAGTTTTTAGACTTGCACAGACTGCCAAGAGACTGAAAAGCACAAGAATTCAGACCCTTATGCGTGCTAAATTACCAGCTGCGAGAAGAGCTCTGGCATATTCCCCACACTGATGAGACTGTCATTAATGCACCCCAACACTGAGAAGTCTGATGTGATCTGATTTCCCACTATTGTCTGCTTTCTTGTTCTATAGATAATCATCAACATCATAATCGTCATCATCATCATTTTTATCATTATTATTCCATAAACTTTCAGTCCAGGAATACTTTTTAATTTTAAAAGTTGTGGTTGGTAATTAATCCTGTGCATGAAAGACATCATTTTGGTCAGTAATAACAGGCAGGACAAAAACTACGAAAAAAAATGTTAAAATGGGTAATAGTCTATGAAGCACAAACTGAAGTCTCCCATCGTTTTTCAGAGACTTGCAAAACAGTTTTTGAATAAAGGCAATTCTTCTGTTCAGCTCTTCCATAATTACATAGAGGACTCCATGAAGTTGATAAGAAAATCAACACACCTGACTCTCTTTGAAGTTTCCTAGTTCTAGGACTTTTCTTCCAGTGTCCCTTTCAAAATGAAAGGTAAATACTGACAACCAAATTAAGACAATGAATTAAGACAGCCAAAATCACTGTTCAAGGGATGCCAAATTAGATTACGAACTCACTTCAGAGGGTCACGTCTCTTCCTCTCTGCATGCCACTCCTGCTATACACATGAGGGCAGGTGTCACAAGATAACCCACAAGCAGACAGACTACTAGCATGATACAAGGAGATGCCTTGTCCTTACACAAAAATTCATGGTGTGGCTAGCATTGTTGGCACTTTTTAAAAAACAAAAATTAGATGTTTCCAGTCATCACGTTGATGTGAACAGCCATGGGGAATGCCCAAGTATCATCACCACAACCAACATCTTAAATTGAATTGCTTGCTATGCCTAGCTGATGCGACAAGGTTCTCCCTACTGTTTATTCTTTTAAACTCACAGGCTGCTATGTATGAATGGCAAGCAACCCACCCTCTCCACCTCCCATTTTCTTTACAGCTTTCTCCTTAAAGCGAAAATCCAACACACAGTTTAGGAAATATTGTAAGATGAAGCTGGCTGCACTCCTAGAAATAAAAAATTAAAGTGTCAGTAAAACCTGACGTCTCCCTGTAAATTACACCTTAAACCCCCCTAAAACAAACAGGAAAAGATAATATTACCTAATGTCTGAAAATTCAGAGAATATATTCATTCATGGAAAATACTTCTGCCAGTGAAATGAACTCAAAATTATTTCCTGTTTATTACATAGTAAACAAGATATCCTGGTACCTTTTTAACCTGTGCCTTCCTTGAAATAGTACATTATTTAACAAGGAAAGCGAACATTGATCTTGGTGCAGATAGCCTTATTAGCTAAAAAACATGCTCAACATGGCAGAACTAGACACTTGTTTCTACAGAGGCATGCTACAACAGTTGTCAGTGTGATCCCCAACCCCAACAATTCCTGATCTCAGATTAAGAAAGCTATCCAAATTCATGCTACTGAGGTGAAAACACCATATCTTCTACGGTTTCAAGTGTATTTTCAGAGAAATAACTTTATTTGCAAGTGACACATCCAGAACTCATTCATTGCTAATCTCAGTGTGCAGTTTAATCCCATGACAATCGCATCATCTTTCAGATCATTCATGCGGCCGTGACTGTAAATACATTTGCGGCCAATCCAAAACACAGACAAGATCAAAAGAACTATATAAAGGCAACCCCACCGGGGTGACATTACATGCTGCGCCTATAAAATTAAGACTACTGCTTCCACAGCCACAGCTTTCTCTCAACATCGAAGTTGTTTCAGGCTCCACCACACCGTAAGTAAACAGAAGTTTCCTTCTCAGGAAATTAAGCCACGATAATCCCAACTTTTGCTCAAAGGAAAGCAGTCATGTTGCTTTATGTCATAGCAAAAGCACTTTATTTCAAAGACAAGGAGCGGCAAAAACCTTCTGCAAGATGGAAGCATATTGTAAGACCTTCTTCTTGCACTGTATTATTCTGACAAAGGGATGGGTTTCTGCTCCCAGGAGCCAATTTCCAGGGGAGCTGGTACAGCCCTGAACCTCCCCACCCACAGCCCATGAGGGATCTCCCAGCAGAGGCACAGATCTGGTGCCTGGTATTGACATTTTGGCCAAAGTGTCAGTCCTAATCATAAATTTAAAACCGAAGCTAAGTGCCACCAGATCCTAACAGCCACACAAATAGGTAAGAGAGCTCATTAACCCTGTTAAGACACAACTTGACAACAATAGACAGACTCAAGCATAGGTAGTGAGGACACTCTCCTCTCCCAAAGGACCACATAAGGTTGAAACTTACTTAGCGCTGCATTTATAACTCCAAGCTCTGTACTATAAGCCAAACATTAAAAGTATACATTATGAAAGGAACAACTGCTGTCCTAATGGTTAAAAGAAGCCTGCATCTGTACATTTCTAAATGATCAGGTCCTTAGAGTGCTCTCTTGGAAGAAAAAAAAAAGAATATTATTTCCATAAGAATTATATTTCATATGTGCTCTTTATGTGGCTGAGGTCCTAGAGCTACTGTGTCTCCTGGATGGCTCACTTACTACCCCATTCTAGCTCCCTTTTGTTGTGGCAGGCTATTCAGTGGAAATAAAAAGCACAGTCAGCATGGTGAGGCCACATTAACTTGCTGAAAATGGGCTCAAAAGCATCCTTTTTGGATTAGTTCTATAACTGCAACTCTCATTTGACAGTAGCCAGAGACATAGGTATTAATTTAGCAACCAAGTTATTCCAGAATATGTGAAACAAAGCCCCTGTTTCTGTTAGGCCAGGCTCAGTTGCCCTTCCTGTTACTTCTGCACTGCGTACGTGAGTTATCATTATGCAACATAGAAAAGCAGAGCAAGTTCTTTAGAAGGGGCCGTCCCTTTCTACAGTCCTTTAATGCCACCGCTGAACATGGTGGTACATAACTCTGTATTATCTCTGTGTAAAGATAACCAAACGAATCTACATTTATAAAATCATTCAAATTGTAAGAAATTATAACTTGTGTCAGACACCAACCATTGATGCTATATTACTCAACTATGCCCTCAAAACACATAGCAAAAATAATTATTCAAGGGATTGTAGGTTCAGAAATGAACTGATACATCCAAATATGATCAGCAGTAGTCAACAGCACAGAGATGTTATTTTCTGCATGAGTGTTAGGCTGGGAAAAAAGCTCAATCCTGAAATACATAACAGTTTTAACCTGAAATCTGAAAAGAAAAACAACCATAGTGTTCACTTATTTTACAACACATTAAGACTACTCTGTGTGGTGTTATTTATTTTTAATGAAATACATATGATATTGAAACCAATGGTATTTATTTCAACCTCTGAAACAGAAATTTACTCCTCAGAACAGTGGTCTCACAATGACTGAGAAACATTATTCCAAGGAATGTCCACAGCTCAGAGTTTGAAATGGCTGCAACCTTTATATTTTATTTGATGACAACATCACAGGACTTTAAAAAATTAAGTTTAAAAATATAAGCAATTTTTAAATACTCAGGAACGCCTTTCCATGACTTGATCTGTCTCCAGGTTGCCTCCTGACCTTGCCACGGCACTCAAAAGACTTAGTAAGAAGCTTCAAAGAAAAGAGGAGAAACAAACAGACTTTACAGAAGTCCCCAGAAGGCAATTTTGCCTCTCCTTTACTTTTCCTTAAATAAACCCTGGTTACAAACTAGAACCGTAATTTTTAATAACCGCTTGAAAGTGGACAGAAATAGATTGCAGCCTCATGATTACATGGTGGGGAGAGAGGAAAAGAAATACTGTGAGCTACTAAGTCTGCCAATAAAACTTCGAAGCTATGGAAACCTTATAATTCTTCCTAAATTGGGTTTTATCGTTCAGTTGCTAACAGCAACTACTATTGGTTTGAATCAGCAATAAAAAAGCAGGCATCTGGCCCACTGCAGCTGCCACTTTGACACAAAATAATGCAGAGGTAATGTATATTTTCATACTGACCAGTCTAAATACATAAAAAAGAACAATAATACTCATTTGATGCTGCAGCCATCTCCTGATAGAATAACTTTCCATATCATGAGTCCAACACAAATGCAGAGAGAATTACACCACCTGGTTGCGTTGCTATCTCTCACTGACAACCATACAACCAGAGGATCATCAAGCTTTTGAGGTTCTGGGTGGGCACAAGGACCAACTCTATAGTGGCATCTGCTATAAATGCTGTCTCCTTGCCTTCTAAAAATGGTCATTGTACAGGGTGGGGTTTGCATCCCCTGTAACTGATGGTTTCATGTAAAAAGGAGTTTCTGCTAATGCAACTGAAACACAGCAGGAATTTTGTTTTGATGCATGATTTACTCTGTACATAAAGGATCAAGAGTTTAGGAAAAACGTGGATGAACTTTAAATTATTTAGAAGTAAAGAATTCACATCTTCCCAAAGTAGAAAACTAGTATTTTTGAAAGATGGTAAGCACAGTCCCCTCCTCTTTGTTTCTAGAACAAAACAAAATGACAGTATTCAAAGTTGCCATACTCAACTATCTAGCAAAGCAGAAGGCCCCACCTGACAACTTTTCAGTTTTATAGCAAAACTCTGCTTAGACATGATGACTTAAGATAGGGTAGCATACTTAAAGCACCAAAATCAGCAAGTTCTAAGTGTATACCAATTTCAGACTTTGAAACTAGAACAAGAAGATTCATGTACAAAGTAAAGCATGCTCTCCTCTCATCACACTCTGACCAGGGGACAGCAGCAAAACCAGAAAGAGGCAAGTCTGTTGTAGTCAACAACTGTGCATAATCTGAGCCCTGTATTTTATTTAAAAACCATCAAGTTTTGATACATAATGCAGTCAAGTGTCCATAAAGCTTATTTAACAAAGGACATTCAAGAACAAAGAGATGGTAATTTCTAGTGTCAACCTGGAAATCAACCAACCACTCCAGATGCACGAAGCTCCACTGCCAACTCTCTTGGGCCACTCTCTTTCCATGAGGTAGAATTTCAGATCCAACACCTTGCCCTATCAATTTCAAAATGAAAACCCTATTTTTAAGCAGAAACCTATTTTGCCAAAGTTCCATTTACCTGCCACTGGACTAGTCACAATTAAACACTTTACAGTGTCAGCTGAAGAGAACAGAGAACAATTTAGGTTTCTACCCTCAGGTTCCTGCGTGATCAGCTTCGGCACAAAAAAAATCCATCCATTAATACAGAAAGAGTAGAGTGGAATAGGAAAACGCTGGTGGTTTTTATCAGCCCAAACAACAATGAAAGATACGGAAGACTTTTTTTTTTCTCTTTTCTTTTTGACGGAGGGGCAAGAGACCAGACTGAGGAGGCTGCTATGTTTGGAGCAAGAAGAACTCTGAAGGATAGGATAAATTGGAAGTTTTTTCCCCAAAGTCATTGCTGATAGTATCATTGACATAAAACTTCATTTTGTGTCAGTAGCATAGAGAGGAACAAAGAAATAATTCAGAAATAGGTCTTCATGCTTTGACATCAAAACAGAGCTGGAACTATGAAACACAGCTTAACAGTCAGGCTCTGGACAGGAGTTTTCTCCAGTGCTTAATTCTGAATATGTTGGTATTCAAAGCACACTTTCCACACCCTGTTTTACAGACCTTCCCTATGCAAAAAGAGGTTTGAAGTAATACACATTAGTCAAACCATAACATAATACATAGAAGAAAGAAACAGCCATATAATACAGTGTGTAGTATTGGGCTGTTCAGCCTATGGGGCAACACAGTATCTATTCTCACATGAATAATTAAAATATAAAAAACCTTAGGCATTTTTTAAAACAGTTCTAGGGTGGTACTTGCAAAGTGATCAGTAATAACACTACATTTTCTTCTTTTCACCTTCACACAACATAATCTCAAGAAAAAAGCTTGCAAATGGTTCACCTACAATTAAGATCCATTTCTGGTAGGCATCACTACTCGCTGACTGCTCATTTCACAGAGCATCTGGTATGTTTTGTCACAGCAGAAAAGTACACCAAAAATGAGTAAATTAAAATAACCTGTTGAACAGCCTTTGATCAGTACTGAACTCACTGCTTCAGCACAGACCCCATGTGCTGCCATGACCAAAGCACTCCGACTTTAAGATCAAAGTGCACTATTAGAGGTAGTTTAACAATTGTTTAAAAAAAAAAAAAAAGAAGCAAGAAAATACTGCTGTCTTGCTACATTTTTAGGTATGAAGACAAAACCCTTCTCTCAAAATTTCACTTCCAAACAAACGTAGTGCTCCTTTCTGGTTTCCCTTGCTCCAGTGAAACCAGCTGAGAAAACGAATAGGGACAGTGGTGATTAATATGATGCTGCTGCCATGAACCCTCACCTAAGCATGGGGGAAATGGATTCTACCAACTCTTCTGCCTGGGAGAGGATGAGGTTGCATCATGCACCCCTCAGGAGAATGTCCCCAGATGGTGGATTTGGGTGCTGTGGGCACACGCATTCCCCATAGCTCCCTTGGACACCACTATGGTGAACACCACTGCTTCACTTTTATTTGGGCATTTGCTGAGGCCATGGGAGAGCTGTCATCTCATCCTGTCCAAGACCACCAGCACACTGGATCAAAGTATCATTTTCTTCATGAGTTTTCCCACTCATCA
>JANZLQ010000079.1:38388931-38414268 GCA_026212715.1 Elanus axillaris
CCCAGTAAGTTCTATCTAAAATCACAAGTCCTAAAACAACTTCTTTAGCAAAAGTTTTGGCATTTTCCCCACAGGTTTCTGCTCCAAGCTTTACTACTTAAAACATATGCTGACCATACTGGAGCAGAGTAGCACCATACTGCTTCTCTAAACCCCCCCTACAGTATGAATTAGGTAGAGTTTTATTTATGTCCCAACTTAAAGGGTGGACATTGTTGACACACATTTTACACATGTTGCAGTGATGCTGTTCTGCTATGCACATGCCAAATTCTACCACAGAGATGGCTGGCTGTCGATCCTACTTGAAGAGTTGTCTGAAGCAAGGGGTTTTTTTCTGAACATCAAAGACGCTGAGATCTTGCAACTGGACTGTGAAGTTTTGGTACACAACTAAAGCACTGCTTCAGGATAAAATAAAGAGTTATTGTTGTCTAAAAGCATCAGTTAACCTTCAGACCACAGCACAAACAGATTCTTTAGTCAGATTCTGGATCTTTATACAAAGCAAATAAAGAGTTAGCTTATATGCCAAAAAAGCTGCCAGGGAAGCCAAAGAATTGTGAAAGGAACTAAAATTAACAAAGACTGTTCTTTGCAGGAGGGATAAAGGAATAATGACAAGACTATGGAACTTCTAAGCACCACATTTTATTTCAAGATATTACATGCCTGAGCTTAAGAGACGGTGCGAACACTGAGTGTATCTCAGTATTTACCTGTCTTCCTGAAATTATTTATTTTCTGTGTTAAAATGCTCAGGGCTGTACTTTATTTCCACCTTACCCACCCCAATCCCTTCCAGTGCTGAAATCAATGTTCCATAGAAAATGGATAGAGCAGACACTTTTTAAAGCACTGTCTTCTGCCTTCTCTTCCTTTTTAGGAAACCACTGTTTTGCAGTGGAAAATTTTATGCTGTATTGAGGTGCTCTATAGGCTCAGTTCTACATTGCCTTCAGCTCCTACCAAAACAAGAATTAAGAACACTGCACAGATGCTCAGTATGAGAAAGACTTTGGATTACCTGAAAACAAAAGGGAAGCATCAACACCACTGCTACTGCTGTCAGGCTGAGCAATGTTTGAGCATTTATAATACTGGTTATAAATTTGGCATCAGTGCAAAACCAGCGTGTTTAAGATGTAGTGAACCAGGCTCACTGCACAAGGGTGTGTGTTCTGAAAAGTCTCGATGGGCACTGTGACATTTCATTTTTCCTGCTGAAATTTTTCAGAAAAGAAGAAAGGACTACATGAACATCTCCTATCCTGAAACTTAAATTTTGAGTGAAATTGTTTCACTGTGACATTGAAAAGAAATTCACAAAAGACAGATTCCTTCATATCAGATGCATTACTCTGAAGAAAAAAAATATTCATCAGAGCTATCAATACGAATTTTCAGCACTGGTCAGCAAAGCAGAGTGAGGAAGGGCATATAATTCTCAACAGCAAACAAACCAGCACACTCTCACTTTTAAAATCACAAACTAATGTCAGATCGTAGCATTTTACAGACATGAAATAAAAAGTTATTTGCTATACTTTGCATTTACCCAATGGTTCTCTCAGCTAGATAGGTCAGGCTTGTCTCACAATCCATGCCAGAGATCAAACTATCCTTTGGACAGTCACTTAATCAGATTCAACAGGAATTGAGTAAATATATCTGATTATTTTAAAATTTAGGTTCAAGATGAAATTTCTCCTATTTTACTTTCAGAGGCTATTACATATCACTCTTTCTGACATGGAAAATATTGCTGAACTACACGGTCAAAGCTGGAAATCTTCCAATGTATGATGTACCATACCATCATGTGCAACAGCTTTCCACTACAGATGCAAATACTCTGTACAACAGGACCAAGCATTACCAACGTTCTCCTGGACTCCTGCAGAGGCACTGTGTTCCCTCATTTGCAAGAAAGGGAGTCATCTATAGCCTCTTTTTTTTTTTTCCTGAGCCTGGTCTTTGAAGGACTTGCCTTCATCAGCTGGAAGAAAGTTGATCCTGTATACTGGGTAGAAAATAAGAGCAACAAAGATCACCATCACTGCATGACCTCTTGGCCTGCAAAGCAATAAAACCTACTGCACTCAGAATCTGCCAGCTGACATAACTATAGGGTGCTTCTGTGATGAATGTAAGGTTTGATTTAAAGCAGTCATTCCTCACATCTTATGTGCATATTACAAGGGAGAAGGATATTAGGACAGCTCTCCCACCCAGCTGAAAGAGAGAGGCAGAGACAAAAAAGTAAGAGAGAGAACAAAAGAAAAAGGCCAAAAGACGGCCAGACAAACAGAGGGTCAGATGGTGACTGCAAACCCCAGATCCTTGTTAAATTCCCTGTGCCTATCAGATCCTCAGAGAATGAAAGGACTGGATAAGAAGAACAAGCATAACATCTTCCTTCTGATCTTGTTCTTTTCCATTCTCTGCTATTAGCTTAATGAGTTTAATGGTTCATACTATGGAAAACCACAGTGAGGGCTGGGGGAAGCTAATCAAGCCACTTTTTTCTCTGAGTTCTGTAAGGAAACTTGGGAGGAAGATGTGTATTCACAAAAGAGCAGCCTGTAAGCTCTGACAATTTCTGAAGGTTCCTAATATGGAAAATACCGGGGGGGGGCAGAATGGAAGGATCCCGGCTGACTTGACTAGTCATTGATCTACTCTTCCTAACTGCTGCAACAGCCATGACACCCAGAGATCGGCCTATTGAAAATCAAGAGTAAAAACTTTCACAGTTGTGATGCATGCAACCACATACCAACCATATGCACAAAATACTTACAGAGAAATAATTACAACAAAATACTTAGAGAAACAGTATCTTCCTCACCCATATGATGCCAGAGAAAGATGTGAATCAGCACACTAAAAATCCTCAAACAGAGTTAATGCAATTACCAAGTATGAGAATGAAGATTTTTCTGTCCTTTGATGTTGTGCACAATGTCAAACAGAACCTGCTTCAAGGCCACTGTTGTTTCAGGTGGAAGAAGAGAGATCGGCACACGTGCTCCATCCACACAGACAAGATTGCTAGGTTCCTGCTGTGAAGGGCTCCCAGTTGCTTTACTCAAAGTCAATGAGAATGTTAGCTTGTCTCTGTCTCTTCCTCTCTTCCATCATATACCAAAGTTCATGGCAGGAAAACAGATGACGGGTAAAATTTAATAAGATTAATGTAGTAAAAGCCATGCCTAATCACGCTTTCCCCAAAAAGGAAGTTAGGTAAAACAAGCCATGCTTGTCACAGCATTTTAGCTACACAGCCGCAAACCAGATGAATCAAGAATAAATAAAAAATTAATTTGTTACATTTATACAAGTTAAAGAAATAGATTCTTTTTCATTACCAAAGTATAATTAATCTTAACTAATGATATACACACAGCACATTTAATTGACTACCGTGAACTACTAGACTATGAGAGAAGTGATGTACCTAAACAAGCTGGGAGGAGTTTACACCTGTTTTTTAAATTCCTGTGTAAGACAGTCTGAAAAATACTTCTGTCTAGCTAATAATACTATTCACATGTACTCTGTGGGAGAAGCCATGCAGCATGCTTTGCAATTTTTTCAGGAGTCTTAGTCCAGCTTTGGAGATGGCATGAGTTTTATAATGACTGAACCAACCTGGGTGGAGCTCAATACTGATTCTGTCTAAATGAATCCACATTCAGTATAACTTAACTTTTGGGGGGAAAAAAAGACAAAACCCCCAGGCTCAAATACCCTTTTCCACAGTGCTGAAAACAGCCCTCACACCATCTCAGCTGATTTTTCTTAAAATTTTATTCACAATAAACACTAGGAAACACATTACTAGCAGATTTTGCATTCCCTTCAATCCCCTTGAAAGATATTTCAACAGTTAGCCCTAGATACTTAATTGATCCAAGAACGTCAGAATGTAATCTCTACCTTTGCATTTGTCCTATCACACACGGCTTTGCCTGATCACATTATGTTACCCTGTTTGAGGGTGTGAAAAAGCAAAGCACGTGGTCAGAAAGTCTTGTTCATGAAACACTCTGCAGTGAAACAAGAGCACTGAGTTGCTAACATCACAACAAATAAAACTGTTTTCCCCTTATACAGCTTTACATGCAGTAACTGCATACTACCTAAGGCACTGGTGCAATACAAACAGTAGCAACAACACCAAGCAGTTTTGAATTATCTCCAATACTCATCTTTTTTCACAGTTCTTTATTTTTGTGCTTATGTCTATCATTCCTGAAAAAGCACTACAAAGTACAGGAAAGGATGGACAGTGAGTCTTTGAAGCTGGAAGATAAAGCCAGTAATGTATGGCCAACCAGCCCATTCAGGAGAAGAGGTCTAGAGATCATACACTGGGAATCACCACACTGTGTGTTCTTTGTGATACCCACTGAAATAGGTATTGCAGACATCTGTACTAAACACAGTTATTATGTTCAGTTATTTGTAGAAAACCTAAGGTAAGTTAGTTTGCCTAAAGGCATTCAGTTCATCAGCATCAAAAGGAGAAACTGACTCCTAGTTGCAGGTGCACCCAACATCCTACCTGTCCCTTGGACACTATGGCACAAGAATGATCAGGTTGCACGAGCAAGAGCTTCGCTTCATCATCATCGTGTAGTAGAACTGTGTTGTTCCAGAAGCATAAGAATACATGAAGTCCAGGTTTCCCCTGGATGTGTGTCCTGTGGTTGACTGTAAACTCACCTGAAGTTTATTCAGTTACTTCTGGGGCCTTTCTACAGAGAGATTCCCTGTGTCTAAAACATCACATGCTGTCTTTCAGTGGCATTATTTACTGACTCTCCTTCCTCTATCTGGCTAGTGTTTACTGTATTAGTGGTCTTTGACATCTGTCTTTCTGTCATACTTGATTTAAATAAGCCAGGTTATTAGAGAAAACATATGGGTAAACACATATACACTGAAATTAGCTTTATGTGAGCATATGTGATAGGAAACAAGACTAAAATAATCTTTGATCCTTTTAGGAGGTGAAAGACAGCATCTATAAAATCTCTGAACAGCAACTATTAATACCACAGTATCACAAGCCCAGCCCCTGCAGTAACCAAAGGAATTTCCTGGGAACTGATCAGCTTTCCTCCTCTCCTCTGAAATCAGATGGGAATGTCCTTGAAGCAAACATAGCATTGTAGGAAACAATTAAGGAAAAGGGCAAAGGGGAAGAAAGGATGACTTACATAATTTAGATAAAACATTCGGTGTAAGTGAGCTTGTGATTGCCATTCAAAGCTATGTAATGGCAGAGGACTCAATTTTTGGATCTAACCTCTTCTCTGGTAGCAGTACTGGAGGAGCATGAGGTAGGCCAGTGCCTGGACTTTAGTAGAAAGGACAGAAAAACCTGCATGGCACTAGGGTGACTTCTCAAGTCAAGTGAGGCATGAGCTACCAGCTATTCATAGTTTTACACCTCAGAGGATCTTAAGGCTGAAGAATCCAGCCTAGCCTGAACACAGACAGCAACTCAGGGGCTGTAAGATCATGCCTTGACATTGTGTATTGAGCATGCAATGCCATCGTCCCTGAAGAAAGATGAATATGGAATGTGGAAAATTATTTGGCCATTGGTATTCAGCAGCTCAGAAGAAGATAACTGGAGCAAGTCAGGCAGAATAACAGTACTACAACTGAACTAAAGCAGACTTTTCTAATAGTAAGTAAAAACAAAACCCCCAAACTGCAACGAAAAACCCCAAAACCTATGCACTGGTAATACTCAAATGGGATTCTACTAGTTCAGAAAAAACATAGTATTACTAATGCCAGTGTGCATTACAGCTTTAGGGGAAGTAGGTCCTTTTAGATTAATCTGATTTCATTCTGTAAGATTTAGGTAAAATATCTTGGCTAATGGCCAGCAGGGAGCCATCAGCAAACAGAGATTTTTGCACATGGGATCTATGAGGCCATACACACAAGTCCCCCGCTCAGGAGAAGGGAAGCTTTACAGGACTCTACACAGAGCCACCTACTTCACCGAGGACCACTGTCCTAAGGATGCAGGAACTCCATAGTTGTCACTCTGGAGCTTACACAGAGCTGCACTATTTCATCTGGAAAATGTAAAGTCCAGGGCAACCTCCAGGACACCCAGGGAAGTTCCTTCACTTTAAGTAACAACCACCATAGCAAAACAAACATGATGGCAGGAGAATTCAGAGCCACTGTCTCATCAATGGTCAGCAGAAGAAAACTTGCTAAAAACAGGAAAGGCAGATGAGATGGAGGAATTGTTAAGAAGGAAAAATGATTTGTCTCAACTGTAATCTCCACCTTTCACAGAAACCCATCTAAAGCTGTCTTAAATAAAGAACAACATCTTGTGCAGACCACTGAGCAGAAACACTCTCCCAGAAGCATGCGTATCTGGCACACAGATGTCTGATCTGGTACACATTGGACCAAACCTTTGCAGTTAACTTATCATTTTGTCTCCATTGTTACAGATGTAAAACACGAAATGTTTTTTCTATGAAAGCAAAGTACTGACCATATCTGTAAAGAACTATGAAAAGCAATCCACGCCACTAGGTGTACCTATTCCTACAGCCATACTATTGTAATGTGGAAGGACAGACTATCCTCTGTGATCCCACACTAATCTCTCTGAACTGATCTTTCTAATATTGCTAAATGATGTGTTATTTCTACACTGTGGAAGAAGATCCAAAAACTGCTGGGTGCAGCCATTCTATCTATAAATGCTGTACGGGTCTCAGAATGATTTATATTGCTTATGTCTAGCCAATGTAATTTGAAAGGCATAAACACTGAAGTTACTATTGGATTACTGGAGGAGCCCGGTCACTTTCCTGTTTATGCAACTGAATTTCTCAGTATTTTCAAGAGGGGGGAGAATTAAAAAAATAAAACAATAGCTAATGTATTTGGACACTCAACTTACTCTTCCATGACCTTTTAAAGCAGAAAATTATCTGTCATACCACTGCTAAAATATGGCATTATGAACATTTATGTAGGTAAACTAAAACAATCTCAGAACTATTGATCTTCTCTGTAAGCTGATGTAGAGCACCAAGTTCTGTATTGTTTTACACCCAATATAGTGCCATTGCACTCTTTAGATTACACAAAGTTTATACCAGTTCACAGTTTCATAAGAGAAAATGTACATACTGACATTTGCTTTAAACTAGTATAGGTTTATCTCAAGAGTACAATTGGCTTTTTGTTACATGGAATACTGTATTCTAACTTATATAAAAGTAGCTCCATTACATGAATTATAAAGCATGGCATCACTGACTCTAAATGTGACATGGCACTAAACAAAAACACTTTGTTCAAAGCAGATAGTACTTCTTGATCACAGCTGCTGGACAGACATGCTTTACTGAAGTCCCCACATTTAAACTCTGAACTCACAAGTAAACTTAAAATAGCAAAAAATAATTTTAATGGCTGGATTTGCAAACATTAATCCAGCGGCTGCATTCCCAGAACAGTAAATGTGCACATACCACTTTTGTAAAAACTTGCACTAATTTCTGCTAAACCTGAGGTCTTCAATCCTTCTTTCACACCACTTGAAAAACTGCTGGTCCTTCCATTGCAATACACTAAATGGGTACTACTGTGGACATGGGCATCACATGCCTGTGAAGAGCTTGCTTAAGGACTGAAACCCTATGAATAGTACATCGCTACAGAACTATGTTACCTAGATCTGAAATAGGAAGAGTATTAAAATGTCTGTCTTGACCAACAAAAGACAAAACAAGGTTTGGGCTAAAGGGCTTTTTTGCCCTTACTCTTTTACACCCTCTGCTTCACAGTACAGCACGCAATAGCCCCTGCCTTGTGCTTCTGTATATAGAACCCTGGTAGAAACAAAAAGGAAAATTTAAGACTGAGATTTTGACTCAAAAAACAGAATTTGTTGAATCTTGAATGAGATTATGTTTTATGAATTTTTTTACACTCCTTTTCTTCTTTTCACAAAGGTCATAATTTAAAAAAAAAAATTTATCTGCTGACATTTAAGCAGAAGGAGTTTAAATCAGGCCAAGTGGCCCATTAAAATCTAACCAAGTTACTATCAATCCATGATGAAGGAGTGCCTACTAATGATCTGTTCTATGAAACCCAACCATCAATAATTTGTATTGCTGACTGACAATGCAGTATTGGTGGATTTTCATTGTCCTGTGGATACATGCATGAAATATAAAACGCTTCAGTTTCATGACTTCCAGGAGACAAGGGTGAAGGGGAAAGGGAAAAGAGTTTAGGGCCAGAACCTAGCAAAGAGCACACTTGGCATTTTTTCTGGCATTCATCTTAAAGTTTCCTCCCTGAAGGCATGCAATGTATTGACCCAATCACTTTGGAGCGTATAAATTGGTAATACGGGGACACAAAAAAATATTTAAAAGCTTCCAGCTCCTAAAGCTTTTCAGCATTAGCTGCAGTGAGGAGCTGCAACATACTCCGTGCTCTGGCTATTTCACAGCAGAAGGGGCCAGCTTACCACAGGCTGGCCCTGGGATGCCTTCAGAGTCAGCAGGGAGAAGTGCAGGCTCTGCCCACCGCCTCCACACAGCCTTGCGCTCCTAAGGACCTGGCCTCCTTGATGATTAACCTTCAAACAATCCGAGTTGTGGGATGTCTCCCCACAGTCCTGAGGAAAGTCTGCTGCACCCCGAGCATACCTTTTGAGGAAGAGGAGTCAGGGTGTCAGCAGAGCCCGGCCCACAGCCGGCTATGTCTGCCTCCGCAGGGGCGAGCAGGGACAGCTGGCCAGGACATCAGCTGGGGAGGAAGGAAGCCTTCCATGGGTGTCGAGTACATTCACTGTAGACCGACCCACCTTTTCAGAATTAAAGCCACATCCTCTCCTGCCACAGACCCAAACGTGTGTGTGGTCTCTACTCAGGCCTAGTTACTTTGCTGAAACATTGATGGCACAGGAAAAGACATGGCTCTTACAGAGGACCAAGCAAGGACCTAAAAAGGATTAATCATGCTTTCCCAACAAGGTCAAAAAAAAAGCATTATTATCAAATTTCTTCTAAACCCCACCTCTTTTTAACTAAAAGTTACCATGAAACTGATTAAAAATTAACAATGCCATTTCTTAAAACACAGCGTTTCTGTTCGGTTTGGGGGGAGAACGCGGGAAAGCCAAATCATACACACACAGATATATACTGTGCCTTGTTTAAGAAGATAAATAAGATCTTAGGTAAAGCTTCCCTGGCCTGCAAGGAAATCAAAACTTGACTAGAGCTCTTTGTTAATCCAAATCCACTAATATGGTTACACTTCTTTAAGAAGGCTATACTTCTTGTACTGTATGTTCTTCCAGTGTTTTACTTTCACCTACACATTTTGCCTTCTCAAGCAATAGCTTCAGACTTGTATTTTTCCACTATAAACTGACAGCAACCCAAAACCTGCCTCTTAACTATTCAAGGGCATGTAGGCACAAAAAAAATATTGTCCTCCTAAGAAGGCTAGGTGTGGTATTTGAATGTTGTACATTCCTTCAGTTAATTGAAAATTATATCTCTCTTTTCAAAGGTTCAGTAAACAAATGGCTTGGCAAAAAGACATTGAGCAAAAAGCCAGGAATACCTCTTTCAAATAGCTTTTATTTCAAGTATGCCATTAGTACATACATTGATATGCAACAGAATTTCTGATGCTGTAAGCGAACGTCCTCATTTAAAAGAAGAGGAAGAATAATCAGAAAGGAAGGCACTACCAAAACCTAAGAACTCGGCAGTGAGCCAAAATGTAGTAGGTACAGCTTTACTAACTTCAATGAATCATCACAGAATTGAGAAACAGATCAATACAAAATAACAGAAGTGCCTTTCCCCATGCCTTTTTTTTTTTCTCTCCAGAAGACCCATTTGTGGCAACCATATTCATTCCCCAGGACATGTCTTGTGTACTACTGACATGCAACTGTTCCATGACACACATTTGGGGAAGTTTCTGAGGCTCTATCAGTACTATTATTATTTCATTTATTTACCGAGGTACTTATATGGAAAACAATTTTCTCTAATAGTGGTTCACAGAAACTGCATACACATTCACAGACACTACATATAGTTTCAGTAGTTCTTAAAATAATACCAAATGAATTACTCAACAGAAGTCAGCTGAACATTAAGAAAAAATGTTTATATACTGAGATATACTGACTTTGAAACAGCCTGCTTCTTCCAAACAATCAAAAAGGATAGACATATTTTTAGGGCTTTTAATATTGATTCTTAAGCCTCCTTTTTTATGCAACCACGCTACCACTATTTCTAACAAATTTCAACAGTTGCTATCAACTCCTAAAAGTAGTATCTCAGATACTTTTTATGTTGTCTTTTGTTACATTCATGGATTTGCTCCTTAAAACTTAAGGCAGTCTGCTCTTCAGTTAAAAGGGATGGAAATTTTCAGAACAGAAAAGCACACAATAGAGAAGGTTAATTTCAGCTAAGTGCTGTTGGCACAGCTGACCACATTTCACAACAACATGAATACAAAAAAATGTATTTGCATATGGCAGTAAGAACAGCCCTGCGCACTCCAGCCTGGCTCTCTCATTTGCCGTCACACAACAGGCAGGGATTGTGAACACAAATTGTTCTCCATGCTGAAATGTCAGGGCTGTCTGGTCCAAACTTCAAGCTGCAGGCATGCCTGTTTGTCTACCAGGTTGAGGAAAGAATTTTCTTAATAGTTCTGCTTTAAATGGTCAATGGGGAACACTTCCCATGATGCACTGAACACTCACAATGTCCTTTTGGCTGAGCAGCACAGTCCATCTCCCAAAACTATAGGTTTCTTAATTCATTTGGTACAAGTTCAGGAACTTGGAATAAAGTCTCTGCACTCCTGAAAGTCTGTGTCCAAATTTAATACCAGAGAAGAAAAAAAAATTAACTCTACTATTAAAAAGCAAATATGTAGTTCCACTGGCCACAACTCCAGGTAAAACTATTGCTTTTCAGAAAGGATGTGTTGCCCCCAGAGCGGGAGCAGCATATGTCCTGTTCCCTGGAGGGACTAATTCATTTCTCTGCATTACTCTTAAATGCTAGCCCACTCCTTCCAGGAGCTGCCATGCTAGTGTGATCAGATTAAATGGGATTTTTATTCACAGTCACAAGGCTCCTCACTGCTCTCTGATCTCAGCACAGAAGGTCAACTGCATAAATACCGGGCAACTGAAACTGCACAGTTATGACCAGACATCCTGTTTGCTGTGAATTCTATTTTTAATACTTTTATGATGGTAATAATGGGAACTCCCAGTTTTACCCTCTTGCTTTTTGTTACAATTTATCCTGCAGTTCGTTATTCCCAAACCACTTCATCAGTGTGTACAGATTCTACTTCTCACTGTCAGTTTTAAGGTGTCTTTTCCCCCTCCAAGCTCCCTGCTCCTGCATTTCAGGAGCTTTCCGACTCTTCTGAGAAGCAAAGACAGAGGTTTTCGTAAAGACTTCAAAAGTATCCCCCTGTTATCTAATCTTAAAGCACTGTAGTCAAAGAAGATTGTCACATTTGGCTTCTGTATGGGAGCCAAGACATTAGAAAGAATAAAAAACTCACAACATTTTATGCAGAAATTTCCTAACAGTGAACTAGTCAGGGGGCCATGAAGGTTGGGAATTGCTGCACACCCTCAACACCCACTGGAAGACGGGTATTCCCATTTGGGACAAAGCCTTTCTTAACAACAACAGGTACTCCTTCCCTGAAGACTTACAGTGAGGATTCCATCTAAACTCTGGTTCACCTTGTGTACTGGCTTTTCTTCAACTGTTTCTTCCTTCTCTTTGAGATAATAACAAGGCATCTCTCTCAGCCCTCTCTGTTACTTATGGAGTGACTGTAAATATTCATTCATTACTTCTTAGTGGATGCTCTGTCCTACACACTCTTAAAGCTCAGAAGCTCCTGCTGAAAGGCAATCAGCTGTCTCTTGCCCTCCCCTAGTTTCCCAACCATCATGTCAATTGACCTAGCAATGGTTTGAATTTTAAAACATCTTTTTGACTGAGCATTCACATTGCCTGGCTTATACACAACATGTTCAGTCCTTGTATCTTGCTCAGTTCAAACATATATTCCCTCCCTGTATGGACTGCAGATTTCCAGAATGAATGCTACACATTAAAAAAATGAAATAAATAAAACAAAAACCCCAGAGTAAATAGTGGAAAATGTGACTTTTTTCCTTTCTGCCTTTGAAAACTGCAAAAGGTATAAGGCTGAGAGAACTAGTATCAACTCAGAGCCTCAAATGTTGGTATGCATCTTCAAATCTATCCTATCCTTGGCTTTTGCTGAAACAATCAAAAAAAGGTTTTAAGCAATACCAACTCGTTAGCTGTTTTAGGAGCCATTCCTACTGAGAAGGCATAAGTGATGGCTTACCTCACCCAAAGCACTCAGCAACCTTTAGATACAGCTAATTTTTAGCCATTGTCAATCTTGTCCATCCTTAAATCAAGAAACAAAAGGCTTTATATAGCCACTGTTCTCCCCAGAAACCCAGTCCAGTTATCAGACTGTCAGCATAATGTCAACACATTTAATCTGGGTAAACAATTAAGAGTTGCTCTATTGCCATTTGGGTAAAAAAACCCCAAACTATGCTGGAGCAGCCTACTTTGTAACAGAAAGGCCTACTTCAAAAGCACTAGTCCTCAGAAGATGACTGCACCTTCCTTTAGCATCCAAAATGACGGGGCAAGCTATTGGATGGAGCTGAAGTATGTTCTGTTTTTTTTGGCCACATGTAATCCTCACTTCCAAATTATGATCCAGTTTTTATTGCAGATTAATTGAAGATACATTCATGAGGTGTCATTCATATTTGAGCTAAAATGAAACCATCACTTTTGTAACATAACTTCATGTTTTAGCTTTTTCTGTGCATTCAAAAACACTTAAAATCCCTCATAAAATTAACACAGGCACATTCACGGAGAATTGGTTCTCTGCAGTTTATATTACATGACAACATTATCTTCCACAAGAACAAATGAACAACAGTACAAAAACGAAAGAAGGACAAGTTTATCACTAGTAGCACAGACTTGCTCTGTACAGAGAGATGCATTCACTTTCCATTTATTCAATTAAAAAGAACAAAACAAGCAGATGTCAACCTTTTATCTTCCTTTTTTCATAGGCAAACCAGAAAACACAAAAGAGCATAACAGAGGTTTAAATCAGGTACTGGACAGGTATTCATTAGGGTACTGTATCTATAAATATTCTCTGGTTAGAAATGGATTTTCAACCTCATGATAGCCTTTTTTTGCAAAGGGAGAAAATAAGAGGTTGCTGAAACGCAACTCTTCCCTACATAGTAATGAGGAAAATGAGGGTAGGGAACATGGTAAGAAACCAATGTGAAAATGCAGGCAGATGGGATATGATGCAAGACAGGATATGGAAACAAACGAACAAAAAAAGGACTCCATTTGCTATGCGGTACTCTGGAGAGACTGACTTAACGATGGTGTCACTCTGCCTTTCATTTCCCTCTAAGCACTCAGTGCTGCTAAACCTGGCACCAGCAAGGGAATAATCCAGCAGGAACTGTGGAGAAGACTCAAGTGTAGATGGGTGACTGACTTCCAGAATTTTTAACATTGTTTTCTCTAGTCACACAAACTTGTCAAGTATATGGTTATTTCCAAAGCATAGCACAATTCGGAGTTGAAAAAAACCACCCTGTGGTGTGGTGATGGGTCATTTAAAAGTTTAACAGAAATTTCTGCCTGAGGTAGCAGAAGACAACATTTATTTCATAGTTCTCATTCATAATATAACCTGAAATACTGGCAGCAATAGCTGCAGCAACCTGCCATTAAGAATCACAGCAATACAGATATAAAGCAGGCCACGGAAACAAAGGGGAAGTCCATTTAGCCACTGCTGCATCACCAAAGATATTTGCTAAAGTACTTAAAAAATACAACTGAAGTCTAAACAGACACCCCCCCAAACCCCAAAATGTTGTCTAGTTGAAATACATAGGATAGTTGTATGAAGCTTCAGGTGTTTAGAAAAAAGGGGGAAGCCCTTTTTGGGGCAGGGAGGGGGGAATCCTCAAACAAAGGAAACTTGGGCAAAGAAGTTTGAGGGGCTTGTTTTTTATTTTTAAGATTTAAAAACTTTTTATCTATGTCCCTTCAAGTCCCATAAATAAGAATCTTTTGTATATATTTTTGACCCAACAAAGAAAACATACATCAAAACAATTTGCATCCCAGTTGCCTGTTCTGTCAGTCACATGCTTTATAAAAACTTCAAATAATTCTTGTCTTGTAACCATGCCTAATTTAATATGAAAGTCAGAATTTCAGCTCAAACCCTCAGGGGAACTCAGCTGGATTTACTGTTAAATCTTTGGCAGTGCTTTGGAAAGAGTCTGCATTGCAAAACACCCAACCAGTCCACTCTTAACTAAGCCAAGATGGCAATAAATTCAATAAAATGGAAAAAAAGCCACTTGCACTATATACTAGCTTCCAGAATATGGAGGATATCCTTGTAAGGGCATCTTTAACTTGACATACCCTCCATATATCTTTTCATTCCCATCCCGCATCTCCTAACATTAAAATCAAATGCAACATAATTAAGTAGCCAAATTCTCCTTACCTGTAACTTAAAGCAACTTTACTTCTATGTCCAGTTTTGGAGTGTTTTACAAGCCAACACTGGGGCTATTTGTAATATTCCCACAGGAAAACAGAAGCCTCCCCAGTGGAAAATGCAGGTACTGGACGAGAAGGGAGAACACAAACAGAAAATCTTGAGCTTCAACTTTGCTTCTACAGTTCCTTTCCTATGCCTACCTAGCTCTCCTCAGCCAACATACAAGTAGGAATGAGCATTACAAAATGTCAAGGATACTATTTGTGTTGATAACACTTCATGGCTTGGTCACTTCCCATTTTGTAACTTACACATTTATAAAAACTGTAAATATAATTAGAATCACAATAATGAAAGTGATGGTATATTGATCCAACTTCTCTCACTTTCCATTTTTTTCTCTGTGTAATTAATATTGGGTTATTTGGTTTTTTTTTTTAAATCTGTAGGTGAGTAATCCAGAGTTTATGTTTCTGTGTCCATAATCAGGTTTTCATAAAATTTAATGGATACAATGTTATGGCCAACTAAAACTCACATAATGGTCTTCAAAAGTAACTCTTTTCCTTAGCAATTTGTTGAGTCACAGGGGATTTTTATTCTGTCATGAAAAGACATTTTTACAACATTTTAATCATTTGGCTTATTCTAAGGTTTAAGGGTAATAAAAACATTCAGGTGAAGATGACTTAGGAGGAGATAAGCTGAAAAACACTAGCTTTTTATTGATGAAAGGAATACAGTCAAACACTGGCTAACATATGCTTTGGAAACATCAAGTTGTATTGCAAGACAAGTATGGGTAAGATACTGAAAAGCTGATGTCTGGCACAAAGAATAATTAACATTTCACTTGCCTTACTTGAAACCATCAGTCATTGCTCTGACACCAGCAACAACAAACAGGAACTCATGAAATCTAACAGTCACTACATCTACCAATCTCAGTAAGTTTTACAAATATTAACATGGCATCACAAAACACTTAGCTATGTATATTTTCACATTACAAAGATGCAGAACTTGAATCTGCTTACCCTCTCTACATAGCACAGCTTATGTGTGTGGTAGAAGAAAGGATAGTAAGTTTCAGTAATTCTGCAGCCTACACGTGTTTAAGACAACATCTCTGTAGAAGGTTCACATTTTAATGCTGGAAATGGAATGAGGAGCAATGGTAGGGGTTACAGAAAGACACCGATGCGCTCAATTTCTCTTTAGTTTAAAAAGAGGGACACTTTGATTAAAGTGGCAGCTTCTATGCCATGACCTAGGTGTAAGGATGCATTGGGGCCTACAGCTCACTTCTCAGCTGAATGCTCAGATGGGAAACAAGCAGGATGTAAGCTAAGAAGGAAACCAGAATTCCTGACTCCTAATTGCTCAGCCATCCTTCTGTCACAACAAATGTGATGTCATAAAGACAACACAATTATGGGGCAAGACAGTAATCTTTTAGACATGATCATCTCACTAGACTGCAATAAATCAAACCACCTACTGTGATTTAGACCCACAATGAGAAGAATCACGGATACATTGGGGAGCACTTACTTCTATACCCACACAGGTCAAGTATGACAATCCAATATAAAATGAATTTTCTGAGCACTTTCTTTAAAAAAAATCAGACACCCAAAAGAAAGCAAAAAATTGCAAGCATATGGCACTATGGAAGAGTAAACAATATTGCTTTCAGGCCCAGCCAAGGGATTACTGTTACATGAGGAAATCAAGGTTGACTTTTAAAAATCTAAAAATAATTCTAAGAATGCTTCCTGTCTCAATGCTCTGGACAAGAGAAAACAAATGAAAAGACTTAGTGTCTACACGCCATCGAGGTCATTGGTATTACACAACCTCCCCTTTTAAAAACACTTCAAACAAATTCCTATACAGGACTTTCACAGGCTTTAACTGATTAAAAACAAGTGCAAGATATGAAATACACCCTGGAAGTACAAAATGGCTTGTTTTCAGAAAAAGTCCCTGTGTCCCTGACAAACTGTAAGAGAATCTGATAGTCTGACCAAATACTTTTAATTAAATAGAACTCATTAAATATTTACTTACATGCCATTTTGTACCAGAAAGCTAGATCACTACACAGGACATTGACACAAGATACCTAACTCTGCATTTCTGTCTTACATGGCTGCAAAGCAACACACTCCATTAGGATAAGTATATCTCTATAGCAAAGAATTATACATGCAATTGTTCTTTATCATAGGTTCCAGCTCTGCACTACCTCCAGTTTAATAAGACAGGAGCAGACTTGTCCATCATACCTCCTTCTATGCTGTGCAGACACAACACAGGCACATTTCTGGCTGCTAAACTAAGTATCATGCTGCCAACGTCCTATCATACCATGTCTGAAAGTTTTATAATTGAAACTATTTGCACTGAAAAAATATGATTTAGCAAGCTTCTATTAATTATTCTACTCTCCCTTTGTGTGAAAAGATACAGGATTGCATATACTCATTTAGACAGTCAAAGATGAAAAGGTCAATAGCTGTCCATTAAGCTTAACCTTAAAAAATCACTCAAAGCTAACATTTACATTTGATACTCATAATCAGAAACCACTAATTGTAGCCTTAATTCATTACTAGAAATTATGTTATATTGCAATACAGAGAGAGGTAAAACGGATCCTCCCATGCTCAAGTTCATCTTTTCAGTGATACTGCCATATGCACTGGGCCTTTCATGGTATTACTGGGGAGATGAAGTCATAGCACTTAGCTTCAGTTCCCATCTCTGCTACAGGTTAAAATATCACCAACTTGTCCGTACTTGGGCACACAGGCCACTAATTGCTTCATGGAAAATTGTGTGGCTTAATTCTTTGGTATTTATAACACAGAGAGCCCTCAGGTCAAGGTTTGTGTTAGGACACCAAGCTCAAAGACTGCAGTCCATTTCATTGCCCTGCCCAACTTTCTTAGGTATCTTTGGACAAGCTACCTAGCATCTCCATGCCTTGCTTTATTACAATCTGTAAAATCAGATAAACATTCTAATTTCAATTCCAAAGGACAGAGGATTTTAAGAGAGACATTACATGTTTTTGAAGTATCTCATACAATGCTAATGAAGTCCTTACATTAAAAAAAAAGCACTTTGCAATCATTTGGTAGAAGACAATTTGTAAACACACAGTTGCATTAAAACTGTATCTTCACACTACTAGGTAGTATGTTCTGAGACGTCTAGAATCTCTCAGCTACTTTTATACATCTCAATCCTGCAACTTAGACCTGCTGTAAAATTATGAGCAATGCATGGAATACAGAAAAGCATTATGTTGTCATGTATGTTTCCCCTCCTGTGCTGATAAACAAGCATGGTAGTTTTACAAAGAAGAACAAATTATTATTTCCTTAAAAAATATTACAGATGTTACAAAATAAGAGGGTGTATTAGAATAAAAATATGGTTTATTAATTACTTTGACTGGAAAAAGTTTTTAAATGCATCTTCTGTTCACACATCCACATCTATAAAACCAGGTAAGCTGAAATCACTTCCCCTGGCTTCCTAGTCTCTTCAAGCAACCACTTCTCTTAAATATGAATGCCTGTGTTCCTTGTGCTCCACAAAAGAGAGAATTCAAAACATTTTGCTTCCTTCTATTTCTTAATAAGCATTTGAAAACCTAAGAGGCTTACTCTGGGTAACACCTGTTGTTAAAAACCAGGCTGTATATATCAAGCCACAATGAAAGTAAATTTGGGTGATAAACTTAGAATTCCATCTCATGGGTTTCTCACACTATAAACTGGCATGCACTCGGAAGGGCACCTACTTTTACTTTAAAAAGCAAAATAGGGGAGAGGAAATTGCAGGACATAGAAGAAAATTGAGCTTAAGACAAATTAATTCTACAATTATCCTCTCTCAAATATTATCTGCACCCCACAATGGTTTCATCTATGCTGTAAGATACATTAAAAAAAAAAATTCACACTACATGTCACAGTAAAAAGCACTCTGGGCAATTAGGAGAAGTCAAATCTCCTTTTCAGTCAGAAAGTGATCGCTTGGGAAGAAGATCTTGAGGATGAATGACTAAGGCCTGGTTCAGCAAAGCATTTAAATATATGAGTAGCTTCACCAAATTTGTCAGAAGTACAGCCAGAACAGAGAAATCTCTTGAATTTAAACAAAAACAAGACAACTATAGTTACTGCAGAACTGGCACTAAGCTGGTCATCTTTTCTTTGAAATAAACACGATGGAAACATTGAGCATGGAAACATTTAATACTCTCTAGCTTTATTTAATTTCCTCTTGCAATATGGGTGAGAGAACATTAGCAAGATACTCATCAGTCTTCCAAGCTAAGTCCTAAACCCCTTTATTATCATGGAATTTGTGTTAGGAGTGAAGGAAACTGACTGCAAGGCAAATTCATTATGTGGGTGTTCACCACATTTGGAGCATGTAACCTGAAGAGTACATAGGATATAGTTCATAAAACCAAAACGTTAAATTCTGTAAGAAGCAAAAGTAATGAAATCCAATTTCTTAGGAACTTGTGTCTCATGACCAATCTGACTCATAGGCTTAAAGTGTCAACAAAAACGTTTCCTGTGGTTGGGACACCCCTCATGCGTCTGTTAGGATTCCCAGAAATGATGAGGCTTACACTTCTGCCTTGCCTTTATGTGGGCTTTCCCCAGAGCACCTCTCAGAGGAAAATGGCATACGTAGAGCACTAACAAGTTTCACTGAAAATGCCCAATAGATGCCTAAATTAAAGGCAGAAAAGGGAAGAAGACACATACAGAACAAAGTAACTGCCTAAAATTGTTTCCCATAAGCAATTTTTCTAGATAAAAATGAAAGCTTTTCTTGAAAAATGACTGTTAACTAGAACAGCTGCACAGGAGGACAGTAAATTTCTTGTACTTACTGTGTTAAGCAAATTGTCAGTGGCAATTATTTGTGAATCAAAACTGGGGAAAATTAAAGGATCAATACCCTGTGCTTCAAGAATGCTGTTCAGATATGAAGACTGCCTGGGTGGAGCTCAATGTAGGACAGGAACTTCGCTTAAGAGTACAAATAGAAAAGGGAAATATTTTCTGTTAACTCATTCATAGTGAGACTGCAGTCCCAATAAACCAACAGGTACTGGAGATCTTGTGTCTTGTATCTATCTCATTAGATCAAAAATGTTTTCTCTATGTATATAGCATAAATATATAGAGAGATATTTATATGGCATAAATATCCTGTGCTATATATCATATGCTAACGTAGAGATACTGTAGTCTAGTTTCAAATGTTGGTTTCACAACTATAGGTTGTATAGGTATAGGTTTCACAAAACCTGTAAATGAAGCATCTGATGAGAGGAACTAGACAATTGTGAGTAGTCACTCAATTTGTGCCCACAAGAAAAGTACCATAAAATATATGCCGCACAGACCAAATGAGTACAATTTATACACCTTTAAGAATCCAATCCTGTCTGTTTAATTAAAGCAACAAAGAATGTATTTGCTTTAAACAGTGAGCTACCTTCCTGCTCTAAAAGAGCTTCTTGGGAGGCTGGAAGGGGAGGAGAGGATAACACTATTGTAAGTTGTACCCATGACTGCTTTTAGTACTATGGCCATCAAAAAGCAGCTTAAGAACTACCAAAATCTTTTTAACTGGTTTTGTAAAAGCTTCTTTACTCAAAAATTTCTTTAAATAACAATGTCCATACTTACAGTCCTATACGTGTGCTTTTGTTATACAGTCTGTGAACATACTCTAAACTGAAAAAATACAGAGCATGAGGACAATAGCTAAGGTTGGTCATCAAAAAATTGTTAAGCCTATTTCTGACAATGCATAATACATGTAAGACTGAAATATAACACATGTAAGAATGAAATAAAGTACGCATTTGAGCCTGCAGACCATTAAACCTCTTTTGGAGTCATCACTGTCATTCACATCAAGAAGAACTCAGGGACATCTAAATCAAGTGGATTATTCAGCTGCCATGCACAAGTGTATATTCTCAACTAGTAAAAAATCCATAGGAAATTCTGTGGAAGAACAGTTATGGAGTGTTTGAATGCAGTGTACCACTTTTTTTCCAAATGTAATAAGTTGCTGCAGTTGCAAATGCCCTGAAAGGGACAGCTTCTTTCTGCTCCCAGAACTCACTACATGACCACTCAGAATTCACTGCATAAACACTGGTGGGGGCAGATATTTGACAAGTATTAAAAAGGATCAAATGCTTTTTGTTTTTCCGTTATTTTGGAAAGAATAAAACTGTTCTCACATTTTCCATTTCCTGTTTTTTTAAAGACAAAAGGTATTTGTAAGCTAAGGTACAAAGGAGCACATTTCAACCACCAAAAATAGGGCTTTATAACTAGAAGCAACAGCTGACTGAAAAGTTAGTGGCATCAGTAGATCCCAGTAATGTAATTCATCTTGTTAGTATCATATGATAACATGCACAAACATTGCCTCATTAAAATGCCTCCAGTGAGACGGACTGCCAGCTAGTGCTCCAACACAGGCATCTAACTCCTCCTACAAATCAAAAGGAAAAAACCTCTCCACTAAACCTGCCTTTTTCTTGTATTTTAAAGTGACCTTAATCTTTTGCTGCATATGATGGCTGCTGGCTTGGACTTCTATAATTAACAGTGATGTAATTTTCTGTAAACTTTAAGCTACTTCAACACATGGCCACTCTGGCCCGAGTTCTTCTAATTTAGAAATGGTCATCTCAGAGTCTGAAAGGCAGCATGTACATCATCATACACATGGTGATAAGTTCGTTCTTTGATTTTAAACTGTGGTCTGAATGTGGCCTAATAGGAACGTTCACCCTTTGACAACATAGTAATATCCATCTGGGAGACTCAATGTGAAATATACTATACAAGAACACTTCCTTGCTAAGAGAGATGGGTGCTGTTAAAAAGGAAACTAAGATCCTGACATGACACTACTGCAAGTAAGATACAGCTGATACTGGGATCAGAACTGGTCTAATTTTTTAAAAATTATTATGGCTAAGCCAAAAATTCCAATCAATTTTGTACATTTTTTACACATAGACATAGTATTTTCTTGTTCTATTAAATGTTTAAGTAAACTCTGGAGCACCACTATCCTAAAAAATAATAGGTTTTTTGAGCTGTGTAATTGTATTTTCCAAACAACCCATAAATACTGATATTTTTGCAGGGATTAAAAACAAAATGCTGTTTAGTTTTAATGGCTTGAAATTTTATTCACATGTATTCAGGGGAAAAGTTTTTAAAATCAGAGGCTCTATTTCTCAGATAGCTTAACAACATTTACTGCAATTCAGCTCTTGTGCATGAGGTTGGTACAGAATTTTCCGCCTGAATCCCTGACTGCCAAAGGAATTAAATGTTATCTGTAATCAGTGAAGGCCAGCAAATACATTTACGGGGTTCCTAGAAAGTTCCGTGAGATTAACAGAATTTGGAAGGTAAGATACAGCAAATGACTCCACTGAGGACTCTCTGAAGAATGCTTTAGGACTTCTTACCATGTTTCTTTTAGCTGCTAAGCACTATACAGTGCACAAGCTCAAGAGATGTATTTCACATTTGATCCTTGCTTTGATTTGCAGTTCAGTGGATTCAACTAAAAACATTCATTTTGAGAAACAAAAAATACATGGTAATTGAAGTTTTAAAGTAATTTTAATGCATTATATGTTAATATTGCTTTACCTGAATTAGCAGAAGCACATCATCCTGAATAAATTCCCTAGATAAATAAAAGCTCTCTTTTAGTGCATCATATTTTCTTCTCCCTACCTATTTTTTGCTGAGACTTCAAAACATTTTCTACTTGAAGTATAACACCACAACTCATTTTAATGAATTACAAGATGTGTTTCTTGTGTTCCAGTTACACTGGTAATTTGTTAAAGGATGAAAGAGTTATATAGCATTTAGCATTAGTCATACATATCACAACTGGTTTGGTTTTGGTTTTTTTTTTTTATTAGAAACTTAACAGCTATTTCAACAAAATCATTTTTGCTCAGGTTATTAACAGAGCTTAAGTACTGACAATTGTAAATTTCTGGAGTGAGAAGAATGATCAATAGCAACAACCAATGGGAAAATATCAAAGACAATCACATTTTTAGTAAACTAGCAAACAAACTTAAAACACATGAAAACAGTATTTCTGAGAAAGCAGAAGAAATTATTCTGGAAAAGCTGAATCATTCCTCAAAGTTTCAGTATAGAATCAAACTAAAACTGAAACTGACAAGTGCAATTTTGGTAATTTGCACAAATCATCTTCCTTACCCAGTATATATATATACACACACACATATTTCAGTGCTCTCCCTAACTACTCTGTACCATTGGTATCTCACCCTATGACACTTTTTCTACCACTGGAACACTTTCAAAGCAGCTTTTATGTTTTGACATTGAACTTCATGTAAAAGTAAGTTAGTCTCCTAATAAAAAGATATGTTTTCCCTCAAATTCCAGAGTGGATACAGATTGGGTGCTACAATTCCACTAGTCTCACTGAAAGATCATTTTCTTCTGCCTAACACCCAGCACTGGCATGAATGATGGAATCTTTTTTCAAGCAGACACAGTCCAGTATAACAACAAAAATAATAATAAAACGTAGCATTTCTATCACACTCTTCATAATAAAACACTAATTTTAACCACTTCTTTCCCAGCTCTGTTCTACCTTCTCTAATTTTCTCACATAAATAACATTCTGTATTGATACACACACTGATTGCTAGAAGTACTGACGAGCTAAATGACAAGAGACAGCATTAAGATTAAATGAGAGGTAAAGAATGTACAAGAATATGAAGGATGACAAAAAGCAGAAATGTGAGGCGTGAGTGTGTTTAAAGTTGTATGTGTGCATGCACACACCGTACGAAGAGTATCTACAGAGAACTATAAACAGAAAACAAGGTGAGCAAAAGATAACATAGGAAACAAAAAGTGACTGAAAGTAAATAGAAAGTAATGAACACTACTGAAGGAGATAAAGGAGAACAGAGAAATAAAAGAGGGGTGAAAAAGAAGCAGGAAAGAAAAGATTGTAGTAAAAGCTGCTAAGAAAAAATAAAGTTGTTTCAGAAGCAGAGCAGCAAAAAGGTTTGAAAGGAAAACAAAGCTCAAAGAAAAAGAAAAAAACGAGATCAGAAGCACAAAAGAACAAGAACCTTTAGTTACTTGTCTGGAAAGTCTTTCTCACCCATGGAGCTTGTTACACTGCTGTAACCCACCGTGTGTGAGTACACACAGGAGAGCAGCACCTCACCTTTCTACACAAGCTTCCCCACTGGTTCATATGCCACCTGAGCACAGTTAATGCTACCAGTTACACAGTTCTTATCCAGCACACGGTATCTTTAAATGTTCTTTAAATACATATATGCATATGTAAAGTCAGCTCCTACAAACTTAACTGTTTAGAAGGCAACTTTTTTCAAGAAGCAATTCCCCGGCAGTTGTCAGCAACCTTTCCTCCACAATTCTGTTTCACTTATTCCACACAGAGTTATCTCTCTGTCCTAGATTTTGTACTTGGATGCAGAAGCAGTTGCTTTGATTTGGCGGTGTCTCAGTATAGCAAAGTCATCCATCTTGTATTAGAAATAGGACTTCCTATCACAAAGAAAAAAAATGATAGAGGAAAATCGGACAGCACAGGCACATGAAAGTTTAGAAGCTACATTTAATAAGTTAGTGCTTGTTTTGAAAGGATAAGCAAGATCAACACAAAGCTCAGTTTTCTAGATGTAGCAAAATACATCAGTATCCTTATTTTAATTACACTTGTGATACAAGCTGGTACCAGCTCTCTGACTTCTCTGTTTACTTATTGCTCTGCTTCTCACCTCCCTCTTCTCACTCCATGGTTTTATTCCTACCTCTGCTACCTTCTTTAAGGGTGCCTTACTTTTCCATTACGTGGCTTTTCCTTTCTTATTCTCCTGTTTGTGCCCAAGAAGTACTTGAACTGCTGTATGATGCCATTTCTGCTAGAAACCAATACAGACACAGCTAAAAATCAAGAATTCTAGTAGAACAGAAGTTAGCAACATCCATACTGACTGGTAAGTCCACACTGGAAACCTAGCTGTAAACAACTCTGAAGCCAAATAATAAAATAAAGCTCTGCCAGCACCAGGGAGGTCCCTTGCCCTTTTTCTCTGCTCTTGTCCCTAATGGTATTGGAAAAGTCACCACTGCAATGACCAAACTTCTATGGAACATGAAGAATCCCACCCTTGGTGCCTCATCAATGCTTTCACTACCAAAAATAAAGCTACTGTTAGGCCTTTTCCTTCCCGTGGGTTAAATACCCTGCCAATGCAGTGCTGTGAATCTGCACTGAACCTCTAAGACTTATTAATACTTACGGATATTAGAAGACAATGCGGATTCTTGCCTTCAATTTAAATTCACATTTCTGCTCACACACCTTACTCAAGAATTACTGTTTAAGAAAATAGTAAGTATATCTTAGGTTTACACATCAGGTTTTGCATTTCTAACACGGCAAGCCTAGATGTGGAAGTTCTCACTCACAAACCTTGGAGCACTAGAAGGAGAACATTCCCCCCC
>JANZLQ010000079.1:38419367-38432649 GCA_026212715.1 Elanus axillaris
GGGAGAAAAGAGGAGGGGAGTTGGGAAAGGGTGGGAGGGGAGAAGAGATGTTTTTAAGAACAGTTTGTGTCCTACTGTATTTTTCCATACTCCAAACGGAAGGAGCTTACTTACACTAGATAAAAGGGTGACGGCACACCCAACTTAAAGGGAGAAGGGCTGCATCACCCTCCATCAACAGTCTTGTTTGCTGTCCTCATGACACTAACTGCCATACCTGCATCCCCTCGCAAAAGAAATTAAGATCACTCCATCCTCCATGTCTGTCATTACTTAAGAAGACTTTCTTTCAGAGACAGCTAATGGAGCTGTCCTATGGAACTCTCAGATTGGGAACGAGCATTTCTACATGCCAAAGCATGCTAGGATCCTTCATTCCTGCAGCAGTGGGATTAAATATAACTGACTTTTGAAATAGGGTGGAGTAGTAGCACTTTCTACCAATTGGGTGAAGACAGGCCCAATATCCTGGTAAATAACTTAGGCAGTGATTTACACCAGCTATTCTTCAAGTCAAACCAGATCCCAAAACATAAAATGAACTTTCAGGATTGTACATAGCCTAGAAAACAAGAGGATATTTGTACAAGAGACAACTGTTTCATTTTAAATTGAAACAGAAACTGGCTTTAAATTGTTCTGGCTGTGATGGCTACCATTGGTATTTCACAACTCATTAAAAATTATAGTCATGCACTTTTCCTTTGCAGAAGTTGTCTATAACTTCAGCTGGTCTGTGCTCCTCTAATGCTAAAACATTCAATACCCATAACTAAGAAGGTTGTTTTATCTAAGGTTAACATTGAATCAGTGTCATTTTGTTTTGGCTTGCCAGCATTCCTCAGATACTGGAAGGCAAAAAGAAAAAATTCAAAATGGAGGTATAAAAATATTTACTGCAAAAGAATTTCAGAAGAGCTTCTGCAAAGCAGAGGAAAATGATAAGTAATGCAGTCGAGTCATTTCCCAACCTCTCATTTCTAGAGATTTTATTTTCCCCTCCATTACTGAATTTTACACCATGTATACACAGCCACGTTTCTACGTTCAGATCTATGTGGACACCAGCAAGCACCCAGAAAAGTCTAAAGATGTTGCTGTTGTTTTCTCCTAGATGATGTAGCTAATTTCAGTAGTCTACAAATTGCATTTTTACACCTTTCCATACCTTCCCATGTAACATAAAACAAAAAATGGACTACCCCTAGTTTCATTCTATGGTACTAGAATGATACTGCCTACTTTTTAAGGCTGATGCCATCATTTCTCTGATATCAGTAAAGGATAGTTTAAAGGAACTATGATAAAATGCAAGATACATAACTGTTTTCCCACCACACAGAAGATTTATAGGAAAAAAGAGAAGAGTAATTTAAGTTGGAAAATTAACTTAGTTGGAAACTGAGAATATGATGTGCCCTCAGAACAGTCTGTGTGACCTGAAAACTGCTTCAGCAGAAGAGACCTGGCTTCCCATCTTTTGTAAAAAACTTCATAAAATGAAAATACAGGGAAGTATTTTATTCAGTAGCTCACTATATGATTAATAATGGCTTGAAGCATTTGACTGTATTCCCCAAGGGCAACAACTGGAAGGATTTTAAAACACTACAGTTATCAGAATTTGGCAGAGACTAGGAGGCAGTGGGCTACAACTGAAAATGGCAAGACAGCTGGTGCATCCGCACTGCAAGAAGCAGCTTATCAGCAGCAGATCAATATGACTGAAAAAGAAATCCAGCCCAGAATATGCTCCTGTAAGAACAGCAAGTATTCCAAATGATTTTATGCAGTTTTCATGGGGACGGCTTTATTCACTGAAATGGAAAATAAAGTAGTTCTGAGATTATCCATATTTTAGGAAAGATGGTCATTTATATTGATACCATAAATCAAAATGTTCTAATTCCTCCAAGAGTCTCTGTGGTGGTGTAAATGCACTCTTTTCAGAGCAGCGTGCTGTGTCTGCTATTCTTCAATGTAACACCCCTACAGAGACATTATGTCCAAGTCAAACTTTCGCCTCCTGAAAATATCTCTACCTCTAAGAGACAAAAACCTGTTGAAACAATAACTTTAAGGATGTACTTTCAGTACACTGCAATGTGACTTTCACATACTGTGGCAGGAATATTTTTTTCAAAGGGGTAATGCAAATACATCCTTCATATCCACATTAGCAACCCTGCTTTGTGGAGAAAGTTCCCAGGTAAAGATGTACCCACCCACCCACTGTACCCACCTATGTAGTTCAAGAACAGAGTCATAATCTGATAAAGAAAGTATCTCTGACCACATGACCACAGGATCTCTAAATAATATGCTTATTATGTATTACTAAATAATAGTGTGTAACATACAAAGATATATAATTTATGTATGATATTGCATTATTTTATCTACACTATAAAAATATTTTTAGAGTATGCTAAAATGCTCATTCTTTTTCTCTCCTGATTTCACCAGGTGCTCTCACTACTATACAGATGCTTCTCTGGAGCAACTGGAAAAGTAGATTACTGTTTTTTATATTTAGGCCTTTCTGCTTGAGAAGTATTCCCATGTGCTGCAAAATTTCAACACCATCCAGACTGCAAATTACAGCACCTTCCTCTACGAGTAGCAAGATAATATTTAGAAGATGTAACAACTTTTAATACAATCATGTATGGAAATAAGACCTCAGATTTTAGGTAGGCCCTGCACTCTGTCAATTTAAAAGTAATTTGAATCCAGACATTTTGAAGCCAGAGGACAAAGACTAGGGCTCAAGTTTCTTTGACATAAGAGAATCCTCTATAAAATTCATTTTGGCTCCATCTAACACCAAGATCTTGGTAGGCAGTGGATAACTGCTGGCTGGCCAAACTACATAGGTCTTTGAAAGCCCTTTGTTGTGGTTTTGGTTGTTGTTGTTGTTGTTTAAATTACAGAGAAAAACACAGAAAAACATGTCTGAACATGGATACTGGACAGTCCTGCACCACTGATGTGACAAATAGTGTTCTTCTTCCTTTTCTAGTACAAAGGGACTTGAAAATGAGGCAGACTTTATTTCTTGTTGAAGAAAGGAAATGCATCTTTCAGAGGTACTGACCTCTGAGTCTTACTGATCCCTTGAAGCAATCAAAAATCCTTCCAACAGCTCTAGTAAAGAAACATGTTCAAGGCAAAAGTCCATCAGCCCTCTGGCCATGAAATACTGTTAGCCTGTTGCTAAGGATAATAACTGTAAGCTCAGCCATGACTTTCATTGTTAATCTTTGTGTTGGCCAATACCTTTGTCAGCCAATAGACTTTACAAACCTATCTTTCTCCAGACATCTTCATTTCAGCATTTACATTTCACTGTGGGCTTAGAAGGGAGTAGACAGAATAGTTAAATCATCCTAGAAAAACATCCCTTTCTTTCAGAGATGGAATGAGTTTTAGAAGAATCACTGATTTCCTCCATGATTGAACAGAAGGTGTGCATCATCTATATCTTCACTCTGACTTATGAAGCACTGCTAAATGAAAAGGGGATGACTGAAGGCAATAAAACCCAGGAAAGATCTTGACATTGCTTGTATCACCTTTTGTGGAAGCCAGTGAACTGACAGAGATGGAACGAAGATCATTACACAAATTTTGTTACCATCTGCTCTCTAGAAACACTTCAGCAGCTCAGTATTTTTGAAGAGTGTGTGAAAGAATCATTGGGCTCAAAAGCAAGAGCTTCCATCCCCAATTCTAGCCAGTTGGGCATGCAACAGCAGGACCTGAACCCTCAGGATCACTCGGATTTTGTGACTGGACCACTGTATGAATCAGCAGGTCACAGGTTTTTGAGTCAGCGTTACAGAGGGCTGGCTACATGGACTTCAGATACATAGTATGTGTTTACACACATGCATGAAATACATCTCCACATATTCATTCCTTCTGATCACAAATATGTCTTTCTAAAAGCCTAGAAAACAGGGAAAATTTCCAGGAAGTAAAACATGTTTCTTTTAAAAACCCCAGACCACTGGGGAGGAAAGGTGGCAACTTGTTCCAGTCACAGAAAATTTTTACCTCACTTCATGCCCAACTCTCTATCCTCCTGCACTAAAAGGATTTTTATTTCCTAAATTAGCATTTGACTTCTCATTATTTCATATTCTGTGTCCAGTGCACTAAAACTACTTATAAGGGACTCCAAACTGGAGAGATTTCAGCCATTTCAAAGGCTACTCTTTCCTAATTAATATAGAAAAGATGTTCTCTTGCAAGGTAGCACAAAAATTATTTCAAACCTTTATGGATTGTTTCAACTGGGTAAAGAAAACAATAGGCAGGCTAAAAATTAATTAGTTGCTAACCTCTGTGCTTTTCTTTGGATGTTTTTACAAGCAATGTATTAAAATCCAGGTTTATTCCTATGCAAGCCCAAATCTGTCCTTATTAGGCAAGTCTCAGTTCAGCATTTCTGTGTAAGAGAGGACCTGTCCTCCCTCTCTTTTCTGTTTCCACCCACTACACATGTAGGTGGGAGAATGGGAGCTTGGGAATGTGAACTTGATCCAGCATTGATCAGCCAGGCAGCAAACTGTTATTGTTCTTTAGATACCAAACATAACTCCTTTCTAGCAGGGATAAGCTCAGTCATTCTGCACATAACACAGCTTTTATGTTCAGTAATGCAATTAATAGGAAAAGGGAACGAGAACGACTGCTTGAGATTTATTAAACTTAAAAGAGATTCTAATGAACAAACGTGTGGAATCCAGTCCACAATTATTTGAGATATTGAACATTTGTTTCAAATGCACTTCAACTTCTTGAACAAGCTATTACTTATTCAGATTTACTATACTGCTACTACTGTACCTCTGAGCTGGACACATACAATACTGAAAGGTAGCCTGAAGCAAAACAGAAAGACATTTGTGAAACCTGGTTTTCGACTGGGGAGGAAAGCCAATGTTTTAGCAGGTCATTAAACTAAATCCAGTGAAGTATGCTCCTCAGCCTTAATGCAGACTCACAGTCCCAGCTGAGAATCTCAAAATATTTTTTTCCTGAATTATTCAATTAATGACTAAATTATGACTCCTAAAACTCTGTTTTAAACTTCACTTTTAGAAATTAGAACACCAGAGGCACTGAAATACTATGGCCAATACTTTCAAATTTAACATTTAAAAATTAACATCTACATTCAGCCTAGACACAAAGTTACTCAGCATTAAGTGGGTGTCTAACCTGAGGCAACATGTTTTCCAATTTTAAAATGTGATCACACAATAATCCTTAACAATGCTATTCTGATCTTGAGTGTTTGTGGTTTTCCTCCTAAAATCAGCAGTCACAATCAATGCAGAAGAAACTTACCCCAAACCCTTCAAAACTGTGACAATACTCTAAGCTGTGCCTGAACCTGAAGAGCTCTGAAATAAATTTGGGTTCTTACTGACATTTAATGATGTATCATTTTATATAAGCATTTTCTTGAATTTTTGGACTATTCAACAAACAAAAATATACCACTGTTGTGTCTTGTTTAGCAGTATCTTAAGTACAATTTATAGGAACGGCTAAATAAATAACAGGGCCATTTTATGCCAATATCCTTCTTTAGATCAACACAGGACCTATTTAAATAATAACATACCTTACAAGTTATTTGATACATACAAAGTATCAAATTCTCCATATAGTGTGGTCTATCTAGAAAGACTTTCAGATGGATGGTCTTTATCTAAAACATCTTTCAAAGAGTTAACAATATAGAAAGTCTGTCTGTGCAATGTCTTTATTTGTTTCTTTTCATGATTCATCTGACATTTATGTATGCTACAGTACCATACATGCTGCTTGATTACGTTTTTCTATTTTCCAAAATCCCATCTTCTCTTCTAAGAAAATGGGATGCAATGTTGACAGTACAACTGCTAATTTCAGAAAAAACGCAGCGCTAATGATTCGTATTCAAAAACTTTTTTATTACTGTGCTTGTTATCATTAGAGAAGGCATTAATCGATGTATATTGTTGACCTACGCTTATTTAAATTTTTAAGGACTTTGGAAAGTTCTTTTCATCCTCCAATCTGCAAGCTTGCTAATACCAAAACAATACCATTTTTCTTGAGGGGAAGTACCTGTTCTTCAAAGTATGCTTTCCACATACAAGAATAAGTACTTAAAGTAACAGTTATGCCTTCTTCTGATTATTTGTCAAATATCAACTCATTAGCATTCAACTATCATATCAATTATATTCTCTGCACTCTCTGAACGGACACAAAAGTCTCCATATTCAGATAAAGGAAAGTATCACAGGTTAAGTAGTAAACTTCAGTATTTAAGCAGCAGCACGCTATTCTTGTGACTAATCCTTAATACCAACTTTGAAATTAATCTAACAGAGTCCCTGTTAAACTTTTTTAAGTAAGTAAGAAAATTATGCCTCTTCATAGCCCCTTTTCAATTTCTTCCCCAAATCACAAGCTTGAATTAGACTTTCCTACTTAACAGGTCATTCTTACTGCCAGTGCCTACAGACTTACTGTATCTCAACAAACAGTCAAGATTTCACTTTTTCACTGTCTCAGTGTTGCCATCCGCCAATATGCAGTTATTATGTACATCCAGATAGAAAAATTGCAAGATAAGGCATAACTAGCAAAGACAAGAAATATCAAGTGCTAACAAACCCAAGCCTTAAGTTACACTCTGATCCAATAAGAGTGTTTTTTCTGCTGGAAAAATTTTCTAGTACCCTCTGTAAAACTTGGCTGAACAACTGCTAAAGCTAATTCAACATTTTAGTAAGAGCATTCTTTTAAAAAATATTTGAATGTGGTTGGTTTGTTAGTAATTGACCATAACCACTACCCTGCGAGGCACTCTCTTGTAGAGCTATCCTTTCATCTGTATTTTTGTCTTAGTAAAAGGAAACAGGAAATCTATAAAGCTTGTAACTGGGCCGAAAGCCAGGAACCTTCTTAACAACAAACTGCTTTATCAGAAATCATATTAAGTATTTGAGCTGCTGCTGTAACATCCTCCTAAAATTTATGAAACCACAGAAATACATTGCTTGCATTGATTTAGAACCCTTTACAAATGATATTTCAGTTCAAATTTTTAATAGTTTTGCTATGAGTTTCCTTTCCAATCCATTTTTTCTTCAAGTAGGACAATCCAAGAGCCAGTTATATACAAGCAAAACCAGAAATACTACGAATAAATGAATATTAATCACTGGAAGATTTCTTCTGACTGTGTATCCCAGCTGAAACCAGGACATATTCGCACACACACTATGTTCTGTATATAGTCTGAAATACCTGTTGGCAGTACCTACTTTAACCAGGAAATACTGTTTAAGGTAGAACAGTGGATAAGAATTAAGCTTTAACAGGAGAATAAAGTAGCAAAGGGGACTAGGAGAAGGATACGGCATTGCAATCACGTCTTGCATTTTTTTCATAATTTTGATGGGAGATTTGGTGTATTTATCCTAGTTCCTGCAGATATGTGATCACATAAGACTTGTAGATTATGCTGTAGGTTATGTTGGAAACTAAAAATCATGAAGGACCACACCAACTACTCTTTTCTTTTTTTCTTTTCCCCCCTTTTAACTGAAGAATGAATTTGGAGAAGATTATTTTCATAACACAAGGTACCAAATGAAATACACACCCAAGTAACATTCAAGATAGCAAGTTTACCAGTAAATATAGTATGTTATCAAACAATAAAGTTTCAGAGGCAAAAGAAAAGGTGGTGAAACTGGAATGAGTTAAACAAATACATGTAGGTGTTTATAAGACGCAGACTACCTAATGTTTATTTGTCTACTTCTCAATTAAGCAATGTAGAACAGAGTTCAAAATGGGGAAAGATTTTAAGCATATTTTAAAAAAGGTTAATTATCTAAGGTAGAATAAAAAATTGAGGTAAGAGTAATTGTGCAATATAACACAAAGACAAGTTTATGCAGAACTGAGAAAACCTTCCTCGGGAAACATATGATCTTTTAGTCTTAAATTCTAATTAAACAATGCATAGACTGAAAGATACACTAGAAACTGTAGTAAGAGAACAAATCAACAGCAGCAGGGATGAAGTGGACTTAAGTGATTTCATAGGTGTCTTCCAGCTCTAAACGCTGTTTTGTTCTTCTGATTCTACTCCTTGGCAGCTTAACTCTTTGCCTAAAGTTAGCAGTGTTAAGTCATTACTACTTGCACATGATAAAAAGTTGCTATAATCCCCCAATGAGTCACCTCTGAGACAGAAGTACATGCTGAAAGTTGCTTGATTTGATAAAACTATTTTCAACAACGCAATATGCTTCACCGTATTTAACACCACCATGATGTGTTCCCAGAAAAAAATCTTCATGAAAGCTTGTATTTCAGAAATGCTTGCTTTTCGACTCTTACGTTCCTTATTGTTTTGTGTGTGAGAAAACCTTCCTGCACAGCAAGCCTGAAGACAACCACTGTGCTGTGGCACTCTTCTATGTAAGAAAGTATTGGCCACACATTACCACACACCCTTCATTATAATATTAACCTTTAATGCTTTAGAAAATACCAAATTTGGAAGTGTAACTTGGCATGCAGAATTATTTTTCATGGCAACAGGCCAAATTCTGGTTTTATTTATCAGTATGACTCCCTTACATTAAGTTATTCTTGATTACTGCTGGTATATACATGAGCCTGGAAACTAGCCCAATAATTAGAAAAGACCAAATGACTTTTCAGAGAAGGAAACGGCAATAGAAGTTGACAAATATTAAAGTTTCAATAGTTCTAAGTGGCAAGTATACAGGGGTATATATATGTGGTTTCCAGGACAGAGCTGGAGACAGCATTTGGAATGGCAAATGTAACAAAGCGCAGGTAAAGAAGTACAGGAACTTCAGTTAGACAGATACCATGACATGTAACTGTGAAGAATACAAAATGCTAATTCCTCCACTGGAATGAAGATGGTAAGTAACATTGCTTCAGCAGTCTGGGGACTGGAAAATACTTACCCTTAACCATCTTTTGTACAAATACCCTCCCAGTGTCCTTAAGCTAGACTGTTTTGAAGACAGTGAACTGAGGGGTGGGCTAACAACTCTGTCTTCAAGTGACCATGTTATTATCAAATTTTAGAAAGCACCAGTAGTGTACAGTTGATAAATTTGGATATGACCACAGAAGAAAAGTCTCAAAAACATTCAGTAGCTAATGCCGTAAATGAACCACAAGTGGTGAATTTTCTTTATAGTCAATGGATGGTATGAATTTCCTGAGCAAACCCCACCAAAACATAGAAATAAAAGATGTCACAGAGACAACCACAGCCAGTATAAATTATTAAAATTATCCTATGGGAAAGATATAAAGAAACCATGTTCTGACTTGATTTTCAGAATGGGCAGCATGATGCATATATCCCAGTCCCATTACAGAAGATAATCTCTCCAGTAAGGAAGTTTTCTCTCCAAATGCAGTGAAGTCTTAGATAGTATTTGTAAATTTAAAATGCTTACATTCTCAATCAAGCTATTTCTCATGGGTATCTACTAAACCACTAAGAAGTACGTTTTGTCCCTCTAAGAGCAGGTGCTGCAGGATTAAGGGTAACTTTAACTACCATGCTATAGGCCTCTACAGTGCAGTCAGTAAAACAAGGGTGCTAAGTGTTAGAGTGCAGGATGTTGCTTCTCTGCCTTTGGGACATCTCTGGAGCAGAGATGCACCAGCTGCTTTTCAGTTGTTTCAGTACTGAAGAAAGGTAGTCAACTGCAATTGATACTCTATACCTCATACTGCTCACGCTGCCTGACTGGCTGGCTCAGCAGTATGACTTCATGCAAAGGAGCTGACAGAAACCCTCCTCTACACACACCCCAGTCCGCTCACCTGGCGACCCATAAGTTGTCAAATAAGTCAGTTCTGTGGCATTCTTGGGCTGCTGTTTATGATGCTGGTAGTTGACCTGCATGTAAGAAGGTGGTCTATATGCCTTCACATAGATTCATCATATTAGCCAAGTTAATAGTTTGCTGAAATAAATATAATGTAAATACTTTTTAAAGGGGGTTTCAAATAGCAGCTCCTGTACAGCACACGAGTAGATTTATACTTCTGTAGTCAGTAAATACAGTCATATTTAGATTATAGATGCTAACATTGAGACCTACTAAGCAACCTCTACAGTCTTTATTTCAGGAATAAGGACTTCCCAAATGATTTAATAAACCAAAAAGGAAAGAAGGTTTCCTATTCACTGAATGACAACTCCAGTTCTTTCAATAAAGTGGAAATTAGTTCCCGTAAGAACCTGAGAAGTGCTGAAGACTACAAGGTTAAATCACCAAAAAGGTTATTGAGGGAAGAGAGAGACAGAGGGAAGAGGTCAGCAAGCTGATGCTCAGAAGCAGCAGAATACTAAATCAGCACCATTCCTGATGGTGGTGTTTTTACAGAACAAACTACCAGGGAAATCTCTTAGTCTTTAATGAAAATTTACAACTATTTACAAGCCTGCTGGGTGTGGAAATATTTTTGCTACATGTTTTGCTTACACAACCAGTAAGATACTTGCACAGTACAATGAAACTACCCACTATTCATTCTGAACAACTTACAGTACTCAGGAAAAGAGTTTAGTTTTCACATTAATCAAAACCATTTAAAATTCTTTAGTCTGCTCCTATCTTCCTTATTTGTGATTTTAGAGTTGACTGTGGGACACTAATAAGGCACATCCTCAAAGATACACATGCAAGTAAAACACCAGAAAACTCTTCCATTTCGGACAGCTAGTTCAGCATCTTACAGCTACAGCTGTGCAACGTCAGTTTCTCCCCTATACTTGAAGCAGCTGTTCTACAAGGTATTCAATTTTTTATCAGGAACAAAACCTTGATCAAAACATAGCATTAAAATCAAGGTCTTTTTTCAAGAAATCACTGAACATCAAGATACATGATGATACTTACTGTCTTTCCCTTTCCTCCCTTCCAGTTAAAGCTAATTTTATTTTCAATAATTTTACAGCAAAAACCAAACTCCACCTTGATTTTATAGCATCTTCAAATATTACTCTTTGTACATTTTGATCTCAGGGTAAAACTTCCTATGTGGACATGCACACCTCTAAAGCTGTCAAGGGAAGAGCTCAACCACAGTATTTCGGTACAGCTCACATTCAGTGATCACTGCTTATTGTATTGTGCTCGCCAGATATTTTGACAATTCTACCTGCAAACATGCTTAGTCCTCAGAGCCTTAGTCATGCTGCCAAAGTGCCTTCACTTGTGCACATACAAACCAGGACTTATAATTCTAACTCTTAAAAGTTCTTGTCTTTTTAAATGCTAATGCAAGGTGGAAACAAATGCAAGCACTAGGTGAGATAAATTCCAGGAAACCTAGGGGATGCCAGCTTAGGGGAAATCAGTTAGAAATTGAGCCCCAGGTGTATAATAAAAACTTACTTTATGTCAAACTGTTTTTAGGAAGATTTATACAGGGATATATTTCATTGCCTAATCCCAGTTTTGGATAAAAACAAATAATGAGAGCCTTCACATAGCACAGACACAACTAAGCATTTTCAGTTCACAGAATTTAAAACATTAATATTAGAAGCTGTTAGTATTAAAAGCAGAAAATAATGCTCAGTCTCAGGGCTGGAACACCAATGAAATATGTCAGCCATGCAGCACATTCATAAGCAAGTCACAATATTCACAAAATATCGAAGTACAGATAATTTAAATTTTGTTACTGCTGTCAGTATGGCTTTCAAGTAATTAATATATTAACAACTGTGAACAATGCTCCTTATGTTTAGTAGACTCCACCACTATACTGTAAAGCGTATTTCCATGTGACTACAATATTAAGCAATAGGCTAAGTTTTGTAAGATTTGCCCTTTGGCAGGATGTTGAGATGATGGTAGAAGCAAAAACCTGCAACTGATAAAAGCTAAACCTCTATAAGGATGTGGAAAGCAGTCATCATCAAAACTGTTTATTTAAAACCATACTTGTTAAAAGTTCAGGTAATGGTTTAAATAACATATAAGGTAATGAGAAATGCAAGACTCCAGAAAAAAACTGGGAACTGGTATTTTGTATTTACCTTTGGTATTCCGGAAGTGTCAAGCCAATTCTGGAAGATACTTTCTACAGTTAACCCAGATCTTTGAAAAAAAAAATAAAAAAAAATTAGAAGACACACACAAAAATACTAATTATTCCACATGAAAATTAACCCTTTAGAAGCTGAGAAAAACTCTGAATTCCAAGTGTTGGTTGTACTGCAGTGGTACTACATTCTTGCGTTTTTAATGAATAATATATCAGAGGTGATATGAGCAAATTAAAGACAGATCAGGTTCTGTGTGCTGAAAACTTAAATGATAAATTCAGTGCTTATGGGGATTGACAGAGAAAGTGTGAGATGGTAAACTACAATTATGAAACATGTAAAGTATGAGCAGGTGCTCTACTTCTTGTTGAGTGGATTTTTGTTTCTTTTACAGAAAAAAAACAAATCATAGGCAAGTATATTTAGCCAGAGACATTCAAACCCAGTATTTTGTTACAGAAGCAGCCTACATGTAAAGATAAAATACTAAAGAAAATGAAATTAAATACAAAGTTCCTTAAATTTGTGGGTTTTAAAAGGCACTGATGGATATTAATCTTCAAAGTTACCAAGTATCTAATATACTTTAGTTGCACTTTTTCTGCACTTTTTTTACATCCTGGTAACACTCACAGTGAAGTCACAGAATAGTCTGGAGCCCCAACAAAAGGAAATAGTTTGTCACGATCAAACTATGTGGGACTGAAATAACCACATGCGTAAGTATTTGCAAATTCATAAATTGTATTTCCCCTTTTACTTTGGTTAGCAACTTGTGTTGCATTTACTTCAGCTCTGGTTGAAGACTTCCCAACTTGGAGGAAAGCCAATTTAAAAACAAAACTAAAACCACCCCACACACACACTGTCCATGCAGTATGCCAGTACTTAAAAAAGGAACCTGAGTAAGCCCTCAATGAATGTAAATATTACGAGAGGCAGAATACATGTGCATGGTCCTGTGCATGGTAATGCCTTGGCAAGAATCATTCTAATACTTGCAGCTACCTTCATGTGTGTAATGTAGACCATAACCAACAAAGCATTCATGAAAAGAACAGCCATTTTGAAGCTCTGAAATAGGAAGGCAAGTAACCCAATACAATTTTTATTTGAATTAAATGACAAAGAAGTCTCCCCCCC
>JANZLQ010000079.1:38432749-38458457 GCA_026212715.1 Elanus axillaris
AATTAAATGACAAATAAGTCTCCCCCCCCCCCGCCACCCCTCCTCAACCCCTGACAAAGCTGTGCTCAAAATTCTGATCCTAAAGGAGGTTTATTTATGGACTATATCCGTGATTAAGAAGGATTTGTAATGAATACATCAGTCATTTTTACTGAACAATTTTTAAACACCTTTAAATATTAAATTTTGCTATGCCAATGGGAGAGAGATCAATCACTGTTATGCCTGACATGCGAATGGGAAAACTAAGGCTTAGAGAGCTTATGGAGTCTCAAAGCAGTCAAGCAATATGTTAGTGGATGAACCTGGAACACACTCATAGAGTAAAAATTTCTGTGTGTTTACTGATCAAAGTTACTACATTTTTTTAACTTGTCTAGTTTTATTTGGAATGATCAAAGATTTAAATTATTGGTATTAACAGATGTAACAACAGCACTTTTTGAGACATGGCTTATATCGTGCGTTAGATATTCATATCTTTGTTGAATCCAAGATGAAAAATTTACCCTCCAAGTAAAGCAAGTCTAGGTAGCAAGTCTACCTAATAGAATAAAATTCTGCTAATGTAAATTAGGGGTGGGAGAATCTGATGAAAATATAGAGGCAGCTGCTTCTCACTGAGTAATTGTTCAACAGTATATGCAAAAAATAAGCAATCCAGTCTTAATAAGCTTCTCCAACATACACAGCAATTTTGTAACAAAGGCAAAAAGTGGACACCAATTGCCTTAAACATAAGAAACTCTTGCCTCACAAATGCTGCCCTGTGTCATTCAGTTGCTAAGATATGCTTGCATACATGGGCTACAGCATCATATTGAAAATCAGAAGAAGCTACAGATTAAAGAAAAAGAACATTCAGATTACATTGACAATAAAGCCATTCATACATGCTTTTACCTTCTATTAATAGTCTTCTTCAGTTTTTGATCAGTCATATCTTATGGTGAAGGCCAAGAAGGCTTAATGTGGAAACAGCACTAGTCTATTTGCTGCTGGTAATACATTTTGATATTTCATGTAATTTAGGTCCAAACTTCACTTCAACAGTGTCTTTACAAGTAAAAGGTGCCATATCAGCCTAGCTGAGGTGAATCCCAGAAGGGAGAATAATTCCCACAGAGACAAAGAAATCTTCCCAATCACTAAATCTGAAATGTCAAAATATCTCTTGTAACATTAGGAGATTGTAGACTGTCACAGGCAAACAAAAATTTCCCTCTGATCATGTGGTTCAGATAATTGCAGCAGTCAAGCAGAAGCATTTCTGTATGGCCAGGATTCTGAATGTTCAGGAAATTACCATTCTGCATGTCTGATCACTGTGAAAATCAATTTTCTACATCTAAGTGGACATAAATGCCATGCTTGAAACTGGGTAGTGTTCTACATTCAAATGAATTACTAAACATCCAGATTTTGTCAGCTTTTAGAAGTACCTTGTTATTTGTGCAAATTTATTACATTTAGAGCATTTGACTGCTATATCCTTCAGGCTATAATTAACTTTCACCTCACTACAGTGCTCTAGAAATTGTTGTCTAGTCTAAGTTAGTTAGCTGGGTTTCTTCCACAGGGAATGGAAAGAAAGAGAAGTATTTCCAGTCAGTCAATTCACCTTCTTTGGGATAAGATGATGTTTTTTCTCGAGTTCTTACTTCTGTCTGGTTACTAGAGAGCAGATACAGGACTTGCTTAAAACTGGACACCCAAATTTTATATAGTCAAAGGTAGATCAGGTGTATCATACCACTTAGTCTGTCTCAAGCAGCATAATCAGAATAACAACTCTTTATTTTTATTTGTTATTGCGTGAACTGAAACCAATACAGCTTAGTGTTCCAATGCTGAAGCAGAGCTAGCAGCTAGGGAAAAATACCCTTATTTGTGGATTTAATTTGTCTTACCCAGCATAAGAAACAGAGCCTCACAATGCCAGTCTGTCCTTTTTTTCTTCCGCCACCCCAAAACTAAAGTTAAAGAGCGAAATTTCCTCAGGAAAAAAAAAAAACCTACAACCTAAGTAAAATAATCTATGCTACATTTGCTATGCAGTGCCTTTGCTTAATATACCCTCTATTTCTTTTAAAGCCAACAACAGCTCATTTCAAAACACTGGCCTTGAAATGAGCTTATGACACTGAGGGGAATTGCACTGTTCTGACACCACACTAATCCAGGCAGAAACACTACTAGTAAGTTGCTCAGGCCCTCCTGAAACTTTGACATATTTCTCCAGGGCAAAGACAACAATGCTGCTATTTCTCTGCTTGGAACACCCTCAGTTTCAGCTGAACACCTGTCACATGACCATATGGAGTCTTCTTTGTACTTGCACACACCTTTTTTTTTTTCCAACTTAGGGCATTCTTGTTGGCACTCATCAAAAAAAGCAACTTGTTTTAGCAGTTTATAGTTATTCACTATATTTTTCCCAAATATATTAGTAATTTGCAGACTATTGCAAAGATGTACTGTGGATGTGTTGAGAGTCAATACTGGGGAACTGTGAAGTCCTTGCAAAGGTCTCCACTAACTTGGTGGGCTTCAGATCAAACGCAAAAAATAGATCACAAACAAACTGCTATTTCAAAACCAATGTTCTGGAGAAAGGACACAGGGCCTGATATTTGTAGAGGCTGCAGTTCAGTAAAACATCCATATTCAGAAAGGGCACTTACCATCTGCTTCTGTTGCAGTTAAGCATCTGTATGGACTTAAATCCAATGTGTGTGCAATTTTCTGAATGGCTTTCTGGTTAAAGTACTATATTGGACTGTGGGGTCTTGGTTCAGTTGATTAGCACTGTAACAGCTCTTATGAGGCTGGGCAGGTTCTTCAGTTGCATTGTTACTACAGTTCCCTACTTTAAAATCAGAATGCAATTACATCCATTATCTCATCCCTTGTCTCTTTGTTTAGACAATAAGCTGATAAGCCTAGGAATGATCTCCTAACATGCATACATACAGTTCATGGCCCGATTCAATGCTTCGCAGCAAGCAATGTAAAATATTAACATTAATCATAATTTGAAAAATAGCAATATAAAAGATGCCTATATATCAAGTTTTCATTGCACAAGGCCCCAAGGCACTCTACCAACTTTAACATATACCCACTTAATTCCTCAATCAAGAAGAAGAAACCACTTTTAGAATAAGATACTGCAGCAAATGAACAGTGAACGTGACAGTGTGCAACTTTTGTTGTTGTTGTTGTTGTTGTGAAGGAAGCTGAAAAGTCTGCCATATACAACTGAAAACAAGCATATTTGCTTCATCCAGATATACACCTTCATACACATCAATAATTTTCAAAGTAAGCAATTCCAGCTAAATATGGAGGCATAGTTAGAGCAGATCAAAGACCACTGACTGATTAGTGATTCTGTCAACTAGCTATAGCTTTCTGCAGATAAGATTTCCTTTGGGTTTTGTACAGCATATATATTTTGGCTTACCAAAAAAAAGGAGGAATCAAAAACACTGGGAAAATCTTCCTCAATTATTTGCTTTGGGAGTTAGGTGCCTACCAGCTGTTTGTTTCAATCAAAATCACCACATTCATAATAATGTGAGTAACAAAGAAAGCAAGTATGAAAGACATTTACCTGTATAGCTGAGTAGTTTGAAATTGCAGCATTATTTTAATGTTGATTTAGTACTTAATTGACAATTTATGAAGACATCCAAGGAATGTGGTTAGTAAGCTGGAGTTATTAACAGTACAAATAGCAGAGCTGTAACACAAGCCTTCCTTTGTGTATAATGTATTATTAAAACCACAGCTTTATTAGTACACTTATTTATTTTATTGAATGAAATTAAATAAAAAATACCACCAGAAAACCCCAAAGAACACAACTGACCTCCTCAAAAAAATCTGCAGTCATAAAGAGCACAAGCAGCTGCGACTCTTGATTTATCTGAGGCTGGTGAAACTCACCCTGTTACAGGGTCTTAAAAACACTGAGTCTTTGCACAGCTCACATGTTGCACAGATGTGGAGAGGATCAATTTGCAGCAAAGACTATGGGTGTGAGCCTTGGGGAGAACAGAGTCACTGGAATCTAGTGCACTGTGATATACAGACACATAAGGGGTTTTTTTGTTGTTTGGTTTAGACTTTCTTTTTTAATGTAATGAAGTTTCAAATTATATATTAGGAAACAGGATGCCTCAGTTACACATGGGAAGTATTGTAGATTTTCTACAGAAAAGCCAAGAAAATGTGAGACTATAGCCAGTGCATACTATATTTTAAAAGGCTTTGAAAACAGAGAAGGGTAATGGTAAGTATTTGTTTGTTCTTCTTGCCATTAGCCCTTTACACATAGAAATAATCTGCCTTAAGGGCAAGTTAGGAAATTCTAAAGGACAAAAGGTAGCGCTAGGCCTATCTGATTGTCAGTATTCAGTCACAGTCCAGAAACAGGAGGATCCTACCTTGCAGAATGGATTCCTACAGCTAACATGCCATTAAAATTGAGTCAGAGCAGGAAGTGAAGTAGCCTTATAAACTAGGCATATAATCCTCCTCCTCTCAGTACAAAAGGCAGCAAAAATCAGTGACTGCCACTTAAGAGCTTATGTCTGTATCTTGCAACTGCTCATCACTGGGAATGTACTAAAAAATTTCCTGTAGGTAAAAACTAGAGGAATTAAGTACTGGAAGAGTGAGAATCTTTTAGATATAGTCTGCTGTATCCAATAGCAGAAATATTGCATTACTCCAACATAATAATTACAGAAAATTTCCACACTGTTGTATGATTGCTTTCTGCCAGTGTTAATCCTGTCCTCATTAGAAAAGTCTCCCATACACCAAATTCTACTCCTAGCTACACTAGTTTGCCTGTGTAGCCACAGCTGAGGGCAGGATTTGGCTTGATTCCCTACTACTAATTTATCTTTTCTTCTTTTTTTTTTTTTAACATTAAAATTTTACTTGGTAGAATTACACAAGTCTGGGAGGTTTTGCACGCTACAAAGAATTTTGTTGCTCTAATCATGAAATACATTTCATTCCTATGACTGAAACTTTGTGCAAAAAAGCACTCATCAGCAGATGATCTCTAAAAGTATTTAATTTTTCTCTTTTCTCCCTTTGCATTTACCTCAGGCTAGTATTTGTGTACCAGCAACAGAATCCAATTAAGAATGAAAAAACATCTTTGTAGCAGATAAGAAGGAAAGGCCTTCTGTATATCCAGATGCTCTATTATTCCTAGCATTGCTGTTGATACCTGCACCCAAGGTAATTTTGGCAGTAGATAAGTTCAGATATACTCTATGTCTGATTGTAAAATTAATTACCATAGATCTGAAATTTTGTTCATACATTCTGGACTGTGATGCAATGCAAATGGGAGACATACTTCTTTTGCATTAGTGTCCCTGAAAGTTTAAATATTTTGGCATGCTTCTAGGTGGAAAACTGGATGCTTACTCAAGTAACATTTTGTGCTGGGTTTGGATTTCAGAGAAACACAAGTGAAAAAAGGAAGGAAAACAGAGATTTTATTAACAAAATAATGTATAGTCATGCCATTATATAATCCACTTTCCCATACATTCCATTTAATATTCCTGATTATATTTGGGCTGGAAACCCCAATCCAATGATATAAACAAAATATCATCCTATGGATGATTGGAAAATGTAACGCCACCCAAACTAAACTCATGATGCCACAAAACACATTATCTCGATGATGACTAGCTTCTCTCACTAGTCCCTCACCCTTTAAGAACAGACAGGTTTCACTAAAAAACTTGATACATTTGACTTCTATGAGTATCTTACCTCCTTTTTTTTTTTTTAAACTACTCACCCAGATTTATGAAGACTTTTGGAATCCTGCTCCCCAAAATTGCATTTTTCAAGTGAATACATTATTTTTAAAAACTGTAATATGTAAAGCTGCACTACAAAAGAAACTGTATTTGTAGCACAGTCTGTAGTAGCACAGCACAAACCAACAGATAAGCAGGGAGGGATACAAAGATCTATCACCTTCAGCCAGTCACAGTCACATGTAGGATTTTGAAGGACATGTCAGGCAGTTAACACTGGATTTCCATTAGCGTTTTCCATCCTTCCCCGTATGGTACACTGTATGACAGGGAGGGGGTGATACCAGACTACTGCTTGAGAAAAATCTATCTTCTCTGGTTTCTCAGATCCATGGCAAAGCTCTGGCCTGCTTGCTGTAGGGTGCCATGTGCCAAAAGCAGCTGGCAGGAGGATCCCACATTAGTTTGAGAAGGCAGCTGTGACTGGCACTTCAGGTCATATAGTGAACACAGGACCTCACTGCTGCCTTAACAAGTTAAAGGGACTGCTTGCAGGGAGCATGGGATAGCAATAACACAGCAAGTGTCAGATTATTTATGTATATATGTATGAGAATTTTCAGAGAATGATATACATGCACACTTGAAAAAAAACAAGTAGAACAACACTAAATGAAATCCTACTATTTCTGGCTAGCACAGCTGATATTTAAATCAGATTTCTGCTTTCTTCTTTGACTTTTCTAGCCTGGTTCTCACTTACTCTTTTTGTTCAGGGATGTCTTCCAACAGCATGCAAAGAAAATCCTAGAAAATGAACAAAGCACCAAAATTAGTGTGTTTATGAAGACATAACTCTGTGTCTGCATTGCTAATGAGCAACGGATTTTTAAAGACTGCAGATAACAGAATGATAAGAAAGAAGTTTATATATCCGCTATGGTGATTTTCTGCTCAGTTATTTATACAACATACGTTATGTTTGTCAGTTTTCCAACCCACTCAAGCAAAAAAGTGTCAATATTGAAAGAAAATGGGCATGAAAAGCCTGCTGACTATTTTAACACAATCCCCCATTCCCACTTTTATTTAATCTATAATTTATACACACAAACTATATTTAAAACTGTTAAAGCCTGCAGATTCACATACTGAAAGTCTAAGAATCACCAGAATTAAGGGTGTTTACGCTCTCTCTGGTGTGCTTATGTTACTATGCTGTCTTTAATTATATAACCACATAAGGCTTGTTTTTTCCTTAAGGCACATATCTGATTGGAAGATCCCACCTACTCCTCATTCTGTGACAAAATTCACAATGTTGCTGCCAACTGCACCAACTAAGGAGTAAATTCTTCAAAGAAAAGGTAGCTAGAATTTCTTACAAGGATATACAAAGGTGCAGTGCCAATGGAACAGCATCACTATAATCCTTACTTATAACAGTATGATAAACCCTCCTGAGAAAGTTACATCTGACATTACTTGAAGGTTCTCTGGCACCACACACTATATATGACTCAGTTTTAATGACAATCACTTTGACACAATGCACTCCTCTGAACAATCTCACAAGAGGATTTATTAATATTAATAATAATCTTTGTGGAGACAATTTTCATAGGCTAATGATGTTCCTCACTGCATTATATGAGGGCAGGCTGATTCCTGATTGCAAATACTTGCTCTCTAAGGTCTTAAAGAATGTTTCCTAAAAGGCAGAAAACTTTTACTTAGGGCATTTTTACTTTGGCCACAGCATTCAACAGAAGATGCTGTTTCTCTGTCTGATTATGGCATTGTTAGGGAATCAAAAAAAGAGTGATGGCATTTGAAACTCCTGGTAATATGGTTAAGCGTTCCTCCTTTAGATTACAGGTGATATTCAGGCTATGTTGCAGTGGCTCCAAAATTTGCTTACAACATAAGTAAATTACATAGTGCTGGGCTCAGAGTTGCTGTGGCAAGAATGCCATCATTAACTATGCCAGAGATCGTTCTATCCTAACTTCAGCATTCTGCTGACATGATGATAAAGTGTGAAATTCCCTTATTTCATACTACTGCTTGCAGTTCTGTACCATTATTCTGTATGTAAATAGAGAACTAGCATCTCCTTCCTCTTGTAGAAGCTTTTCTGGAAGTACAAATTAAGCTTACATAGAAATAAACACTATGAAAAGATCATCATTAGAGTTGTTTCAAAAGTGTGTGGAAAATAATACTGAAGTGGTCATCCAACACTGTTTGCACTGTCCCTGTATACATTAATGCAGCTAGATCCCCTGATTGGATTGCATCAACTTTTTATAATCAATACCACAGTGCACTTGAAGATACTTCTGGTATTACAAGTGTTTTTATATTCTGTATATTATACTATGAAAATAAACATCTCCTTTGTGATTAAAGCTGTTTTAATTTTTCCAAATACATATTAAGAATAAGGTAGTAAGCATCATTCTACACACTTTCTTACAATTAGAATTAATCTATTCTATCTTAACTGCTTCTATTCTGATGCTCCAAAACAGAGTAGGAAAACAAATTACCACTTAACTCATTTGCATGGCTGTCAACATTTGCCTATTATCAAGCCTGCATGACACATCCCATTATAGGTCTGACTTTTCAGTTGCTTATAATTTTGCCAAACTTTAACCATCTGGAGTGAAATTTTATCCTCAGGCTATTTTTTCTTCCTCCTCAGATGAAATGGTTCAGAAGTGTGCAAGAGAAAAGTTATGGGATAATGTGTTTTTTTTTAAGCTTTGCTGTCATTTCTTTCAGAGGTTCTAGTGACTTTACACTTTGAAGCAAAGACTTGTGGATGACAAGGGTAATCATAAATAAATGCCGAGGCAGATCATGAAACAAATTATAGTTTGGGGTTTTTTTGTCTTTGTTGCAAGTAATTCAATGAAGCCAGAATGAAAATATGAGTTAGAAATCACATGCCACCACAGTGCTGCATTATTAACAAACTGGCTTATATTCGTATGATTAAATAATCTTACTTCCCTAAATACTCTTGTTGTTCTTCCCTAGTTGGAAAGCCAGAGGCTACAAAACAACTTTTCCCTATATAAAGAAACTGTTATTCTGCAGTTTGTGGAATTTTATTGACATTTGGCCAAACTGAAAAAGCCTTTGAAAAATGAGTTCACACATGTTCGCTAAGGATTTGCTAGACACTTATAATTAAATTTCCTAAAGACTCTTGTCTGCTCTCACCATAGTCCAGGCTGAAGCTAACAATTTTAATCACAACTGCAACTATGGGCTGCTGCTGAGCAGATCAAATCTGGATATAGACTGTGAACTGAGATCAAGGAGAAGTTTGCTTTGCACTGTTAATGCATGTAGCATGTCTGAGTCAAAGGCAAGGAAAAGTGGGGACCCAATGACCGAGAAGTAGGTTGAAAGAAGTAATTTTGAGAACCCTAGGAATGAAGGCTACTTGAAGCAGTAACTAGACAGATCTGGGTTTAGAAGACCTTTTATTTCATGACTAAAGATGCTATATTATTACTCCAATTCTTGTCTGGAGCAATAAGCAGCATGTTTCTACTCTTGAACTGTTTTGGGGCACCAGAAGGTACCTCTCTTTGATCACACATGCTGGTATTAAATAAAGAACACTAAATATTAAAAGGCAAATTATATCCTCTTCATGTAAAACTCAAATCTAGGTATTTCAGGTACTCTACAACCACCAGATACTTTCAGTTAAATTCCCTAACTCAAATATAAATAGGGTCCACAAAGCAATGGAGATTTCATGACGAAAAGTGATACATCTGAAAGGACATTCAGCTGGCAACAAATAAACAAATGCACTTACATCTAATTTCTTACAGAAATTACCCACTGAAAGTTAAACTATCCATATCAGTTATGCAGTTTGTAAATGACATAACTAAATGGTAAACATTACTTTGTCCCTTTTAGGTAGAAAAATAAATAATGAACACATTTGCTAGGATACTGTTTATCTGAAATTCCCTCCCCATTCATCTTCCTGGCTTTTATGTAACAGAATCAGCAACATGTTGAAATCCTTCTCTTGGAGTTTTGGTAACACACCTGGAATGCCCCTTCAAAGACGACAACTTCCTACTAAGAGTAAGCAAGACTCCCCAACTATATGTTCTATTATCAGGCAGCAATCATCAGCCAGACAGCTTTAATAGTTTAAGCCCCAGGTGACAAAGCCACTGACTAGCTCCATTCAAAAGCAGAATTTGTTGCCCATTTACCCTGTGCCAATGAACTGCATTCAGATCAGTAGCAATTCCCTAAAGAAAAATGACCAACTATTGTGGCAAACAAGAAAACATAACACACAGGAGGATCTAACAAGGATTTCTGGTAAATCTTCTTGTGGATATTTAGGGTAGTATCAGTCCCCTGGATGGCCCTTCCCTGGCATTTCTCTGATGGGACTTACTGTCCCTGTGTAGCACAGCAGCAGAAGGTATCCCTGCCTGAGCTGCCCAAATTCACAGTCCAGTGCTTTCATACAACTTTGTCCATAGCAACAAGACTGAATTTGTCCTCTTAGTTACTGTGTGAATAACTAAGGGAAGCAAGTCTTAAATCACCCCAGCTATATTAGCAAAAGGGTTTCCGTCAGAGGCCCAGGTCTTCCACAAAAATAATCTTCGTACATGTATAAACACTTCCAAGCAGGTAAGTCCATTCAGGGATCATGTAAGCTGGAAAAAGTATATTGACTGTCACTTAATTCAGTAAACAAAGTGTTGGCATTCCTCCTTACCTTATTGACAGGAAGGTTCAAACTAGACCCCAGGCAGGTAATTGAAGGCATGTAGCTTGAACATACCTTCTCCTAATGCTTTGACACCAGAGCCCATGTTGTCTCAAACTCACTTGAAATGTTTTAATTTCTTCAGAATTTACACAAATTCTCACTGCCCACTAAAACTGCTAAATATACCACCACCTAAAATTTGAATTAAACACAAACTTATTCTATTTTACATGTATAAAGTTGCATGAACACACATATATACCCAAGAAAAAGATGAGGAACTAGATCTGTTATATATCAATGGTTCTACACAGAGCCCTCAATCGTTCTTTGGACTTCTGTTTAAGACTATCCAGCACAAAATCATGTAAGATGCATTTGACTCTGGTTATTTAAAATACATCTCACTAAATCAAACAAAAGCTGGAGCTGTGATTTGGCACTAATAAAACCCATACGCTTTGGGAGTGCTCCCTTGTCAGTTTGCTCTTGTCAGAATTAAAGACTTTATCTTTTTTTGCTATCAAATGATATTGCATAACAAGCTACCATGTAATTTTAAGCTTGAAAGATGCTAAATGGAAGCTAAGCAAATACAGTAGCTTTAGGTCAGCAGAGGAGTGAGAGGCTACTGTAACAAAAGTGGAAATGCAGAAGATATTCCACAGCTGAAGACAGGTGCTCAAGACTTAGTAAGTTCAGTAGCTATGGAAGGATTTGTGTACTTTATCAGAAAGTTCCAAGACATTTTCAGGTATATATGGGTCAATTCCCTGTCAGAAGACAATTATATATGTCACTTCCCCAGTAGAAGACAACTACATGCGTAAAACTTACTGCCTTGTTTAAGATCTTTATACTGAGATAAATGATACCAAGAGATACTTGCTTTTTTTTTATACAACTATACTGTTGGACATTAAAATGTGTGACACATTATCAGCTGTATTATACATGATTATGAAACAACTTGGCTGCTCTTAGCTTCACCACTCTCTGCTTTCTTCTCCAATTTAATTTCTAGCACTACTTTGTTCTGATCTCTGTCCTTTATGATACACAGTTTATCTTATATAATTATGAAAAAAATATATCAGAAAAGAGTTTTCTCACACCCCAAAACCTTGCCTTATACCATGTTAACGACTTCTACTAACCTAGTCTTAATTATAATTCAAGCTCAATATTTCACACACTCCTCCTTTCAAGATACTTGTAGTGAAGTAGAGATATAGCCTAAAGCTTGTCAGATTTTTATATGCAAACAATGGGTTGTCAAAATGTGCAATGTAATTAAGTGATCCATACATTAATCAATTGTCACATACATAAGCCTTTTAAACACAGTTACTCTCAGGTTAAAATGCCTGACCTAGTGAAGCAGTCTTTTTTATTGCCTTACACTTGTTAAAACTTAAAAATTTGAACAGAGAGAAAAGCATACTGTGCTCATGAACAATGAACAGAGAACAAAATACCAAGCAGATGCTTCATATGAGAGCAATACCTATTCTACATAAATGATGCAAAGGTCCTTGGAAAACATAATAAAAGGTCTGTGATCGTGTAGTAATTAAAGGTTGTCTCATAATGCATACCTATAAGGAAAGTGAATGAAGGCTGCGTGGTGCACAGCTAACAAAAAAGTAGGAATTTGTTCATTTATGCAAGGACTGGAACAAGAAACTAATGCAATCTGAGTAAAACTGACCCATCTATTTCTGCTTTCCAAGCACATGACATTGTAGAAAGCAAAGACCCCTGTCCTAGAGGCTGCTATCGATGGGACAGCACCAGAGTCTGCACCATACTTCACTGATGTCAACAGTTGTTCACTCAAACTCACAGGTCAATAAGCACGGAACAGATGGGGCTAAACTGCAGAGACAAATTTTTAGTTAAACTTTTATCTAAAGAAAAGATTCTATAGGCTGAAACATCAAAAAACATGCACACTGCGTGCTTAGACTTCCAATTCCAGTTACAAGAGTTCTACAAGTTACAAGAGTTCTACAAGTTACAAGAGTTCTACAAATTACAAGAGTTCTACAAGTTACAAGTTCAACAAGATAGTTGAATGGTAATTTGTGTGTGCAGATACTAATTTTACAAAATGATGATAATGGCAAGTGCCCATGCAAATCGGTGTGCAGGAATATACTGATACAGGTACATTCACAGTGGGCTTGGATCAATACATCTGCCTTAAAAGTTTTAAGAATAGCATGAATTATGGGTTTTTTTTAAGCACTGCCTCCTTGACTGTCATTTTACTGTAGCAAATTATAACTCTATCAGATGGAGGAACACTACAGACCTTTGGTTACTATTATAGAAGACAGAACTACATGAAAACTGAAGTCTGCAAACAATTTGATTCCCGAAGTGTTCTTATTTCAATACCAAACTGAACAACAGCTTTAACTGTGTTAGGAATATCAGCACCTTGCACTCCTTTCTATTTAATTTATAGTCAGTAACACTCCATTCATTATTTTAAAAGTTCATTCAGAGCAGTTAGTAAGTGAATTCTCTCACAGAAAGAAAAATGGAAGATTTTTTTAAATCCTTCTCAGAGATTCCAGACTTGCTTTACTTGTCTGTTGCTAACTCAACCAAAATAAACAAAAACTACTATTAGAAACATACTGAGCATGCAATCAAAATGAAGGAAAAAGGCAAACTGATTAATGTTTCACATCTGAAGTCATTTCCTTGCACCTGCAGCTCCCATCTAGGAAAAATACTACAAACACCACTGAAAACAAGACTAGTATTCAGAACATGGGCAATTATTTTCACTTTTTTTACTTTCCCTCATCCCCACAATTCCTAAAGCTGGGAACTTTGACAATTATTTTGGACAAGGTGAAAGTACAATGTAATATTTAAATGTACCACTTGCACCTCCATTTATTTTAAATCTTTTATTAATTTAAACACTGACAGCACGTTGAAGAAAGAACTTCAATAATAAACTTTGTACTAACTTGACTTCATTGCTTCTGCATTTGCAAGTCCTGCTGTGATTGCTTACCTACCTATACCAGACATTAACATAAATACAATCTGTAAGATTTCTTACAAAGAAAGTAAATGCATTTACAATTGGATACAGTCCTATCCCCTTTGCATTTTTAACATAGTGACCAAACTACAGGGTGATGGTAAATTTCTCTTCCCAGCAACTTTGATGGGAGCTGGATTTAGGGTGTTGTGAAACAAGGTAAAAGCACAAAAAGAACACAGTAGAAGTTACATAGTATATGCAGCTCTTTCTCCTCCAGATCAAGTATCTTCAAATGAAGGAAAGTATCTTTTTGACCTACCTTAAGAACATAGCTATATTGCACATGCTCAAATAAAAAGGAGCCTAAGAAAGCTGAAATAAAAGCATCCCTTACTCTTGCTTGAATAATTAAAAACACTGAACAATTTCTTATCCAATAACCAAAATGGTTGTTTCTGGCTGCAGAAACAACATATAGTATTTCATCTTACAAGAGTGGAGTTAGGTAAGTTGCAAACTGATGTTTCATAGCAGAGTGCTGGACAAAGGCAGAAGTGTCTAGTAGATGGGTAGTTCAATTGCAATGCAATCTAGCTATCATGACTATATAGTATAATGTGCTAAGACATTTTGCATTCTACTGGCTCAACTCATCTCACATCAACCAGGAGCAACAAGCTGACTTTTTCTCACCAAAATGCAAGCACCTTTCTTACCACCACATTAAAATACTGAGCTGCTTCTTGGGTTTAGCAGTTTCATGATTTCTGTAATTTTCAAAAAGTTACCAGCTGTGTAATAGTGAAGTGTCATATTTATGATCTTGGGCACCATAATGTAGACAAGACTCATAGTCACTGGTGTTTTCCACACTATGCCAAACATAACTGCTCAGGGTCTCAGAATCATGGTACAGGAAACAGCTGCAGCAGTGGAAACATTAACTCCCTTAACACCCCAACTGTTCCTCCACAGGGCAGAGCTGCTGCAGTAGAGCTACTATGCCTAACACCTAGGTGACTTGACATACAAAAGAATCCACAGGTCTGTGAGCTATTTGTAAACTACATGGGCATACATATGTCTCACCCTGTAAGACTGAGATTCAAAACAGCAAGTACACAAGCAAGGAATCACTGTGGCTGGATAAAACAAGAAAGTGTTGGAGCCCATTCCCTCAAAATCAGAGGCCCTTACTCTGTGGTACAAGGAGGCATTTATCACCATCCTGCACCCCCTCAAAGATTTCAAACGTAACTCAAGAAAAGACAGACTTCAGCAAAGAAACTTGTTTCAGAAATTCACTCATACCTGTTCTCTCTCTTCCCTTGCCCCTCACTCTCATCATACTGCTCCTCTGGCAATGCCAAGTATTTGTCATGTTGTTCCAGGCCTGTTTTTAACTGTGATGAGTTCAGTGACCTGGTTCACAGACACCCATATAAATGGTTGTTTTCACAGCATTACCAAAGCAACAAGCTGCAGTGCCACAGCACAAGCTGGATTCAGCACCAATGACAGGATTTCCTAGAACTTTGGGTTCGGAGAGCTATGTCATATCCTTCTCAAAACAAAACACTGGAGGAAAAGACAGTTCCCCCTTTTAATGTTACAGCCCGTGGTTACAGGATCTTTTCAGAAAGACTTAGAGGGAGTTACATTTCTATTTATAACCTCAGTTGGGTTCTCTATGTAACAGATGGTACAATACACTGTGGTGTGACTTGCTCAGTCTTTCCTTTTGAAGCTGTTCTACTTTGTATGGAATAATTACACACCATTTCTGACAGGAAGAGAACAAGCTAAGTCTGTAGTTCAAGTGATTAATACATGCAGTTGGACTTAAGAGAGGGCAGATTCTGATTCCTAATTCAACATTACTTTTTACAACCAAGCCTCCACTAGTCCAGGAAGAAGTCCTGTTCTATGAGAAAAACTGCTCTTCAGAATGGGCTGCCACTGCATAATACCAGTCAGAGAAAGTCTACTGAAAGAAAGAAGCAGCACAGATTCAACATCCCTTGTAGATTAATACTTCAGTAACAGAATGCCTTAGAAAGTGTGGGAGTAAGGACCATGATGAGGAAACCTATAAAGAGGCTGTGACAAGACTATAATACAGGCGGGTGTAATGTCGCAGAGTGATGGGGACATCACTCTCTGACTTGGTGAGAAAGAGATGAAAGACTGTGGAATTACAAGCATTGAATGAAGCAGCATGCAGAGAGGAAGGAAACAAAGTCAGAAATACAATGTGCATGCACTGTTACAATTTATAGAAGTTTTCAGTTACATTCCTACTCTGTGTTTTTCCTCTATCAGAAACAGAGAGGTATCATGGAAAAGACTGATTGATCACAATCAAAACCTGTGAGCTGAAAGACTACAGGAAACAATTACAGCACAGTACATGACCCTATCTTTGAGAACTTCGGCACCTAAGAACATTGACCTTCCAAAAGCATCAAGTTAAAAAACCCACCACCACAACAACAAAAAAAAACCCAACACACATTGTTTACATTATAAGATACTAGCAGGGTGTCTGATTTATGTATCACCCTGAAAAAAAAGTCTGCTTTCTTGCAGGTAGGAATTTCACCAACATTGCCAAGTGAAAACTGCCACTGTCTTTTCACCACAACCAGAAGTGGTGACTTACATAGTCAAACTGAAAGTTTAGGTAATTTGTTTTTTCAGAAAGAGAGGAACAAGCCCAAGAACAGTACCTGAGAAAGGACAAGCTGCCCATGGAACTTATGGACAAATTTTCGTAAAGATGCAAGGTATGAAGCCTCTCCTATTCTCCTTGCCAGAGACCGCAAAAGGAAATATCCCTGCAAGAAATTAAGTCAGAAACAAATATGATGCTCTGAATTTGCTGATGTCTAGAAGAAAGAAATCTTTATCATATTAGTAAAGCAATTTCAATAAAAATCAGCTGACAACACTCACCTTCAAATAGTGAACCTGCATGAAGAATTTTTCTGCTTTAAGACCATGTTTGACAACAGATGCTCCAGACTCACTCAGTTCTCCTGTGCTCTCCTTTTTGGGCCTAAAATGGTAACACACTAATTAAGTCTTGAATAAGTAAGTGAAGAAAAGGGAAGTGGAATGAGTCATTATGTTAAACTAGAGATTTCTCTTCTTATACCTGAACATTGGCTTAACAGCTTACATGACTATACTTGCAAGAATAACATCTTTCATCTGCATGCAATACACTACAGAAGAAATAATGTTCTCCTTTTCATTTTGCTGTTCGGGTTTGGAAAAGAAGTAGTTGAAGTTTTAAAAGAGGAAGCCTTTCACACAGACACACAGGTTTGGGTTTTACAGACACTAATGTCTAGAACAAACTACTACGTCACTGCCTGATTTTAAAATATAATACAGCATCTGGTATGCCACAAATCTACAGCAGGAAAGTGTGGAGGACTTCTAGGCTTTTATGAGCACAGAGTGAAAATAAAGAGAAGCTATACAAACATTTTTTCTTCATATTGATAGCAGTGCCTTCACAGGCATAGTACTGAAGAGCCCTCTAGCTTTTTTTCTTCCCTCCAGAAAACATCCCAGCTAACAGTCTGAGAACAGATGTCTGTCTTAGGAGCTGTAAGAGTCGGTCCAAAGAACAATATTGTCTCAACATTGTCATCAGGGACTTTTACTATACCCCAGAACTTGTACTTGGACTGGCATCTTGACAGGAGGCTGCAGCAGCCTGCCTGAGAAAAGATGTGGTATGTTCTCTGAAGAAGGGAGGGTACTGCAGGGCATGGACAGTTCTGTACCACTCTCCGTTGATAACAGTGGTATGAATGGTCCTGTACCACTCCCCGTTAACCTTACTGAAACTATGGAAACTGCATAGTTGCCATCAGAAAGATTGATTCCGGCTGTTGTTTCCAATTTTGATGAAGAAATCTTGAACTTCAAGTGAACTTTGCTCGTTACAATGTCATTATAATGTGAAAACACACCTCCTGGTCAAAAGCTACCCTCCTCCAAGTCAGGCCACACCTCGGACACTCGTCCCTGGGCATGTGTGAAGGCCTCGCTTGAGTTGGCAGAGGATCAGAGGGACAGAGGAGGGGTAAGGTGGACCAGAGGAGGGGCAAGGTGTGTTGCCCGGCATAAAAGACGTCTTCCTAGCAAAGGAACTCTCAGAAGCTTTTGCCACCAAGGATCACAATGACCAGAAGTACCAGAGGGACACTGCCTGGACCTGAGACCAGAAGGACACCTTTGGACCCGCAGTGGTAGCTATAATCCTCTTTCCTCACTTTACCTCTTTTCTCTCTTTTCCTATCACTCTTTCTTCCTATTGCACACCGCTTTATGGGCAAAACAGTAAAGTTTCACTGTTTGATTGAAACATAACCCCTGTGGCATGTCTGCCTTTGATTTTTTGCACTTCAAGATCACAGCAAACGAACCTTTCCATCACAAGTCCATTGAGTGGACCGTGACCAGAGCCTAACCTTGTGACTGAAACAACCTCTCCAATTCTAAGTGTAGATTTTGAAATGCGTAGTTTTGGAAACCAAACATCCTTCCCCCCACTTCTACAGAATAGAGGCAACAGAGGCCACAGCAGTGCAGGACTCTTCAAACCACATCACTCATACACTTCTCATGAGCTAATTCCTTTGATCAAATTTCTTGCAACACTCTTCCTTTTTTTTTATCTGTGTAATAGTTTTCTATCAGAGTTTTGTCCAGAGTGTTAAGCTGTTTTCTCCCCCCTTTAAGCACTGTATTTAGGACCTGTGCACATGAAATCCACTTCACAGTAAAATCTTGATAAAATATAACTGTTTGAAATAAAACAGGAAAAAAACCCGCAGATTCAATTTCACACTGTTCCTAACACAGTCTGTTACCATGCTGTAGTCCATAATTTCTTTCAAGGAAGATCTTTCTTCAACATTGAAAGGAGAAGATCAATAACTGATTTCTTATCCTATGTTAACTCCAGTTTTTCAAGACCTTGTAATCATTGCAGACCCACTATAGGAGAGCAGAGGTACACCTATTTCCATTCTGGGTCAGTCTCCTGGAAGGAAGGCCTGCTGGCATTCCATTTGCGACTTTTCATTGTTCTCTACATATATAAAAAGCCCAAACTGCTTAATTTCTCTCATAATAAATAGCCCACTCTATAGATTTTGAAAAATGGAGTTGAAGCACAGGCTACAGGATCCACAGTAAACTGAAATACCTCCAATAATCACAATTACTCTAAATTACACAACCATACTTTCTTCCTTCCTCTTCCAACTTTGTGCCTGTGTAGATCCTACTAGATGACTAGAAATAGCCCATGTGGATGATGGTACTGAAGAATTTTCTTCTGCACAGGATGTGTATATACCCCTGATACTGTCTGCAAAAGAGTGTAAATATTCAGAAAGTTACCCTGTTCTCTGCTGTCAGTACTTCAGCACACTATTTTAAAGCAATGCTTAGTATATTTACAACACATTGAAAGTAAAGAGACTGAAAGTTTGTTACACTGACCTACAAAACCTGGCATCTAACCTAGTAGATGAAGCTAGGCATAATGCTAAAGGCAAGCTGATTCAAGGTATTCAAACTGGTACGTGGCACATTTTAGATACTGGCAAATTTCTGAATGAAGTAAAAGATGCTGCTTTTTTTTTGCCGGGCAGCAAAGTACATTGTACAAATTAAAAGTACAACTCTCCAGGAAATCCTTGGTAATGAAATGCTCTGATGCCCTAGGTAGCCCTGAAAACCTGTGCAGAGACTAGAAGAGACCATCTGAAAGGCATGTTGCCTATCAGTGTGATAGAACAAAACTCTTTAAAAACCTACAAAGCAGTGAGAGAGCTTTGCTTCAGGAGGGAAATGGACTTGACTCAAGTAGAACTCAAGAGTTTAGATACGTACACTGGTTTGTCTGAATGAAGAATCACAAGCTGAGGTTCAGTCATAAGGGCTAGGACATGAAACAATCTCAGCACCAGATTTATTCTACAGAACAAAATGAACTTCTCTAAGCTTCTTTGCTTTCATAACATGAGAGACTGAATGAGAGTGCCAGTGTTGATACTTGCCAGCAGAATGAGTGCCAGGACATATTTCATAGCTGCTTTCAACCCTGCAGGTTTGCTTCAAACTCTGTGAGAAAATACACAGGATTCTGTCTGAAGTATCCTGTGTGAGCGCTACATTCTTCAATACTAAGATTTGCTAGTGCTGCCTTACAGAGCTGCTGCCTGCTGAAAAGACACTTACCTGTTTCTTTCATTTAATTTCATTTCACATTTCTTTCATTTCTTTTCACAGGTAGCTTAAGGGATGCTACTGTAACATAATCTCAAATATCCATAATAACAAGAAACATCATGTTGATGAACAGTTTGCCAAGTGGCTTTCACCTAGTCTGAACAGGTATTCGTTTGCTGGATCTAAAGTTAATAGGATCAGCTGACAAGTTTTGGGCAGGGTTTTCCTGCTGTCAGGAGAAAGCACAGAAAATCATACGATCATCCAGCAGGGAACAAAAAAAGTATTTGAGGAATAATGCTTCCTTATGCTTAGGAAGAGTAGGTTGGCTGATTTTTTTCTTCCTGATGTAATTGGTAAGAAGTAACAGAAAGTTATCATTTACTTTTAATATTCTGGTATAAAACCATGAGCTTGAACCAGTGCAAGCCTTTGTACAGACTCAAAACCCAGTCCAATGCCAAGACTGAAATTTTTCTCTCTTATATATCAACTCTGGAAAGCACATGGACATACTTTCAGAAGGAAGAAGAAAATAAATAAAAAACCACAGTAAACATGCAAAGAGAGAACCTGTTCAAGTCAATGCCACGAAAATAGTAGAGAATATTTACATCTGACTGATAACAGTGGAAAGTCCTTAAATGCAACCACAGGAAACTAGAGACATCAGAGAGGAATAGATTGCCAAAATCCCAAGCTGGCAACATGTTCCTCTCCCGAAACGTACATTAGAGGCGTATTTTTCAAATGAGTAAACGATTTGTCATTCTTTTGTATTAGCATTGAGAATACCACTATGTAAAAGGTAAGCAGCATGCTTATTATAGACACTTAAGCCTACCAACTGTGGAAGTCAATAGAAATCTTAAGTTTCAATTTCAGAATAAATCAATCCTTCCTGAGTTTCAAACTACAAAGGATATTTAGGCCCTTAGAAAAATTATTTTTAAAATTTACATCATACACATTTTATTAAAAGTAACAACTACATAATTAATGCAAAAGACAACAAATATGATTCCATAATGTTGAAAATGGAAAACACACATCCAGATAAGCTTCATATCACATGAAACAATGTTCCTAAAAATAATTTATTTTAAAGTAAACAAACAAAACCCCCAGCATATGTGAATCAGTACTTGTGCTGGCAGCAGCTGTATGACAGCTAGTGATAAAGCCTGCTTTTGTTATTTACACCTATCATCAAAATGCATACTTGGAAATGTGTAACTTCACTAACTACAATTCATCAATAAAGATGAAGTCAAAAAATATCAATGAAAGACTACAGTTATGCAGTTGGTGACATGTTTTCAGATTACCTGAGGCCACAGAGAGGAAATTCTATGTTGGTGAACAGTCCCTAGTGCCCAAACGTCAAAGGCTTACTGGGAAAGCACAAAAAGAAGGGAGGACCTCAAAATGAATGAAATGGCAACAGTCTTCCAAAAACATTTAAAAGTTGCTTATTTAGAAGACGGGGTCAATTTGTTCTTCACTTCTCCTTGGTGAAAGAAAAGAAGGAACCTACAGTGTTTGAAATAAACCATATTTCAACTGTGCATTAGGAAGCAATTTTTAACTGTTAATACTAAAACAGCTTAGCTAGGTACCGTGGAAGCTTTTTTATTGGAGGTTTCTAAGAACATGTTAGTAAAAACCTGCTTAAGATGGTCTGTGTAAACTGCCTGTATTTCAGGGTAGGAGAATCGTCTACATAATTTCTTGAAATCTGTCCCTGCACTTTCATGATTTGGTCAGTGTAGGGTTAATTTGAGCTAGGATTAGTAAACTTGTTTTTCTTGGTCAAAGACTGTGGGGAGACAAGCAGCAGTGGTGTTAGGCAGTCATTCAAGATAAAGGACTATGGCAAATTCCCAAGACACCAATCAGAACAGCCTAGATTATTAATCATTAACAAAGCAAGAATCTTTTTTTGATCTAATGTCTTCAGCTCTGTAAGAAGAAGCCTTGAGCTCAGCATCTGGTACCTAAATTCCCAAATCTTATTTAAACATTATCATTGTTAGTCATTTGTAAAGAGAAAGTAAGTAGATTTATATAGTTCATTATGCTTTTTCCTTTGTTTTTTAAAGCTTCATTGAGCTTGGCCGTTAGATACCATACTCTTCTATGTGCTTGTCTTCAGCCACAGAAGATGAATCTGTTATGGCTTCAAACAGTGAACTTTGCTCAGGAAACAACCTTTTCTTTTTCCCTGAATAAAGGCTCTTGTAAACTGCTTAGAGACATTTTATATCAAACTAAATCCCATGATTTTTGAAAGCTTTCTATAATAAAGAGAAAAGCAATTGCATTATATAGAAGATGAATAATCTAGTCAATTTAATTTGACTTTTCTTTTTTCTTCAGAAGGAAATAAGGAAATGCGGGGGATTTAATCAGATGATTTGGATGTATATCCTTTGAAGGGAGAAAATGGTGGAAAACAGGAGACAGAGAACATGCAAAAGCAAAGATTACACTGTCATATTGTTACCTTAAAACTTGCAGCTCTTCTTCAGAGTTCTGCACCTCATCTCTGAGTCGGCGCCAGCGAAGTAAATCTTTCAGTTCCTGCTGCCCTTTTACTTCATCATGTGACAGCTGCTTAGTATACAAAAACCACAGATCACTGATTGCTGTTTCCCAACAGACAATAATTTTCAGAAAGAAAAACTTGGTTTGTTTCCCTTTAATGTGGAAGAACATGCAGGAAACAGTACCAGTATCCATGATTTAAAACAAACAAACAAACAAACAAACAAACAAACAAACAAACAAACAAACCCACAAACCAACCCATAACCAAAAAAGACCAGTTGCTGCTATGAGAGTTAATACCAGCACTAAGGAAAACAGAAGCCTTACTGTGCACATCAAATCAACAGTCAGCTAAATAGTTCTGCCTGAGGAGAGACATGGACATGTTTTCCCTTTAGTGGCTGGCAATAAGTGAACTGAACGTACAGTTCAGATACCTGGCATAGCAGCTTTGGGTACATCTTTACTCTTCCTAGCTTGAAGGCAAAGAGCTGCTTTGTGTCCTGATTCACTGCTCTTTCCTAGTGCTACTGCCACACTCGTGAAAGCTCCCTGTTGTATTTTCCCCCATTTACACAATATTGAGATGCACGCTTATGAAATAAATGTCAGGTTGTCAGCTTACAAATAACTACTAACTTATGCTTCTCTATTATAAGAAAAGATGGGAGATGGCAGAAAGCAAAAGCAGCTAATATCATCCTGCGTTACACCAATACTTCAGTCACAACTGAAATTATTGTCAGGCATTATGGAATATACTCATAATCCTACAACTGTGCAATTGCATAGCACCAAATCTACTCCATAGGTCTAAAAAGGAAAAGAAAAAGCAATTTTCTGACCTTATAAATTAACAAGGACACTAATCGCCCTGTTTTGTTGTTTACTCCTTTCCATTCAGCTACATGGAAGGGTGTCTACTGCAATGAAAATGCTTTCAAGTGATTAACAAAAGCATAGAATTAATGTGAACAGCTCACAGCAGAGGAGCAAAGCTCAGTGTAAGGTCAGCAATGAGTTTTAGGACCAGAAGGGAAAAGCAAAGTGTTTGGACAGCCTTCCTCTCTTTCTTGTTCTAGAAACATGGTAAGTGACAAGGAATTCCATTTTGTTTGGTGCTATAAATATGCCCGATACTTAATAAAACAGAGGTTCAGAAGCATGTATGATGTCAGTTCCCAGTCCCACCTGCTCTTCCATAGATGAAGTTCTGCAGACTTAAGGGGTAGAACCAGGGCCACACAAAAGCACAGGAAAAAAATTACTAACGCACGAAATGCTTGTGGTAGCAGAGGTACAACAAAAATACAAATCGGATCAGAAAACCACTTTACTAGCTGATATGCAATTTATGAGCTTTTCACTTTAAGGGAGACAATGATTTCTAAGCCTCTGATATGACAGTAACTCTTGCTAGGCAGTATAAGGGAAAAAAAGTGTAAGTGCTGGTGGCCTATTTCATCAGCTTCCATTTTGTTTTTCAGTTACGCTTCTTGTCTATGCAATGGACAAACCCAGACAATTTTCATTAGGTACCTGCAATATTACAATATTCAGTAAGACTCTGCTGATTGCTCCAGTTTCAGAAACACAATACAAGTGAAAAGAATGCAGAGCAGCTCTTTGATAGCTGAATTTTAATAATTGAGTAGTATGTTTGTGGGAAGGTAATCACTGACAAACAGATGTTTCCATTCTTATTTGCACTGACCTCTACCTCTGTAAAGATTAGTGTTCATTGGGGATTGGGAAGAAATTTTTTTTTTTAAATAAAATTAGCATGAAAATTCCAGTATTATTTTAAAAGATTTACCTTCATAACGCAGGAGTTATAATTTATATCTAATACACAGCAGGGTATTATAATTTTGATTTCCACATAATTCAAATGAGAAGTGATGTATCATGACCTTACCTGTTGTGCCCTAGCCCAAAATATATCTTCTAAAAAAGTGGCAAACCCTTCACTTATCCACTCTTCAGTCCAATCACGAGCACCGATGGCCAGTCCAAACCAAGCATGAGCAATTTCATGGCACAGACGTGTTCCACAGAGATGGCTCCCTCCTGGTAGTACACTCTGTGACAGGAAAATGATGTGTGGGCTGCAGAATAGGAATGAGTGACAAAATACATTATTGACCTCTTAAAACATGCATTGTATTGCTATAAAAATATATAGGCTTTATTAGCCTTGTCAGCCTCTTATTACTGTAAGCATGCTAGGTCATGACTGATAGTATATAGCTCACGCATTTTTAGGAATTAGGTTGTACTTTATTGTTGGTTGGCAGAGAATCAAACTAAAATTCTGCCAAGCAGTTATTTTGTATTCAACCGTCAAACAGCTATTACCTGTAAGAAGTAACCTAAACCAAAGTTTTATATTTTTCAAATTACAAGACTGATTTATTTCAATAAAAAATTTATATATAAACCAGGATAATAAAAGATGAGCAGGTGTGAAATATGCAGCAAGTATTTATCAGTTAAATGATCAAAGCTGGAAATAAAGCAGAAACATTTTACACAGAAAACAAATCACTATCCAAAAGCAACAAAAGCCATGTATAGTAAAGCACAAGTGCTTGTTAAAACTTAAGCTAAAAAGATACTATCTGATGATAAGAGTTAATAATTTCTGCAAATGCAGAGGAAGGAGAACATCCTTTACCACAAGCACAGTAGTGAGAAGGAGACTTGATATTTACTAAATACCCACTTTTCACAACAGGGGAGAACAATCTAATCTGTATCTATTGTGCTCTGGATTCAAGTGCTGAAAGAAGAAACTGGGGAAAAAAAACCTGTTATGAATTATTGCTCTGCTATTAAAAACACTTATACTGAATTGCAAGTTAACTGCAGTTACCAACTCATGTTCTGCTGGAAGGCAACTTCTGCTGTGTTTATAGACATTACAGATGCTAATATCTCAAAAGTTATGCAATTTTTGAAATTAAATACATCTAGGAAAGAAAAGTAGCAGAATTAAGCCCTCTGACTAACATACAAGGGATTAACAGGGCATCATGCCACAGACAGGAGTAGCAAGGGCACAAACCAAGACCACCACCTGCAGAGTAATCCTGCATTAACACTCAGCATTCATAATCTGCATTTCAGCTGTTTGCTTGACTCCAGCCAGTCAGAAAGCAAATAAAGTGCAATGGTAACATCTTCAAGACCACAGGTCTTTAAAACTAAGTCTAGCCTTCCAAGCATGGGAGGGGAGCACATGGCCTTAAGACATTTCCAAGAGTCAAATATTATTAGTCAGCGTTCCAAAGAGCTTCCCCACCCGCCCTACCC
>JANZLQ010000079.1:38458540-38478128 GCA_026212715.1 Elanus axillaris
CTTAAATAGAAAAACATACTCAATAACCATCTCCTTATTAAAAAATAATAGTCACCCAGTAAAGCAAGTTAATACATTTTAATCAGTTGGCATTGTAAAAAACAATGTAAGAAATTAAAGCACTGAGGAATCAAGTCACAGAGAATAAAGGAATTAAAAACAGCAGCTCTCAAAATCTTTGCCAAAAGCAATTACAATTAACAGAAGTGAGAGAGGGAGAGATGGAGGTTTTGAAAAAGTGTGAGCACAGAAGCTGCAGAATTTGATGAACCTTTTATTATAAAGCCCCTGATGAGAAGCATAACTGCAGCTTCGGAGGTATTACTTTGGTCAGTTCTAAGTAAATAACTCCTAACTGTGGCATGTGTACACTGCTACAAAGAAAAACTGCAGAAATGGACCAAATAAATAACATTCCAGACATACTGCTGGCAGTGTGTCGGCCACTTGGTTAAGCAAAACAAAATTAACTTCATGCCTTATAAACAGGCTCACAGAATGCTTTGCATTTTAAGTCTACTGTAGGTAAATATACAATAAAAGTAAACATTGTATTTCCTGCTTTTTCCAATCTCTTAAATAATAGAAATGCCCCATTTGGACAATCTTCTCCTTTATAGAAGGACAACAAATCGCTTCAGTGAGAAAAACGTGTACGAGTTAAATTTTGGCCAAAGAATAAGAACACAACTTCCTAAAAGGGCAAAACTAAGATTATGTGCTGCAGCAGAATTTTAGAGTCTTAAGTACAGATAGCAACTTCCTCACCTGAGAACACCTTAAATGATTCTTTTTGTTTGCCCATAACAAGCAGCTGTATAACCAGTTTGGAGCCTCATATAGCAACAGATAACTCTACAGAGTAGTGCAAAGTTCCCATTTATTTTAAGAAAATTTTATCAAAGACTGAACATGTTTCTGTAATATGTCCAGCACCTATTAGTTTGGGGAGAATTTGATTCTATGTATTAGTTTAAAATACAGATTCTCTATTTCCAATAAAAGTTTGACTTACAGAAACTCTGCTCCACCCCTACTGACACCAACCAAATCTACATTTTCTTACATCACCTAGGATGTGCAATGTATTCATTGCACATTGTTACTGTCAGTGTTGTTCCTGAAACAATAATTCAAGAAAGTATCTATGTGAAAAATAAGATAATCAGAATGATGATTAAATTGCAATAGCCAAAACCTTTTCTTTTTTTTTACCATAATAGGAATTTGGTCCTCCTACCATCCATTTGATTTACTAGGAACAAATTATAAGGCTTGAGATCAGCTGCTTTCCTTGGAATTGCAAAGGAAATAAATCCATTAATACACTAGGAATGGACAAAAATTACTCACCTCAGCAATTACATCAAGAACTGATGAGGTATGTTCCCCTTATAAATGCCTCTAGCTGATGACTTTTCAAGGGCAGAACAGGCTAGCTGGATATGGTAAGGAGGATGGGAAACCTCTCCCAGTCAGCAGAAACAATAAAAGCCCCACCAGTCCTTCCCAGCAAGCTGGACAAGTTCCCAACAGCTCTTACAGAAAAAGAAGTTAATGACTTGTTTTCAACAAGTATATACTTTGTTACACTTTTAAAGCAAAAAGTTATTTTTCTGACCAGAACCACACCCTCATAATTTAGATCTTCCTGTAATTTGACTGAAAGAAAGAGCAAATTCCCCATCCCAGTTAAACTGCAGTCAAGGGTAATCTCAACACTGTAACTATGGTGTGAATGCTTATGAAGGAAAAACTGAGCTCCAAAGGGAAAGAAATTTTTGGTGTGAAAGGCCAAAGCGTCCTGATGTTCCAATCATCCAAATCCACCCATGTAAATGTTCTTAATAAATGGTCTCTTTAACAAATAAAATGTTTCCAATTAGTCTTAGAGCTCTGAACAGTGACCTGACCTGTTCAGAGGCCAAATCTCTGAAAGCAATTTTGCAAAACTTTTTCTCCAGACTTACAGCTTAGATGCAGGTGCTGCTTTGCACACAGGCTGCAGCAGTGTGCTGTCTTTGGCTGCTCACCCAAAATCAGATGAGACACATGGCACAATTCTAGCCAAAGGTATGTGCAAGAACTTAAGTACACATTTAAGCTAGGAACATGAAGCTCATTTCTAACAGACTTGTTCCATTCCTTTTGAAGTAGAAGTCTTTCCCTCCTAACACACAGGGATTTGCAGATACATTTTCTTATGTATTAATTGAAATAACAGAGCCAAGACAATATCAGCTGGAAAATTATGCTTCTGGAGTCAAAAGTAGCACCCAAAAATCACTATTACAGATGGAAGTTACATAATTTTAAAAAAATCCATGTTTTGATAGTACTCCACATATTGCTTATCTTTTCCTACTTAGAAAAAGGTAGTCTGATAGTAAATGGGTTAGATGGTTATGGTACTTGTAGAAAATCCCTTAAACATGTAGAAGGAGCAGGGGAAATCTCTCTTAAAATCACAGGAACACAAAATTAAGATATACGCTTCAAGATACTGAATTTGAGAAAGTTAAGACAATTAAATGACAGCTCTTTACATACAGTTTGTGAAATCTCTCATCAGTTGCCATCAGCCTACATTTTTCCAGTGATGCAAAGAACAGTATTAGCGTATTGTCTGCAGTATCTTCAAATGTTACCTTAATATACCTTAATATACCTTTGAGGTATATATTTACCTGTGCCATTGGAATGCAGACACAAGAACATGCAACATCCACCTACTTACCCCTATAATCTCCAGCATTCTGGTGTATGTTACAGTCCAGTATTGAGAGTGCTACAGAGACGACCTTCCTTTTTAATCTCCTAGGGTTATAGCGTACCAGAAACTCAAATATACATGCAGATGCAGTTGCAGAGAAAGGAACTGGTAGAATACTCTGTTCCAGAAATAATGGAAACTTTGTAAAGTTTTCCATTCCTACCACCTTAATGAGAAACCAACAAGTGACTAGAAGTTACTGATGAAAGTCATTCTAGAGCAGATGACTAACTTTTTACTCCATAAATCATACAATAATACATGGGTAGACAATAGGGAAAGAAGGCCAACCCCTCTGTGTTGGAAGGAGGATGGTATCAGCCAACTCAGTACAGCAATTCAACATTCAAGTTTCAGTCAAGCACCTAATTAATGATCTGAACACCTGAGCAGCAGCTGCTCCATGAACTGGCAGACAATCACTTCACTCTTATTTCACTGTGCAAAACCAGTTAGTCAGGATATGTATAAACAAGGGTGAAACCCTCTCAGGAGAAACTCTCTTATTACTGTTCAACAGCAAACCGGTACATGGCATAAAACTAGAATATATTATACAGTGAAAGGAAAAAGACAACATGCTCAAATAGCTGCTAATCAAACAACTGGTTTTGTAACAACTCTTGATATTTCACATTAACTCCAATCCCATATTACACCAAACGAACAGCCTTTACGTAAAAACCTTCATAAAGTACGTATTTATCACATGTAACTGTGACATACACCACCTTCCAATGTCCTTGGATTTACAAGTCAAGTATTTATTTAAGTTGTCCAGACATTATTCACAGAGGAAATTTTGTAAATTTTCTTCAGATACCAAAATTGCGCTGGAACTTTATAAAGAACAAAAATAAACTCAACAACGCTGAAAAAATTTACAAGAGTTAGCAAATGCAATTTTTATGCCAGGAGACCTTACTTTGCTATTGCAAAAGGACTGATCATACTGGCCTGAACAAAAAGGATATAGGTTTGATGTGCTTCAAAAAATAAACAAAAGAATCTAATGCACTCCCAGCTAATATAAGATCAGCCTAAAGGAAAACTGTATCAACCCCACTCATTCTCCATAATTCAGTTATCTTATGTTCACAAATTAAAAAATATGCTATACTCTTTCATGCTATATCATGCATATATTTGCATAATTTTTCTCAGAATTTCAATAACTTGCTCTGAAACTTTTACATAAGTAAAAGTTCAAAGTATTAAAAAAAAACCTCCAGTATTTTTTATTTTCTTAACAATAAAAAAATGATCAAAGTTATGAAACAAACCAAACTACTGAAGAATTTCTTTTTTCTTTTAAAATTAGATTGATGGGAACTAACCACATACAGGGTGATACCATGTAGTAACTTCTTCTTTGAATACCATAGGACAGTCAGTCCTAAAAGTGGGATTCATATTTCATAATTCTAGCTTAGAGGACTTAAAGTATAAAATGCAGAGCTCTACCTGCTAAAACAAGACATTTATTTAGTTGCCCAACAAAATGCACATCTAGCAGACAGGAACCATTTTGGAGGTTTCAATTTTTGTGCCAGACTTACTAAAAATGTGCCTAATTTTTTCTAAAGCATGCTCTGTTTTGAAGTTCCAGTTTTCCTCTGGGGCTCAGTTCCTCCGTCCTCCATCACCAGACCAAAACTTACAATGTTAAAATGGTAGACTGAAACCTTCCCACAGTAGGGTTACAAGAATTTCCCACATTGACAGTGCTAAGTCAAAAAACCACTTTGATTAAAAAACAAATTCAGGAAACAACTTATCAGTGGTTGATATCCTGCTGCAGCCATAGAATGGTAATAAATCCTACCTGCTTCAAATGTTCTGGCTTGCGATGTAAACCAAGAGTGAATGAAAGAACATTGTATTTTACATGTGGACTTCAGTTTGATGGCTGGGATCCAAGTATTGCCAATGAGCTAACCCAACTTTGTAATAAGCTCATCAGGAACTAGAGCTGACAAGATCAACCAGCAGTCAACCCAAGAACTGTGGATTGTGGAGTTACTCATCAGTTGACCTCTGATGCACCCAGAATGCTTAACAGCAGCTGTAGCTCACTTCATCTTATGTATTCTGTATCACAAAGAGGAACTTGCAGGGCATGAACCTTTTTTGGAGTTCTCCAGATTTTGTTTCCTAATGGCTTATGTAAGCATATTTTTAAAAAGCATATTTTAAAAAGGTTAATTATCTAGGCTAGAATAAGAGTAAGAGAAGAATTCAGGTAAGAGAAGAACGTTGATAACACACTGATGTTTTCAGTTGTTGCCCAGTAATGATTATACTAAGTCAAGGATTTTTCAGCTTCTCATGCCCAGCTAGCAAGAAGGGCACAAGAAGTTGGGATGGTACACAGCCAGGGCAGCTGACCCAAAGTGGCCAAAGGGGTATTTCCATACCATGGGATGCCATGTCCAGTATATCAACTGGGTGGAGTTGGCCTGGGGGAGGGGCAGATCACTGCTTGGGAGCTAACTGGGCATCAGTCAGCGAGTGGTGAGCAAATGCATTGTGCATCACTTGTTTTGTATATTCCCATTTTTAAAATTTTTATTATTGTTATTATTACAATTATCTTTTTCTTCTTTCCTGTCCTATTAAACTGTTCTTATCTCAGTCCATGAGTTTTACCTTTTTCCTTCCAATTCTCTCCCCCATCCCAAAGGTTGGGGGGAAGTGAGTGAGCAGCTGCATTGTGCTTAGTTGCTGGCTGGGGTTAAATGACAGCAGTTCAACATAAGACAGATGATGCAAAGATCACAACAATGATAAAAAAATCTCTACTCTTGCTGACATAGGTAACATCACAAAAGAGGTTGAGAGGGCTGAAGGGAAAATTTTGTCCATGTTGGAGGAGACAGAGAAAATACCATGTTCCCACTAAAGTCAGTAAGAACTTTATATACACATATAAATGCAATATTTGGTTTACATTCTGGATTTGCTAAATTCCAAATATTAGATAATGGCCAAATGAAAGGGGGGGAGGAAGCTATGCTATGTGAAAATGGTTAATAACAAACAATAGTGTGGAAAATCTCTATTAGAACCATGCATTTATAATAATTTTCTCTCATTTAAAACTGATTTATAAGATTAGGGTCACAAAATTAACCTTAAGCACTTGCTGAAATAAAAAAAGTGAACAGAAAATAGCTACCAACAGACATTGAGCATTGTAATTAATTATTTTAATCGATCATATTATTTTAACAAGAAGAGGGTAATGGAAACAGATGTAGATACATGTACTCACACCTCTCATTTTATAAATATAAAATGGATTTGTGTGATAATTTTTTTTTAGGTTTCCTTCTCATATACCAAAGGGAAGACTAAAAAAAGAATCTCATTTTATATTAAAAATGCACATAGCATTTGTTTTAAAGCCTTTTCAAACTATTCTTTGTATTCTTGCTGAAATGATTAGTATGACGAACAGTCTCTAACAACATTCCTCAGTTCCAGTCTAAATGATCCCATTTGTCACTGATGGATATTATTTGATCATGGATGGATTTCATTATATGTAGCTTTCCATCATTGTTATTACTGGAACACCTGGATTTCCTTTTACTACATCATGAAGTTTCTGGCAGATATTAACACAGCGGAGAGCCAAAGTGGAAATAACCAACTATGATAAATAGTCAGAATGAAACACCAAAATGTATCTGCTTCCCCATATTCAGTGAAAATTCACTCAAGTTAAGGGCCGATAAATCAGAGATTTCAAAAGGTGGCATGGACAAGACAAAATAAAATAAAGAATGGGACTTTTTTTTCTCATTTTATTAAATTTCTTCTATATATTTATAGAAGAAAGCTTTTATCCACACATACCATAACAAACAACAAAAGCAACAAAGCCAAACCAAGAAAGAAAAAGGAAAATAGCTTGCTTGTTCTTTGAGTTTTTCAGGATTCTTTTCCCAGTGTAAAGCCTTGTGGTATCACAGTTCTAAAAGCAACAAGGAATGAAGTCTGCTTGAAAGCAGAAGTGGTTCTTAGTAAATTTGCACAAGCAACAGTTAGAGTAGCATCACAAACCAAACAAAACCTAAGGAATGCTCTTGTTTTTTAGATTCCTATCACAAATACTTCGCCTGCAGACCAAGAAAACTCCAGATATATCCCTGAACCATTCAGGAAACCCCAAACATTACTGGAGGAGAGAGCACTAAAAATCCCTGCTATTTCTAAGAAGAAAATAAATCAAAATATAAAGCTCAGAGTTAAAAAAAAAATCTCAAAAAACCCTCTAAAATCATAAAAGAGGCACAGATCCAATTCTTTTAAATTTTCAGTTTATATCTAATACACTCTTGCTTCTTGTGCCAACTACAAATGTGGGAGTGAACAATGAGATTAAGAGAATTATCCAGTTTGGATGTGATCTAATTTTTCCCCATATGCAGTATCACCCACAATTCTTGCTTTTAAGAACTAGTACCTAGAAATCCATTTTCTGAAGCCTTTCATTTTACTTGAAAGAATAGGTGCAAATCCAACACAGTCAAGTCTATCCTGATGTTCAGCCTCCCTGCTAATATGCATTATTTCTACTATGCCTTTATCCTCTCTCTGTAAAAATCCTGTTACACTCTCCACACTCGTCTTAAAAATAGAAATTTAACTAACTAGTCCTACTATCATCCATTACCTGTTTTTCTTATTTTTATCATCTATAAACAGTATGTAAACTCATATAAAATGAATGCTTTCATTTTACTGAATGAGGATCCAATGCTTCTTGTTACGTTGATTAATGAGACATGTTAGCAAAAGAGAGAACAACATAGAAGAATATGCAATGGCTTCAAAATTATTTTCTTAGTTTATTCTGCGCAGCAGCTATACAAGCCTTTCTTGTATGCATCAGTCAATAAGATATCTGTTGTGCTTTTGCACAAAGAACAAAGATGCCTTTATCAATTCTCAAAAGTCTGTAGGACAAACCATTCATGCTGTCAAACCCCCTAAAACCCTTTCAGCAAATAATGAAATCCATCAGTGACAAATGTCAACATACTAATTTGTTAAATACAGAACAAAAGCAACATTCAGAAGAGGTGCCTCATTTCATGTTATATCAGCCCTTCAATTTGTAACAACTTTATGGCAGCCCACAGATCATGCAATATTAAAACAGAACAGCATTGTAATTATTAAAACCAGAACAATCTATTCTTCTTACAATAAATGCTTAATAGTTCACCAAAACTGTAAACAAAATCTTTTGGGAACAGAAAACTCTTTCCAGTGCATTCATTTTCTTCCTTTTTTGAAGATTATTTCCAAGTAAAATCTTAAACACAAACACAGATTCTCTTTCACACACAGTCACATTTATTGTGCTGGTGGAAAAATGAGATTAAATTACATCATATCCCGTGACAGAAGAGCATCAGTGTGCCTGAGAATTAGTTTATCCATTATATGGGACATCCAGCTATTATTGCTGAATCGTACAGCAAAGGGACAGTTTAGATGGAAGTAGCTAGTGTGCAGGTGCATTACTTTATTCAACATACAAAGACATCCAGCTATTATTACTGAATCACATAGCAAGCAACAGTTTAACTGGAAATAGCTAGCATAACTGAGAACTGTAATTAATGTCTTATAATATTAAGTATCACCTACTAATGAACTTTTATTCTGTTGCATATTCTATCAATTTACCTCTCATACATCTCCAAATTTGTTTCAGTCCATCATAAGGATTAAACAAATATTTTCCTGTTGTCCAGAACACTGCCACAGAATACATTTACCTACTCTTTCAAAGATGCCCAAAAGAAGCAAACACCTTTATATTTTAGAAGCATCTATTGCATCCAACTTTTCTTATGGAGATTTACAACAGTGGCCTGATAACTTGTGTTCATTAAATTAATCAAATAAACCTTGAAAATAGAAAGGAAATTTTGAAGTTTTTAAATTGAGAATGCCAAATTCTGTATTTGGCAAAATGTTAAGGTTAGTACAGATCATATTGGTACTTTTCCAAGTCCAAAAGGAGAGAGTGAGGTGCTTTCCTGCCTTGCAAGACCATAGCAAATAAACTACCATGGGTCAAAAGATCCACTTTGAGGTGGTTTTGTTTGTTGGTTTTTTTTTTAAATCACCAAGGATTTCAAATTTTTTTATAAAGTAGAAAAATTTTGATTGCTCCCCATGTACTCTCCTGACAACAGCTCTGCCAATACACTAAAACCTCTCTTTATTTGTCAGACCATACATTCATATTTACACATGGATGTTGACCACTCACAGGAAGCAAACATATTACAAAATTTTTACCAAGACCAAACAGAATCAGGTTTCCAGTTAAAATCCAGTTAATGTTAGTTGGATAACGTGTAGTTCCTGTTGGATACTTCATTGTAGACTCATTTGGGTCTATATTTTGTCAAATGGTTAAATTTTATTTCTATATATTCTGTATTGTTAACACTGATCAAATTATTTTTTTTAAAACCTCAAATGATATTTGGCATTCATATCAGTTTAGATTTATGAACCTGATGATCAAAAAGTTGTGTAAGTTGTGTAATTTTTCAGAAGTACAGACTGAAGTTCCCAAATAGCAAACAGCCAAATCCAGTCACTCTGCTGTAAATCTAGTTAAAACTCCACAGACAGTATGACTTTAAATTCTGCTAAAACTAAAAATGTAATGTCAAGTGGGAGATCACCCTTTGAGAGTTGCTTCAACTGTCAGTGTGTCTGTGATGTACTGTACATACTTGCTTGACTGCAACTTAAACTTTAGTATACCAGTTTCATGGTGGTTTTAAAGTAGGAAACACTTAAAAAGATAAATTCTATGCAGAGGTCATATACTGGATTCAAACGTCTAGGCCTGTCATACTGTCCTTACCAACTGTTTGTTAGCAAAGTCACAGGAAGGAACAAGAAGCTGTCACCCTCTCCATGGCCTGACACTAGAAGGGATGGCACAGTGTCTACCAGCCTGCTTCTGCTGGGCTGAGTTCCAAGTTCTGGAGAGAAAAGGTCTTCAGTGACAGCAAATACATTCCTCACCCCTGCCAACAGCTATCCTTGTACTGCTATACCTCCAACAGGTTTAAATTTAGTTAACTGAGAATTCATTGCAAATGAGAGTTATACTGACATATGCAAATTTGATGTAGCTGTTTCTTCTCAGAAAGCACTGGAAATACCTCTGTGACTGCAGTGCATTTTTTTTTTCTGGGAACTTAAAACAATTTGCATTTATACATATGCACTGTTGTATTAACTCAGATCAACTGGCCAAGCAAAAACAGAAATCAAGCTTCAAGAGACAAAAACCATATCTAATCTGGCACTACCAGACAGCATAATAACACCAGGATCTGTTCAAAATCAGAGGCCTGTTCCTCAGATATTATAAGGAAAAAGTAAACAGCAGTAAGTAGAGACTTTTGGTTTATACTGGCCTTAATGGCAGAATGGTTTGAATTTATAGGGATGTGCTCAGTGTGGTTTTTAAGAAAAAGAAGTTGCTTGCTTAGTCCATAAATGAGTTTGGTGAATCCTACCTTCTCTGCCAATAGCTTTCCCTTCAGAAAATTATGTGAAGCTAAGACTTTACATAGACTGTAGACGTATAGTACAGCTTCATTTTATTCTTTTCACCTTCCTTGCAGAAAAGGCAGGTAGTTTTTTTAAATCAGGCATCCTCGTGCCACTAAATTAATGTAGTATACCAATTGCTCTGGAAAAGTGAGTGAATAAAAGCAGTTGTCTCTGCACTGTTTTAACTCATCTCTAGCCTATCAAATTGTTGCAGAGGAAATGTGATAACCCAAACTTAAGTCATGGGATTCAGAAAGAGGAATTCATTCGTAAATCTGTCTTTTCCAAGACAACTTGCACACGCTGCTCTTACATATATACTATAATCAATATGTAATGTTTAGCATTACAAATACATCACATAAAATCAAAATCAGAAAAGCAGCACTGGCCCTAAAGATTTTACCTTATTCTGCTACTGAAGGCAGTGGGGAAGAGAAAATTTTCCCCAAACAGCTCAAAATCATATTCTACAGTTACTTAGAAATAGTTTTATGTTTTCTCCAAACTAACTACCTTGTCTCTGATATGCTGCATTTTTGTCTGGAGCACTGTTCTCTAAGTAAAATACAACAGTACTTCAGCTAGCACTTAGAAATGCACAAAATTTTACGTGCAAAGACAGAAAACTTTGAAATAGTGTAAGATATATATGCAAGATATACAAGATTCCAGCAGAGCCATTTCAATAACTGACAAGCACTTCTTCACTTCATCATGCTAAGGTCTAATTTACGCCTCTGAAAAATTTGCTCTGTGACCAAACCATAACCACCTTTCTTTTGGTGGTCTGTGAGTTATCTTCAGGAAGACTAACAAGGCTATTCAGAATTACATCATAGCTTTAACTCATTATCTATCAATACCAAGCTGGTGATCATATGAAAAATGTATTCCTGACAGTGAACTCCCTGACATTTATTTGACAAAATAGCTCTGCATACAACAAATGAGAAAGAATATTCCAGCAAATTCACTGTACTGGCTCTTTACAGTTCAAAATGCTACCTTAAATTTCACCTTCAAACAATTTAAGCAGAAAATAACAATTTTCCAAGTAATCTTAAAGATGCTTGAAATTCTAAAATTATGCTATAATTAAAGGGAAATGAACTTTCATAAATATCAATGCAGCATAATAGCATGAATGAGACAGATTATCAAATGAATATGATTTCACTATTTGATTTCAATATTTAAAACTAGACTTAGAAGTCAAAATTATTATAAACTTGTAACACCAAAGCACATAGTAACCTCCTTTGTTAAGCAAAGACATAATTTATGCAATATTGTGGAAAGAGCAGGCAGTCATCACAAACTAGATCCCTGCCACCTGGCAAGAAAATGGATTGGCCTTTAAACTGAAAGGAATGAAACCATCTATTACCTTCATGCTACCACAGACAAAGGAAATCCAAAAACCACCCCAGAAAACAGAGGTGGTATTTTATTCACAAGCCACAATCTCCAAGCAAATTTTTCGTATTCTCAAACCCACACTTCTCCATTCATTTCCCCCAAATCCATCACAGATGAAATTTTCTTACAGAAAAAGGAAACAGACAGCACGCTTCTCTCCTCCTTGGAAGCACTCTCAGCAGTCTACTTGTTCTGATCTTCCTAAGCACAAAATGTTCTTACATGCATTGCTCCACCAATTTCAACAGTTTAACTCTCAGTCTATACCATGAGATTCCTACTAGTCCCAAAGCAAATCTCCAACAGCAACAAACTGGTGGAAAGCATGTGTGTGTGCAGAGAAAATCTGTATGACAACACTCAGACTGCAATGTATCACATCATCAACCCTTGGAAAAATGAAAAATCACATTTCAAATTTCCAGTCAAATATAATGATCCACAACCCAACAGGTGCTAACTTTTGTAGGACAAGCTATAATATTTTAACAGTACTCTGAAAAATTCTGTCGTTCCACAGTTCAGCTTTTCTCAAAAAGCCCCAACTTTTCCTTAGTAAGCATGATCAGAGGAGATCTGTCAGAAATTCAATCACTGGAATGTAAAATAAGGCAGCAAAATCTCTTTTTAACTGCATTAAAGGTCTATGGTTTGATGGTAGTATCAACACACTTTGGAAAGTGTGAGGGTTTTTAATTAGTGTTTTCCTTCCAAAAATTAAACAATACTGCAGTTATTTGGATGGAACAGATGGAAGGAGCCTTCAGATTAAATTGTTTTGAAATGGCAACTGATATATTTTAATATATATTAAGAGTCCTAAACAAAGTTACTTTACTCATGCAGGTATGAAAATCTGCTTGTACCTTTCAAAGAATACTCTTTGCTATAAGAAATGTTTCCAAAATTCTTTCAAATTAACTATACATGTTAATCCACTTTTGATGAGAAGAATTATAATTTTTGCTTTAAATATAGTGGAACAGACACAAGGGCTACATGATTTTTCTCAGGATATGGAATTCTGTTTTCCATTCTTTCCCTCACACATCAATAAATAAACACAAGGATGCAGATTAATTTGGAAATGACCAACATATCAGAGAAATATGCTCTGTATGCAATATAAAAACCTTAAAAATTTGGCAGTGGCAGAGAAAGTAAAAAAAGCTAGCAAAGAATTTATACAGAAGTTTGGTATAAAAGAATTACAATAACCAATCCTCATTTTATTAGCTTTGTCACTGCATTCACTGCAAAGTCCCAGGAACAGGAATAAACCAAGACATTAACACCACTACTGCGCAGATTCCCCAAAATGCATCCTATACTGTCCCCTCTCTTTTCAACACATTTTTCACTGTTATTTAATGAATGTGCTTAGGTGTACCATTGAACATGTCCAAAACGAGCATGTGGACATTCATGTTTTGGCAGAAGAGTGTATCAAGGAAGTTCTATTCAGTCTTCTCTACTTGTACTTACATGTCAAGGAGGAAAACAACAAACATTAGAACAGTTTCCTACACCTTACAAAGAGAAATAATGAACTGCCAAAGAGACCTAACTTACATTGATTAAAGCCTAGAATAAGCAGATGATAATGATTAGTTGAAAGTAAAGTTTGTTGGAATACCTGCTTTGACATTTGAGCATTAGTAGTGACAAAGGACACCAGCCATACATTTCTAAATCAAGCAACCTCTGCAATAAGTAGAAAGGGATAAAAACATCAAGAAATCCACACCATTGCGTGAGGGATTTGTCAGATTTATTGTCATTGTGAAGATTAAAATCACCCACCATTAAGAAATGTATGTATGCATCCCATTCAGATGTCAAAAGTCTAAAAATTATGTGATTAAGAGAGTGGCTTCTAGGCAGATAATAAATGAAGGACAAGTTTAAAATAAAAAGGTTGAAAAACATTAAAAGAATTACATCTAAAGGAGAAGACCCTTCCTGTCATTCCCATTGTAATCAACAGGCACAGGACTATGCTCAAAGTAGTCCCAATAATAGTAAGAACACCTTTTCCCATGTCTTAAGATAACAAAGCTATATAGCAAGATGAAGCAAGGTCATTTGAAACTACCAAATTAACAGAAATGAACCAGCTCACTGACACTCTAAGAATTATGGTGTCAGCATAGGTGTCTTTATATTCTCAAAGTGCTTTCAAGCCTAATGAGTAAGTACTAAGCAATTTCCCTGAGCATCAGAGTGAGGGGAAAGGGAATCCTTTTGTACCATGGTACTTTGGTGCATCACCAATACTTTTCTGCCTTTTTTTTTTTTTTTTTTGAAACTGTAAAAAGTGCTCTATGAAAACAAAAACAGAAATTTGCCAGTGTGTAACAATTGTGGCAAGGGGCAGCACAGGACTTTCCAACCACATTTCACATTTATATTCGAATTGAATCTGCTAGAAAGCATAGCATCTGCAAGCAGTTTTAAAACCTTTTTAATTCCCAACTTTATGACAAAAGGGCTGAAACATCTAACTATCTGAAGTTAATGATAGATTATGTGGTCCCATCCTCTTTTCCAGAAGACACAGGTCTCGAAGCATCTGACAGATCCCCTGTAATTCCTTCTTCACCTAAGTTACAAGGATCAGCTGGGAGCCTGAAGTAATACACACGACTACAAACAAGCTCTTTACCCTCAGTAAGATGCTTAACTACCAGCTGCTTCCATCACGCTCTTTTTAACATTGTTATTGCAATTTAATTCTGCTATATTAACATGCAGGAACTAATCCAAGACATTCTTAAGCTCTGGAGGTGTCTGTGTGTTTACAACTGCAAACATAAAGCTCTTAGGAGACAGATCAACATCTTAGATTTCCTTATGGAGCCTTAAATCACACTTCAGAAAGAGGACAAGTTTCTGCACCAATTGACTCTCATTTGCCAGTTAAAATCCTTTCAGAAAGATTCGGGGCTATTCTACAGCAAAACTAAACATACTATTTAAGTATATGCACACAGGAACAGACACAAAAGCTGGGTCACGAACTAGCAAAATAATGTTTCTGTATGGCTATAATGCTCTCCCACATACATCTTCTATATATATGATGCCCGCGTCACTGAGACATATATGTATGAGAAATCTGGATTTAGGCATAAAATAGCCCAGTAAAGGAAAAGCCCAACCTATAATGCTGATTTATTCAGAATATGCAGAATACACTTTTCTTCAAGGAATTCCGATACTGTACTATTTTTAAGTGGAAAAGTTCCAAAGGCATGTATCTTCCTTCACATGTAAAGATCAGGTAGTTGATACATTTTTCTGATGTTTTTCTGAACATAATGGTCATGCTATTTTTTTCCAAATTATTTGCCGATGGGTAGTAGGTAAGGGTTCTGTACGCTACACGGTGTAAAAGATACCAAAAGAAAAACACTGCTTTTGGATGGCCATGCAGTGTCTGGAGAACTGCTCATTAAGGTAGACATAGATAACAGAGGCACTAATGAGCATTCTTTAGGATAAGATATATCAAAACATGTAGAAGATCACACTGCATAGAATCATCCGAGAAGGGTCAAACTGCAGACAAGTGAGGAAGACTACAGAAGACCACCAGAGACCTTGAGTATGCCTGCGTGAAGGATATTTACATATGATAACAAGTTCCTAGAAAGTTAATGAATATGTAAAACTTTTCTTGGAAATGTAACGAATATGCATATCAAACTTGTATATAAACTATGCAGTTAACCTGACCAGGCGCACACAATAGGAGGAGAGATCCCCTGTGTACCCAGCCATGCAATAAAGGATAGCTGCTTAATTGTCTTCTGACTATTGAGTCCTGATTTCGGCTTTTCATGTGATAAGCAATGAAAATATTTTTCATCATAATGATAAGCAGAAAATGTCAAGAATGTTTCAACTTACCAAGTCCCAAACTTTTATCAGCTTTGTTTATTTGTTCAAAGGGATCTTCCTTCAATTAAAGAAAAAAAAAAGTATGCAAAGAAATAGTTCTTGAGTTAACACAGACATCTGCAGGCAAGTTTTGAACATGTACATTGGACTGCTAAAATGGAAAAATGACAGCAGCCTTACAATTGAAAAACAGGAAGAATATAGATCATAAATATGTCACTGTCCAGCCTCTCATTTTCCTGGCAACTGCAATGCTGTAGCTTTATTTGATAATTTGACATAGTTAGAATGAAGTTTAAGCTGGTCATGTTACCAAAGCAGAAGCAGCAGTACAAATGTGCTGTAAATGCAGGAAACATAAGCAAAGCTGCTAATAAACTCCCTTGAGGTACAAGGACTGGCTGCATCAGAAGTGTGATGCTTATGTTACTGTGCAGGGACAAGATTCTGACCAGACACAAAACGGTTCATCAGCTTTGGGTCCCTCACAAACCTAAAGCATATCCTGCATACAAATCACAGAAAGGTAAATTAAAAGATAGCTGAAAAAGAGGAAAAAGTAAAGCAAGAAATGAAACACAGAAGGCGAACACTTGCAAGAATCAGTGTTTCTCTGCCTTGATTGTACTGAGCCCTCTAGGGATCCCTATACAGAGAAATGAAAGCAAGTTGTATTAATACTTTGTATCTATTTGAGAAAATGCTTAAAGTCAAGTGCAGTTCTTCAGTTCTTCAGATGTATGCATATGACTTGTTATTTCACTGGGAGAGACATATATATGTATCTCAGACTAGAATTTTATTCTACTATTCATATTAGAATGTATAATACATTTCAACACATAAAGCTTTGGGCAAGTTTATAATTGAAGTTTAAAAAAACATAACAATTGACTGGCAATGACTGACAGCAGGCCTCCAATACCCACTCAAGAAGACTAGCTACATCCTGAACTAAAACAGGAGGGTCTAAATTGAGTGAAATAAAAAAGATCTGCTCATTGACCAGTAATTCTCACTACAAATTCGTTATCTGATAAAAATGTGCCTCATACAAAAAAGCTGTATCCAACAATGATTCCATAGAATTAGCAGAATCTAATAAATCAGTAGAAGATGAGACTTCTTTATCAACAGCAGAATCAGAGGAACAACCACTATTTTTTTCCTTTCTTCCTATGAGCATTACCTCTAGCTGAAACTTGGCCAACTCCTCCTTATGTAAGCTTATGAATCAAACAAACAGTGGGAAAGCAGAGCCTGCACCATCTGGGTATGACGACAGGGAGGTGGGTATCTACAGTATACTGTCGGCACAGAAGAACAGAGCATCTCAAAAACTGCCTTGCTGGCCTCACATGAACATTACACAAAGAAACTGCCAGAAGAGATCTTTGCAAAACACATTACAAAACAGACCCCAGGAGTAATGAGCACACAACAGCCTCATTCTCTGGCATCTCATAAAGGAATATGTGCAACTACTGCACAGAGCTTGATCAAAGGCTTCTACAGCAGCAAACTGCTCTCTGCAGTCAGTAGTACTGTGAAAAGAGAAGCCCAAACTCTTTATTTGCAAGTTCTTTGTCCAACAAATGTTCCAGGTCACATTCAGTTTAAACATCACATAGTAGGAAATAACCAGGTGCTGGTCTTTGCCAGAGCTGCTTCACTGTGCCTTTCAAACTTCTGTACACAAAATAGGAGAGCAGATATTTTTAAATAAGTTGTGAACATCAACAGTGTAAATAGAAAAAACCAGCCTATTTGTAAAAGAGAATACGTGGCCCGCTTCAATCAACTGGGAAGTTCCAATGAACCTGTCAGTGTCAGATTCATATCTCCTACATTAATTTCTCCTAGACATAAATGGCAACAGATTAATCTTGGTTCACAGGTAGCAACTCTCCCGGCAAATCCATGGCCAGGGAAAGGAAATTATCTTGAGGCTCCTTGTCTCTCTATGGCATAACTGTGGAACTGTAACAGCAGCCTATATTTGCATAATTCTTTCTATCTGAATGCTGGCTAATTCTACCTATGAATTATGCACTTGTAAAAAGGCAGTTGGGTTTTAAAACACTGTATGTAACACAACTTTCTGTTTGTCTAATTACTGTGGAAAGAGTGAGAGAGAACCATAAACCAAACAAAAAAAAAAGTTGTTTCCAGGAGCACAATCGCTTAGACTTTAAATAACACAAATGCCTTTGTACACTATTCATATTTACAGTTTTTGCAAACTCAGTTTATTTAAAAGTGATGCGCAAAATAAGGAGGACTAGTTATTTGTAGTTTGCAAGTTTTTACACACTTGTAATTTTTTTTAGTTTACTTCAGAAGCTTAGAAAAGAGAAAACTATGGACTAGAAGCCACAGAATGCTTTAACTAAGCAAAAGCCAGAACCGGGAGGCACTAAAGAATGGAAGACTGTGCATAGCCCTCCATGCACTCAGTGCAGAGCACAAAGAAAAGCTGGGTGTGTACAAGGTGCAAATTCTTTTGTCTAGAAAAAGCTGCCATCAGCTCAGATGCACGTGTGCAAGTACACCCTAAAGTGGAACATGTGCATATTGACAGTCACTCACAGGAGGTACTCAATGTAGCCTATTTCAAACCTGTATGGCCTCTGACCTGAACCCTTCTTAGGCAGATACTACCATAACAAAAGCATGGGTGTTACCACCTCCTTTCCAGTCTCCCATTTAGGAGTCCAAAGACAGCTAACTGTGTGGCAAAAGTATTGAGACCCACAGTTTTCATAGTGTCTAGGAGATCCTAAGGTTATTTACAGATGACAGCAACATCAATACCACAGTCATCCAAGGCAAATGCCTTAAGTAACTCCTGTACTGTCAGACTACTACTTATTAACTCAGGTGAAAAGCCTGGTGTGCTAGGAAGCAATTGCAACAGCAAAAACTGCTAGTCTCATGAGAAGAACTTGCACACAGGAAGAAAAATCTTGGTCCTAGATCTGGTAACAAACACAAATGCAACTAAATTCTCATCCACACTTTTCTTGACCCATTCGGAAATAAGAATCTCTGTAGGTAAACATATCAGATTTTAATTTAGCCACCTGATTTCTTCACCTAGGTTATCAGTAAGGCAATTTCATACCTACTACCTACCACAAGCAGATAATTTGGACCACAATGGCCATATGCAGAAAAAATACTTTAAAAATTATATCAAACCAAACAACAATGAAAAAACTCTTTTAGAGTTTTAACTTATTCCAAATGTCCAGCTACCAGAAGCATTGATACCTTTGGAGGAAGAAAGTGATCAACTATTTTAGCCCCAACTAAAAAACACACTGCACACATAATGTACTCTTTTTCACTGTATATGCAATATCAGTGGTAACATACTGATACTAAATACAAAAAGATACACAGAAGTAGACACACTGCATACTCCAAAACATATACTCATTTTCAATCAAAATAAAAAGGCATAAAATTGACTATCCAAAAAATCACATGACAAAGTACCATACACACATGGAAAACAGAAGGCTAAAATTATGTGAGAAAGTGGCTAGCTATGATTTATAATACATCGCCCATTTTCAGTCAAGTCAGTAACAGAAAAAGAAAAAATCACTGTGATAACAGTTTATAAACAGGAAGGACTTATTCTTTTATCAGTTTGGAATGGTAAAAGCAAAACCTAATCTGAAGGAAAAGGAACAAACTGACAAACAAAACCAAAAAAACCCTGACTGTAGTAACAGCCATTTTTTAATGTGATACTGTATCATCACCTTAACAACAAGATTACAGCACAACAATATTACATTCAGATGTGAATAATTTTTGCTTGATGACATCTGCCTATGCAAACGATGTAAAGTAGCTTTCTAGTACATCTATCCA
>JANZLQ010000079.1:38488370-38500873 GCA_026212715.1 Elanus axillaris
GTCAGCTGCCCCGGCTATGCCCCCTCCCAGGTCCCTGTGAAAATTAACTCTATCCCAGCTGAACCCAGGACAATACCTCATAAGAATTAGGAGCAACATTTAATACCTCAACTCCATTAATAGCTAAAAAGGCCAAATATTTACAAGAGTTCCTACCTCTGTATTTTTTAGGATTTAGCTGTAAAATTTTAAGTTTCATAGACAAATTATGATCTCATGCACATGTGACAAATCTACACAGAACTTCATGGAATTACTCATGATTTACACCAGCATTATAGGGACCATAACATTCACTGTAGTGTATTTAGAACAAGAAAAATCATCAGCTGCATATACTACCTGGTTGCTGAAGTTGTAACTGTATGGGCAAAAGCAACCTGCTTCCTTGGACACATTATTTGGAAAACTGAATAAAAAATATTGGCACAAATTTGAAACAGATTAAATCATAAACCATGTGTCATGGGTATAGGGAAGGAACAGAATTTTCACCTGTTTAGCAACAAGGAGTTGTAAAATACTGGTGGTTTAGACTCCTTTTACATTATTGTCAAATAACCGCATATTTCTAAAATTGATAACTGGACTTTGGCTCATGGCTCCATTTTTTTTTTCCAGAGCTACACATGAACACTCTTTGTAGGACTGGAGGAGGGTTTTCACTGGTTGGTTGTTGCTTGGGTTTTTTTCAGAGGGATTGGGAAAGGCAGAAAGGAAGACATTGAAGCCATTTTTTCTTGTCTAAGACTATACTGCTGGTTCAGTCTGAGCTCACCTGATATCATCAGAAAGATAAAAAGCCTTAGAGAAATAGTCATCATAGATACCTTTACACCTAGCCAATAATGAAACATCCCATATCATAATTCTACTGCACCTAAACTGATTTCTCAGTGGACAAGGAAACCAAAAAAAAAGTTAAGAAACACATCTCTTCATTCAACCAAACCAACCAGTAAAATCAACATTAAGTGAGAAAAACTAGCACCACTTAACCTAGAAAAGAAACATCCACCACCTGCATTCACAATGGCTGATACACAATTTTTTCTTCAACTAATCATGCTGCAGGAAGACCTTGTTGGCACCAAATAAGGCATTTCCAAAAGCTTAACCACATTCTGAAACAATTTCTAAACAAGTGAATAAAACCAGTCTATTGCCATACTGCAAATACATTACATATAAGACGACATCACAGCCTATAAGACTTAATATTTGAATCCTCTATCAGGATAGTAGCATCTCTGTCACTGAAGATCCCATCCCTTACCCCCAATGTACTGAAACTTCTACATGTGAAATTTGCATTTGCCAGGATTAGAGGTAATTATGAAAACACTTCCATTGTTTTTAAAGACAAAGACTAAAAAAAGGAAGCAGTATACATTATTCCCATTAAAGACTGTTTTTTGTTAGTACTAGCAGGCCAGAAGTTTGGAGCATGCATTTCAAACTTTGCGGATAGCTAGTACTTACTATTACAAACAAGAAAAGTTAAGACAGGCTGGTGCAATGTTAGAACACTGACAGGCTGGTGCAATGTTAGAACACCGGGTTTGGGTTCAGACAACATGGACTCGGTTCCTTACTTAACCTTGGCATGGGATGGGAGAGGACAAGAGAATTAGGAAATTGTATGTGTCATTGGAAGATCCTCGTGTAACATCTACAGATGCCAATTAGCTATCTGTAAAATAAGAATACATTCCTACTACTTACCAGGATTTTCTGAAAACAAAATATTTTAATTGTTGAAAGACTCTCAAAATACCATGGCAACATGAATGAGTCATACAGGTAACATGAAGTGAGAGGTGTCATTTGTCACTGAAATAAAAATAAAAGCAGTAGCATAGGTAAAAGCAATGAAGGCTTGGAATCTTGGAGAAAAGTCAAGTTTGAAGGGACCTCTTTTCACCACCTCCTGAGATGGAGGTTCCACAAGCTCCCTGGAATACCTGTTTCAGTGCTTAACCACGATCACTGTGAAAACCCTTTTCCTTACATATAGTCTAAATTTCCTCAGTGCAACTTGCAAATGTTGCCTCATAGATTTTCCCAGTGAATCTCTGAGAAGACCACAGCTTTGCCTTTTCTGTGACCACTCCTTCAGATAGTAGAAGATAGCAGTTGAGAGTCTCAGTTAGTCTTGCCTTTTCCCAGGCTAAGCAAATCTAGCTCTATCAGCCTCTTCTCATACAACACACCCTCCTACCTGCTAATAATCTTAGTGGCTGCCTGCTGGATTCTACCCAGTTTATGATTATCTCTGTCCTAATAATAGCCAGCCCAAAACTGGGTACAGTGTAGTGTCCCAAGTGTAGAGAAGACTATTGCCGAGGCTAGGGGTGCATGAGTGGAGCAGAAACCAATCAAAATTGTCTACACAAGTGTCTGCGACTATCCAAAAAGGTTCCCTAGCCAGAAGCAAAAGATGGAGCTCAGGATGGATTTCTTTACTCACCAGGACTGGATTTGGTAGAGTTTTTGCTCAGTAACATCATTGTTTTGTAGGAACATAAATTCTCTTAGCCTTCTCTGAGGTAGTCACCTAGTCACCAGCAAGTACTCAAACTACTACTCATATGAGAAAAGGGTTACGGATCCTGAAACCAGTCTCCTGTGAAAACTTCCATACAGAGGAACATGATGTAGCCCATCAGCACTGGGACTACCTACTAAAATTCCATGTTATCTTCATTCTCTTTCAGTCTACAGCTTTTCTGACCCATTCCTTTCTATCTCAAATGCCTGTCTTTAGGACTACCTTTCATTCTTCTCTTTATCAAAAAAGAAAAAAAAAAAAAAAAGGAAAACAGAGCCATCAGTTTGTTTGCATAGTTTTGGTGGTTTTTTGTTTAGCTTGAAACCAAGGCTGCAGCGAAAAAGACTGACATTAGCACCTAGCAACTGGTGCCAGAGGTAAAGCAGTATGCATGGATTTAATGGTGTCTATGCACTGCCTTTTGCTTTGAGCATCATCGGTCTTGCAGTCTGCATTTAAAATCTACAATCTGCTCCCTGATTCAGGTTCTTCCCAGTTGGGGCTGGTAAATTGCAGACTACTAGGGATTATGATAGACACAGACTAAGAAAGCTTCACATAGCCACTATGGCAAGTCAGATCAGAGATAACAGCATGACAGAAGTCTGTGGCTGCTTTGAACACTGCCTTTCTTTTGGCCCTTTTCAAGTCAAGCTTAGGGCTTCAAAACAATTAGCCACAATATTGAGTATCTTTTTAATCACTGAAAGTATATACAATGCAAAATCTCTGCATTTATCAGCACATTACAACTTTTATGACTCAGAAACTGAAATGAAATTTTGTAATACTACAATACTAAACAGTAGATGGACTATATGACTACTGACCTGCAACAAGAAAAATCTTTTTCCTATGCAGCTCTGTTGGTAGGAGAAAAAAGTTGAGGGGTAGAGAGATAAAGTAGGATATGAAGAGGAGAACTCATTCTTAAAATTACTTTCAAAATCTCAAAAACAGTGTTCAATAATGACAATCAATTACTATTTTCATCTCTGCATATTCTATCTCTCTATACACAGGTCACTTTTAAGGGAAAAGAATACTACTTTCTAAATGCCATGCAACTCATACAGCAAAAAAAATTCATTAGTATTACCTACACACATATATATGCACATAGATGAAGGGCTGGCATGGATATATATGATTAGGCATACATATGATCTGTGTAACATATAACAAATACAATATGCGTAAACATATGCCTGCCTCTCATATATGTGTGTACAATACACACACACTTTTCCTGAGCCAAACCATTTTATGCCAGCTTTAAGCTGGGAACAAGTCTTTACAGCCAGTTATAAACCACTGAAATACAACTTTATATTGGAAATGCTTAGGTACCCTTAACTACAATGAAGCTAGTAGGCTCTGCAATAATTCCAATCCTAGAATTTTATAACATGCTGTACTATTCTACAGCAGCATCAAAAGAGCCTCATTAACTTTTCAGTAACTTCAAGAAGAAATTATATTTTTTGTAGCTAAAGCCAAGGGAGAGGGCGGGAAAGAAGAGGGAATTGCTTCATGTTCTGAGTTAAGGCCTCTGTTTAAAGTAATGGGACATCTTACAAGGTGTACGCAGTTAAAGAACTGCCTATTTTATAAGTACTTATTTTTAAGAAACTGACGAGAAAAAAAGAGGTATTTAAGGTAAGAAATCACTTTGCTTTATTAATCTTTTAACAATCATTCTGAAGGGGAAAAAGGACATGCTTTTAGGAATAATCAATCTTATTTCTGGTATATTTTTAAAATAATAATATTTCTCTGACTGTAGCAATTTTATAAAATTATAAAAAACGAATTTTGCTTTCCATCAAGAAATGAACTTGTTTTATTCTCTTTGCAGGTTTACATTCAAAATAACATCTGTTAAAAGTTAATAGACCAACAAGGTAAGTCAGCACATTAGTAGGGGAATATATTGTGCCTGAGGTAGTCCAAATCCTCTTTTGACACCAAAATGACAACTGGATCAAGGACTGAAATTGCAGTGGTAGCAAATTACACTGCAGGCTCCAGCTAAGAATCAGAAATGTTCTCAGTATCTAAATAACACTAAGTTCATATGCATGTGTTGTACAGCCACATACTCTGAATTACTGCTATCACAGCTAAGACTCCAGCCAGGATGAATTTTAAATAGCTTTATTTTCTTGAAATAGTAAAGCAGTGCTTCAGCAAAAGTAAAAGTTACTACATTGCGACCTTGTCAATATATTAATATTAGTTTCATTAAAATTCTAATTAACTTCTATAGCATTAAAAACTGAATCCAAATCCCTGGGACAGTGACAAATTTGAAGAAGGAAAGACGAAAGTGAAATATAGTGATATGTAAAAAATAGACTAAGGAGAGCTCATGTTTAATGATTACCCTTGTAAGTATTTTGTCAAACTAACAAAACTGAAAATGTGGTCCAAAAAAGTTTATACGAATTTGTACACTCACAAAAGGCTTCTATAGCCAACACAAACAGTCAATCACAGTTCTTTGAGATGAAACAATACTAAAGCCTCACATTCAGGTTTGACACTTGGATGTTTTCCAATAGTCCTGGCTGATTTTACTATAGACTTAGCAGTTGTCATCGAAACACTGCAGACATACAGACTGGAAAAATGGTGGCTACAGACACATAGATCAAAAGGCTGCTTGGGGCTACTTCCCACCTCCCACTCCCGCTTTTTTTTTTTTCTCCCTTTTCAATTTAAAAAGTTAACAACCTTAGTTACATGGCCTGGAAAGATTCAAGAGTTCTACTATGTACTGTGTTTTGAAGAAATAGTTCCTCTTAAAATACCGAAGACCATTACATGGGAGTGTGACTAAGATCTTTATAAATAGGAATTGAAAGCTGGGTTGCTAAACAATATTTAGCCAGCTATATAAAGTTTACATGATTTACAAATATGCCAAGCAACCTCTATGTTTCTGTCATCAAACACCATTTGGGGTTTCAAGGGCATCCAGCACCCTTGAAAATGAGGTCAACAATTTTAGAGCCTAAATAGGACTCAAATAACCTAACATTGGGATCCTGTCTTGAAAATGTTGGTATCTTGCTCAGATGTTATTTGGTTCCACAGATTTGCCTGCTCTGCTGGGCAAAATTGCTGTAAGAACAGTCAAACTAGGTAAGACCAGAAGTCCATCTCCCCCATTATTTTGTTTTCAACAGTTACTAAGTGTTTAAGGAAAAGAATAAGAGCATGGTACATACCAAGGGACACTTTTCTCATCATACTCTTAGAGCTCCCAGCAACACGTGAAGCAACTAGTCAAGTTATTGACACACAGTGCTTGGCTAGGCATTTTTCCTCGTGCTAGCACTTACTACAATACTAGTACATCTAAAGTACATCAATTCAAACAGAAAAAGTAGTAATCTTATGTTATTTAAATTATGTGAGCTGGAAACAAAAAACTGAAGATTTTGTTTCAAAAAAAGTACTTCAACTCAATGCAAACAAAGGCTTACAACCCCCCAGGGGAGAAAAATAAATGTCAGCATATTTGCTGTGAAGAAGTAGAAAGATGGTAAGCAGTTTCTAAAGCCATATAAAAACAAGAGATTGATGTGACTGTGAAAGGCCCTCAATGGTTATCAAGGAAAAAATTACTTCTAAGGGGAAAATTTTTAAAAATAAATAAATAAATAAAAAGAAGACTTTGGCAATTAAACACTGCAAGACAAGTCAGTCTCAAGCACAGGCTCAGGTGGTACAAAAATTTAGGGTCTATGTATTCAAAAAAATGTTTTCTCCTCAGGGAATGAAAAAGAACAAGGAATGCGGAGTCTCTTCAGGTGTTGCCAAAAGGAAAGGAAATCAAGTTGCAGGTTAGTGGGAAGAGATTTTGAAATGCTAGGGTTTTAAATGGGATCAACAAAACTGGACTGGGAGTCAACTGATTTGAAGAGCACAACCAACCAGGAAACACACAGACCCTATTTTTCATTTGAAGAGTTTCAGCCAGCTTTGTTCACACCAGTAACTACTGGCTCACATGAAAGCATTTGCACTCATGAAATTACTTAAAATCAGATAAATAAGTGCTGTTACGTGTTCATGAAGCTCTCAAAATTCTACATAAAGCACTGAATCTGTCTTTTAAGCTATTTAAATTTGGTCCACAATACTTTATTTATTTAATTTATGTAGAGTTTAATACAGCATCACCAACAAAGACAACTAGGCCACAGTCTCTCATAAATTTGGGAGAAGCTATACCAAATCACTTGAACTAAAATAGTGTAAAACCAAGAGAGAATGCAAAATTAAATCCTCCAGCTTCAAAGATCTGCAGGAAGCAAGAGGGTTTGACTGCAATTATTATATACAGTCAAGATCCCGTTTCCATAAAGAAGTCCACAGCATATTAAAAGACACAGGAAGAGATGTACAGAAAACACAAGTAAAATGACTATGCTTTCACTACAGTTCTTCTCAAAAAGCATCTGTCAGACTTCAGGAGAAATGCAGCTGACCCACACTAGTGGCTACTGCAATAGACAGCTTAAAACACCTAATTAGGTCACTATGCAAGAACTATCATCATTTCATAGCAGTGTAAATCGTTGGGGAAACATCCTCCTTAAGTAAAGGGAAGTATTTGGGGATATAAAAAATACTGCAAGCATCAGCTAATGAGGAATAGACAAAGAAAAGTGCCAAACACTCTAAAGCCATGACACTTCAGATAATGACTAAAATTTATGATTGTTTCATTCCCTGGCAGACAGGAGTACAATTAGAATTCTCAGAACAACAGCCTCTTTGTGCCGGCACGCCGTATTATGTTTATATTGCTACAGATAGATTAGAAGATTAAAAAATAAATACTTTTAAACCAAGATAATAACTAACTTTTTTTTAATGTGGGTTTGGACATGGTTTTGCATACACCTTATTCTCCACTGAGGTCACTTAGGTAACTATCATTGCATGCACAGGAATTAACCATCTAAGTAGCTTACTATATACATAGAAAACTCTACTTGAAAAATCACACAAAACAAGAACAAACGAGCTATTATGAGTCACTTAATATTTTCCTTTGCTGTCCAAATACAGCTTGACTTTTAAACAGCTTAAATTATTCCTTTATTTCAATTTTAAAAAATTTTAATGTGCTTGGCTTGTTGGAACTGTTGAATGAAAAGCATCAGGAAGTATGCATGCCCTTTCTTTCATCCTTTACTTACATTCAATAGTATGGGTCACTTGCAACTGACAGTGGTTAGAAGCACAGGGAAACAAAAACATAGGTTTTACTCATCTCCTTCACAAAGAAGGCACAATTACAATATTCTGAGCACGCAGTCTGGACTCAGATAACCACAGATGGTTTTGTGACAGAATACCCTGCAGGCATCTTCTCCCTACAAATTATGGGAAAGGTGATGCAGAGGAAGCTCTGACAACTTCCCAAAGAGCAGTAGCACATCAACAACTGATCCTGAAGATTCCTCCTACTGCATGCTGTCATTTTGGCCTAGACATCTCTCTCCTCTTTCTCTTTCATTTTGTACTATTTGCGCATCTTGTCCTTCCTGGTTCCATTGATCACTGGTCTTACCACACAACTAAGTAAAATGGCCAGCTTCTTCCTCAATTACAGTGATGATCCATAAGGATCTGTGTCAACCTTTTAGTACCATGCCTTTGAAGTCAGAAGAAATAGCTAAGCAGCTCTACCAATTTCACATGGCTTCAAGACCATGGTACACAACATCACACTTATCTCCAAATCAAACCGCTATGCAAAGCATCATAGAATATAGTCTGTGGTAGGTGCTCAAAGCAACCAGGCCTCGTGTAAGTTTCTTGATGCTTTCATCTAGGAGTTCAATGAGCAAAGAGCTATCATCAAAAACTCAGTAACCCGTACAAGGTATCTACAGAGCACTGAGGCTTATATGACAGAGAACGGTCACCAAATGATTACGTTTTAAAGTTTATACACCTTCATTAAAAAAAAAGAGAAAGTAAACTTACACCAAAAACTGTAAAATGTTATTATTTTCTACTTTTATCCCTAAAGAGGAAAGCTGTAGAAAAAAGTCTATGTAAAATAAGAAACAAAACATGTAGCAAGAAACAAAATGTTTCCTTATTTAATTAATTATACAGTTAGTACTGGAATGGCAATTTGTGCAATTTGTTGAAGTTCCTTCAGATATCAAACCTACTGGACAACTGCCCCATGAGCTACAAAACCCAAAACTAACAGTCTGGGAATACACTTTTCCTTTCAGTCCTCTTTCTAACAAGGCTTTGCCTTTAGTTCTTCCCTTGTATGTTTTGTCCATCTGGCTAAATGAATCCACTCTACTGTTGGCACTAGGCAAACAGTGAACAGTGTTTCATTCTCTGCTATTAACAAACACTATAGCATTACCAACTTAAAAATATATATATTTTTTTAAGAAAAATAAAAAGCAAATGGGAAATTTCAGTTGCTAGGCATTGCCTTACAACTAATAGAGCTAAAATTCTATTGCCATTGCACAACTGGCAATTATACTGTAAACCCAAAAATTTTTAATTAAGCTTCTTATTCTCCACAATTCAATGAAAACTTGATAACATAAACCTTACAGTTTGCCTTACTCAGCTTCCAAAGACGAGTGTTTGACTAGAAACTCATAAATCACAGAAAGCTTATGAATAAACTCTAGATCTGGATTTTAACATGCTCTTGTTCTGTCAAGACATAATGGTAAAACCAATGCCAAAAGAAAACATAACAATATCATAGCAGCATCAAATATTTAAATCAATAGAACCAATAAAAGAACTTCAGTTTGGCAAATGAAGAAATTCAGACCCACATGTCTAATGAGCTTTAATTTTCCTTCCCAAAGCACTGTTAAAACTAAAATTAAAAGATCATAGCACAGAGGATGCAAAAAAACCTATCCACATGAAGCCAGAACTAGAGTTTTAAGTTCAGTTTAAGAAAAATAGCACAGCAACTTTATATTGATAGCAATTTGACAGTGTTAACTACCTGATAAAAAGGATCTAACAAAATACAGGAGATGAGATACTATGAAGTTTCCTTACCTAGCCATTCCCAAGCTGGAAAAGTTGGAAGGAACTATCAAAACATCAAGCCTGGAAAAGGGGTGTGTACCCAGTGTGGTGTAAGCAGCTGAGAGGCACTGTGGAATTAGGTGAAGTAAATGTTCTTCACAGTGTTCCATAAGGCACCAAGGAGCAAAGACTCTATAAGGAATGACTGCCTGCAACCTAGCAGCAGGATTTTGGAAACGGCAGGGATATTCCACATGACCACAGATTTCTTCATGCCATCTGGCAATAAGAAGAAAAAAAAAAAGAAGTTTAATGTGATACCAGAAATGTGCACAACTGAGTATGCTAAGACAAGGATTTTCTCTAGACATCAGAATGACAGTCAGTTCACATAAAACCGACTCATTTGTATTCTCACACTGTTCACACATGTGCAGCACTGTGAAAATACTCATTACTACATGTCTGAGTAGCACTGATACAGTCACTCATAACTAAAAAAGAGACTAGTCAAACCTTGTTTTTACAATAGATATGTGTTAAAAGTGCTCAAAATGTACATAAAGAAAACTAAGTAACAATACAAAAATATTTCTTTATTCGGAGAATTCCTATTCAAACTTGACTATGGCAATAAAATTTCATACATATTAACACAAACATATTAAATGCGAATAGAATGAAACTCCAAGGGGGCTTTTTTTCTGTTGTTATTACTAAAATTCCCCAGGACCTTTTTTTTTTTCTTACGTAAAAAACAACAGTAGCTATCAATTCAGGCTTATCACTGTAGATATTTGAAAATACCACACTTGGACCAAGCTTACTTTACATTAAGACTACAGGATATTCAGAGCTGTAGCTGGAAAGAAGGAGGGGTAAATCAAATCCTTCCTAAACATTGAGTCATATACCTTCACAATAGTTTATCTGCCCAAATAGACTCATATCTAAGCAGAAATCAGCTTCATGTTTTCACCTGCTAGCCTGTCTTCTGTACAGTGCAGAGCCTCTCCTTGGCTTGAGATTTCAACTTAAGGAAGCTGGTTCTACTATGCTTGGACAGGCAAAGCACTTAGTGTTATTGCACCTGGCATGGCCCAAAGCATTTGTATTTGGGAGATCATGCTTCAGGTGAGTGCTGACACACAAACCAAAATGATAACATGTAGAAAAAGGGCTACATTTTGCTGAAGTGTCAACACTTTAACACCTTACATAACTCCTTCTGTGAAGATTATTGATTATATATGTAAAGAAACTACATCCATCATTATACAATTTTTTTCCAAGGGTGGTTTAACCCAGTATATTTCTGCTCTAAAACAATGTCACTTTGTACTTAATTACCAGAGTTGAGATTAGGCAAGAACATGAAAGCTAGCAACCTATCTCTTATAGAAGTTGCCAAGTCCTTAACGACCACAAGGAGATAGGAAACTTTTACTTAACACCCTAGCTCCATTCAACATTTTCTTTGATGCAGTCTCCTTATGTCAAACTCACTGGCACCTGGACATAAATTGTATTACACATTTCAACCACTTCTTTCAGAAATCCTTCCTTTTCCTGCTGCCCAAGAATTTATCTTTATTATCTTATCTGAGACACTACCTTAACATTTGCTTGTCTATCCATTTCACACTCTTTCTAGAAATGCCCGCTGCTGTGCATAATTGGGTTTGGTTACCTAGTCTTAATAACTAAAATAAGTAACAAGTGTCTGTTGTGCTAAATCCCAAGTAAAGATTAACTCGATATGATTTTTCAAGGACATAGATTTTTATGTCCGAATTAACTGCAAAACAACCTTGTATATATTAGGCTCTCCTTTTTTGTCTATGCATAATAGACACCACACTTGCAGAGGATTTTTTCATTTTTTTGTCAGTTTTTTTTTCCAAAACACATTCGTCCTGTTTCTTCCGCTGTCACTAACTCAACTGCTGCATATGCATCATACTACCTGTGCCAATTAACTCATCCAATGACCATCACACAGATTGCCCCATAACAATGTCCATCACTGATTAAAACCTCCACTAATTTTTGATACAAAAAGCTACAGAAATATTTCCCTCTTTTCAGAAGTTTTACAAAAAATGGAAACTTTCATTTATTCTATCAACACTCTGTCAGAATAATCTTTTGCACCAAATCAATAAAAATTCCTATTACAGAATGTGCTGTATATTAAGGAGGAATATACAGTGAACATCTACAGCATATTTCTGTAGATGCAGTCATATTATAAACGTATAGTTTAAGAATAGTATAGTATAAGAATAAACACAAAACAATTTCTAGAAGCTTATCAAACCTATAAACTATTTTAAAGCTTGAATAGGCATGTCTTACTGATCTTAGGTAAAATATAAAGATTTCTATTCTCAAGACTTACTAGAATTTTTTTAAACCAAAATTAGCCACATTGCAATCCATCAGAATCTTTTCATTTTAAATTCCAATAAGAAACCTTTATTAGGTCCTCAAGTTCCAAAGTTTCACCAGCTTTATGGAAACAGTAAGGACTTCCACTATCTTAATGTTAACACAGTATTAGCCCAAACCAGCAATCTAAAAGGCAAGTATTATTTCAGTTAAGTTTCTAATTGCATAACAGAAAAAATACTTATGGCCTGACTAACACGATCAGCTTCTACAACAAAATAAGATTTTCTGCTGCGATTTCTAAAATTCCCTGGGAACTTTTTTTTTTTCCTTATGTAAAAAAAAACAGTAGCTATCAATTCAGGCTGGGGACATGGGGAGAGCAGTGCATATTGTTTGCCTGGACTTCAGTAAAACATTCATCACGGTTTCCCACAGCCTTCCCCTGCACAAACTGGCAAGAGACAGACTGGAGGGACAGTCTGCGAGGTGGGTAGGAAACTGACTCACA
>JANZLQ010000079.1:38500973-38511525 GCA_026212715.1 Elanus axillaris
GTGACATAACCCAAGAGCCCAGCACAGGCTCGGACCTGCACGTCTGGGGAGCAGCCCTGCTGAGAGGGACCCAGGGCTGCCGGGGGACAACAAGCTGAACATGGGTCATTGGTGTGCCGCGGCAGCAAAAAAGGCAAATCAAATCCTGGGCTGCATCCACAGGGGCATTGCTAGCAGAGACAGAGATGTGATCACCCCACTCTATACAGTGTTTGTCAGGCTGGACTCGGAGTACTGTCTCCAGTTCTGGGCCCCATGCTCCAAAAAAGACACAGGCCATGAAAATGAAAATTCCTGCCCTGTGAGGAAAGACTGAAGGACCTAGACTTTTTCTAGAGAAGAGAGAAGAGGAGAGGAGAGAGAAGAGAGAAGGCAAGGTTCAGGGGTACCTCATCACAGTATTCCAGTATTTAAAGGGCATCTATGAAGGGCACAGAGGCTCTCTCTTCACATGGAGCCACATGGAGAAAACAAGGGACAATGGGTGCTAGATAACCTCATCTAAGCTCCCCTTCCCATGAAAGATTGGACCAGATGATCTTTCAAGGTCCCTTCAAACCTGGGCTGTTCTGTGCTTCTATGACTGTACAACTTTGGAAAGCTGAAAGCAATATGTGAGGAAATCAAGTGCCACATCTGAGACTTCTGTTAACTATGGTGAATACAAGTAGGAACAAGTGGTATGTCTTCAGAGCCTTACTTTTTAGCTTCAAATCTCATTTGCAGGTCTGTAGAATATTGTTCTGTTCATCCATCGCTCTGTAATAATTTAAACTCAATGAGCAGTTTTGACAAGATTGGAAGGAGGAATAGATGTATCCAAAATAATTACATTTCTATGAGTTTGGTAAAAGACAGTTAAGTAGCCACAGCACATACCAGGCAACAGGATATTTTTTTATTGAAAAGAATCACTGGTTCAACTTTACTTTATGGGACCACTGCAACAGGTCTTTCATGTACCCCATCAGTACACATCACAGCAGGCAAACCACTGTACATGCCAGCTGTAACTCTGGGATGGGGACTGGATGGGAAGAAAAAAGCGAGTGAGTAGGCAATATCATAGTATCGGGCATTAGGTATCGAGAAGGGACTGAGTCTAGTAACAGAATATCTTACTGCCAATCACTGTAAGGAACAAGGGAGGACCTGGTACTGCTTCAGCAGGGCATTAAGGAGACACAGCATGTAGGATGCCAATCCAGAGGACACTGGGATTTATTAAACCTATTGCTCACTTAAGCAGCTTGTTTTCACATAAAAAAACCCCACTCTTACCCATGAAATAATACCTTTGAAATTATTTTCCTGTCAAGATTTTTCTGTTCAGATTAAACAAGTTCTATTTTGATTCCTGTACTAATATGACTCACTTTCACATTCCACAGAGTAAATGAAAATGCTACCCATAAATCCCATTTTTCAACAGTATTCTAAACACGAACCTGAAGTTGGCTTGTGAAGATGGCAAGGAAAACTCAGTGTTTGTCTGGACAGCAGCTGTGAAGGACTGCTTTTTAACTTCCTGCCAGCACCCCACAGCAATAGTGAAGGTGGATGCTGGCATTGGCATAGTCACATAGTAGTACCAGCTCAAGACACCTGTAAATTAAAAGAACATTTGTACAGACTCATCAGTCACAGCACACATTCAGTACTTGACATTTTTAGGTATTTGAGATTTTGGGCCAAACCTCCCACCTTACATCCTGGTATTTTTATTGAGAAAAGAAAACAATTTCTCTGAGACATGTTAGACCAGTCATATGTAACCACCATAGATTCAGTACTGTTTACTTACACCTGCAACTTTCCTCTATCTGCTGATGTCTTTATCTATGAATAAATCATCTATAAATGGGATGTTATTAATGCAGCCGAACATGATTGTACTGTTACCAGCCAAGAATTACACTGGAGGTGAAATCTAATAGCACCTTTAGATCCACAGACACAAAAAGATTAGAATTTAACTCTTTCAACCCTGGATCAGCCACCTTATGGTTTTGTCTTAACTGTATTACCTCACACAGAAGAGAATCTTTTCTTTGTGTTCTGGACATTATTTTCAGAGACATTAATACCTGTTCTTTTGCAGTAATATTCTGACCAGGGCGATGGAACACTATCAAAAGGGGAAGAAAAGGAAAAAAAAAAAACATCCAGTGGAGGCCACAAGGTATAGAGGAAAGGAAATAAACAACTGCAGCAAAGCACCTCTGGGTTTCCTACCTTAATGACCACAGAAGGTCAAGTTGTCCAAAGGAAGGACAAGCAAAAAATCTTTTTGCTTAGCCTGAACAATTTTTCCAGCTACTATTCAGTACGACAAAACACTACAGTTTGTGAAATGTGGTAACAGGCAGGTAAAGCCTCTGCCTCTTATATGCAGTAGCAACCATTTACACTCCCTCATTCCATTCCACTTTTGGCAACAATCACCACTACCATCAAAATCCTTTTGACTGTATTGTCGGGTAACCATATATTACTCCTGTAATTTTCCTAACCTCCTGTCAGTATGGAAGCAGAAGGAACTTATTTCCTCCAAACATATTAGGAACAAAGAAGATAACTGTTTTGCCAAATGTCCCAAATTTCCCCACACACACACTTTTTTTTTTTATTAACTTACCAAAGCTACAAATCAGCCAAGGCAAGCAAATGCCACCTTGAGAGAAAGAAGTCACCCAGGACAGCAACAATTTATTATTTTGAAATACCGAACTCCTGATATAGAGAGTTTCATTGATATAAAATGTGCTAGAGACCCCAGCCTGCACACACTGAAGTTGAGTGGCTTTACCATTGACTTAAATGTGTACAAAAGAAGGCCCAAAGGTAGTCTATAGTACTTCACTTTGTGTTGTATCTGTTATATACAAAGCATTAAAAAAATGCTGCATGCAGTTATGTTAATTGTAAAACCTTAAGAGTTAAATAACAGCAGAGGAAGAGTGAAAATTTGAGAAATCATAATGGAAAAACAGTAATGTGTTTTCAAATGAGTTCTGAAACAAGCATGAAAGTCAAAAGGCAGTCACAGAAAAGTGTTCCAGAGGGCAGGAGGTGTAAAGGAGAAAGCTCTCACAACAGTAAGATTGTCTAAAAGGAAAGGGTGTTGGCCTGTGCTATGCAAACAGAGGGAGCTGAGAGGGTTACAGTGAGAAGCAAGTTTAGCAAGACAGGCTAGCGCAAGCAACACTATAGAGTTTTTTTTAAAAAACAAGAGTAATTGGAACACAATGTCAAAATGAATGGGGAATCAGTTTAGCAGTCCAGACAGAACAGCGTGTACTGCATTCAGAAATTTTCATGAATTAGCAACAAACATGCTATTCTGAGCTGCAGCAAACCTTGCAAAAGGGTGAAGGTACCAAAGACAGTTTTCTTGATGTATGTTTTCAGGCTCATCTAAATTCCCGAAGAAAAGAGAAGCAACTAACAAACTCATCCTTGTCTTTTTTCCAAGTCCCTTATATTTTGCAGGCATTACAGAGACCACGCAAACTCTGGATACTCCTAGAACAAGATCCAAGATTTATACTGTCTTTACACACCTAACTGGGACTCGGTCCATTTCTTGCAGGGCTTTTAGATGCCTTCTGCATTCATGCTCTAGAACTGTGTAGAATAACTATGCAATTATCCTACAGTTGTTTTGTCTTGAACAACTGAAATCACATGCACTGGCATGACAAGTGAGTTCTCTCTACAGTGCATTCACTGATTGGTGACTTAAATGGTCTTTGTTGGTAACAATTCTCTACAGCAAGCACCATGAAGTACAGTTTCAAACAGCCTAACCCTCATTTATCTTCTGTCTTCTCCTCTCACTACTAGTAAGACTGTCTTCCAGCCTGCCCTTTTCTCCCGTAATTTCACTTCCTTTCTTTAACTTTCTTCAGGTCAATGGACTTTGTTTTGTTTTCCGTCATCTGTAACCTACCTAGGTTAGATCTACCCCAGGGCATGGACTGGGATCACAAGCCCCACTCTACTCCTTCTCTCTCCCCTTGGCTTGGCAGCCCTCTGCTTTCCAGTGGCCACTTTGGAGACAGCACCACCTCTAGGGTACAGAAAACAGTGCAGCTGAAACAGGGAGATGGCTTGCTTTACCAAAACTAGTATTTTGTACCACACAAACATTTTCAGACTAAGCGAGAACACCTTGGGAAGAGTAAGATGTTAGACTGGGGTTAGTCCATGGGAAAAATAGAGGAAGAGCACCCCAGTCCGTTTATTCGTAATGCTTATACCCACTCCTTAAAACCAGACTTAATTTAAAAGCAACTTGATTCCTACACATAATTATTTTAGGCAATTATAATACTTCCAAAATATTATCTCTACAGGTAATTTCAAAAACAAAATTTCAAAAACAATTTTCAAAAAGATTTTTCTTCCCGTCTTTTCTTCCAATCTTCTTCTAGATTTTTCTTCTGCAAAGCAAATCTATCATGTCATAACTGCACAAACCACACAACAACAATCACCTGTTCTGTGAGGTATAACTGGAAAACATCCCATGCAAAATTTAGGACTACTTTTAACAAGGGTAGAAAATTATAATCTATTTATAATTGTGCAAAAGAACAATTTAAAGGCTGCTTATTTCTTCTACTTACAAACAATAATGATTAATGATGTAATTACTTCCTAGAATTCTTAATGCATTTAGCTATCTTTGAAACATTATCTGTTAATGCCAGATGAAAGAAAATTAAGAGTATTTTTACTTATTAGTATATTTTCCCTCAAATAGTTTGCACTAACACAAACACCACAAAATACAATGTCCATGATTTCCTAGAAACCACAAAACTTAGCTACCTCTAGGGAAAAAGAAATAGCCCCACACAGCATTTGATATACAAAGTAAAAGCTAGCACTAATACATAAACCTGCAGCTAAATAAGTAGCTATGCCAGAACTATTATTTGGCTGGAGCACCAGGATTAAGAACCCTCCAGCTTTCTGAAACTCTTCGTAACATGCAAAGATCTTTGATCTCATCTAAAAGCCAGAATTTCCCACAGAGCACCCTCACATTCATACCAGAGCATTAGTTCAACACTGGCTCAGAGGGATGAGTGCCAAGTGATGAGCTGTCAACTCCCATACTGTAGTTCCCGATATATGTTGGAAATTAATCAACACAAGCACTGGACTCTTCTGTTTTGCCTTGTGAAAAGTGAGAGGTGCACAAACAAAAGCAACTGTTGTTGCTACTAGCTACAGAGCAGTAGCAGTGGCTTCTCTAGCACCATATTTCCTTTCAATAACAGAATACACCTTCTCACTGGAATCAGAGATGGCAAAACAAGATCAAGGACTACATAATGGTAGAGTAACCACACAAAAAGCAAGCCAGTCAATTTCACAGTTATTGGTTGAATATCTGTGTCTTGAACACGAATCAAAACAAATGTAATGGTGTTTGTGACTAAATATATTTGCACCTTCTATGTGTTACAGTAATATGCTGAAGTAAAGTAAAACTGACAAGTGTTGAAAAATAAATCCAATGGTTAAATGGTTCACATTACACACACACATAGCGCTCCCTGTAAAGCCTTCTCTCACAGGGCAGTCAATTGCACTTTTCTGATAAATTTTTCTTCTCTAAGTAGTCCATAAAGAATGCATGCTATTTTTAAGCACTTTTAGGTCATAAATGAATAGTTACTCTTTGTACTTGAGTAAGTGACATATCAGTATTTTCAAACAAAATGTGGCCTCACTTTATTTCAAATGACAGGATGAGCCATAGTTTTGTAGGAGACAGAATGCAAAAATGGCGCATACAGGAGGAAGTACACTATTATCAAAACCTGCAAATACAAGTGGTAAATAAGGAATCTGTGCAGGTGAGTACACCTAGTATCGCTATGCACTGGATAACAGCATCTGTGCATCTAGAGATGTAGGTCTGTGAAGCAGAATGCAGATCTCTGTTTAAAAGCATGAAGGTATCATCCTTTCTTGCTATTCTCTTATTGTCTGCCTGCACACTTGTTATAAATATGACTTTTAAAGGAAAAAATATTCAGCTAACTTGTTATGAAGAATAAATTCATTTACAACTGGTTGACAAAATGCTTATTCTTCCTGAGAAATTGCATTTTTAAAAAGATATTTTCATGTTCTGCCAGTTATATATGATTTTATAAATATGCAGCACAGCAATAACATACTGAACGTAAATAATTTGGCAAAAAAGTTATTTTAATTGAAGCCACCCTGAAAGGCCTTTAGGTGTATTTTATAAATGTAAAGACAAAATTTTAAGTTGGATAGATTTTATATGCCCTGCATAATTGCCTAACTACAAGATGTATGTAAGACAGGTTATTTAACACTATAGACCATTTTGAACCTTTAAATTCTTAAAAGTCCTACTAATTAAACTGATGAATTTGTATTCCTAAATTCATTAAGAATTTATATCAAGGCTTCAGATTAGTACTTGAGCCTTGGGTTCATTTGTTTTTTGAAACATTCCTTACAACGTTGCTCCTTTCCCTTCTTTCCTCTGCATCTGTTTTGTAAATTTTTACAGTTCCAAACAGCTCTCTTAACACTGATTTGTCATTTCCAACTGTATATAAGCATCAAGATAATGAAGATCTCATCCACAACTGACTCTCTGAGAGCTACTGGAGCACAATGCCTATTACCTTTACAGAAACCCAGCAAACCTTGCATCATGACATCAAAATTAGTATAAATAATTGTGTGTGCTGCATAGATCCATAAGCAGAACTTTCCACACTCTTGGGAGTTCCATCTTGAGGTGAGGAGGAAGGAAAATCCTAAGGACAGAAGTGTGGTAGGTGCTCCTGCCACTTCAGTTCAGTAGAGTTCAGCCCAAAACTTTGCCGTTGTCACATGGCTCCTAAAGGAACCAGCTTTAATGGCACCTTTGGTTCTTCCCAGTTCACTTCACACTTTTCATTCAGCACTTCATTAGCACAGTGAACCTAAAATGAGTCATTTCCTCCCTATTGGCCCTTCCATTAAAGGCTTCTTACAGTACTTCTTGCTTTCACAGAGTTCTTAGGAAAGCCAATATACTGGGTTAGCCTTTGGACAATTAAAAAAACCAACCAAACAAACCCAAACCAAACAAAGCTTTAGGTGACACATGAATTACCAACATAAACTGACCCACTGCAAAAAATGCAAGAATTTAAACAAAAGACCCTTCCGTTCTCCAAAGAGTGATAAGGCTGAGTTTGGGTGACTAAGCCCGAGTGCTATTATTAACAATATGGTACCCTGAAATCATTCTCAACACTCTGTCAACAGCATTTGAAAAACAGTTTTCCCCACAACTACATTTTTTCTTTATTCAAGTATGAACTTTTAATAAGTTTTTTAAACTAAAATGACAACAATGTTAATGAGGAAATAATTATTTCACAATACAGCCTTTTCAACTAGCTAATTAGTCTAAGAGTATCGATTTTAACTGACCTATGCAAATGTATACTGTCTGAAATTTTTTCCAAGGTTTCTATTTCTAGAAATTCCCATAAGCATTCTTCTCCTTTTTAACATTTCAGACCATATAGCGACAACTGAGGGACCGACAGGTAACAACTTATTAGCAAGGTGTAAGTATGGAGTAAACAGAGGTAGTGCAGACAGAGGTTTAGAGTATAAAGTATAACCAACACAGAACAAAAATGCTTGCTTGCTTACTGTTTCACAAGGTATGATCTACCAATGCCAAAAAAAACCCAAAGACCAGATTTTTAGGGCAGTGACCTGGTATTCTTAAACTATTCCATAAATTTCAGGAAACAGATATGACACAATGACCAATTTTAATCACTGACATGCTGACCTACACTTGGACTGGACTACTAAAACTGAAAGTTAATTATCTACCAAAGCCTGAAGCTGTCAAGAGCCTGATAAGGTATTTCATCTACAAAACGTTCAACTGCATGATTAAAACAAAGCCAATTTATGACAAGCAACGTCTAGGCTTGGAAAAAGTAAAAGGAATAAAAACACAGAAGAAAGTAAGTAAAAGTAACACAGTGATGTAGATGCCTTGAATTCTTACTAATCTATCCTGAGGCCTTGAGCAGGTAACTTTTCCATAGAATGACATGGAGATTACAGATAGACATGTAAGTGCTTTTAAGGTTAGGAACTTCATTCTTCAAAAAAATCATGTATTTACGAAACTATATTTCTAATTATAACATTATTGAAAGTAATTTGCTATAGTAAATATATTTTACCTTCTTGAAGCTCGACTGGTTCTGCTGAGTTTTCACCACTCATTAACACAACAAAGCCTGCAGCTGTTCGGACTGAGGCTTGCCATGTCGACAAGGCAATGGGTGGCTCTTGGCATGGGAAAAGGGCTCTGTTGTTTATTGGTGATCCCATTGTATAAACACATGGCCTAGATGGAAGGAAAAGAGATTGAAGATGGAGTTACAAAGACTGAATTAAGTTTTCTGTCAAAAAATCAAACCTACTGTTGTACTGAGGTGTTTTTTTAACCTCAGCTACGTCAGTTTCAAACCTGTATGTATAACATGAAACAAAGTACTAAGTAATTTAAGACAGGATGAAGAAAAGCAAGATTACCATAGTAATTCTTACATAAACTAGAAATGAGTAACCCCAGTCTTTCCCTTCTCCTGCTTCTGCATGAGCCTTCCAGCCTCATACAATAGCTCTCAGCTGAAACCATAAGGCCAAAGAAGGCTTCCGTTTATCTTCTGAAGATGCCATTGCAGAGCTTTATCAACACCTGTGACACCTCCCTGTTGCCCTCACAGCAGTGCTTTCATTATCATTAATCCCATCTCTCTGTACAACCCGGAGGGTCATCTAAACTCAAAGCAGTAGATCTAGCCTTGAGCCTTCCTTAGCCAAGCCTCAATAAATCTTGACATTGCTACATTTCTTCTTGCGGTAAGGTCATGCATGCTAGGTTACCTGCCTTTCAGAATTTTCAACCACAGGGCATATGAGAAGAAAGTATGTCTTCCCCATCAGCTTCAGCCTCCTCGCTTTTCACAGAGCAATCTTCCTTGTAGTATTGCTCTTTTTGCACCTTCTCTGACCCTCTCCTAAGCAGCCTCTTCATCTACTGCGCCTTCCCAATTTCAGCTGCAATATTTCATGCCAGCCAATTTCTTATTAGCAGCTTAGCCACAGTTGGGAAGGTAACAAGGCCTTTCATTAACTCCTGGCTTGCTATTGCTAGTGCATAAATGTCATAAATCTTGTTTTAATTCTTTTGTTGCATTTTGCAGTTTTATCTGAATTCCTATTACTTGCATAACACCACCCCTTAGCTTAAAAAAGCTAAGTTTTCAAATATATATTGTATAAAACAAAGTGTCAGTAGGTTTCTCCAGCTGAAGAAAGAAAATCTTGAAAGCATCACTTCACTGCACTGAGTTTTTAAAAGCCTATGCTATTTAAAGCCAGTATTCTGGGAGCACAACACATTATTTTGTGAATACTTGAGGCTAAAAATATTCTGATCAGTATCCTTCATAACTTGAGTTTAAAAATTGTCAAAACACTTTGGAAAATAGGAGACAAGTTGTTAGGGCAAAACCTATTTTGCAATGGCTAAGATCTGACCATTTTGTTTACTACCCTGCAAACAGCTCCTGTATTCAAATTATTCCTCCCCTAAAGCCAACTCTAAACAACACAGAGGGGAAGAACCTGGAGATACTGAAGGCCACGGATGAAAAATATTCTGAAGCTATTTTTACACTCTTGTCAAAAATGCTGTGTTATTGGATCCACAGCTGTCCATAGCACAATCAAGTTACTGTGGCTTAACTAATGCAGGCCAGTTGATTCTTCAGTAAAACAGGGAGGGAAACTGCAGTTTAAGTAGGCCTATTGTCAGTGCACACAAACAGAAAAAGAAAATAATCTGGCTCCCCTTCCATGTATCAGGGTGAACAGAGTAGGACATAGATACCCAATGAAGTTCAATAGGTAACTGCACTGGTAAGAAAGTCAACTGATTATCTTTTACCCAGTAAAACACAACACAGAGCAAAATGTAACAGACCACTAATCTGTGTAAGTCTTTAATTAGCTTTAATTTCTTTGGAATTCATCTCCTAAAATTGAATCTCTAACAAACTGTGATATATATAAAATAATTGGATTTTCTCCCAGAAACAGTGCATGGCAGTGAGTTCACAAGAAAAAGGAATAGCTTGTTTTTTCACCTCTGAGGAGGTTCTGCTTCCTCCTTGTAACCATAGCCAAGAGATACTGGACATATGTTTTGGGTTGTGTGGTGGGGTTTTGGTAGCCGGACAGGGGATGCAGGGGTGGCTCCTGTGAGAAGCTGCTAGAAGCTTCCCCAGCTCCAAGTCAGACCTGCCTCTGGCCAAGGCCAATCCCATCAGCAATGGTGGTAATGCCTCTGGGATCACAGACTTAAGAAGGGGAACCTGTGGTGAGTAGTGGGATTGGAATGTGAGAGGAACCCCTCTGCAGACACTGAGATCAGTGAGGAAGGAGAGGAAGGAGGGGTGCCGGA
>JANZLQ010000079.1:38544243-38576111 GCA_026212715.1 Elanus axillaris
CCCGCCCCGTGCGGACCGACCGTTGAACTTCCCGCTCCCAGGGAGCGAGGGGACAGAGCGGGAACCGGCTTCCTGAGGTAACCGGTAGTAGTCTGCAGCGTTAGAGTCGCCTGGCTGCTTGTACCAGCCTTTGCAGGCACGGTAAGATCACGGGATGGAGAAGTACGTTGATGTTCTTTTTGGCATGCTCAGGTTGGGGCCCTCTCGTCGGTATGCCGGGCAGCCAAAATCCCACTGACCTCAGCTTAGGATATAAGTAAAAGCATTTATTTTTACATCACAGATTGAATTAAATACTTCATGCTGTCGTTCAGGCTGGCAGCGAACGGTTAAGCTCTTGGCGCAATTTATTTCTGGTTAGCTGCTGGCATAGCCCCCCTGCTTCCGTGTCCCTGAGCTGGCTGGGTGCTGGAGCTGCCAGCCGAGGGTGCTTCTCCCTGGCAAATTGTTCCGTTACCCCTGTCAGCAAGAGGAGCAGCCGCTGCAGATACCCGACGGTTGCTAGCACCGAATCAGCTCTGCAGTGCCTAGGAATGGTAGGCAGGCCACTCACTGGCTGTTAAAATCGGGACCGTGACAGGCCTTTGAAACACCTAGCTCAGCTTTGCCGTCTTTAGTCTTGTGAGTCTTGCTGTTCATTCAGTTCACAGTCCACAGGTGCCCAGGCTCCTTGAGGAGGCTAGCGGAAGGAGTGGGGGAGGAGGGAATGCAAAGGCCTCCGCGGCTTGTCTGGTATCAGAAGGATAATTAAGTATTAATGACTAGGGACTCAAACCTGGCTTTCCAACATAAGTGCCTTAACCACAGCTTGGCAAACTCACTTTCTTCTTCTCCTTTAGTCCCGTGAATATTTAATTATTTATGCAAAGTGAGAGGGGAAATTGGGCAAGTCTCTTCCAGAAGTCCCAATTGTATTTTCTAGGGCATTTTCAAGGGAGGTGGGAAATTTGGATTTAGATCCTTGCTAACCAGGGAAGTTTGCAAACAAAGCTCTCTCTCCTCAAGCCGATGCTCTTATCCTTGGGTTATGGGGAAAGAAACACCGAAATCATCTATTGTGCAAACCACCTGTCCCCACTGGACAGGGTCTGGTAGGCAGGGAATTTGGGAATGTAGTTTGAGAATCCTTCTGAGAAGGATTTGATTTAGTTTTATGAAATCCTGCTAGCAGAAAATGTAGGCATATTTCCACAAAGCAGTGCAGCAATGAATTTCAGATCCTGGAAGTGATGTATCTGCCTTATATTGCTTCTGTGCCAGGGTGAAGTAGCTTCGTCTCCACCTCGCAGTCAGCTGTGAACTTTTGGTTCCAGACCTAGCCTGTGTATTTCATGGTTAAGGAACTCTGCATCAGTTGGGGTGTAAACCTACTCAAAGATGTCTTAAAGACTGCCTTGCAGAAATTTAGGTAGCTGGGAGCTCAAATCACAATTGAACAGAAATGTTAAGGTTTTGGAGGCTCACAAACATTGGACTCAGGAGCCTGATGACATTTGGATGCCTGCTTGCCACTGTGAAACACAAACTTACTCAGAGCAGGCCTGACCAAGGTGGTTTTTAAAGTCTCAACTGCTAGAAATCTCAGTCTTTCCAAAATAATTGCAACATACTAGCACTTGTAGGAAGATAATAGAAAATATCTCTCACCCAGCCAGATCCAGTACAGGGTCCTTTCTCTGAGGATTACAGCCACACTACCCATACTTAGGAAGGATTTTCTGGCTAGGGCTATCTGTCGTAAATGAGGAAAGGTTGAGTCCAAAATCAGCGTACGACTTTGGATAGGCTTCAGTATATATTCTGAATCCAGATGAAACCGGTATTTTTAAGAGTTCAGTTTGAGAAGGTCTGACATATATACAAGACTGAATGACCATGAAAATACGTATTACTTCTCAAATACTGGAAAAGCAATGCATTTTTTTCTGATCAAGAATGCTGTAGCTTAAGCAAAAGCTGCACTGCAGCAGTCTTAGTGCTTTTTTTGTTTTCAGTGCACAGTACAGGTCAAGTTTCCTATTGATGCAATAGTGATGTACAAAGCTCTTGAAATCAACTGTGCGTTGCATCAGTGGATTGTCAACACTGTGGAGTGTTCTTGCTTTTACTTGTGTACGTGGCAGCCTTTTCCAGTGACTGAGGGAATGCATCCTTCTGGCCTAAAAAAAGTAAACCAGAACTTCATCATGAGCATGAATCAACCTCTATCTTGCTCCATATTTACCCCAGAACCTGTTTATTTCTTGAAAGAAGAGTTTTCTCTGACAATTCTTGTTGCTGTCCAAATGCATACAGCATAGCACATCATCATAATCATTATCATCATCCTTCCCATTTATAAAAAACCAGTCTGGATTGCTGTTGTCAAGTAAATAGTGGATAGCCCGATGTACATGAATATTAGAGGCTTGCTTTATTTGGCCTTAAACATGAGCAAAGTAGCTACCTGCTTGTGATTCCCGTAGTGAAGTTTATTTGCCATTAAAAAGAAAAGCTTAGTGTAAAAATATTGCTGTAACTTTCACAAAAAAAATGTAAAGATTACATAAAGGGGTATTTTTGTAACACCTTATTTGGGCACTATTTCAGTAGTCTTAACATTTTACACCTTTAACAATCAGGCTTAAGTTCTAAAAGTCAAAAATACTGAAAAGTAACTGCTAAATACTTCTTTTAAAAATTTGTCACTAGTACCACATCGACTTTATTTTGATGCCAAACATGACAGCACTGGCAATTATTTGGAGCAGTTGCTCTATAGGAGTGCTTGAAACATGGACAAGAGGACCAAACTCCGTCCAACACGTTGAGTCCAGATTACTTAAAATTCAGAAACTGTAATTACAAATCATCTTTCCACTGATCACAAGATACTGATCACAAAGAAATAAAAGATGTGTAGATTGCATTCTGGAGTGACTGGTGTTGCAATAAGTAACATAGTTAATATACTAATTACTATGCCAGTTATCTAGTAACTAGTATTATCTACTAACTAGTATTTTCTCCACCCTGCAGAGTCTAAGGAGATTAAAGCTTGTGCATTGATTCTCTTTTTCAGTTACACTACGAGGCTGCACTGTACAAAAACAGTATGAACCCATGTTAAAAAATGACCTTTTCTTTAGATCCACGAAAAGCAACACTACATGTGAGTATGGCACTTTGTTGGCACAGCAAATTAAGCTGTTAAATGTTAGTTGAAGATTATATTTGATGATTTAAGATGCAGTTGATTGAGGCTGTGCACAATTTTGAGCATGGTTTGAAACTGGATGTTGGTTCCTTTCAGACTCCATTGAACATATGGCTTACCATGCACTGTTAATTATTATGTTGGTGACAATAGTGCCTAAAAACCAGTGGAGCTAAAAGCTGTACCAACACAGAGGAAGAAGCACCCTGTATTCCAGAGAGATACCATCTAAAGAAACGAGACACACAAGATAGGGGAAAAGGGTTTAATAGAGAGGCAGCATGAATGCTGTGAGGGCAGCAAAGGTGTCCCACACACCTCCACTCTAGTAGCAGTGGTACGTAAATAATAAATGTTATAAATGTTTATAAATGCTTTAAAAGGAAACAAAGTTGAGGGCAAGTAAGGAAGCATGGTGCATGAAACTGAATTTAAAAGCCTAGGAGGCTGGCATACCTCAGCCTTTTTTTATTTATTTTTAAGGTTTCTGTAGGTGCTCTTAACACCAAATTCTTGGCTTGCTGTTTTTTTCCCAATGCCACACATTGTTTAGGAAAAAGAGTTAACAGAAGCACTACCTAGTACGCTGCTTGACACTAAAACTAGGGCTTTTTCCAGCACAGTTCAGAGTGATGGGGCGGCCCTGCTGCAGCTAAGCATTATCCTTTTCCAAGGAAGTTCTTTCTGCTTTAGTTGCTTCTGCAACTGACGTCTGGAGCCACTGTCCTACTTTGTCAGTATTTTGATTAGTATAAAGGGAGACTCATCTGCAAGTGGTTTCAGAAATCTTCAAAATCAATATGTTAAATATACCATATGTGGAAGCCTGTATAGCAAATTGGCTGTGGAGACATCCCTGAAGCTCCAGGAGGGGTAGAAGAAAAATCATACCTTGCCTGGTAATCTTTCTTTAGTTGCACATTTTAAAATAGTATGAATGAATATTAAAAGACACCAAGGAAGATAAAAATGAACCTCGGATTCTATTTTTAATCTTAGCTAGACACATACAGCATTTCCTCTTTTGGGTTTCCAAAGATATCTCTCACAAGAAGTTAGCATTTGGAAGCAAATATAAAGATAAAAACAGACACCTGATCTTAGGATCAAATTTTATGTGGATTCAGTGGCTATTGCTACCAGCTCGTCACTTGTAAGAATCAGTCATTGATACGGTGGCTAGATATGAATGTTCTTCTATGGCTTTACTCTCACATCAGGAGTGTTGTAATCTAATCTAACCTGTATTTTCCCAAAAGGATTCTTTCTTTTATCCAGTCTATTATTTCAGCTGTATTGATTCTTGTCATCCGGTGCAGAAAAATGCCCCCTCCACATGAACACCAATGGTTGGCTTAATTTGGCGTCATGCTTTGATACCAATTTAGCTTGATAAAACCCTAATATAGTCATTCAATAGTCATAAGGATAAAGAGACTGAAAAGTCTCACTTTCAGGAAACCTTTCTCAACTGGACCAAGAAAATTATTTGTTGCCCCTTTGAGTGTGGGTTTCATTATGCTCACTGGAGAGATCAGCTCACTGTGAAACCTTTCCAACTAGTACACCAAAGGGAAGTTGAATGGAGTGAATCATCATAAAAAACTCCTATTAGGTCTCTGATCTCCAAATGTAATGTAAGCAAAGAATGTAAGTAAACATATGCATAATTTAATATTTTCCTGCAGGCCTATGATTTTTAATAATATGAAGTGGCTTGCCACTAGCAAACTGAAAGAAAAGGTTCAGGAACACAAGTGCTGCAGGATAGGGCTAAATATAAGCACATGAGAGTCTAGAGAATATTTTATAATCTGACAGACAGGCTGAAGAGCTTCTGTCACATAACTGGAGGAGAACAGCTGCAGGGAATGGCCTGTGATGCTGTAACATCCCCAGCTCCATGTGTGTCAGAAAGAAATACAGTTGCAGTCCTGAAGTATATGGGTTGCTCAGTGGTAAAATGAGTTTCACTCATTACCTGGAGAGTTCTCAAGCACGCAGTATGTATCCTCCCTTTTCTAAGCAAGAAGGGGAAGAAAGCTGGCAAAGACCATTTTTCAGAACCAGCTGCCAGCTGTCAGCCTCTGGGGCCACCTGGGCACAGAGGGTGTGAGACATGGCTGCTGACCCTTCAGCTCTGCTGGCAGCATTCACCCTCCTGCCACCTGCACCCATGCATGTCACCAGCTGCATTCACAAGAAGCCACAGGAATGCACTGAAATCTTTTGCTGCAGCCTATGCAATTTTACCAGATACCACCAAAAATCAATGTGACAGAGAGCTCACATCTGCAGTCGCATGAGGTTCAGCTCCCTACATCATTTGATTAAAAATCCAGAAGAAACGGTATGCAGGGATGGTGAGGACATAAGTGGCAGAGCCTGCCAGAAAGTTTTCTGTGAAACTCTCTGTCTCTTTTAGGCCCGTAAGCACTATCTCAGTATTTAGGTGACATACACACCTGTCTGAGAAGGCACGGATTGAAAATGAATGTAAAGTAACAGCATGGAAGTGTGACAAAGTCTTCTTTACTGCCCTCCAGTTACTGAATCTGGGAACTAAAAACTCTGAACTGGACTGAGAATGTCATAAAAGGTTATTTAATTTAAAAAACAAGGTGATGATTCCATTCAAAATTAATTTAAAAGAACAAGCATAATTCTTTGTCTCAGCTTTCTTCAGCATGTTCACCATATTTCCCACACTTGGGAACTGAGCTGTGAACTAGTCAAGCTACTTAATCTCACTGGTCAAGCTACTTATTCTGTGTTTTGGGAGGGAAGAGAGTAGATGAGGTAGAGATAGAATTTCTGTTTCAAAATATTTCAGAGGTGTTGAGATATCAGGGTGATGGGCAACATATAAAAAACACTGTGCCAGCCGTAATCAGGGAAATAAACATATATTTTTACCAAAATAAAGCTGTTGCCTTTTTGAACTCAAAGTGGCATTTTGGATCAATTGTTTGTGAAAATCCTTTCATGAGCACTTGGAGAACTGTGCTTGGGGAGGCTGATGGAGCATGTACTGAATCTCCATTACAGTCTGTGCCTGTTCAGGGCAATCAGTCCATCACATCAGCACCAGTGTGTGTGGGAGAGAAACCCCAAAGCACCGAGATTAAAGAGGAAAATTCAGCATTGATTTTGTAGGAGTCGAGAGTAATTTTTGTCCTAATATAATACATCTCTAATAAATTACAGACTTGAGTGCAAGGAGGGTTAATTACCATTTAACCTGAACCTTCTTCATGACACAGGCCAAAGAATTTCAGTTCCACTGTGTGGAAGAATATAATGTGAAAAACAGTATCTTGAAAAGGTGTTCAGATTATGTACTGATCACTGTATTCACAAGAGCGATAAAATGATACTTACTCCAAAAATGTAAATTGTAGCTTCCAGAAGACATATTGCTCAACACATAATTCCATAATAAATGCATTACATGCCTTTAATGACCTGATTCTACCTCTTAATACTAGCAGCTGTAAATGTTGAAAGATAATTTTCCTCAACTTAGCAATGAATTATAGGTTTTATTCTCATGAGTTAGACTCTTATGATGTATTCATAATTTACAAAGAATTACACACAAAACAAATGCATTTGTTTATAACATTATAACAAACATAATATATATAAAACATATAGCATGTAGTATTTACATGTTGCAAGTTTGGAGAGATTTTCTGGAATTGCACTAAAATTATAAGAAGAACATCAATTAGGGGAAACTGTTTGAATTCTAAACCTGATTCACCGTCTGCATTGACAATATGAATTGGCTGCATATTTGAAAGAAAGAAATAAATTTACAATATACTTAGTAAACATGCTTTGGGAATTGTATTAAGACCAATTCAAGTCTTTCAGCCCTTGCTAATAAAATTTAATTAATTTTCTTATGATTTATCAGATTCTTTATGTATCTTTGTTTTATCTTTGAGAACAGTAAATATAATTGGAATTATCACTGCCTGGCTCATGTTTTGCTTAGTTTACAAGCGTTGTGCTTCTTTGATACTGTTTCTGTGGCTAAGTTGGATGAGGCAGACAAAAGACCTGGCTCTCTATCCCAAAACTAATTTGCAATTCACAGCCTTTCTGGTGTTCACAGTTGAGAAGAGACTGAATCATAAGTAAACATAGGATGATGCTAGCTTGGAAGCTGAAAATTTTGGCAGGGAAAAAGTGACCATAATGACCCTGAAACCTGTATGTTAATAATGAAAGAATTCTGAGTGTTGTCTCATTTATTCTGTAGGTGAAATATATTTTTTTGCCACCAATACCATACAGTAATAGTTGCAAAGATAACTAGAAGTATCACCAAAGAAGCCTGTTTATTTTTGAGGATTAGAAGAAAAAAGTTTTTTAGTCATGGGGCTTCTGGTAGCATTCCTAAGACTATTTTGGTGTATGCATGGGTGAAAAGCATGACTGGGGGGTATGTATGATTATGGTGACATTGCAATAGTTTGAGATTTCAACAGGCTTACCAAAAGGAAGAAAACTGGTAAGTGGGTATCATTTGCTAAGTCTGCCTGTCACACAGGCTTTTGTTTAGTCTGTGATATCTTTCAACAATATTTGACAATTTGCCTTTTTGGTAGAGGATGTGGTTAACTCATTTCTCAAGGACAGTAGATATTTCCTGTTGGACTTCACTGCTTGCATGGGGTGGGGACTGGCTTTATAGGTGGTAGATAAGACCCAGGTGCCCTCAGGTTTTTGAATAGGTGAGCAGTGCCAGTGATACAACTTTACCTTGGGGGAAGTTTTCTGTTATTCCCACAAGCTCCATTTAAAGGATTCAGTCAATAAAGGAGGCTACACAAGTATATTTTGTAGGTAATCTGGTATGCTTTGAGAAATCCCTGGAATGCCTCTGCTTGCCTTAAACAAATTGATGCAGTCATATTTGAATGGAATGCAGTAGATGCAGCTGTGTAAAAGGGTTTTTTTGGCCTTGTTATGATCTGAATACAAGTGAATATGATCCTTGAGAATTTTGTATTTTTCATAGGCATTTTACTTAACAGACATGTTGTTTCACTTGTCAGCTCAGAAGAGAACTTGCTGCTTGTGGGTATGATGTGACTGAGGAGGTTTTGGGAAGACAGACTCATCTTCCCTGAATAATGGTTTGTTGCTGCCAGTTTGTGCCATTGGATCCGCCTGGAATCAGGATTTTCAACGGAAGAGGTGATTTAGCTTACTGTGTGGCAATGATGGGTTGCTTTTAATGTTTGGCACTAGGAAATGACATCACAGACAATATTTCTAGATCACAGCCAAATACTCAGTCAAATATATTCAGGTTTGCACCCACAATCAATAGCAACTTGTGAAAAACCTTCAGTGGGAAAGAAGGGGGCTATTTTTGCACTTATATTCTCTGTGGGGATGTTAAATCCTTGAGAAAATTAATCTTGATAAGTCCTTCAGATTTTGCTGTTCAGGAAGTGCAAGCAAAATTCAATTAATATTTTAGGCTATGTGTTTACAGCACAATGCACTGCACAAGGTTAGAGATGCTGAGCTTGCCATATATTCAAGATTGTATAGAAAGATAGACATTAGGTCATGTGTTACTAGCTTGAGGATCTTTGCGCAGTATCATACAGAGTCAACACACTGAAGAGGGAAGTCAGGCAGAGTTCCAGTATGCAACTTCAAAACAGTGAACCTGAAGACTCTTGCTCAGGTGCTGCTTAAATCCCAAAGGCCCCTTGCAGGCTTACTTTAAAGTTCCCAAGCTGTGTGCCTGCTTACAAGGAGGATATTTGCTTTGTAAGAGATAGTCCTTGGTTCCCTCTCCTCCTCCATTCAAGGCTTTTACTGTGTTTTACATTAAACAGTCACTGGATAAAATACAGGACTAAAGACAAAAGTGCACAACCTTCCAAGTAAAAGCTCGCACTGATATAATGGTTTGTGCAGCTGCATGACCTCAAAGTTTATAGCACTTTTTCCTTCTGTAGTTAACCATAACAAATGTTAACACGATACAAATCTACCCTGATACAAAAGTAAGGACTAGCATTTTTACTTGAAGCTGGCAGAGTAATCAAGTAGTTTTTATTTTATTAAACTGAGCTGCCCCAGGATCTAGAAAAAAAATGTAATAAAAAGACAAAAAGCACAGAAGGTAAGATTTTATTTGATATAAATAAAATACACAGTGAAGTGTGTATTCTTCATACATACTACCTGCTAAATTAGTTTCCCATTCTTCTCTATTTTAAAGTTAATACCCTATCTATAGAAACCATGTTTATATTACATACACACATGCAATTCATAGCTCTTTTAAATATATAGCAGGTATATTTATAGTACATGTAATCAAATAAAACTTAAGACTTACAAATCCTAACATAACTCAATCTGGTTTACAACATTGCCTTAAACTATTAGAATCGTATAGTAAAGATCATGGTAACTAATCATGAGCTAACATACTCTAAAAGACTACCATTGAGAGAGCAAATTACCTTGATCTGTGTGTAATGCTTTAGTTCAGTGCTAACTTGAATAACAGTCTGCACAAACCTACAGGCAGTACTGTGTCCCAGGTACATATTAATAGCTACAGATCCCATGCTAGCTGCTGAAAATAGGCAATAGCTGTCATGGCAACTCTGGAACTTCTAATTTATTATTAAATGTTTATATTGCAGTGGCATACAGAGACTCAGGCAATGGAAAGGCACTGCCTTTCCAGATGTCTCTAGATGTTTACCTTCCAAGGGGACAGAAGGTGCACAAATGCTGTGTGAATATAATGCCAGTATTGAACTGAATTTTACTTTCTATTAGAGTAAAGATATAAACAAATAGATTAAAATAAAATATATTGTGCACTAAAGCAGTGTTACTGTACTGCAGGTATTGTAAGAAGATAAGAGAGCAAAGCTTCAAAATCAGATTTAGCTTATGCAAAGTTTCTACATACTTACTCCAGCAAGAGTTATAATCTCTTGGTTGTGTCAAAATTAAGTCCTAGTATAGCAAGGCACAGTTCTGGAAAACTAACATTTACAGCTCTGAATGTCTGCTTATATCTGTGGTGAATTTGTTCTGTTGCTCTTATATTATCTTAGCAAATAATGACTGTTGGATCCTGAGAATTTACCATTGTACCACTAGTTCAGCATAGGGCCACCCATGTCTGCCATAACACAGAAATATCTACAAAATAAATGTTTGTCATAATAACTGAAAACTGAAGTGTTTGCTGGTGCTTTATTGCCATAATATATACTCACTTTTTCATCTGTTCTCTATCTATAAGCAATGACATTTTGATAATATCTTAATTTCTTCCTTCCCTTTATCTTTGCTGTACTTTTGATTTTTTTATAAAATAAACATCACAAATGTGTCTGGGGACAATTGTTTCATTAATGGATGCAAATTGAATAAAGAACTTTACAAAAAAAGATTTCAAAACTTGCTGCCTGCAGACAAAATTCAAGACTGAGTTTTACAAAGTCCCCCATAACATTTCATGGATTTCCTTCTGTGTTGGGAGTTCACATCTCTCTAATGAGCACCCCCATGTTTCTCTAGCACAAAAAGGATCTGTCCCTTCTATAATTGGGCAACACTTTGAATTAAGAAGCAGGATTTTGGAGGCCTGGTCTTTTCTCCCCTATGGAAAGAAGAGAAAGTCAATGGAAAATGTATAAAGAGCTTTCTTGATGTGTTTCCTCTCATAGATTTATCTTGGTTTTAATGGGATGGGAACTTGAAGGAAGGTAGAGAGAACGGAGCTGATGTTTTCCAAGCAGCATTGGAACAGAGTGGGTGACAGGAGTTACTGACTGGGAAGCTGCTCCGAGGGTTGGAAGAAGATACTTGCAAAGTGAGCCAGATTTTCTGCTCTAATTGGACTAAAAAGCAGGAGAGACTGTGTATTTTAGACTTGGACTGAGAAGGATACTCTGTACTCCTTGTCTCCTGAGGACTAACTGGCCATCCAACAGAAGCAGCTGAGGTTGAACGGGATAATTATTTGGAGTTACTGAGCTCTCATGTTCATATTCTTCAGCCAGTAAAATTCCTACTGTCATTTATGAACTGAATTCTATTTTCTCATTAAGCCTAGGGAATTGAATGCCTGCTTCAAAATGGGGTGTCACTGTGATGTTTCCTCAGGTAGTAAACAGTTTCCTTTCCAAATACTCTTGCTATACCTCTGTCACATCCCCACACCGGGTCTGCACATTTCTGTCTCCTTTCCAGAGCAAAGCAATGCTGTGAAAGAGAGTTGGGTGTGGGTCTGCCCTCTGCTAGCCTCTCCCTGCTGTTGGACAGCAGATGCATACACAGGGTGTGATGTCTATGAAGCCCCATATGGTTCCTCTTCACTGAACTCCAACAGGCCATTCCTTGTCCTGCAGCCCTCTGTATGGCTGTTGTTGTTGCTAGTGAGTCATGAACACTGAAGTTAATGGGTTGGATTCAAACACAACCTCAGCACCTCACACCAGTTGCTGCCCCTCTGTTTTATCAGTGCTTAGTGTACTTCATGAGATACATTCTTTGGAACATAAGGGAATCAGTGAGACTGGCATTTCTGTTATATTTAGGCTCATGAATTTTCCTTGTTCAGTCCTATGGCATGTTAAGATTTTTCATCTTTCTCTCACCCACTCCTTTCTCTGCTGTCCATGTCTTTCAGTGGGAGTCCTACGGGCTGCTTTGTCCCCCTCGACAGCATAGGGTCTGCATTGCAAGGCCAGGTGAGCCTTTTTGCCTACCCAGACCTTTGCTGTTGTGTGCAGCTAGCTCATCATCTGTGCCAATTGCCAACTTCATCTTTCTCTTGAACGCTCAAAGCTAGAAATAAGCATGAGGTGTAGGTTGGTGTCAGAGCAGGTATTTGTAGGTGGTTTTGCATTTGATAACCATTATCAGAGGAAAATTAATTTGATCACTTGGGCAGAGTCTTTTCTAGCATTAAATTCTAGCTGGGGAACTACTTTACCTTGGGTTTTCATGTACATCCAGGGCCCATAATCTGATACAAAAACGGTTGTCTTTTTAGATCAGTGCACAGCCATGCTGACAGAATTTGAATTACACTTCTGTATAAAAATCAGTTCCTATGGATCTGACTGCAGGACAAGTGGCACAGACTGTAAATGCTAAGGAAAAGGGAGCCACTTTGTCTCCATTCTGTCATGTACCTGTATAAATAAGTATCACTAATGCTGGGGAGCGAGCTGGAACTCCCAGATAACCTGAGAAGTCAAAGAAAGGCCAAGAAGGCATTGGTATTTTTATGATAGGAAAGAGAACATAAAAGCAGACAGGAATTTTGTGGGACTTCATTCATAAAGATTTGTTCTTGAAAGTTTAGCCAGAAAGAGTGGAGCTTAAAAGTACTTTTTCAGTGGAGAAACATCACTCAATCCTTTGCCTATTCTTGTAAATGTAATTGTTAGTTTGCATGTGAGATGTCTGTTGTTTATAATTCAGAGAGAAAATGATGAAATGTCTTCTCTTAGTTTTCATTTCTCTATTTCATGCCATATAGGAACTACTCTTCTTGCTTAGCACATAGGTATTGTTTTTGATGAACTGCAGAAGAGATGGAGCTGAGTTTTAGCAAGAGGCCTCTGAACAATGTCAAACTAACATGTTAAGCAGCCATGGCAAAAAACTGCAGGTAAGCCTTTCAACAAGAACACAGTTAAATTACTCCTGCAATGGACAAGGCTGATGTGAACAAAACTTAGTTAATGGCTGACAATGTTGATTCTTAACCCTCATGTTTTTTCTTTCAGAAATACCAGTGGGAAGGCAAAAGGCATTGGGAGAGAGGTATTAAAATAAGGTGTACTATTATGGCCTGAATGGGTTCCTCACTGGAGATGAGTGACCTGTTTCTATTTCACTTAACTGCTTTACTGTAAAAAATGAAGGCAGTATTTGCAGAGAGATTTACCGTAGCTCTTTAAAATTTTACGGCTGCCCATGCTGTCCTTATTATGCATTCAGAGGATTAACAGATCAGCCACAGCGATGTTCTTGGCATTTTGTAGCCTGACCTTTTGGCTGTTTTAGTTGTGTAAGAATAAAGAAAAATTGTAACAACATAGCAGATTGGCATGTTTTACATAAGTGTTGCTTCCATTATTCTTTTTTAATTCCACTTAAAGATTAAATGTGAAACTGACTGCTCAGGGGATATTCCTAGCAGTCTATCATGCAGTGGCCTTTGGCTTTTCAGTTTTGTAGAGTGTGGAGCTTTCTACTGATAATTTACTGTTTTGACTTTCACTGCATACAGAGAAACAGTAGAACGTTTGCAGATACCTGGCCACTACTATTGATAGTAACCATGAGTCCCTGATTTGTGATGCATTACAATACCTCATTTCAAAGCCTGTGACTTTACATAAAACCTTCTTATTTTTTATTTCATGTCCATACATAAAAAATCCTGAAATTCCTATTGGGTGGTAAAACTTAAAATGTGCCTCTATTTACCTTAGTCCATGTGTTGATTGTAGCCACCAGTTAGCCCTTACTCTGCTTGTTCAGTGAAGTACATTTATCTTGACTGTAACTCTACTCTGTTTCTTCAGAGCAACCAGTGTTTCCAGCAGTCTTCTGCTTTTATTTTGTTGCACAGACTGAAACTGACAGACTGAAAGCAGAATTACAAATTCAAAAAAAAGGAAAATGTGAAAGCAGTAACCACTCATTTGTCCAAGTTTTTGCATTTCTTTTTTCTGTAAGAGCCCACCTGCTTACTTTTGTAGGTAAAATTACCTTTCCCAGCTTTTTACTCTTAAACCTACCGAGCAGGTTGAGACCTAAGGGGAAGACCAAGCATCCTATCTTAACTTCCCCAGCTTACAGAAGTGTTAACAAAGTGAGGTATGGAGTCTTCCTTATTAGTAGTGATGCAGATGCAGTAAGAACCCAACTTTGGCAGCAGTCTGAGCTTACAGGGCTGGCAGTCTAAGCAAAAAAACATTTGAAACAGAACCCAAAGTAAAAACTGAACGGTGGTGACAGTTTCTAAGAAAGTTGTCATCTGAGGCAAACTTAACAGCAAGCACTTCACTGACCATACAAAATTACAGTGTGCCGAAGGCAAAGATGGTAGCCTACCAGATTGTTGTGGCAGAGAAGGAGAGAGTATGTATCACACAAGTGCTATTCCACTGGCAACACACTGAAGCTCATTCAAAAAATTAGTAAGAATCATCCCAATGGTTGCAGTGTATGTTTGCCTGCTGTCAAAACTCAGATATAGAAAACAGAGACTTACATTTCCAAAATCAGGTTTTTAAATTCATTCTAGTACAGAGATGGCCTGACATTCAGTAAGAGTGAGATTCCCAACTTTCCACTGAATTATGTTCTGGATTCAAACACTGTCCTTATTTTAGAGAAACATGTTATTTTTCTTCTATTCATGGGTCCTCCTTTTTTTACTTCACGTCTCTTCAGAGCTCTTTTTCTTGAGACCGTCAGGCAACAAAACCCTTTGCCCTTTCCCTGTTGTGGTGCTGTGGCAGCATGTCAATACTTTGTTATTCAAATTCTTTCTGCCTCTATGAACCGTTCCCTGCACAGTTTCAAGAAGGAAAGGGCAGCTGTGACCAGGGTCTGAAGATCAGCAGCCCAGGGAACACAGGCTAAAGAAGTGTGCGTGGTTTCATGCAGAAACCCTGCATTCTCCTGCTGCAGCTTTGTTCATCAAACACCAGTCAACTTTGTAAGACTGTTTTTGTTTTGTCTCCACAAGACCAGCATCAAAGGTGGCATTAGAATTTGAAATACAGGAGTTTCAGTTGTCCCCTTAGATTCCTTGATCTATCTTTTCATTTAAAAAGAGCTCCATAATGCCATACATTTCCCAAGCCATTTTAGATAGCAAAGCTTTTATAAGAAGCATTCAAACAGAAGGAGTTCAGTAGAAAGCAAGAATACACTTGCTAAATATTTGTGTAATTAATGTAAAATCAGAACACCCAGATTTGCTGACAAGCTGATTTAACTTCCAGTAGAGGATATAATCTCTTCCAACAGGGTAAACCTGCAGCAAAATTCATTTATATGAAGTAAAGCCACTCAGAAATTTTGTACTTATTCAGACAGGCCTTTGTGCACTGAATTTGCATCCTCTGGCACTAATGTTAATATTTAAAAGTGAATTACACGCATGTTATTAGTTGAAAATGAAGAGATTATTGGTGAAAAACAATGTGGAACAGCACAGGCCTTTTCCAGGTCCAAAACTACTTGTGTGGGATTGTAAACAGGAAAAGGCTAAATTAGTGAAAGAAAAATTCGGCTAAATGTGAGAACGTTTTTTTTTTTACTTTAAATATATCAGTAAGCATTCATAGAACAGCAAGTTGCCAAAAAAGCACTCAGTGGAGTTTTCTATTGCCACCACAGTCTATAGCTTGTTTGCTGCTTTTGTCCTTACAAGAATGCAGTAGGTCAAGAAGTTTATCTGTTACTTAACTCTGTTTTCCTTTTTAGCTTCAAGTGTGATTCATCCAATCATATACCAAAAAAATTGCTCTGGGTTAGCCTCTATGGTCTTAAATAATTTGGCTAAACTACTAACCTACTATGTAAATGCATGTAAGACTTGCCTGTGGAGTTTCTGTAGTGGACAGTTCTTTATTCAGGTTTTTGCCTTGCTTTCCTCCATAAAACTTGGGGTTTAATGTGACCTGGTGACCTCTGAGGGAGTTGAATTCAGGCCTTTGAAAGATGACAAAGTGAGCTGGAGCTGCACAGAGGTGCAGCTACATGACAACTACTGCTCAGGCTGCCTGGGGGACTGTATCCTTGGGCAGAAGGGGAAGGGAAACAACAAGGGCCAGTGACCCTATAAACTGCCACAGCTGGGTTTGCCGGAGTCCATCTGTCACATCCCCTAATGCTGTTTGCATCCCTTCCGCTAACACATGTTGATTAGTGCAACATCTAAAAACATCTAAAAACACTATTGTTTTACGCTTTGTGCGGACTTCAGGGAAGTGACTTCATATGTTCAGATCTTGTTTTCAGAATTGTTTTGCAACTCTTCTAACCATTTTTTTCATTCCTCTGAAAGTCTAAATTTCTGCAGCAGCGCACAGTTTCTGCAAATTCAGAAAGTATCTGGAATAAGATGGCGACATGTTTTAAAAACACACATGAGCCATGCAAAAGGGTAAAACCCCTTCTGGTTGTGCTCAAGGAGTGAGACAAACAGCCAAGAATGTACTGCATACCCATGCAGTGTGTGTGCAGCACTGAGCAGGAGCATCACATTAGGTCAACAGACCTAACTGCTTCTGCCACAGTGTAATGACAGCCCAAATCCACACCTCAATGTATGAATGTTGAAGCTGCCTTCCTCTGTGAAGGAGAGGCTGCAAAACGAGTATGCTCAATCTCTAAAGTTATCACCGTGATTGGGGTTAGGGTATGCATGGTCTGTCTTTGGCCAGAGGGCTGTAATTACTTCTGACAGCGGTTGGGACTGCTGGGCTGGATTGCAGTCTGGCATGGACGCAGAACTGGTCCAAGTTTCAGGGGAGTGCTAGAAAGTGGGTTGCATTTAGAATTGGACAGGAATGATCAGGTTTGCTAAGATTAGCTCTGAGCTTTGCAGGGGATGCAGTGCTTAAAATAGTTTGGGGGATGGCAGTGATGACTAGGCAAAGTGTGGGATATGGAATAGGGCTAATAGGTGACCTGCAAATCTCAATCATAGCATAGTAAACAAAGGACCACTTGATGCTGTTTTAGGTGTAACTACATTTGGATTTCACCTGGCAGCAGCCGTTGGATGCCTGAGACTGATTAATATTTGGTTTAGGATTTGGTTTTGTGAGAAGCTGGGTTTAAGGCTCAGTGCTGTTGGGGACATAACTCTGTGGTAAGATCTTCCATGTGGTTAGTGGCTCTAGGGCTTCAAGTCATTACTGGGCTATGACTAAAATTGAGATAGGTCTGAGATTAAGATTTGTCATAAAGCAGGCTGACAAACTAGGTAGAGACAGAAGTGGCTGCTGGGGTAAATAAGGAGCTGACTAAATTTAACTTTTAATCTAAGTTTGGGGCCCAAGGGGAATTATTAACTATGAATAGTGCTGGGTCTGGAAGGGGGTCCCAAGGCTAATGTAAGACTGGTGATAATAGGGCCCAGATGGCAATCCTTTATGCTTCTGTATAAAGGGATCACTTAACACTGCATAAATGTCAGATTTGTGTTAGGAGCCAAACAACTATGATATGATCTAGGCAATGCAGAGACTATTGGCTGGGCTAAGATTTGGGTTAAGGTTTGGTGCTCACAGCAGCCTTCAAGTTACTTTTGGAACTAGCATCCAAAAAGCTTCAGACAAATGCTGATAAACTGGAGTTATTCCTAGAAAGTGAAGGGCTGCTTGAGTAGCCTTAGATTTGTAGTTGGAAAGCATTAAGACTATTAAAACCTGAAATATGAGTAGTGTTATATCTCATACCAGTTCTAACTGTTCAGCTAGGCTTATGTGGCTGGACCAAAATGCTTCCCATGAGATGCCATGACAGATGCTAGCAGGCATCTCACAGCTAGTTTTAGACATGAGGTTTGCAGGAGTCAGTGTGTAAATTCTAATATGAGAATTAGGCTGATTTGAAGTAGGACCGGGAACTCATAGTCTTTCACCTTGAATGCTCAAACTCCTGATTAAAAACTCCACCTACAATTTTGGTGGGTCAATTAGTATTTCAGCCCAGGGAGACATTTTCTATGGAAAGTTCTTTCTGCATGACAAAAAATGGGAAGAGTGGCAGAGGCTTCTTAAATGAACATAATCAACCATTTCTGATTTTCAGGAAGTCAAACAGTCAGAATGTCTCAGCAGGTTTTTTTTTTTTCATAAAATTCAATTGATTTCATAAATCAAATTCAAAAGAATTTTTTTTTCATTCTAATTATACTATATTATTACCTCGGTACTACCTTGATATTAACCTGGTATTAATTAGGTAATAGTATAGTATAATTAGATAAGTTATGGCTAAATATGAATGTTTTCAAGTTTAGGAGCTGAAGATTGTAATATATAAAAATACTATTTAAAAATTAGGAAAAGTACGGTTCTCATGCAAGGCTGCAAAAAATATTTTGAAGACAGTATTAGCATCTGAGAAAATATCTGTATATTTCTGCCATGAGATTTTCACAGTTATTGTGAACATCTGCATTCATAAAGCAGTGCTGGTTCCTATTCTATGGTGCTGGCATAATATTTTTCCTCCTTTCTTGCTCTCCCATTTGCCTGTCCTCATCTCTTCCCTTTTCTCTTTTTCCCGTCTCAGTATCTATTTTTATTTCATTTCATCTCATTCTTTTGTTTCTAAAAGCACTTCCTGATTAAATTTCAGTTTGAAGCATTCCTCAAAATGCTATTAAAAAACAGTTGTGTGAAACTTTTGTAATGCATAAATACCTCATAAACAATCAACAACACACTCTACATCTTTTTGTCCCTCAAAACCTGTACTGTTTGCTGTGTGAGATCCCAAAAGCTTATTAATCTTTAGGTGCCAGTCTTGTAATAACTCTTTAAGTCCCCTTCAGCTATGAACACCTTTTGCTTGCAGCTATCCACATACATAAAGCAGGTTAAATGGATGCTGCATATTCCTGTCCTTTGGAACAGGGAGATACCCTGTGTAAATCAGAACAGATGCCTCCTTTAGGCTGGATATAGGACAATGGATATCAGACCTCACAGCTTTTGTCTGGAGAGCAGTGGTCTCCAAATTGGGGTTCCAGCACCCCAGGGGGTACAAAAGACAATCCACTAGGGTGCAGGAAGAAAGTATTTTTCTACCACTTAAAAAAAATATTAAGTAGTGTTTATTTTATCTTTATGTCATCCTTTTTAAAATTCTATTTTGTGTATACTCTATTATGTACATAATATTAGTATGGTAGTACATGTATATAATTTATAAATCAATATATATATTGGAGTGCATACTCAAAAAATTTTTACTTATAGGGATGCATGATGAAAAAAAGTTTAGAGACAGCTGCTCTAGAGCATCTAGTTCACCTTGAGCACTATGTAGCTATTACATCTGTAATGAATAAAATACATGTATAATCCTCTACTTAGGCCTGTATCTGTGGCATGAAATCCTATCAGCCATTATAAAAACAGGTATCTTCTTTCTACTATAAAAATAGGCTAAAGCAACTTCCAGCTGTGCCTGGTTGTGCAGTACTTGCTCATCCTTTGCAATTAAAACACAGTGGAAGCTGAGGGCAGGATGTTTTGACTCCTGCTGTGTCATAAGGATTTCATGTCACAAAACACACCTGGGGCCTATTTAATTGATTTTGGTATTCAGCCTATAAACAGCTGAACCTGTGGTCTGGGCTTACAAACAGAAGAAGGCACTGGATGTACAAGGACAGTTTGCCATTTTTTCTTTATGTAAGCTGGAAGAGTTAGGGATGTGTTACTTGGCAACCTTACCCAATTTGAGCATTGAAAATTATCTTTTTTTCAATTCAGTGTATGTTATTCCTACAGGTTACTTTTTTGTGGTTTTTTTTTCAATTGTCTTTTTTTTTCTTCTGAAGGTCATATATTCAGCACACACTAGCAAAATGCCATTCACAGAATGACATGTAGACTGCAGAATGCATGGAGAAAAAGGTGAATAACTGATAGTGAAGTTTTTAATGGCAGTGGAAGTTTTGTCCATACAAGCATCACAGCAGCTCATCTGTAAAACCAGGCACATCCTTATATGCCTGTTTTTGTCTGTTTTCTCTTATATTCAGACTGTGGACTGTGTAGGGCAATGTGTGTGGTTTTTTGTTCTCTGTATAGTGCCAATAATTTCTTCTATTGCTACAAAATTATGCCCTTCATACTAAACAAAAACTGTACTAAAAATAATGACAGCCATCACAACAGCAGTACAAAGGGATGGCAAATGCAGAAGTTCTAATCCTGTATTGTTAAAACAGCTTCACTCACCACTGGAAGGGGCCAGACTGGGAGGACTGACAGAGCTGTGGGAGTGTGAGAAGCATTGTACGACCAGGAGCAGAGGCCTCAGGGTAGCAAATACACCATTTCCAGTAGCATTTAAATTATAACTTTCTGTTAGCAGTATGTTCGAAATACAGTGTCAGTCTCTTCTCTGCATGTATAGAAGAGAGCCAGTCTTTCTGTTCCCCTCCGTTTACTTACTCACCAGCACTGCTAAAAGCTTCACAACCTCTTTTGGAGGGAGAGACACATGAGGCTGCCCAGGCCGGCCTCCGTCTACAGAGGGCTGCCAGGCTCTAGTTTTGCAGTAGCTTGGCATAATAAGCATTGCCATCTGATGGCGGAGCCTTGGTACTACACAGCAGTTCCCTGCCAGTGGAAAGTTGACATTAAAGCAAGTGGCTTTTTCTCAAAGGAAGTATCTATGACTAAACACCAGATTTCATTTTTTCCAACACCATTTAATGATGATTTTCTCATAATGAAAATCCGGTTTTCCTGAACTAAGCTGGGTTTAAGCAGCAAGAAAGAGATTGCTTTAATGTTTGCAGCATTAGAAACCCTTTTCATCCCTGATTGCTGTGTTTCTAGCTTTTCTTTAGAGATGGGATGCTGGAAACTTTTGCTCTGCTTTTGCGTTTTCCTTCTTCGGGCCTTCTGTGGTGTCACTCACAGCCATTCAGACAAGCACAGGGTGGTAGGCAGTGAAACCTCTTAGAGTGCACGTACTGTGATTTTGGATGGTTAGCATTGTGCCATGCTATTGTTTCAGGTAGCAGTGTGTCTTGTGCTTGGACAGACACTCCTTATAAAGTCTTTAGTAGTGTATTTCACCTCTCAAGAGTGGTGTTCTAATTTTCCACTATGCTTTTCTGACAGCAGTTTGTGTAACTGTGTCTCAGCCTCACTACTGTAACCTTGATTTTCCAATGCTGCTAGGCCTTACTGCTTGACATGGGAAGCCTGCCCTTCCATTCAGAGCTCTGCTCCCACTTACAGGTAAATTATTGTCAAAGGAGCCATACTGATGATCTTGGTGCTACTGCTAAACAAAGGCAGATTAAAATAGCATGGGATTTGGGACTTGGAAAGGGGAAAAGATTTATTACTACTAATTCATTTTAGGAAGAGAAAAATAAGTAGCTTGCAATTCTACATCATATTCTGTGCTAGGATATCAAAGTGCTTTACTAGCTGATTATCTTCACAGCCTATCCTATGAGTGAGGCCGCTCTGAGGTATTGCATTTCTCTGAAAGCAACAGCAAAGACCAGGCAAATAATTCAACTTTTGTAGCACATAGCTTTTCACTTCCTTGATTTGGAAGGCGGTGCTCACACATTTATACCTTGCCAATTTCCTTCTGGGAAGAAAGGAGGTATTGAGATTATTTATCCAGTAGCCTGGAAAACACTGTTAATTAGCTCATGCAGACCTCCATGCTGCTAGCAAGATTAACCTAGCAAGTCTAAACCCAATACATATATATTTCTGTATGATAGTGCAGACATACATATGCAAGACTCACAGTCCTTTGAAAATTGGAACATACCTCAGTCACCTGACCCTTTTGACCTTTGGGTTTACTATCCTTTGTCATGAATGGACTTAGTGTTATAAGAGCTCTCACTGTTTTAATTTGTCACCTGGAAAGTACCATATCACCTTTGTAAAATGATACTACATTTAGACGGGAATAGTGCTGTCTGTAAGTGCTGGATATCTGCTTATGTTTTATTCAGCATGCTGTACTATATTCTGTACTAATGGCTTTCCAGAGAGTGCAAATAGAGGTGCAGGATTTCTGTGCTCATACACATGCACAAACATGAAACTTAAGTGACTTGAGATTATGATTCAAACCTGTTCAGCAAACCTTTTGCCTCAGCCTACTCCAGCCTACTCCTAAGTATCACATCTGAGTATTTTCTCCCCAGCACAAGAGCTCTACTAGATCATGGCTATTCTCTTACTTGGTTTTATAAGTTGTTCCCCACTATTTATCTCATTTCATTAGTGGAATGCATGACTTCTCCTCCATGTTTTTTGAGGTGCTTCTGTTTCATGGAGACCAGACTGCAGTCACCGTCATAGGCAATGAGCAGTGCAGCTGAAATAATGCAAGTCAGGGAAAACAGTCTGAGCATCTAGTGGCAAGACAGAGCTTTGAATACTGTGTTTCAGTACATCTACTCCAGACTTGCATACAAAAAAATGCAACTTCATTATTTCCTCTACCATTACGCTGTTAACGTACCTGTTGCAACATGCTGTAAACTGAACCTTCCTCTTACCAGAGGTTATGCACAGCATACCAGGTGAAGATGGGTACAAAACAGGGAATCAGTCAGCTGAATTTATGAGCAATCTCACTTATAAATTCTTTGTCTTAATTAATAACAAAGGACTCTGCCAGTAAAATTAATGACATTTCAGAGCCATTTAGTGAGTTGAACTTCCACATACTGCTTTATCTCCATAAGCACTAGGAATTTGAGCTTCAGGTTTTTAGCCCTACTGATCTGTAGTTATGATCTCCTAACGACACTGCAGAAAAGACTCCCTGTCAAGAATACAGGTAATTTTCATTTATTATTTTGTACCCTTCCAACAGAGGTTTCAGGCAAGGAAATTACACCTCATAGTTTATAAACCTTAAGCAGTATTACAGAAGAAAGAGAAAAAAGGAGATAATATATCTTTTCTACCCTACTGAATGATTTAATTGCTGTTATTCTTTCTGTCACTAGTAAAACGTCTGTGAGTGAAACATAGGCTGAAATGATACACACTTGTATAAGTTACCTGCTTGCACTGGTATCTTTATCCATCCCAGCATCATTATCCTATTTGTTGGAAGCTGTGAGTGTGACATTTTCTCTTCCCACCCCAATTTTTTATCTTAGTCTTGGCCTGCGTGAAAAATAGAGAACAGTGTCATCTTTAACATGCCCAGAAAATGATCACTTAACTGCAGCTTGCAGTGAATTTTCGCAGCTAGTACTATTCTAAAAAGGAATAAACAATGATTTATGAATTGGGGCATCTTGATGCAACCTAGACCTTAGGCCAGCCCTGGCTGCAGGCACTTCATACGTGTGAGATGATCAGTTGCTGAACAGTATGAAATAAAGACATGAAATACCACTTTCTGTAGGGAAACAGTTAACTTGTGGTCTACAAGGATGGCTTAAGCAGCTGTTTGTTTTTCATGCTAAAGAGCAGATGGTATTAACATGGAAGGTTATTCCTAAAGTCAGCTTGCCATGGTGAAAGGAGTTCCAAATAGCTCTGCTGGTTTGTATCTGCAGGCATGGTGCTGTACTATATCCCTACCCTGACTGTTTTGGACACAAACAGACAAAACAGTGTTCTGGTCTGGAGTCTCAATTCTTCCCATATTAAAAGGATATTCTTCCTGGCAGGTGCATGAAAGCAGAAATCACCTGCCTCAATACTGAACACAGATATTGTTATCTGTATGTTATTCTGTCAAGGTGTCTTTACCCCCAAAGGGACTTTTTTTCTCTCTTTTGGTGTTCATGAGGGTAGTTCTTTATGCTAGCTGTTTTCACACTCCTTTCCAGATTTCCCACTGACCCAGCTGACAGCTGCCATCATCTGGCAGCACCTTCTTAGACACTGTCCTTCTGAGCCACTTTCTGCTCCATCACTGTCTGTCTCTCATCTGAGATCAGAGACCTGGCTTCCTTCACCTTTTTTGTGTTATAATACAATTTTCATGAGCTTCCAGATGCTCTGTGGCTGGGCAGACATCACAGGTCACTGCCTCAACAGGTCTGGTTCTCATCAACCCAGAAAATGAATAGGTTGCCAGCTGTACTAGCCCCTCTAGTGTGTGTGTGTGTGCACGTGCACACGCACACACACACATGCTTCTCCCATGCTTCAGTGTCAGCTCTGCAGTTGCAACTGCCCTGGCCCCACTTACCCAGTGGCAGCATCTGGCCCTAGTGGAAGGCTTCCTTCAGTGCCACAGCACTTCTGATCTTTCCTAGTCTCTCCCTCTAGTCACTCATACTTGCTTTTTTAAGAAAAGGGTTGGATAAACCATTGCAAACCTGTCATCAAAAGTGATATATTTTGCTGAGGTGGATGATGTAACAGCCAAATATCCCCTATGGAGTTAGCGTGCACTAGAAAAATGACGACATGTCTGTGTTCTGAGGTAATGGGCTGGCAACCCTTTTCGTTCTCTCCAGTCAATGCTGAATCTCCCATGGGCAGCACTGAGTGCTTCTGAATACCTCCTCTACCAAAAAATTTCAATCCAATGCTATGGACTCTATAAGCCTCACTCCATCATTACTTCGGATGGACAGCTGGCTAGTTTTCATACGTTGTTTCTAGGGGCAGAACAACTGGGGACAACCAAGTGTTTCTGTGATACCTAGAAGGCCATAGTGTTATGTTTGTACCAACACTTTTCATCTAGAATATAAGCATGTCACAGTTACAGTGGCTACCATATGCAGTGCCAAGGTCCTGATGTACCATGAGGCAGTGTGTCTTGGGAGCCACTGCCTCTCCCCAACCAGCAGCATCTTGTCTCAGGGCATAAGGACACCTAACTCACACCTCTCACTAAGCCTGGAGCTTAGAAGGAGCAGGGAAACATTGGTACTCACAGCAGGAAGATACCGTATCCCTAAAAAGGAAGAGATCCTGGCTAAGCACCAGTGCTGAGTTCCTAGCTCAGCCGGAGACAGCACCTCATGTGGAGGTTAGATCTTGGCTCTTGGTGGCTCTTGCTGGGTGCCACAGGGTCCGCAAACCAGTCAAGATACCTCTGATATGCTAAGAAAAGCAGGGGCCTACAGCTCCTGCTGAGCTTGAGCTGCATCCATGCTTTTTTTTTTTTTTTTTGCTTCTTCAAGCACTGATTACTCTTCTGTTTCCTTATAAAAAGCATACAGTAACACTTCGTCTCCTTCAAGAACAGGAAAGACTCTGTGGGACAGTTTCCTTGCTTTTTGCTTAGATCTCTGTCAGCCAGCATGCATGTAAAAACCTCTGTTACTATTTCCTCAGAGTCACAGTAAAGAAGTGTTTCTCCATCTGGATCCTTGGTATCCTTGTTGCCTTCTCTGTGTGTTCATGCTACTTTCCTCAGACTCACAGAAATTAGTTCAACCAGCAACCCTGCCTTTGTTATCAGGCTCCTAGAGTGGCAGGGCCATACCTTGCAACATGCTAGGGTTAGGATTAGGACTTCCTATTAGGTTATCTGTGAGAAAAATACCTGGACAGTGGATGCTAAAGAAACAGACAGGGATGCACCTTCTAGCATCCCTAGTCCAGTTATGTATGGGGAGAGTAGGAGGGGAAAAGAGTGCAGGAGTGGCCAGGCTCATGTGCTCTCCTAAACAGCACCTGGCTGCTACTGCAGGAAGTGGACCCTGGGCTAGATACACCCTTCAGCTCTCTTACCTATGTTCTGAAATCAGCTGGGAACCAGTATGCCTGGATACTTTCAGCAAACTGAAAGATATTTCCCAGTGATCAAAAGCCCAATTCTGACATTGCAGTCTACACTGGTTTCTCCCTGTCTTGACAGGTACTGTTTTGGATATCAGCCTTGTGTTCTGTGATGAATGGGCACTAGGAACTGTACTAGCACATTTGCAAAGCGAGGGCTGGGGTTTAGCCTAAACAACCCATTCATAGCTGCATGACTCATCAAACTAAATTCTCAAGCAATCTTAAAAATTATCCTTTTCATTTTAAACCTACATGTGTACTCATGCACAGATGAATTTACTTTTACAATAGATTGTTTGAGCAGAACAAAAGCATATAAGATCAAGACAAAGTTGCTTAGCATGCATCTGAAGCAAGACTGATAGTGCCTTTTCTATATTACACTACAGCCTGCAAGATCCAGTTGCAAACTAGATCCTTTGCATGCTAGAGACTGTACAAAGAAAGGGTTAAATGGCCATACATGTGTGATACTGTTACTATCAAAGGAAATGTTTTTGCTACCACTGCCATCAGTAAAGTGAGCTTACTTGCAGCAGTGGTGGGTAGCTGTAAGATAAAATCTGACTTTAGAACATGATTTTATAGCTATCTAATAACTAGTTAATGGAAAATGATTTTGAGCTACTGCTTATTAATCCTATCACAATCAAATGGACTCTATAAAAATCTAAAGTATGGGTTTCTTTCTACCCACCTCTCACTCCCATTTTTGAAGTTATACCATCTTGCAGTGGTGTCCTAGCTGCATGGGTTGAAATTTCTTGCTAGGTCTCCAGAGCTGACCCACTATGTGCTTGGCATGTCCCTTCTCTACTTTCTTCTGTACTGCCTGCAATTGTATCACGAAAGAACTACCAAGTTAGCAGAGCAAAAGGAAATACACAGAAATGCAATTCTTGTATTGTTAAGTGCTTCCTTTTCCCATTTTCTTTCACTCTCTTTCAAACTGTGTGAATTCCCAAAGTAATCAACCAGCTTTTCATTCTGGCACAGATTTCCTCTGTGGCTCAAGACAAAGTTTTCTCTTTGATTTTCTTTACTTGTTTACAAGGCAATTATATTGATTAGCTAATGTTTATTCAGAATTTAGAAACTATAGCAAACTATGGATAAAATTAATTTTTTTAATGTAATAGTTATCAGTCATTTTACATTGTTTTATTGCCTGTACTTTTGGCATGGAACAGAATCCATATGGTAAAGAACAACAGGGAATAACCATATAAACACAGGTTATATATGGCCAATTTGTTAGCCATATTTTTCAGACACTTACACAAAAGGAGTCTTTTGTAGATATTATGCTGTGTTTCTGCATCATGTTCTATAGTATGTATCTCAATAACAGCAGGGTTTCCGGTCAGACCTTCCTCACACTGCCAATAAAGCTGGAAAAGCCAATAATTCTTTCTTCTGTACTTTTATGGAAGCAAATACTTTTAATTGTGCTGATAAACCTTTGAGATTTTCTAGAAATTCTGAATTGAATCACGTGAAGTTCAAATTACCAAAGCTGAAAAAATGCCTGTTAGACCTTCAGAGCTGAAACTCTGTGGCACTGTCCATGTAACTCATCCCAAACAACAGGATCTGAAAAACCTGAACAGATTGTACTTTGGAATACAGCAATATAACTCGGTATTTGATCCAGCAACTAAATCTGCAAGGATGTTAATGGGAAATCAGTCCCAGCAATCTAATCTAATCTAATCTAATCTAATCTAATCTAATCTAATCTAATCTAATCTAATCTCTAATCTATCTAGGATCAGGGTCTAAGAACAGAGTTTGGCCTTTTATACCAAATGTTCTTCCTCCAGCAGTCTTGAATTTTGCAGGCTCCCGGTTTAAGTGTTAAAAACCTATATTTTCACCATTTGGTTGTTAAACTGACAAATTGTATCATATAATCATGACATATGTCACAGAGTGCTGACAAAAATTATTTATTTTTGCAAAGTAAACTGTTAAAAATGATATCTACACTTTGATTACCTTATCTTAGTTTTGAGTGCACTAAAATGTCTACATTTTTTTAGTAGTTTTTTTTTTTTTAATTTTGTTGATGTAGACTTGGGATGATTACTTAAAAGACTTCTAGTTCATACATTTTACAAGATGAGAAGTGATAGCAAATGTAATATTCAGGTAGCATAACTTTACTCTGTTTGATTTGTGGAATCTTGCGGATAAGCAACAAATACAGAGATTTAAAAATTACAGTTCAATATTCCTATTTCAGAGGCATGTAATCTTCCTTTCCAGGATCTACGGTCTGCACATTAAGTGCCTTGTCACCCTTCTTGTACTTCTTGTACCCTTTCTGTACTTGTCAGTACAGAAAACTGCAAAGGTACTCTCACCAGAGCCAGTCTTACACTAAAACGCTGACAACGTTCATACTCCCACAAGAGGGCAGTAGGCAAGCACGGTACAGGAAAACCCCTTTGAAATGGTTTTTAATTAATATCAGCCTTATAGTCCAATTCTGCTTATTAGGGAAATCCGTACAAAGTGTCAGAGTAATTTAATGCATAATATCAAATTAATTCCGTATTAAAGCTACTATACTGAGAAATTACTTTTTAGCTAATTTGTTCTCATAATTATGTAAGTTTGAAAACAAGTTTATGCCTTCTGGTATCTTTCACCTGTGCCCCGAGATCTGAGGTGCTTTGCTATCACAGTTGTAAATAAATAGTCTGGGATGCTGTCCCCTCATAGGAAATTCATGTAGGTGAAATGAAGCACTTTCTGAAGCAGAGAAGACAAAGGATTGATTATCTAGCTAGAAATCAGCCCGCTGATCTCCCATGTGGTACTACCCTTCCCTGTCTGAAGCTCTGCACGTGTTACTGCAGTTCCTCCTGATCCACCTCCTGCGGCAGCCAGGGCCACCCTCAGTCACCCCCTTCACACTGCTCCAGCCCTAAACATCATGGCATAGCAAGGTACAGAGCATCTGCACTGGTGGAGTGACACGGCCTTGCAAGTAATCTCAGCGTGACTTGCTGGATCTTACCCTCCGTCCAACCAGGCAGCATGAAACATCTGCAGCTGTAAGACTTTTGAACAAAGAAAATTTTTTCTCAGCACAAGTTGCATCTAAGGCCGCCTTTCCCACATGGGCACTCTTGCTACAGGAAAAAAAGGCCTTTGTGAAGGGGCTTCACTCCCACTGTCTTTTTGGCTGTCATTTGAACCTGCAAGAGGCAACTTTCATAATAAAATACCTGGGCATTTCTTGCCAGCATGTGTGTTATTTTCAAAACAATTATACATTTGGGATTTTCTGTGCTGAGAGAAAAATTTGTTCCAAAGAAGTTACATGGTTTTGGATGCTTGAGGTTCTAAAACAGCTGTGAACCATGCCTAGTTGAACGTCATCTGTTCGCAAACAAGACTGTGTTTTCTTCTATATAGAAGTAAACTTTTTCAGCAATGTTTAATCAACCAGCACTGACCTTTCTTCTCAAATGCCACAAATTTGTTTTCCATAAATGTTTAACTACTTATTTCTAAAGGTAAAGGTTCACAACATGTTAAACCTACTTTTAACCTTACACTGATTTTGTAGTTACCACACAGCATGGTTGCTGTAGGGCCGCATATGTGTTTTAGGAGGTGAAAATTTTTCATCTGTATTCCAAACGTCTCTTAACACTTGTGTTATCTCCTTTTTTCATTTTACTTATGATATCTTTCTGTGTTGTCCTAAGATGTAAGAAAATACTGACAAAGAACAAAACCAATTAAGCCCATAGTATAACATTGGCTAAGGTGGTGACCTTTTCTCTTAACAAATGCATGTTTGAGTCTTGATCAGAATAATCCCAGGACAGACCTATACCACAGTCTCTGGCTAGTACAGACAAACCTAGCTAGATAGCTTGGCTAGATAGCCAGTTGTCACAGCACAAAACTCACTGCAGGTTGCAGATTCTGCCTGAAAAGTTGGGTAAGTATCAGGCAGTTTATGGCACTAAGCTTTACATTCTCACAACTTGTCTACCCTCAACCATAAGATCTTAATTATTTAATGTCAAGACAACTTTCTGTACTATAGTGGAATCCCAGAAATTACCAACATATGCATATATTCTAAGGCCAGGGATGTGGAAATGGGTTAATCTATAATATATTGAGTTGGCTTGACTGCAGAAGATTGTATCTGCTAAAAATAATTATGCTACTTCCCTGCAGTGGAAAATGCATGTCTGGAAGGACCAGTGTGAAACCGGCATCCTTTCAAATGATTGCTATTTCAGTTCACAGCTTGCTAGTTTCTACCTGGGTTCCACAGTAGGAATGGAGGTGTAAAACTCTTGTCCCACTCACCTCACCAACTCCAAAAGGGCACAGGTTTCAGCTCAGAAATTGAGGACAGTATGCATAGCTCTGTGAGTAAGGTGAAAGAGGTTAGTTATCCTCCAACATGGATACCAAAACCTTAGACTGTGACCATTTTGACCCAATCTTGCCTATTTTACACTGAAGTACAGCTCTTCCTGCAGGTTACTGTTGTATTTGTTAGGGGCTTCACAATTAAGGTAAATTGGCCCAAATCAGCTGCTCTGAGGTTTGTCACCATAAGCTATATATTCCTGTGCTGTTCTAGCTAACTTGCTTCTGCCCAGTTTAAGTGCACTTACCCAAAATTTTATGGGATCTCTGCTATTAATTGTTCTCAACTATTCAGACTGAAGTAGCTGCTATAGGTGGTTATAAAGTATTGCTTACCCTTAAAGAAAGAGATAATGTCAATGTTTTGTAAATTTTCCAAAATCCATCTGCTGCTCCAAGAGCATTTTTATGATGTTAGGCTGGTAACCGCTTGCCAAAGACTGAAATATCCCATTCAGAACAGCATTACAGCTACTTATATGTAATATCATCAGGACTGTCTGTAATTCTGGAAATGGCTAAATTAGACGAAAGTTGTGTGCACTTGCAGGAGAAGACATTTACACATACCTTGGAAATATGTAATGTATAGATATGTAATGTGCTTTGCATGAAGAAAGAACATATACATGCAAAGAGGTGCACATTGTGAAAGATTTTTGCACTCCATTTGATACCACCTGGAATTATTTCAGTCTGCGGTTTCAATTTTAGGATTTGAGACAGTGCTTACTGAACTCATGGAGGTACTCTACTAAAAATTTATTGGATTTATCTTTTTAGATAGTGGAAACATAAAACAACAGGTGCAACAAATCTACACTGTGTAGAATAGATCCTCCATATCCAGATTTGTAGTTGCCAACTTACTGTGTGAAGAAAGGGTGTACCTAGGGTCAGGTGTTGGGTGAACTTGGTTTAAGTTACTAGCGCCTGGGTTTTTCTGATCAAACATTAGCAGCACAACATGTTGCTTGATTTTGCTGCACAGTCAGGAAGGCCGGAGGCAAAGGAGTGAGGTTCAGGAGGATCTGTGTTCCTAGGTGTGTTTTGCAGTAGTATTTGTATGAGGTGCATTAATTTCTAGCTTTTGGAGTGGGACTTGACCTGTATCTTTCTACTGAAGTTGGGATAGCTTGTACAAAATCTCATTGGGTCCAGCTGCCAGTGGCCATTTTCTTGCCGCTTTTTTATGGTGTTGGAGATATTGGTGCACGTGGGGTTAGCATGATCTCTTTAAACAGAAGTTAATACTTGACGGAATGGGTCACTAAACGTGTGTTTTTCCTGTACTGCTGCTTCAGGCTAAGAGCATTCCTGTGAGGCAGAAGGTGCTAACCTTGGTCTGTGGGTTATGCGCAGTTCACCACAACCCACACGCCCCACTCAGAGTTTCGAAACCAAGCGGTGAAAACACAGCGAACTTCTGAATTTTGGGGCACTCTTTCAGGAGCGTGAGCGTTGAAGTTGCATTCACTTTCTGTGCCATTCGCAGGCTAGATGGCCTCAAGCATTGGTTTCCCCATAATGCATGGGAATGAGACATGCTTGGGTGGAAAAAAAAAGAAAAAGAAAAGAAGAAAAGAAAGGATGCTTGTGGGGTTTCCCCGATGCTGTTATTTGTTTTGGGGGAGTGGGGGCCCTCTCCTCGTCCTCATCTCATCAGCACCCCCCAGCCCGGAGGGATGCCGGTGTGGTGGATTGTCAGCAGCTGTAGTCTGGCC
>JANZLQ010000079.1:38576156-38631838 GCA_026212715.1 Elanus axillaris
GGGGGCGGGGAGAGGCCAGGGGCGTGGCCCCCAGCGCCACACGGCGCCCGCCACGCCCCGGTCACGCCCCACCGAAGCTAGTGGCGGCGCGAAGGGCTGCGGCTCCACTCTCCCCTCGCCGCCACCATGACGGACCGCTCCGCCTTCGACACCAATGTCATCACCATGACCCGCTTCGTGATGGAGGAAGGCAGGCGGGCGAAAGGCACCGGGGAGTTCACGCAGCTCCTCAATTCCCTCTGCACGGCCATCAAAGCCATCTCCACCGCCGTCCGTAAAGCGGGCATCGCCAACCTGTGAGTCCCGGGATGCCCGGGGAGGGGTGGGGGGGAGCGCCATTAGCATCCCGCACCTTCCCGCTTCCCCGCGGGTCCAGGGGATGCTGCCCCCTCCGGGGTGGTGGGGATGGGGAGTATCACCCGAAAGGCGTGTGAGTGGGGTTGCATCCCTCCCCGCCTTGCACAGAGCTGTCAGTAACTCCTTTAGCGTCTTGGACTTCTGCTTTTCTCAGGTGAAATGGATCCTGTAACTTTGTAATAATACAAGGTATGCAGTCTTTGACAGATCTCTGCTGCTGATAGAGCATCGTGCAAACTTTCAGCAGGGCTGGGTGCTTTGAACCAGAAGACCAAACAAACAGACTGAAAGACAAAGCCTGTCAAAATACGGCTGAATTATTGCTCATTGTAGTCAGCAGCTTAATATCAAACCACTGGTTTATGCTATGAAGCATTTAATCACATTCACTGGTTTTTTTTCGTATTGCATCATGGCAACTTGAGTTCCTCTGTGGAGCTTTGGATGTCTAAGGCTTTTAGAAAGAGCACTGGTTAGGAACAATAGTGTCTGTAGTCAGCCAGAGGGGAGCTGCTCTGGAGATGGATCAGAAGGAAATAAGAGGTTGTGAAATGTTAAATAACTGAAACTGGTTGTAGGTAACTAATCCCCCTAACAATTTTACATACTGTTGATAAGCCAAATTGTATGCTGATCAGGGCTTTAGACATGGGCTGCTTCATTACTTAATGGAAAACATAGTAGAGGCAAAATTAATTTGCCTCTACAAACCATGCAGTGGAAAAAATAGTAAGCCAAAGGCCTCTGGCAACACAGAGTAACATTTATTACAAAATGTATCACAGAGCTGAAAATATTGGTGGCAGAAGTTAATAAAATAGAAGCAACTGCAAGAGAGAATAAAAATCCTCCACTTTATGTATGTTCAAACTATTTTTCTATTTTGACTTCAGACTTGATATAACTGTGATATTGTTTTAATCATTGTGTGCTAGCCCTTTCATGGGCCTCCTATGTCTATCAGTAAAGACCAATGTTTCCCATCTGTGTCTTGATTTATAACAGTCTAAGGTCCCATTCCTTGTGTGTCCTACATGTGTCTGTTGACAGCTGAGATTTTGCTTGGCTATCAGGGAATATGAACAAGTAGGGATTGCTGGGGCCTGCTTCTTTGGATCGTCCTCAGGCTCGGCTATATGCTCAGTGCTGCCCAGCAGCGGAGCTGCAGAACAGCTGGGGAAGCCACAGTCCCTTCCCAGCTGGAGGGTCTTTTCAGGGCACCCTGCCATCCCCTCCCAGGAGTCCCCAACAGAGAAGGTGTGAGAGCTGTAGCCGCTGGCCGTATGGAGTTTTTGCTCTGAGGATGAGGACTTGTGCCTCTGCTTGCAAGCATGGTGTTCAAAGTACATTGTTTCCTAAAAGCACCTTCACACTTGCAGAAAAATGTTCAAGCCACTGTAGCAGAGAGAGAGAGAAATACAGAGAATTATGCCAGGTCTTTTTCTTTGTCTCATGCATTAAACTGAAGAAATGCAGTACATTCCTAAAGTAGTATGTGCAGCATTATTACAAAAATACCTGAAATACCAATGTTCAGCCTAATCAATGAATCGTAGCTGAAGTACATAAGAGTCATCAGAATGTGTGCAGAGCTGTCTATTGTTTTTCTCTTCTAAGAGCTGAACTTCCTCTCTCTCTCTTGCATACTTTCAAAATCACCTATCACAAGGTGTGCTGGTACTTCCTGATGCCAGATGGTTTGATTCTGATTAGCTCGCAGGGTTTTATTTGTGTTTCATATTTGTATTTCTTAGTTTTATTCTCAATGAAATGTTTACTACTTAAAATCAAAACTGAAAGCACTGAACCATAAAAATGTTGATTTATCTGTGAGAAAAGTCTTTCTACTGTGATTTGTACATCATATTGCTAGCCAGGAGCAAATTATATACAGAAGTTATGGTGTAACTAGTGTTGTCAGATTCATTGTTAACTTTTTAAGTATAAGTTTTCTAATGAAGTCTGAGCTTTTAGACTATGCAGCTATGTTATCAGAGGCTAGGATTCAGGGGCAGTATTTAGGTCTTAAAGTTAAGAGCTCATTAAATAACATAATTACTGTGATTAAGCCTTCACAGCCTGCTCGGGCTATGTTTGCCTATGGTTTACAGGCTATTGAAGCGTGATTGCTTGTTTTGTGTTCCTCATGTTTACTGTCTTCTAGATTTGCCACCACAGCTAATGTTAGCAGGTCTCAGCAAGAATCCACTGGACACAAGTAAAAAACAGGCTTAGAGAACTGAGATATCATCCAGAAGTGCTATTTGTTTTACAAGATGCTTCACAAGCATAAGGTTGCCAGAAACAGGGTGCTTTGGAAGATGTAGTGCCTCATTCTCACAAAATGCTCTCTCTTGCCATTGCTCTAGCTATGGAATTGCTGGGTCTACCAATGTGACAGGAGATCAAGTAAAGAAGTTGGACATCCTTTCCAATGACCTGGTGATTAACATGCTCAAGTCATCCTTCAGTACATGTGTTATTGTGTCGGAAGAAAACAAAGATGCTGTGATAGTGGAAACTGAAAAACGGGTTAGTAGCTTTAACATTTCTCCCTGCTTGATTTCAAATCAGCCTTTCCAGGTGTATTGTTTCAGATTTGAGAAACTGAAACTGAGCTAAAAATTTCAGAAAATATGTATTTTTCTATGCTGGAAAATGGGGGGAGGGGCTGGGTGGAGAGAGTGTCAGTCAACATTTGTTCTGTTATTTCTGTTCTTGAGACTGATGTTTGTTGTTGTAATGTTTTTTCTCTGTTGTTCCTCCCCACCTTCCCCCACCTTTTTCCTAACCGTGGAGAAAACTTATTTCTATCTGATCTCTGGAACTTTTCTCTGACTCAGTCAAGCCCTTTTGTAAAGTAGCTTTGTCATTAGCGCACTGATGAGCTGTTCAGTGTAGGTCAAATCTCAAGTTCTTTTATTCATGCAAATTCTCCTTGAAGCCCATAAAAGAACTTGGCAAAAATGAAACACAAATAATTTTTACTTATTTATTATTACTTACATTCACAAGCCTGCATGCACTTGGTGAGTAGTAGTTCCTTTTTCCTAGCTAATATTTTGTGTGATCATGTAAAAATCTGAATAAAAATTTAGTGAAAACAAACAACTAAAACATTATTATACTTTATAAATTATGTTTGCTTTGTCAAAGCAGTTCTCTCTCTCCCTGTTGAGAAATCTTCAATATTTATTTGATAGGCATTGGATGAACAAAGATTTCTTTAGGTCTGAACAAACATGATTTTACATCCTCAAAGATCACTGAGGGAGGCTTAGTGTTAATGCTTTTCTAAAGTTAACGTGAGCTAATATGGTGTTTTTATCAGAATTCCTACCTGCAGAGTAGAGCATTGCTGGACTTAAGTAAGTTTCTGGCATGCAGGTTGAAATCAAATGAAAAGCAAATAAAGGCTTATTGTTGTTACACATGATTATTAAAATGACTGTGGATAAAATAAGGGGAAAACAAGCTATTTAAAAGGTACAGTTGATTCAGCTGTTTTTCCTGTACTAGCAATTTTCTGTACCTACAGGAATCCTTAATAGGCAGAGACCATTATTTTCTTTGGGGGGAGAAAAAAAACCAAACCAGGATAAGACCACAGACTGGCTAAGGTAATTTCTGAGCATCTGTCCATTCAGAGCACAGATAAATTGAAATGTATTGTTTATGAATGTCAGATGTTAAAGGCCTTTTTAATGTCTCTAATTTTAGCTCTACATGAAAAAGGCTAATCTTCTTAATTTGCCTTTTTCCTTATATTCCAGAAAGCCATTTTGTTAGAGATGAGAAGGTGTAGCCTAAATGGTAGATATTACAGGATGTCTACCAAAATGGATCAGCATTAATTAAAGAGGTGAAGCTAATCAAATAATTAAAAAGTGTTATTTTTTATATGTATATGTTAAAAAATATGTAGGAAAACTTCACCTTTCCAGTGTCACCATTTATACTTACTTTAAGATTTTCCTAGCTTCTGGTCTGGCACAAATCACACAGTTGTAATCAAGAATGAAATCTGGGCCAAAGAATTTCTAACATTTGAATTCAGTGCCTTCATAATCTATAAAAGCCCTTTAGTTTCTATTTCTTTGAAAGTCTCTGAGAAAATTTACCTACTAAAATATTTTTATTTGGGGGAATTAGGTAAATAGTGTCACTAATCTAGTTGTTCCTTCTTTTGTATTTTCTAGGGTAAATACATAGTCTGCATAGACCCTCTAGATGGCTCATCGAACATTGACTGTCTTGTTTCCATTGGGACCATCTTTGCCATCTATAGAAAGGTAAAATACTTTCATGTAGGATAGAAAAAGCTATTATTGTGCACCTTTTGATGAAATGTAATTGTACATGAAGACTTAATAAAATCTAACTAAACTTATTTGTGAAGGAGATTTTCAGGACCAACTTTAAGTTAAATCTGTTATTTCACAGACACTTGTATAAAACATTTGTGAGGGACTTGCATTAGTCTCTTAGAAGATGAGGTACCTACATCTACATGGAAGCCTGGCTGGTATTTTATTAGCCAGCTAAAGGAATTACCCCTTACAAACAAATCAGGTCTTAGATTTCATGTGTTGAGACAAAATGCCACATGATTGTCATCTACTTGGGGAATGTGGTTTCAGGTTTTCTTGTTCTCTGTACTAATAGTCCTGTTAGCCTGAGGACAGGCTTCAAACACAAACCAGAGCTGAAACATGGCATGTGCATTTGAAGTGTCTAATTCACTCTGAAAGGCAGAAACCTTGTCTGAAGGAGCTTGAAATACTGGACTTACATGTCACAAGATGGGGGAAAATGTAAGTCACATAAACCACACCCAACTGTCCATTTTAATCACCTTTTATATGTTGTCATACATCCCAAAGTAATTATTTTCAACTTCATTTTTGCATGAAGCAGAAGAAAACAAAAAAAATCTCAAGTACTTTTTATCAGCTGTGGTCTCTGTGAGTCATGTTTCATTGCTTGCTTGTCAACTGTGCCTCGGAGTCTTCCTCCGAGCTGTGTTCATCATCACCTACAACAAGGCACGCAGCTCCTTAATCCTTTCCTGCTTCCTGCATTCCAACTAGGCTTATACAAGAGCATTTCTAGATCAATGTGTTTGTTTCCTCCATATAATTTGTATTAGCACATCCAGTAGGAATCTCAGTTGTGGATCATGGAAGCATTTGTGCCACCTTGTGCATGGATATGGAGTAGAAGATTGTCCCTATCCTGGAGAGTCCAGTTATGTACCAGCTATAGAAATTAAGTAAAGTTGACTATGCTTCTTATTCTAGGTGTCCCCTGATGAACCTTCTGGGAAAGATGCTTTACAACCTGGGCGTAATCTTGTGGCAGCTGGTTATGCTCTCTATGGGAGTGCCACAATGCTGGTACTAGCCACCTCTGCTGGAGGTGTCAACTGTTTCATGCTGGATCCGGTGAGAAAGTCTTCTGTTTCTTTGTTTCTTTCTTAGGGATAACAAGGTACTGTTTATAAGAACTGTTTGTCCCCCTCAAAATCAAACAAAGGAGCAATTTTCAAGCTAACGTGGAGAAATAAAGTATGCTTAATAACCCATCAGCAATAATGTCAAGAGATTTTTGCATTCTGCCTGCCCGCTGCAGCAGTGCTATGTGTGATTCAACAACAGGAAGACAGCCGAGACAGTGAAGTAAAGATGCAGCATGTGCCAAATCACATGACATTTAAAATGAGCTTTTTTCTGCAATGCAGAATGCCCTTTAAGACTTGTTTGTCTTTTCCTTAATGCTAGGACTTTAGTAAACCAGAGAAGCAGAAATATTTAACCTTCTTCTGTGTTTTCAGATCCCACCATGATGTGTAAAAGAGTAAGTGATGTGTGTGGGTGCGTTTGATGTTCTAGCATGCTTTGACCATACAAGTTTTAAAGTAAAAGTCATACTCATCATAGCAGAAAGCAGTTTGCTTTAGTGACCCATTTTTTTTAATGTTAGTCAGCCTGTGCCACCTGCCAGTATTAAATTTTTAGAACCTGCCGTGGTCAAGCTAATATAACTTGGTGCTCCCTGTTAAGTAACAGCTTAAGTAGCTGCATGTATTTTTGTCTATATTCCGATAGCAGATTTAACTTTGAGCATGTGTGCATGTTATTTTGTTTATTTTTAGCACTACCTTGGAAATTTACTTCAGTGAAAACTGAACAGACCCACCCTTGGTTACAGAGATTGGCTCTCTTGACTCCAGGCTTTCAGTTAGCCCAAGCTAAGATGAACTGGAATCTATTAATACTTACAGATATTTAATGTTTATTCATTGCTTCAACCAGCATTCTCAGTTTCCAAACTCCTCAGAACTGTACTTTTATTGCAAGTCTAGCAAAAGAGTGGACGGCTAAATAAATTTACAGGCAACAGCATTTTTGGCATAGGAAAGTGATAGAGAGCTGGGAATGGTAGTATGAAGAAGCCCGCATGGCCCCAGGATTCATGCTCTGTCTGTGTTTTATGGATAAACAGAAGACTTCTTATCTAGACTGCAAATACCACTTTTTCATAGGTACTGAATTATTCAAGAAAGCAGCAGGAGTAGTAAATTTTTTCTAAATGGTGTGTATGATTTGGTTTTGCTCATTTATTTACAAACCAAGACAATTAACATTAACAGATTGTTTTTCTTTCTTACTGTTAGGCAATTGGGGAATTCATTTTGGTGGATAGGGATGTGAAAATCAAAAAGAAGGGAAATATCTACAGTCTCAATGAAGGCTATGCTAAATACTTCGATCCTGCAGTCACAGAGTATCTCAAAAAGAAAAAATTCCCCGAGGTAAAAGATCCTATTTCAGAGAAACTTTCTGATGACCAGCAATGCTCATGAATTCCAACTTCATAATCAGTTGCTGTCTCATGCACTGTTCAGAGCTTGTTTTCCTTTCCTGTCTATTCAAAATGTATCTTCATGTAGGACTGATAATTTGAGCAGCAGTTGATGTGACCAGATATTTCACCATCCTTCAGTACTGCACTATTTTTTTCCTTTCTTTCTTTTTTCTTTTTTTTTCTTTTTTTTTTTTAAATTTTCCTTCCTGGCTGGGGGCCTGACTAACGATGCTGGAGACAAAACTGGGCATTTTGTAGCCAAGTAGAGAGGAAATTTCATCCGGTGATGAAGAAATTTGATCGACCTGTGTGTTAGATTGCTGCTTCCTCACTGCAGTATCTCAGTAGGAGAGCTGAGTGGGAGTGGCAGTGGGTCATTGCTCAGTGGTAGCACAAGCTGGGTCCTCAGGGGGCCTCTCACTTGAAAAGCTAGTGTTGTTTCAGGGTCCACTTTGTGGTTGTGCAGCTTCCTGGAGGAGGCCTGAAGGTCTAAGGAGTACCCATAAAAATCATCTCTGTTCTCATGCCTTGCACCTGTCATCACTGGAGTTACTACATCGACAATGAAGCATAAACATTTACTATTGTTAAGTGTTCATGTCCCTTCTTGAATTCCTGATCTTGCTTTGAAAAAAGACTGGCATTTTCATCTGACATCTTGCCAGTCTTAAGGTGTTATTTATTTAGATATTAAAATATACTCTCTGGACTATTATGAGGAAATAATATCAGTAGTCAACTATTAACTTTTTCTTACCAAAACAGTTGTAGATGCTGGCAAAAATGTGTAGAAGTAGGAAGGATCAATTCTTTTGTTCCTTGATACTTTTTTCTGATAAAAAAGAAAAAACACATCAATTCCTAGCACTTGATCTTTTTGCTACTAGAAATGCAGTATTTTCCAAGGGTTAGAGCACTGATTGAGAGCTGGGATGAATTTTCTGTTGCTGGCGCTACCACTCATCTGTCCTGAAATCTTCTGTCAGTCCTTTTCCTTGGGTTTTCCCAACTAGAAAATGAGGAAACTGGAATTCTCTACAAAACTACCTTGAATATTGTCAAAGGAGCATGATTTGGAGGAGTTAGATGTTAGGACCACTAAGAGAGGGGAAGAAAAAAAAAATTAACCCGATGTGCTCAAAAGTTACATTTATTTAAATGTCTTTCTGTAGGATGGCAGTTCACCATATGGTGGAAGGTACATAGGATCCATGGTGGCTGATGTGCATCGCACACTGGTGTATGGAGGAATCTTTCTGTACCCTGCTAACTCCAAAAGTCCCAAAGGAAAGGTAAACCTGAATAAGCCCTATTATAGAAAATATTACATTATCCAGATATTTCACTATCACGGATCAGTATTTTGATTGCAGAACATGTGTTTTATGACTTGGTAGCTTGCACCTCTGGTGTGTGAGTATAGCCACCTCCCACACTCTGTTATGAGTGACAGCAGCCTGTTGTTAGACACCTGGTTTAGGGCTGGTGCTAACCTGTTTCAACTGCACTGACTCTTCTTTATCCCCAAACATATCCAGATTATGGAACATACCAGGGGATGTGCTGTTCAAAGAGGCTTCTCTGTACCATCTCAGCCCAAACTGTGCTGGCCCCAACCAAGTGAAACATTACAAAGCAAAGTAAACAACCCACATTACCCTGAGATTCCTATTACAAGGTAGTATGTAAGAAGCTTAAATGTAGTGTGGCCCTTAGGGGAAGCTCTGCCAAAGAGAAAACTGTATCTTGTACTTGGTGACACTGCCTCATCAGGAGGAACTATGCCTGGCTGCCTCTGCCAGGATGACAGTCAGTCAGGGGAGATCACACACTTATAGGCTGTCAAGGGGACTGTTTATTCAGCAAAGACCTTTCATCTGTTTTGTAATTGTCCGTAAATTATTGCTTCAGGTTGCAGATAAGATGCAGTTACTCATTAGAGAAACCTAAAGGCACACTCAGGGCCAGTGTTTTTCTTTCTTTGCACACAGGCCTACGTGGTCTGCTGCCTTGTTAAACGTTGTGTCTCACATGTGAGCTTTATCTCTGTGTAAAGAACACAATGCAAACATGAGCTATGGAGAAAGCACTCAAACTGGGCAAATACAGTATTCACTGTCTTTTGTTTAAAAGAAGAATCTGCACAGTTTCATTCCTGAGTCAAAGTTTGTATGAAATATGGAGTGCTTGGAGTGTTGACTGGTTTTAAAGCAAGTGCCAAATATATTTACATTTCATGATTCTCATCATTGCCTGGGCTGACAATTGCCATTTGGGGTTTTGTCTTCTAGCTGAGACTGCTCTACGAATGCAATCCTATGGCTTTTGTTATTGAGAAGGCTGGGGGAATAGCAACAACTGGGCATCAAGCAATACTAGATATAGTGCCTGAAGATATCCACCAAAGAGTGCCTGTTGTCTTGGGATCTCCTGACGATGTGAAGGAGTACCTTGAGATAGTCAAGAAGCATTCAGTCAAGTAAAGAAAGCTTGCTGGAGTCACTGTGCAGATGGGAAGAAATGCATTACAGCTGAACCAAAGAACACACTGCAGCACCACAAGATTGAACTGTCTGACCTCTGTAGCAAGAGAACAAATGATCCATATTTTCATAAGATTTTTTTAAGTGAAATCTTGTGCAATTGCATTGGGCAATGAAAGGCATTAAGAGATTGCATTAAAGGAAGCACTAAAGTAAAAGCAAGGGAAAAATATGTTTGGTTTTTCTTTTATCATTTGTGATTACACTAAAGCAACTGTGCTACAAGGAAATACTAGATTACATTCAGTAACTAGGGGAAGATTCAACTTTCTCAGACAAGCTCCAGACTATCAGCAGAATATCTGACTGTGTCCTCTCCTAAAAATCTTGGGGGGAAGACTCTGCAGCCTCTTACTGTGAGTGACCTTTCCTAGACCAGTCTCTAGTACTTTGGCAATAAATATCAATGTTAATGTGGACACCTTCACATGTAGTTTTTAGGCCCCAGAGGTTACTGCCCATATTTCAGCGTGGGCTTATTCTGTTCGAGAAATAACATTTGTGAAACATGTACATTAGTGCATGTTAATTCTGACACATACTTTTAATATTGCTAGTTGGCACTGCATCAGATCCAGGTACACAAGGATAGAAAATGACATTTTGGAGGTGGATTTTGAATTGGATAAAGAGCATGTATAGACAGCATGGTGCCATTCTGCTGTGAAGAGTTGGCTATCTTTGCCAGAAATTAACCTGCTTGCTTTATGAAAAACTGAACATCTGTGGTGCTAGCAACCCCCACCAGGTGTTCTTTGTGTTATTCTGGGAGTGCGCATTACCACGGAAAAAGATTCTGCTGCGCAAGCAGAATTAAGTTGCGGAGATCCCCACAAAGCATACTGACATTTAATATGCTGATTCAGAGCATGCTGTTGGGAACATGATGTTAGTGCTTGGAAGCTAGATGGGCTGTCCACCTGTCTGGGTACAGTTTATGGACATGGCTCACAAGCTTTTTGAATCAGTCCAAATCTGCAAATCTTTGACATTTCTCACTGCCCACTTACCTTTGCCAAACTCAAACTAGGGGACATGTGGATATCACTGTTGGGTAGACTGCCCCTGAACATTTGCTCAAGCCGTGGTCTGGGAGTCCCTGTCTATGGGTGCAATGAGCTATAAACCTGCCTGAGGATTTTGCACACACCAGTAGGGACAGCCTGTCTGAGCTTGTTTCTTCTTGTAAAACAAGAAGAAAAGAGTGTGAGGGAACATAGAGGCCGTGGTGCAAAGGCATGTGAGGCCTCATGCACAAAAAAAACCTGGGGGCCCTTGTTCTGACAGAGGTTGCGTTTGGGACAGTTGGAGCCATACTGGCAAGCCTTAGATGGTTGTATATATATGCATCTGTTCTCCAAAGCGATAGAGGACAAGGTGTTTCTGGCAGGGACTGAATGGCTTAGTTTCTGCTGAAAACGCTGTTTCTGATGAGGCTTTGTTAGTGAAGACAGGGCTTTCAGGGACCTGAGCCCTTAAAGGATTGGGACAGTCCTGAAAATCTCCACTCAGCTCTCATTCTGCTTGTGTGCTCACTTTTCATGCTTGTGAAGGCCTAAGTCTGTCCCTGCACAGGTTCTGGCTCTTCTGTAGGCCAAACTACTCTGGGAAACAAGCAGACCATGGCTTAGGTACTTTGCCTGATAAGCACCTGCAAAATCAGGCACCCACAAACAGCAACCATGTGGTATGCTCTCTAATTACTGATTAATTCCCCTCTGGGAGAAGGCTCAAAACCACATTTCCCAGCGAGGTGCCCTTGTTGCCAGTCTGGGGGCCAGCCTGGAAGATGAGGGTTTACTACCCTGACCTGTGAGTCTTGTGCCATGATGTGGGAGAGGACTTCATGTGACCAGACAGTGAGTGAGACAGCCATGTGCTGGGGGACTCCTATGGCCTGGGCTTTTCTTCATGGGCTGCTCTTTCTTGAGCTAGGACCAATGCTGCTTCCTCTGTGTCTTCGTGTGAGCAGCCAACCACTGGGATGTGGCCATGCTGTCTCTTTTGTAAAATTAAAAAAATTAAATCCTTGCAGCTGTTTTGCCTTTTCATTGTGATTCCAAAAGAAACAGCAAGTCTATTTCAGTTTTGATGAGTGAAGGTGCTAAGAGCAGAGGTTCCTACCTCACACAGTGAAACACATCCCAAAGGAATTGCATATTCCTATCCAGAGCATTTCCTTACTTGCTGGTGCTGGCACATTCCCCATCACACTTTAAAAGGCTCCAAGCTCACTAAATCAACTACAGCAGGCAGCATGCTGAGAAGGACTCTATACCTCTCTGAGGTTCTGGATGCTGCTCCTGGAGGAAAGTGCAGGACTGCTGTTGTCATGCTCAGCTCTTTTAGATCCTTAAGTTTTTAATTTCACCTGTGCCCAGAGCTATAGCTGGATGCAATTTTTTATTTAGTACACTGAGCAGAGAATAGTCCGAAGCCCTTACAGCTTTTTTCTGGCTTTCTACGTGTCAGTTTGGATTACGATGCCTCACTAGTCTGTTGGCACAACTTGCCAGACAGACGGTATCCACAGCAGCCGCTTTTGTCTAGTTATAGTAATTTCTCAGCTGTATTCTGCCCTCAACCTCTTCAGGAATCCCTGGGCTGCATATATCTATTTTTACACCACCATACTGGCAAGTAGATAAAGGTTATAGACGGAAAGCCAATACCACCCATGTTTGCTAGGTCAGTTTCCAGTGTTTTGGTTTTGCCTGTAGGCTGACATTTTATAGTTAGCGTTTTTCACATTCTGAGCTGGGTTTTTAGCTTTCTATCTGTAATACGTAAGCCCACATTTGAATGGCATCCCCGTGTAGCCACCAGCAGGGAGAACTGTTCGGTTGTCTCCTTCCACAGCCCCCTTTCCAGAGCCTGCACCAGAGTTGGTTTGTCGCAGCATCCAGCTTCAGTCCCCCTTGCAGTAGTACCCACTGCCCCACTCAGAGGCTGAACTGTGGCATTTGGTGAAAGGTCACTGGCTCCAATTTCAGCTGGCACCATCCAAGCAACTAACATTTCAAATCAGCTAGACAAGGTGTCACCTTTAAGGCACAGGGCTAGCCTATATGCCAGTGGAAGTGTGAACCATTCTTCAGAGCTCTTGTGTAATCTTTCTATACTAGAGGGCAAATTTTCCACGGATCTGTCAAATTAAGGTGTTTATTCTTTCAACCTTTCTATGCTGTTCCAACCCATATTACTGAGCAGTTCTCATGCATATAAAGAATCATCACACATTTTTGAAACAATCTTTCTCCCTTCCCCCTTAAAAGGTAATTATTTCTATAGCTTAATCATTCAGTTTAATCATTCAGGTTTTTATTATACAATGGGATCGCAGTATTTATCAAAAGAGGGTAAAGTTTTCATGCAATCCAGTCTTGTGCCTTTACCCAAGTTTTATTCTGTTATTTCTCTTCTTGCTCCACTGTTGGCTGCAATATTTCTGGAAAGCTTGGGTGTAGAGTCTGTGTTCTTTAAGTATTAGTGTAAGTTAAGTTCTCACTGAAGGAGTGTTGTTTGAGCTGCAGCTCATTGTGTTTTTATACATACTAAAAAGTATCCAGTACCTGTAAAAAGCATTTGGGGATTTTTCAGTTAAAAAAAAAAAAAGAAAAGAGGCAAATAATGGACAACTTAGCTCTGAGAACACCCTTTGAACCACTAACTCCAAAACAAACTAACTTTCTGTTAGAAGATGATCTGAACTTTGTCTTTTTGACCAGTGTAAAAGAACACTTGGAATCAACAGTAAAGAAGATCTGCATGTGATGTCTTGACAAATGTTAGAAGCCATAGGCAGGCCCACCCCCATCCCATTTCTTATTTGCTAAATTGACTGGGTATCCTGATGGTATTCTAGTTATACAACAGAGAGATTTTGCACTGAAAGCATTTTAGTACTGGTCAGGCTGACAACTGCCATGATGATGAAATAATGAGCAGAATGTAATGGCTGTACTTTAAGCCAGCAGATCTGTTTGTATGTATAATGTGAAACCTGTCCCCTTCTTTTATTAATAGCACCATGTGCTATCCCACAGCTCCCTAAATATCTTATATTTTGGTTTTGTACAAAGTCTGTTCAAAGAAAGGAGGCCGCCTAACCTGGCAAAAAGTGCTCTGGGATATTTGTCCTGTGATGTGAATGGTATTGTATACTTTCACCTAGATCACAGTGGTAGAAAAGAGAAAAAGAAATCTTCAAGATCACTTTCTTCTTTCACCATTTACTTAGAGGATGTAGTGCAAAATCTGCCTGTTGCTCCACCTGAGTTCTGCTCACCATTCATTCCTTCTCCCTAGAATGAGACTTGAAATACATCCCCAAAGCTAAGCACATGGGATGCAAGCAGCACTGAACTGTGTATTTGTACTTGTGGCTAGTGTTCAGTACTGTCAGTTTCTAGAAGACCTTTGCTTGAGGCTGGTTTCAATGTAGAAGACCTTAGCATTCAAATCTGTTTACAACTCTCCAAGTAATGTATTGTTTGTAGGTGAAGAGATGCTTTTAGGAAAATCCAAAGAAATGCTAAAGATTAAAAAGGGAATGCAGAAGGAAATAAAAGCTCTTTGTCTACAGCTGCAGTTCCTATTAATAAAAACAAAGCTAGGTGTATGTTTTGTTACTGAATTTTGTTTCTGTCTTCCTAGCATGATTTTAGTACAGTAATTTGGGTTAGGTGAAGATAACAATGAAATTCAATGAAACTTTCCTCCTTTAGTCCAGATTTTCTTGGTTTGCTTGTGGGCTTTCCAGATCTTCTGCTTAAAAACAAGAGAGTGCTGCTAATAAGTAAAATGAAGGCTACAACATATAATTGTCCTTATTGCCTTCTCTGAGTGGGAAGATAATGCTGCAGTTAGAATCTGCAATTCCAGTGTTCCACATAGCACGTACCTAGTTCACTGACATTCCTGTCTACCTTCACATTAGCACCCTATGATCCAAGTATATTGCTTGTAAGTAGTTACTGGCAGTATAATTGCAAACCTGGACGTACCTTTATTTACATGGTGCACTACAATACCAAAGACGATGTAAAATTTCATTTTGTGAGTTACGACACAGATATGCTTAAATCAGATAAGCTTCATTTGTAAATTATTGAAGACAAAATTACTTTGTAACCAGTCAAGCCACAGCTCACCAGAAGTTCTCATTCACACAAGCCCTGTAATATTACAAGTAGCCCAGACTAGGAATGAAGTCATTAAAATGGGATTGCAGCAGACTGACTAGCAACATAAAGCATCTCAAATAAATGCATGTCTAGATGCACCCTGCGTCTCCTGTTGATTCCCCTGGGATGTGCCATACACCTTCAAAACCCTCCTCCATGGAGGAGGCCAAAAGAGGGAGAGCAAGCAGGGACTAAGGTGATATGGGACGTGAAATTCACCATCCGGTGTCACAGCATGGTGGGTGCTCTGCCATGGGGTGCGACGGCATGTGTGGTTACTGATGCCCAGTGCCTTCATTTCTCGTGCCTTGCAAATTGCGCACTGTCCCTTGGCTGTGCTGGGCTCGTTGCTGAGCACCCGCTACAGGAAAGCAGTTTCCAGCTCAGCGGCCAGTGCGAGCTTTGCATTATAAGCGGTGCAATGTATGATTAGAGAATGTTACTAGACTCATTTCAGCATGTGGGGGGGGCAGCCAAGCAGGGGTTGCTCAGCTGTAGCCCCGTCTCAGGATCCTCTCCTGCATCCCGGAGGGGCGGTGGAGCCAGCCTAGGGTGCAGTTATTCTGAGCACTCAATCACATGGTCTCAGAAACATCTTAATAAACTCTGCCCAGCAACGCAGCCAACAGCTTTGCCTCAAAATAAAACAGCTACCCAGGATCTCAGTGTGGCAAGGAAGCCTCCCATCCAGCTGAGAATATAGGAACTCTGCTACCCAGCAAAAATGTCTGACAAAACCCCCTTTGAAACGGATATGCTGACACTCACGCGATTTGTTATGGAGAAGGGACGCCGCGTTAAAGGAGCGACAGGGGAGCTGACACAGCTGCTCAACTCCATGCTGACTGCCATAAAGGCCATTTCCTCTGCAGTCAGAAAGGCAGGCCTTGCCCACATGTGAGTCCTACCTAGCGATACGGGGAGGAAGAGGAGGTAGAGAGAGACAGCTGCTTGCACAGCAAGGCTGGGGAGTGGGCAGGGATTCATAAATACATTCAAAGTGTCTTTTTTAAGCCAAGTGACTGTAGGCGTGAGGTCAGAGCCTGGATTAGCAAGAGCGGGAAGTGGGAGATCTCTCTTTCTGGAGCGTTTTGATGTTGGGTGCAAGATAGTAATTTAAACTAACTGCTGTTCTGTAATATTTTCATCTAAAAATGTAAGTCAGAACTTCAATGCACTGCTCACCTCATTATCCCTTGTAAATGTTGATACGGATCTATTCTTAAATGTACCGTGAATTTGCAGAATACCACAACGTGGTATTTTTAATGCAGAGTATTACACTGTGATATTTTCTGCTAACATCTGAGCCTGGTCCTGAGCTGTGCAAATCAGGGCTTGACTTGTCTTGGAAAGCTGATGTTCTGCCTGACTGCAGTATAAGTGATGGTCTAAAGAACACCCCTGTGAGAAATGACATAGCTACCATGCATGAGTGCATTTCCCCTTCCTCCCTCAAGTAGTATCAGGGTTACAGGTGGGGAGTCTTAAAAGCCCCTGTATGAAAAACAAACATAACAATTCGGCATCTAGTGGTTTAGCAAATGGAATAAAGAATTGCCTTAGCAAAGCCTGGGATGAACTGAGCTGTTCCTCACACAGCGAGGTGAAATGGACATTAGTGTCATTCTTTTAATGGTGATCTATCTGAAGCTGTTCAGAGAGCTGCAATGTCCTAATAAAACTATGCATTTAAAATATACAGGTTTTGTTATGTATTGAAAGATATGTTTCTCTACATGCCTGTGTATGTACATATGTATACATGCATAAAAAAGACAGGGAACATATTTGTGTAAGAAAGACAACATTTGTAATTGATTTTTTTTCTTGCCATGGAAACACCAAAATGTATGATACTCTGGGTTTTTTTTCTGCTTCTGTTGACTATTTGATTTAAGTCCTCAATGGTCTTTGTAAATCATGAATTCAATGTCTCAGTACTATCACCTTCACTTTACAGGCAGGGACCATAATATGTAGAGAGGACATGAGACATACCCAAACTTAACAGCACCATCAGGCTCCTATGCCCTAACTGTTAAACTATACTTTGTACTTACCAGGTGAAGCTGAGCTGTTTTGCCTCCCTGACTTAAAGAACAGTTGCTTTTTTCTCATTTTTATCTTTCAATATGCAACCTCAGAAGTAATTAGTAAGTGGGGAGAACCTCTGTCTGCTAGACTAGAGATGGAATAACCACCTAGCCTCCAGGACACATGGCTACTGTCCTTGATGAATCTTCCTTTCAGAAAGAAAACATCCATTATGTTAAGGAGCAATGTCTCCTTCTATAAACAAAAGCTTCAGGTGGTGAAGCAGAAACATCTGAAGTATCCATACACAAAACTGAGTAACTTGCAGCATTCAAATTACTGCAACTAACTGTGAAATTTCAGAAATGCCCATGGCAAACTCTCAACCACAGTGACTGGCTTGCATACATCTGCATTTGTGAAGTTAGAGAGCTCTGATTTTTCTAGCTCCTCTAAATAGGAGACTGTGAAGTGACTTGTTTAATGTTAAACAGCTCAGCATGTATTTTTAACAAATCTGTCATTCAAAAGTAAAGGATGACCTTTTTCCAAGCCATAGACTTGAGCTGGGAATGTGCCTGAAAACACACTAACTGGATAATGGGTTCTTAGCGCTCCCTGAAAATCATGGTCGTTTCCAGCATCTCAAACTTGGCACTCCAAAATAGAATGCCCAAATAGCTCAATAATTCTGAAAAGTTCAGGCAGCTTTGAGCTTTGAATAAGACAACAGACCTACCTGCCCCCAACTAAGGCCTGCTGCTGACCAACATCCTAGGGACTAATTAGTTACCCCTTTCCCCTTCTCTCCCCACCGCCCCCCAATAACGAACAAAAATGATGTATCTATTCCCTGTATGATTCCTTATATTTCTAAGATGCCCAGATCAAGCACATTAGGTCTAAACAGTGCTTCCTCAACTATAAATCTCAGAAATATGTGTACTACTATATATAGTACTATGCACTATGATATAGTACATCATTAGTGTATTGCTAAAATCAGTATAGGGAAAGGAAGCATCATTCTAACTCAGCTGAGGATCACCAAATAAAATAGACCTTGACCATGAGATACAGTTCAGCATGGGGAATTATCTGGGGGTGTCTCTAAAACTTCTGATATTGGGGTGGCTGGGGACTGAGTGGAGATGGGTTAAAGGACCATCACAGAGCTCTGAGCAGCCAGCAGCACAAAACAATGCAGATGATAACTGCCCTTTCTCCCTCCTCAGAGCTGCTGCCAGCTGCTTTGTGGGGCTGCTAGGGAAGCCTGGCACCCACCAGCAGGCTGTGGGTCTTGCTCCTGGCCTGGAGAGCATCCAAGCAGGACAAAAGGGTGCAGGTAAAGCCCCCAAATTAATGCCATCACCCTTTCTCTTCCTTGTGCGCACTTTTATGTTCTAGCAGCAGCAGCAACTATCTCCTAATGCATCTTAGAAGTTTAATCCAAAGGTTAGAGGTGTGGGAAGATGAGAGGAAGAAGCCACCCTGACTTTTTTCTTTTCCCTAAAAACCTGTAACATTGGCCTCCCTCGGGTTTCTTGACATTTTTACTTTTCTGTAGGTTTGGTATAGCTGGCACTGTGAACGTGACTGGTGATGAAGTGAAGAAGCTGGATGTATTATCCAACTCCCTGGTCATTAATATGCTCCAGTCCTCCTACAGCACCTGCGTCCTGGTCACGGAGGAGAACAAGGAGGCCATCATCACCCCGACAGAGAAGCGGGTCTGTGCAGCTCCTGCCTTCAGGGGGTTATCAGCTCAGGCAGCAGCAGGTGGCACTCTTGTTTCAAGTATGAAACCTGGGGCTGGCCCCCAAAGCCAACCCTTCCCCGGGGAATTGAGGAACTTTGCACCATTACTGCGTTGTTTTGATTAGTAACTGTGGTGGATTGGCGTGGTTTCAACAGCTAAAGGAGATGTGAAGGGTAAAATTATTATTAAAGTTTTGTGAAGGTGTGGGGGGAATAATTATTTTGGAGCTTGTTAACACACCCCAGATCCCAGGTGTAAGTGTACTATGACATTCCCCGATTGCCTGTGTAATGGTTTTGGATTACATTAATATTTAGGCAAGATAACATGAGATAAGAGGCTGGCCAAACTGGGTTTCATGTTACATGTGCAGAGGAAACACCTGACTGCTTCATCAGGCTTCCCCAAGAGGGATCCTATTGCAGCAAGATACTGCTCACATTGATGTAACCTACCCTTTCCCCAAGATATATTCTTTCTGCCTCCTTACCATCAAATCTCACATCACAGGCAAATCCTTTCATTCTGAACAAAACAACAAAACAACAAAACAAAACATAACATATTTACTTGAGGAAGATGCTGCCTTCTAGAATGAGTCACTTCTTTTTCTTTCAAGTGATTTCTTGCATTGCTTGGCAGCAAAGGACTGCTCCTCTCTATCATGAGATTTTGTGCTGTCTGAGCAGAAATGTGCCCTCTCCTATTTCTCTGGCAGGCCCTGCAGGGACTGGGTGTTGTGCTTGCAGGGCCAGCTGGGCCAAAAGTGCAGCCTCCCCTGACAAGCTGTGTCAGGCATGCCTGGAGAGATAAACGCAGTCACAAACCATGGGTTTTGTCAAGTAAAAGAAATAATAGTGCAAGACTACATATCATTTAATGCTTCCCTTGTCACTTCTGTTTTAGGGTAAATATGTGGTGTGCTTTGACCCCCTTGATGGCTCATCCAACATAGACTGCTTGGCACCAATAGGAACAATATTTGCTATCTACAAAAAGGTAAGAGAATGAACAAAGTGCACATGGCACAATTCACTGGGTGAAAGCAAAATGTCTTGGGAAAATCAGCTTGCTTAGTTTCTTTCCTAGGTCTTTTAAGTATCTTTGTGATCAACAGATCGTTTGAAAGAGTAGAAGAGGTAACGCTTGCTTGAGATTCACATGTGCTAAAAAGCTGCCTAAATTCCCAGGAAGGGGACACTTAGCCCCGTGAAATTATTTGGTGGCAGCACTCCCCTCCCCTCCAGACACACAGGCACTTAAATAAAACCTTCTCACCATCAGGCAACTGGTTAGCTCCTTCAAGTGATGCTTTACATGCTGCAGGAGAGCTGAGGGGTGTCGCTGTGCCTGCAAATCACAGTATGTGTCTTCCTGGGTACCGACTGGGGAGGGCTGACAGTCACTGCCTGGACTATATCATGGTTAGCAGTGTAGTGGCCTCCCAGTGTGAGCTGCTATGCCTGTGATGGATGGGAGTTTATAAGCTGGCTAACCATGAGGTTACCATGAGGTTCACCACCTGAGGCTGAAGGAGGCAGTCACCTGCAGCCACCAGGGCCCTGCCAGCATGTCTGCTCCCATGGGGCTGCACAGAACAGCAACTGCGCAGCCAGCTAACAAATGTTAATAGTTAGAGTTATGCCAAGTCTTGTGATTCAATTACTAATCTCCCAGCAGTTGGTGTTTTTCCTAAAGCCTGAGCTCACGGTCATATGACTATGGGAGACCCTCAGCCATTACTATTGTGAAGTAACATTTACAGTTCTTGTGACTGCAAAGAAGTCTTTGCAGACTCAGACACTACAATTCAAACATATGAAGATACGTTTTTAAAGTATGGTCTCATCTTTTAACTCATAATTTTCAACTGGCTAGTCCTCTTTTTTTACATTTCTGATAGGCTATACACTAATCATCACTGTTGAGAATATTCATCTACTAGTACACCACATAGTTATGGCACAATCTCAACAGGGTCATGGCACCAGCCAAGTGCTGGCATATGGCTGTCCACACTGTTAATGGTTAGTGCAAACCCCTGTCACAGGGGCAGCCCAGGCCAGACAACACTGAGATGATGCCTGGGTATGGCTTATGGAAAGAGCAGCCCAGGGACTACCTCCAGTACCATCTACTGCCTTGGTTTTTGTGGGGATGAGAGCTTAGCTGATTGCATCCATGTCACATGCCTTTATGGTAAGCAAAGGGGCCCTACCCTTTTCATTTATCTCTCTAAAGATAGCCTAAAAGACTAGACATTTACAGTAGGCAACAGCTGCATTGTCCACTATTCTTAAAGGTGGTAAGCACCATCTTACAAATACTAAACACTAGCTTTCTCTTTAGAAATGTTGTGTTAAGTTACTCTTTGTGGCTGTAAAGGCAAGTGCTCAGTGTGATTAACATAGCTTAGCAGGCTGAAATACAGGTTAGATTTCTCTACCATCTTCGCTACCATCTTTAACTCACCTGCTAATGTGTGTGAAGACCATAGACTGCCCAGTCTTCCCTAGGGTTCTGCTTCAGAATAGAAACATTTCCCAAATAACTCTTGTCATTCCTAAATGCCCAAGTTTTCAGTTCATTTTCTGATCTTCCCATATTTCTTGTTGTTCTAATATATATTAACATATTTGTTGTAAATAGTGTTTCTAAGTTACTGGATTTCATGTGGGTGGATACCCTTCAGTGCTTCATAAAAAGAAAATTATATTACTTTGTACAAATGCTTCATATCCAAATGAAAACCCTGCTGCTAGGATGAAGCACAGTTTGTCAATTACAAGAACAACTTGCCAGTTTTCCCTGGTAAGTTAGAAACAATGTTGAACTTACAGACTTTCACTTGTATAATTCTTTCCATTAAGATGGTAATTCCAAAGCACACGTTACTTAACATACCTTCCTCTCCGACAAGACAATTTCATACTAACACTATTAACTTCAAACACTATTCACTTCAAAACTTTTGAAATAATGAAAAAATTGATTGTTACTGAAAGGTAGTGTGAAAGGAATGAAAGCGAGATGTTTATCCCATGGATAAGAATCACTTAAGAAAGAAAATATAATTTCAAGCCATTTAAGGTTCATTAACATCATTCTGGAAAAGCTAGAAAAACTGTCATTCCAAAGGAATAGCCTTAGCACCTGTCTGATATTTGGTACTTTCCAATTCTCAAATGATCGCATGACTGATTTCCTCACCATGGTAGCACCTTAATTTCATTTCCAAAGGCACACCCTCCAGAACTGAAATATTTGTCTCATTTTAGGAAAAAAAAAAAAGTAATCAGCACTTTTCTACAAAGGCCAGACTTGGCCAATACATTTCAAACCTGAAAATCATTCTCTGGTTGCTCCCAATCCAGAGCCACCACCATGGTGGCAGGTACCATTGCCTCCTGCCAGAAAAGCACTGTATCAGTTTCTTAGCAAAAAACACCAGGAAATAAATGCCATATTAGGTTTATTTAATCTTCCACCTGGCTTTTACTTTCTGAAGCATGGGTTGTATTGTTAAAAGACAAGAAACATCATAGAAGTGGGGCTGAAGGTGAGTGAGTGAGCCTTGCTGAATCACCAGAAGTCAGAGCAAGGGATAACACCTTGATAGTCACTGCCACTGAGGGGCAATGAGGGGCTCTCAGCTGCTGGTGTGTCAGGATGTAGTGGCAATAATTATTTTTTGCTTGGATTCTTCCCAGTTTTTCATGCCACTGAGCTGAATCTAGAATTCTCAGTTCATACTGCACATATACACTGTGAAATTCTGCTGCTTTGTTTCATTCTGGGTTTAATTTGTAACTTTGCCCAATGCTTCAGGAGTACTTTATTTCCTCCCCTGCACTGTCATGAGGACAATGTCCTCCCCTCCATGTTGTCCCTTGCAGAGAAGGTGTAAGAATTCAGGGCAAGGGATACTCATGAAACATATGATACAAATGGAGACCTGGAAACCAAGTCCCTCCAGAGCTGCTCCCAGTGCTGATAAGAACTCCTTCATGTGATGTGGGCAAATCATACATGCAAAAATTTTCACACTCACCTATCACCTGAGGGTACCCCTATAGCCAGACTCTGCAGAACTTGTTTCATCTGCTTCACACCAACAGCAACTGTGTCAGATGCTTGTCAGAGCTTCTCTGTAGTCCATCTGCCTATTTCAGTGCCTTGCATAAGGAACTCTAACAAGATTTCACTACCGCCATCTCATAGTCAAAATATAATAGAATGGAAATCCATCTGTGCACCAGAAAGAAGTTAAAAAATTCAGCATCTATCAGAGTCTACTGGCCAGCTTAATTCCCTGGTTTGTTTCACAGGACAAAACTCTTGCAGTCCTAACAGCGAAATATCAGCTGATCTCTAGCTTTTTTACATTCTGACAAGCTCTGCAAAATGTTTGTTTGAGGCTGAGCTTTTTTCCTTCCTTTTGGAAGCTGGCTCTTGGAAACACAGATGGAAAAACAAGTGAATTCCACCCAACTGTCCATCTCCCGAGGGAGGAATTCCTCTATTTTTTTCAGAATAGTCAACAAATATGTGGTTTCTCAGCCATATAAACATAGAAAATGCATTTAAGAGACAGGACGGAACAGTTCATCTCAGAAAAATGTATTTTAAATCAATACCATGTGTAACCAGCAGTTACGTATACTGTGTATACACTGTGTTCTATAAAACAAACCTATTCACTGTATTTATACAAAATTAATCTTTATTTTATGAGGAAAGCATAAAAAAAGCTAGGAGAATTATAATATGTTTGCAACTAGTTGTGTAAATGTAAGCTTAATTCTGCATTTAATGTTGCAAATTATTAGTCTACTATAGACAACCATTGCTTTTGATGTTGAGATGTATGTGCCATGGCAATACATTTTTGAAAGAGGAGATGCTATGTACAGTATAATAGTTCCGTAAAAGATCATTAGAAAAGTATTAGCCACTAACAGTCAGTATTCAAAGCTCTCAAATATACAAACAGGGGTTTTAACTAGTCTTCCTTCATTATGTGCATTATAACCTCTCTGAGTAAGAAACTTGACATAGCATAATTCCAAGGGACTGCCTACCAGATGTATGTGTACATGCTATATTTAAGCTCCATGAAAAGCTGATTGGCAACTGGATTTTTTTTTCCACAGAATAACTTTGCAAAGTAATAATAATAAAAATGTTTGAGCAAAATACAGCTAAAAACCATACGTGAAAGTAAGAAAACTAATAAAATCTTCCAGCTGAAAATGAAAACATTTTGATGCAGAGTTACTGTCTTCATATGCCAAGGAAGATGTAGTTTTGGTGTTCCACATCTCAATTTCCTCTAGATGTTGGCATACACTAATGAACAGGATCCTCAAGTTACCCTTGGCTTTCCACCTTGCTAGGACCCTGATGGGCACTTGGAGAGCCCCTTGCCATGCAGCACAGCAGAGAATTTCTCTGTTGGAGGAGAGGTGTTCTCCTTTGGAAAATATCTGTGGAAAGCATTCTTGATTTTTTAAGGAATTTACTCAATATTCATCAAATATTTTCTTTCCTACACAAAACAGTCTCCACTGATTTTCATTTTTTTAACCAGATATTTTTGGCTAGACCTACTATTTCTATTTAGCTGCTACTCAATCTAATTGAGCCCATGCAATCACTGAGAAATTGTCTGAGTTTGGAACAATAAAATGCTAAGCCAGGTCCTGAAGAAAGGATCTGAGGGGGTTCTCATTTTAATTCCTCATGAACGACCATCAAAACATCCACAGAAGACCCCCCTACAACAGAAAAGCTTTTAAAGAAACATTAATATCAAGCATTCCCCACCTCCTTTGTAGTCCCAGGAACGGAAGGCTGGAGCTAGTCCTCCCAAGTACTCTTCACTGTTCTTTCTTACCTCATCAGTCAAACTCTTGTAAGCCATGGCTGAGGCACACCCCCAGACCTGGCTGGAAATATTTGCACCAGGTCTGCCTGGGCTATCGTTGTTCATGATATCCAAAGTGCCAAATCAAACCACAAGTCAGAAATTGATTAAGAGTGTGAAGTAAGATGCCATGTGAATGTTCTACGTAGTTATACATGCATACCTGCACATACTCACAGATTACATGTGCAAATGCAATTGTTCTTTTATATATATTATGAACATTTATATCACTTCAGTTTCTCCTCTGTTCACCAGCAGAGACAAATGCACAATCTTGGTTCCATCATGTTGCACCATCTACCCTTTTATTCTGCATTATGAGAAGCAACTTTTCTGTAATGTTAATAACTGCGTTCATCTCACAGTTATTCCCTCTGAGGGGTATCAGTATGATAGCTTATGTTTACATTGACAGAAAATTACTACCTCTGTTCTGTCTCAGATTTCTGATGATCTTGAATTAATAGACTCGGCTGTTATGCTAAGGTATCAGCTTTGTTGCAGGTATCATATTGATTGTATGACATGTATAAAATAACAAACTCTCAATGTCCTGTCCCAGCATGATGTACTTGTATTAAACTTGCCCTGAACTAGTGGGAACAATCTCTGTTTTTGTTGTTTCAAAGGCCTGCATAGATACAAGAAGGAAATCTGCCTCACGTTATTATTGAAGTGTTGGGTTTATTGTTTCTCATAAGAATTTAACCTTCAGTCCAATGATAATTTTTCCTCAGGAAACAGACAATGAGCCCTCTGAAAAAGATGCTTTGCAGCCCGGACGCAATATTGTTGCTGCAGGCTATGCCTTGTATGGCAGCGCTACACTGGTCGCCCTCTCCACAGGGCAAGGAGTGGACTGCTTCATGCTCGATCCGGTACAGTCATGGCGTTAATCACATTGCCACTATATTTTAGACCTTTCCACATGTGGGTGTACTCATTCTTTTACTCCTTGTCTCTGTAATCTAGGCAATATACACAATTCTTTTTCCCTGCCACATCCTGGAGCATCCCACCTCCACCCTGAAAGTATTTAATAATACATGAGTATGCTGGTTGTAACACCTCTGATTTTTCTACTCAATGAAAGAGAGTTAAATAGCATTTGAAACCTGTTCATTCAAACCAGACTGCTGGTTTGCACAAACACTTAAGAAAATTTACTCTGAACAGTGTCTTTGCCTCTACTTAAAGGACTCTGCTTTTTTCTTCTTCCTTTTTCTGTCTGTAGAAGAACCTCAGCATGTTCAGTGTTTAGCCTGGGGCAAGGACCATTTTTTGATGCAGTTCATGCAAAGTGATGTCTGATTTCCTGAGTGCAATTTAATTTTATTTCTAAAAGTCCTCTAAGCTGCCTACCCAATAATTTGCAAAAGCACAACCATACCCATACAATCAGACACGTGCTACTCTTCGGTGACCAGACCAGGAGCCCAACAAGTGTTACTAGAGGAACGCAGGAAGGAGACTGCTCATTTAAGAAACCAGCATTAGATGTGGGCAATAACACAGGAGGGGGGGTTGATAAAAGGATGAGTTATTATCAAAACTCCTTTTAACCTTTATAAATAGTCTCATTCCAAGTGGGAAAAACTGGGAGCTGAACTGCTCCTATTAGAAACAGAGGAAGAGAAGGTGGAAGTTTGCACTCAACCTGCAGACATCAACACCTGGGGGTAGCTGACCACATTAATTTTAAGATATTTAGACAAGACAGGCAAGAAAAGTTCAGAGATCAGATGACCATTCTTAATTTGTAATCTTATGTTTTGTGGACAGAGATTCACTATCCATCTGCTCTCAGGGCTGACTAGTGTTCTTTTGATATGCTAATACAGTCAAATTGTTTTTTGTTTATAGTACTAAAGTGACAAATTTTCATGAACTTAATGCAGATTCTTTGCTTGCTGCTCTGTTTGAAATACTGTGAAGTTATACACAAGACTAGTGTTGAAAGGACCAAGCTGTGCTAGTGTTTCTGCCATGTCTAGTCTGACAACTGTTACGGAGAGTCAAAAAAATTTTCTGCTGCTTGCTAACAGCCAGTCTATCCTGTTCCTCTGTAGGCTCTCGGTGAATTTATTTTGGTGGACAGAGATGTTAAAATCAAGAAGAAAGGGAAAGTATATAGTCTCAATGAAGGTTATGCAAAGTATTTTGATCCTGCAATGACAGAATATTTACAAAAGAAGAAATTCCCTGAGGTAAGAAAATATTAGCAGTGTACCCAATGTACTGTGTGCTGGCGCGCTAGCAAGCACGCAGTCCTGACTGATGAAAGAGGATTTGAAGGCCTCACTGAGTTCAGCCCCATGTAAGCCTTTCATGCCATAGGTTCATTCTGGTTATGTGTCTGTTTTTCTCCAGTGCCCTGATGTCTTTTATTACTTAGACTTCAGTAAGTAAATTCATAGCTTGTTGGTCACTGTGTGGAGGAAAATGTGCTGTACATAAAGAACCAGGTTCTCCAACAAAGCTCTGAAACTGTGCCAGCAACATGTGGGGGTACCCTCGCTTTCTAGCTTACCTGAATATGCCGCTTGGTCATATGTGCAGCTAGGGATTTGGGGATAGATTCCACATACTGCCCAGAAGGTGTTTGCAGGGATCTGGGTGCCATCACTTTCTCCTTCCTGTACACACTTGCATCTGAGAAATGCAGTATCAGTCTTGCACTGTCTACTTGCATCATATGGAGCACAAACCAACCGATAGGCTGACAAAAACCAATGGTGTGAGGCACAAATTCACTACATTCTGTTGTTAAGAGGATTATACTGTATCCCTCAGAGACATAAAGCTGAGAATATCCCATGTCTGATGAACTTCCTCATGTGGACATACAGCTCTGTATTACCTCTAGTCAATGCTAGGAGGACTCAACACAAGCTCTCCATGTGGAAAGCTGGAAGCTCTCTAGAAAGTGTGGTTATGTGACCAGTAAGTCATAACGAAATATCATGACATAGAATAGCTCAGGTCTGAATTTGTTCAGGAAACTGGTTTTAATGCTCTTCCTGTTAAAAAAAAAGCCATAGGATTACTTTTTAAGCCATAAGTTGTTGAGAATACTTACACAGGGCTCAGGTAAAAATCAATGTATCCAGTAGAAAACTTCAGGGTGCTGTACTGAGTAAGAGTTTAATCCATAGTCCTGCGAGAAGCTCCTTCTGAGCTGAAAATCTGAATTTACTACATTGGATATAGCTACAGTGCTGACCTCTTATCAAAACCTCTTTTCCACATTACCAAGATTGTAGCTACAGAGGGTGTCACATCACAGCATTTTAAATATATTAATATTGAATATTTGAATTTATTTTGGAACTTCAAAGTTTGTTTTCAGTCCAGCTGTGAGAGAAGCAGAAAACTAATCCAGCTGGGAAAAAGGAGGAGATCTTACTTCTCACTCTGCTGACATTATGCTGCTGAGCTATGTATTCAGTATAATGCATTAATACTGGATTTATTAATTTGTGTTTTTTCCAACCACCCTAGTGTTTAAAGTAAAACTCTTAAACAAATAGTCAGCCCCAAGCAACTATAAAAAGACTGAAGAGATTTCAAACTCAGAGGAAAGACCAGAGTTACTTCACCATAGGCTTGGTGAGGACAGCTCTATCATGTGATTCACTAAATCCTGTAGGTTAGGACATACAGGAAAAACCTCATTTGCAGACACTATTTCATCTCAAATCTGTGCTTCATTTGAGGAAAACCTATTGAAAGTGTTGTTGCACTAACGCAACAGAAGTTGGAAGAAGTGGGTTTTGTTACTTTAAAGCAAGCAGCACAGTAGTGCATGGGTTATTTGGGGCAGGGGAAGCCTCCTCAGGGATGCTGAGCAAGTACATTGCTTTGCTGCTCTGAGACGTAGGTTGTCTGCGTGAGAAGGGACAAGGCACCAATGTTATGGCCACAAAGCACAAGGAAGTGCCCTGCCCATCTGAAAGCTTGTTATGAGCCTGAGTTTTGGGAACAGCATAATTCAGTTCCTTGATTTAAAAAGGACATTATATTTGCATTGTGAGAGGACAAGAGAGAGAAGGCGTTGCCACTCTTCCATAGCATGAAACCTGCTTCCTGGCATCATGTGTAAGCCTTGCCAGCTACAGCTACACTGGTGATGCTCCCACCTTCCTTCCCTGAAGTGCCCAAGTGGAGCATTACACAGCTTTGGTCTTTTGTCTTCCTCTCTTCAGCACACAGAAGGGCAGTGGGGGGTATCTGCTGGATACCTTCTGCCTGTGACTTGAGGAGGAACTGACATGTGGAGCATGGGGGACTCCTTCTTACTCAGCCAGACCACTCTCACCCTATGGCCTTCTGGCCACTAGAAGCCAAGAGAGTCAGCATTAATCTCAGCTACTTGCTACTTTCTTATCCCTTTTTTCTTTTGATCCTAGTTCTATTTCCTCCTTCCTGTGGCTCTTGGTCAACATACTGTTCAGATGACTCTCTAACATTGTCACAGAAAACTGAAAAGTTAAAAATAAAACAGGCAAACAAAATAGGATGCTGTCCACAACATGTCCCAAGTACTGTATCACTGTCATTGGTGATCAAACATTACAAATCAACTGTTTATGTGCAGAGGAGAGATTTTCCCTTACCATCTAACAACAGCATCCTAGATCAGGCAGTCTGGGCTACAAAGCCATGTTGACCCTCAAAGTTTCTTGTGGACCATCATTCACCTAAGCCATCAATTCTGAATTAAAAACACCCAAAAGTGTTGCTGTTCTGCAGGTCAGCTGTAAACCTCCTACCATTGTTATATGGATCTTAGTGGGAAATATTTGTCTAGACACATCTTTTCTGAAATGAGAGTTCAGAGTAAAGCTGATTTTTTATTAAGCATCACAAAATCTCCTGCTGCTTAACCAACTTGAAGAGCAAACTGCTGTTTGCAAGGCTGCCTGTAATGCAACACATTTACTCCAGTCTGCACTGTATAATGGGCACTGCTGGACCAGAAATTGTTTCTGCACAAATTTGACTCTAACTCCTTCCCCAAGTGGGTTTTTCTTCCAGTAATGCTTGCAGGGCCCTAGCCTCTTGCTGGCACTGGTTCACTGATAGTAGAACTCAGAAACTTGTTATGGGCATTGCCGTACTTTGCTTTTCCACTTACTTTTATCTTTGCTTCCTACAGCCACAAGAGAAGCTGAGTCTCATGACAGCTTGTTGATTGAGAGTCATGCAATGGAGACTCTCTGGTTAAGGATTTGTATTAGTAATGCCATCAAAAATTTACCATCAACAGCACATTTCAGCATGAAGCACTCTTCTGCCAGCCAGCCCAGCTGTGCCCAAGTGACATAAAAAGGCTAATAAAAACACTGTCGTTTTGTCACTGTATCTGTATGTGGGGCAAGGGGTGTAGGGTGTTGCTGCTGTAGTCTGTAGAAAAGACTTTTTCTCCCCACTCTCCTAGTCAACAGAGTTATGCAAGAAAAACATGATCCTGTTCTACTGTAGAGGAACATAGCTGTCAGAAATGAGTAGAATAAAGAAGTTAAAAAGTGACTTCTATCACATTGTGAAGAAAAAGATCACAGGACCTATCTGTTATAAGACACTTTTGTTCCTTTGGGTTAAGGAAAGAAAAGCAGTGGAAAGGGTGAAAATAAGAGCAATCACGAGTTTACGCAAATGCCATGGACACTGACCAAGGGAACATCAAGGTTCTCCAACTGTTTCATCAGCATCAGCTGAACCAGTGCAAAGCACTCACTGGGCAAACACACAGATTATCATTACTCAGAACTCAGGATGAATCTCCCTAGCATTCATACTCTGATCTTTTGTTTGAGAAAAAAGCCTGGGCAATATGCCAACACACATGCAACACCTATTAACTTTCTCATCTGTAAGAAAAATGCATGAGTGACCAAACTAGAGAAACAAGAAGTAACATTTCTAGTAACTAAAAGTACTATTTATTCCTCCCATGCAGGTAGCTGGATGCTAAGAAGGGAAATGAAAACTTTATTTCAGTCTGTGGTTCAAGTGATAATTGTACCAGAATGGAGGACTTACTCTTCTGTATTTTTCTCAGCACAGTCTCAGCATTGTGCTTCTAGCAGGTCAATTTCTATTAGGGTAAGAAGCAACTAAAACTGTCAGTGGCATCTCACCAGCTTCACATAACACTGCTCATGTACACATAAATTGTGTAAAAGACCTGCCTGTGAATAGGAAGTCTAGCACGTCCCAAACATATCTAAGATTTATATACAGGTGGCTCAGCTGTGCAGCTCATGGTCAATAAATTTTATACATGTGGGTTGCAGACTCCTTATTTGATAATGTCATAGAAGCAGTCCTTACCAGTCTGTTTCAGGGCCTGCTTATGGTCAATACACTATGACTTTTCTTAATGTTTAACAAACTTTTCTTAAGACTTGCTTCATCACCTTCTGAAACCATAAAAGGGAGCTCTTCCTTTGACTGTATTTTTAAAGGTAATTTTAGACTGTAATCACATCTTTCCCTGAAAATTGTCTTTTCTTAAACTGCAAACTTGCCTTGGTCTCTCTTTAATGCCTCTTAAGGTGTTTTGTTCTGAACTCAGATTTTCACAGTTGCAAAGTCACAAGTGCAGGCAGTTGTGAGATGCAAAAATTATCATTTGAAGTCTAAATATGTAGTTATTTGACAGTAAGCCATGAAAAATAAAGGATTAAATACATAGAAGTATTGTTCAATTGTCCCTAGAAATAATAGGGCCGGGTTTGAACAAAACTAAATATAAAAGCTCCAGGCTGTGTCTTACCCATTGTGTCTTTCATACTTTGTATTGTTTTCTTCTGAATTTTCAATAGTTCTCCTAATGTGTACAACAAGAAAGAAGTGTGGAAAACAGCACAACTACAGTTGAACAAGGGTTATTACCTTCTCTGGAACAGTTGTCTGTTCCAATTTTACTACCAGCTGTATCAAATATCCAAGTCTTACATTTAGTGGCATAGGACTCAACTTCCTAGTGTTGTGTTGCATTATATTGTGTAGAGAATCTCTTCTCATTTTAAAAGGAAGTAGACATCAAAACTTCACAGTTGCATGGAACAATTTGAAAAAGTGATTTTGAAATAGAATGATCTGTGTTTTTTCCTCCCACTTGTGGGTTTTTTTCTCTCAGCCAACCTCATCATTTTGCCAGGAAGGTTGACTAACTTGTGATGTCTGAAGGTCTTGGAGCTGGCATTGCTGAACAAGTTTTCTATATATTTGTCTGGATCTAGTATCAGCATGAGGAGAGCTTTATAGAAAGCACTAAGATCTTTCACTAGACAACTGATCCAGGCAGAAAAAACATGCAGAGATCTTTTCAAGCTTTTAGCATTGCAATACACACATCTATATGTGTACTAAATGTGCATGAAGTCCCAGTCTCTAGTAATTTTCTGGGGAGGCGCAAATTTATCCTCTGCTTCATTGAAGACAGAGTGAGAGATATTAAAAGACTAACAGACTTCTTGGCATAGTAGCTTTCAAAAAACTTTCCTTCAGTTTACATTTGTATTGTGTATCTCTCTTTCATAAAAGTACAGTGACACCTCGCTTTTCTCAGGTGGATCTTATTTTGTGTATATAACTTCTATTTGTGCAAGACACCTTGCTGGTCTTCTATGTTTCCCACCTTACCATTTTTATGACCAGCAAACCTGAGACTGATATGAATACTCCCTCATTTCTCTCACTAAAATGACCTTTCCTTCAACAACATTAATTTCTAAGCTGCGAGCAATGAAAACTATATTCATTAATGAATTGCTACCTCCCAAACTAAGATGCAGAATGAATGCTATGACCAATTTTACAACTTGACAAATAAGCTAGAAGGAACAAGCTGGAGTCCTCTGGGAACATCCTCTGGGACATGTAGTGAAAAGTGGCATCCCTCCTCATGACCTGGCTTAGGAACAGGTGAAGGATCACCAATCAAATGGGTATCTTGTTCTGATAATGTGAAGAAGTTTTCACTCACTGTTTGCAGCCCTTGCCTTTTCACAGGCTGGGGGTTGATACCAAATTGTGCACTTCAATTACAGGCACCCTGGTTTCCATACTGTGAGTGCAGCTCTTTAAAGTGCTTATTTTAGAACCCCATAGACAATCACTATGTCTTACAAAAGGCTAAGTTTCAGGCTGGTTTAGGCATTACAGTGTCCATAAGCAGCCATTGATTTAAGTAGCTTTGATTCCTGTTTTATAACAAAATTACATTGTGCCATGCTACTAGCTGTCTAGCCTGGTAGATACAATGTTTTACTCTATGTTTTTCAGGATGGCAGTTCCCCATATGGTGCCAGGTATGTGGGCTCCATGGTAGCTGATGTTCACCGTACATTGATGTATGGTGGGATCTTCATGTATCCTGCTAATCAGAAGAGTCCTAAAGGAAAGGTAAATTGTTTGCCTTACTCTCTGTTGAACTTAGCCAACCTAATACCTCTGGTTTTCCTGGAGATGTAAAGGAATAGCTTAGATATATAAACAGATAATTATTTTCCACTCCTGGAGAAAATTATGAATGGACATGATGGTCAGCAATGGAATTGGCAAGAAATTCAGGTAACTGCCAATTTAGGCCAGAAATTTTCCTATGTGCTTTTATATTACAAACTACTCAAATGTTTTCACTGCAAGGGCTTTATTCATTTCTCTAAATAGAAACATTTCAGTACCATAGAAACCCATTGAGATACCTAAGCACAGGTTGCAGATACAACACAGGCCTATGGAAGACTTCTGCACTTTATACTGGCAACTAGAGTCCAGGTGGGATACGCTGAACTCCAGACAGGGTTTTGTCCAATGTTAGACAACCAAGTTTGCCTACCTAACATTTTCAAAAGGTACTGAGCTTACTATCACGAGCCCTGCAAACACAAGCTGCTACTAACTGATCTGAAAAACTCTGTCAGTGGATAGTGAGGTTTCATACATGTTGAGATCAGTATTCTGGAAAAAGATGATCTCCCATTTGGACACCTGTACAAAACAGACTGTGACTTAATGCAGTGCAATGCAATGCAGTGAATCCCTGAATCTGCTGGGCCACGGAACACAGTCAACCTCAACTTTTCTCCTGCAACATCAGATACCTTTATTATCAAACTTCTTAACAAATATGTTTTAAAAGAGATCTGGTTATACAGCTGATCTATGGAATATATGGGCCACCAGTGACCTGCAGGTCATCCTTAGGAAATGATTGGCTCAATGCATAATAGAGTAGTCATGTTGTTCTGACTTCAAGACCTTCTTTCCTGGTCAATACCATACTCAAAACCTTCTACTCAAATGTTTTTGTATCCTTGGCTGGTATGTACAGGAATCTGCCCTCATAAAACTACTTGTCTCATCTCCCACATTGGTATCACAACATTCTGATGTCTAGGGATAGAGGACTACTGTTTCCATCCTGGTGAGCATGTATTTATCATAAACACAGCAGATCCAAGTGGTCTGTGAAAAAAGGAGAACAGGAAAAGAACTCTCTTCAGAATACACAGCAGAAAATATCTGCATGTTTGTCCAGACAAATTTGATTTAAATATTTGATACATCATCCCAGAAAACAAAAACAAAACCACTTACACCACCCCACCCCCCAAAAAAACCCAACAAAACCAGCATTAAATGGTGTGGATCTGTTTTTGTATCGGAACAAGAGACAAAAAAGGAATTTGCTGTGTTTGAGAGAAGTGGGTTTGATGACTGGCCTCTTCAAATTAAACTTTTTGTTTTGAAATCTGTGTTAACCCATTGTTGAAGAGAAAAGATGAGAAATGGGACAAAAGAACAAATGTACAAACTACTTATATAATTTTATAGAAATCAAGATTTCTGCAAGAGTTAGGGTACATTGACTATTGGATTCATCTATCTTGCACTCCCATAGTAGAGAAAGTAATGAAAGAAGCAAAACTGTACTATCATTACAAATAAAAGTTTTCTTCTTTCCTTCTCAGAGTGCAAGTATATACAGTTCTTTTCACAACAACCTCTTCTTGTTGGAGAGATAATGTCTTTGTAGCAGGTGCCCTGATCATTATCCAGCTGAAAGACAGTCTATGCTCTTGGATAGAAACCTGAGAGGAAACAATGTCACTGGAATTGATTGAAAGGCTTTCAAGCAAAAGTAAATGACATGAATGTAGGCCCCAGCATATAACACTCCTTCTTTAAGTTAAAGAAAGAGAACAAAATGCTTAAAAAGCAATGCAGAACCAGCCAAACAGATCTTCTTTTCAAATCAGATATGTTAAATAATGTTTTTATTAATAAAAATATATAAATATATTTTAAAATATGAATATATAATATATAGTGTATAAATATTATATTATATATAATATATTAAAATATATTATATAATATATTAAAATATATTTAATAATATAATAATATAAAATATAAAAATATATAAAAATATATAAATGGTATGAATAAATAATGTTTTTTATGTTATTTAAGGCTTATAGTTCTCTATTAGGTGAAAAATTTTAAAACCTATCTGAAGAGAGAGCGCATCTGAAGAGCCCTAAGTGCAATTGCACTACTACCTGAAGGAAAACTGCTTTCCTTAAGCAGTTTAGTGACAGTTAAGATAGAAGAAACTCAGCACATGGTTCCACAGTGGTACCACTGCTGCTTTCTGGCTCATGATCCGAAAGCTGGCCATGCACTAAGGAGAACAGTGAAGGCTATTGGTCCTATGTTGCCTGTCAGATGGAGTCTTTGTACCAGAAGTAGCACTTCAGAGGGCTTTAAAGATAAGAATGAAAGTAATACACACTACTCAAGTTTGTGATACGTCGTGGGTTTATTACAAACAGCGTGATAAATGAATGATGGGTAGTAAAGTCCTGTGTCTAACTGTCGTGGTTTAACCCCAGCTAGCAACTAGCACCACACAGCTGCTCACTCACTGCCACCCCCCACTCAGTGGGATGGGGGAAAGAATTAGGAAAAAAAAGTAAAACTTGTGTGTTGAGATAAGAACAGTTTAATAGAACAGAAAGGAAGAAACTAATAATGGTAATAATAACAATAATAAAATTACAATAATAATAATAACAGAAGGGTTGGAATATACAAGTGATGTACAATGCAACTGCTTACCACCTGCCAACTGATGCCCAGTTAGTTCCGGAGTGGCAATTCCTCCCAGGCCAACTCCTCCCAGTTTATATACTGAGCATGACATCAGAAGGTATGGAATACCCCTTTGGCCACTTTGGGTCAGCTGCCCTTGCTGTGTACCATCCCAACTTCTTGTGCCCCTTCAGCCTCCTTGCTGGCTGGGCATCAGAAGCTGAAAAATCCTTGACTTAGTAAAAACATTACTTAGCAACAACTGAAAACATCAGTGTGTTATCAATATTCTTCTCATACTGAACCTAAAATCTAGCACTATACCAGCTACTAGGAAGACAGTTAACTCTGTGCCAGCCAAAACCAGGACACCGACCCATTTCTTTTTCTATATACAGTGGCATTCTATCACACTTCCTTTCCCCCAGAAAACAGCTCTCTCTTGCACTTGTGAAAATCCCTTTAAACATAGCAGGTACTGACATTGTCACACATGAGTGTTTCATAGACCATCAAAGACTCAACTAAACCTACAGAAATAATGTCTGTTAAAAAATAACCAGCTGTCATCTATGTCCTTTTAAATGTAGACACTTTTGGCATGTACCAAATAAGTCTGTATTCCACCGGACCACAGGCACTCCGGAGATAACATTTTTAAAGATGCGAACAGATATCAGGGTTCAAACCAAAAGTGCCTTCATACCAAAAGGGAAAATTTGCTTTTAATAATTACTGCAGTTACTTCTGAAAACAGAGTCACTAGCTGGATGAGTTCAGGTCACTAATATCTATTCACATTTCTGAAGAGTGGCAATCAAATCCTGAAATTTGAAACTGGGAGCATCAAGTTTCAAACTCCAAAATATCCTGACCAAACACAACGCAATTACCCCAAACTTTGTGGTAACACATAAAGTCTGTACATGAGGAGAGATTTTGGCTTTTCTTTCCCAGTACTGTTAACTTGTCTGTCTTAACTGTTTTGCTGATGTCTGTGGGCCCAACAGCTACTTTTGACTTTTTTGACAAAATACAGCTTTGCTGGTGCTGCACATCAGTATGTCAGCTTGGAAACAAGGGTGGTGATACTTGGATGCAGGGTCAGTACACTCTTCTTCAAAAGAGAAGGTGTTAAGGGAGGTGAGAGGAGGAGAGGGAAGAAGGAGGGGCAGACTGAGAGACATTGCTACTGATGTCAGTTGATGTTCGGTAAAAATCTTCCAAAATCACAAAAGGAAAGTTAGGTTCTGGTAGGTCCTTTGGTGTAATTTCCCCCAAAGGCAATCACGTGTTCCCTCTTTCTTTTTAGCTACGACTTCTCTACGAGTGCAACCCTATGGCTTTCATCATTGAGCAGGCAGGTGGGGTGGCGACTACAGGGACTGAGGCGGTGTTGGATGTGAAACCTGAGAGTATTCACCAAAGAGTCCCTCTTATCCTTGGTTCTCCAGACGACGTACAAGAATACCTCGCTTGTGTACAGAAACACCAGAAGAGCAGCTAAAGGCTTTTCCACATCAGACCTTGCTCATTCGTCTTCAGTCTACAGGAGAAGGCATACCTTTCAAGATGGTGGATTATAGCAATTAGCACCCATCTCTCAGTGAAAATCCTGCTTTATGAGAACAAGAAAAATAGTGAGAATGGTTGGTGGGAAAACCAAAAATATAATTTGCAGACAAATGTAAAAATCTTTTAATTGATTTATGCACTACAGAAGTAGAGACAGAGGCCTGATTATTAAACAGAAGTGACTTATTTTATATAATATTAACAAAAGGAAGTGGATTGTGTCAGCACACCCATTTGATCTGAAGCTTTACATCTGATATTACATGGTTGGCATTGTTTGAGACAGGATTGTCACATCAACATTTGCAATGCCATTATCTGGATTTTCTGTCAGAGGTTTTGTTGCAATTGCTTTTTATCTTGACAGCCCTGAGAAGACCAAAAGTCTCATGCTGTCTGAAACAGTGTTTTTAAGCTCCAAATTATATACGTCTGCAGTAATTAATAAAGATAAAAAGACTGCAATGTTGCCAGGCTATTTCAGTTCTCATAAGAACAGGAAAATGCCTTGTGTTATTTAGACAGGTAACCTTCAATGGCACAAATTACAATAAGCCATTGCTATGGGTCGACAGTCAAATCATGCCTGTTCCCTGTTTATCCCTTGCCCTCTGCAACAGAAGATGAGCTACTGCCACAATGCAACTGCTACACCTCCTTTTTTTTTTTACTTGTAAAGGTTCTTGTTTCAGATTAAAGCTTACCCTTTTATCCACATTATGCTGCTGTTCCTAGCCACCTCTAGCACACCTGTCCTGTTGGTGCCCTACTGCCATGTCTCAGAGTTGACACTGCCTAAGGAGATCAGGAATCAGCACCAAAACTAGCAGGCATTCATTGATTAATGAGAGCAAAAATTATTAATCAAAAGAAATGTGTGATTATTTTACATGATAAAGGTGTGAAAACTGGGCTTTAAGTCACTTTAAGTATTAGACATAACGATACCTTCATAACCTTCCTGTCTCATTATATGGATGTTTCTTTTTTGGCAACTATCTTGCCCTAAGCAACTCCTGCCCCATCTGCTCATTTTCGCCCCTGCTCCACACCCCAAGCCGTGCTGGTACAAGACTTTAAGAACACTCTGTGAATTACATTAGGACATAGATAGGAGTTAAAAATACTCCTGCCAAGAAACTCCAATGGTTATCTTTAAACTCACAACTGTGTTCTATTATTTGTAAGGAAGAGGCAGTCTGAATAAAGGCAGACAGAAAATTATACAGGACAGGTATTGATTGACCCTTAGGTATTGTTATCCCAGGGGTGAGGCTGTGATTTCAGTACTGCTTGAAGTATCAGAGCACTCTTTCTGCAGGTCTTTATCTGGCAGTCTTTAAAGCTGAAACAGTGACAACTGCCCAGGATCAGCAAGTACAGCGTGTACTTGTTTATTCTGTTCCTCGTCATGTGCTTCCCACATCTCTGCTATCAGCAGCAAAAAACAAGCAACACTTAAATCCTGGAGAATGAAGAGGAAGCAGGGAAAATTGTGAGGGTTTAGGTAATAGCCAACTTTATACTGGAGAATGCAATTTTGCACTCCAACTATGAAATCTAGTAAATCAGTTTTCCTGCAAACAAAATATGCACACAGTGTATGTGTGTGTATAAATATATGTATGTTTATACATATATTTTATGCATACATACTCATGTGCTCTCTCTCTCCCTCACGATCTCCATATAAGAACACAAACAGCTGTTGATGTCAGCAATTTATTGTGAAACTATTGCATTTTTTAAATTGGAAACCTAAACCCAAGCATAATTCAGGGCTAGTTTCATAAGCTAACAATACCGCTACTGCATCAGAAGAAAGATCACTTGTAACCTGGTCCTATTTCCAAGGGTCCACAAAGTATGATTAAGGACAGAGCAAGAACAGGGACTTGGTACACCCCAGTGCCTCTAAAAACAACCACGTTTTAGGGAAATACTTAAATTTTATATTGCAGTGGGTATACACACTCTAGTGACTAAGATCTGTGTTACTGTGCTCCCAGTTAAGCTATGTATCTGCATATTGCAACATATAAGTCACTCAGTGCCCCATTGCCAGCATACTAGCACGTGAGTTGCCTTCATTTAGGTATGATTTCACAGCAAAATCTGCATATAATCCCAGCTGTTAGCTGTTCCATGATTATTTTTTTTCCTGAGTTTGCACAGAAGCACCTGTTAGTGGATGAGCTAGCACTGGGTCACTGATCTGACAAGTACCTGCAGCTTGGGTGGCTGTTGATTCTTAAATGATAATGCTCACTGTTTGTGGACCGGGTGGCTGGTATCTCAAAGAGATCAGTATCTTCCCTGTATAAATAACCCATGCAAACCACAAATGCAGATTAAGAAAGCAGTGACTTTCTTCAATGTGAAATGTGTATTTCCTTCACTGGAGTCCCACTTTGACCTACTGCACCTACACTCTTTTTCCTAAGTACTATTATGTTCTCTGCTACATCTAGCACAACCCTGCAACCAGACCGCTCTACAGAGTTAGAGGATCATAGAAAGGTTTGGGTTGGAAGGGAGCTTAAAGATCACCCAGTTCCACCCCTCCTGCCATGGGCAGGGACACCTTCCACTAGACGAGGTTGCTCAAAGCCCCATCCAGCCTGGCCTTGAACACTTCCAGGGATGAGGCATCCACAACCTCTCTGGGCCACCTGTGCCAGTGCCTCATCACCCTCATAGTGAAGTATTTCCTCCTTACACCTAATCTAAATCTGTCCTCTTTCAGTTTAAAGCCATTACCCACTGTACTATCATTGCATGCCCTTGTAAAAAAGTCCTTCTCCAGCTTTCCTGCAGGCCCTCTTTAGGTACTGGAAGGCTGCTATAGGGTGTCCCTGGAGCCTTTTTTTCTCCAGGCTGAACAGCCCCAGCTCTCTCAGCCTGTCTTCATAGGAGATGTTCCCTCCCTCCCTGCCCCCGATCATCTTCTTGGTCCTCCTCTGGACTTCTTCCAACAGGCCTATGTCCTTCTTATGTTGGGGACCCCAGAGCTGAAGACAGTACTCCAGGAGGGGTCTTACCAGAGCAGAGGGGGAGAGTCATCTCCCTCAGCCTGCTGTTTATGCTTCTTTGATGCAGTCCAGGATGCAATTGGCTTTCTGGGCTGCAAACACATATTGCCTGGTCATGCTGAGCTTCTCATCAACCAACCCCCCAAGTCCTTCTCCACAGAGCTGCTCTCAATCCACTTACTGCTCAGCCTGTATTTATACACTTGGGATTGCCCCAACCATGTGCAGGACCTTGCACTTGGCCTTGTTGAACTTCACAATGTTCTCACAGACCCACCTCTCAAGCCTGTCAAGGTCCCTCTGGACAGCATCCCTTCCCTCCAGCGTGTTGACTGTACCACACAGCTTGGTGTCATTGGCAAACTTGCCGAGGATGCACTCAACCCCACTGTCCATGTCACTGACAAAGATGTTAAATGGAGCCAGTCCCAATTCTGACCTCCGAGGAACACCACTCGTCACTGCTCTCCACTTGGACATGGAGCCATTGACCACAACTCTCCGCAACCCTCATCCAGCCAACTCCTTATCCACTGAGTGGTCCATCTGTCAAATCCATATCTCGCCAATTTAGAAACAAGGATGTCGTGCAGGACAGTGGCAAATGCTTTGCACAAGTCCAGGTAGATGACGTCAGTTGCTCTTCCTTTATCCACTAATGCTGTAACTCCATTGAAGAAGGCTTTTCTTAAACCCTCGGGTCGAAGTTTAAATTTTCCCTTCCCAGTGTGACACCAGTTCAGACCATTTCTCCAGAGCTCTCTGACACAAACTGCAGGGTGTCTGTGGTGGAGAGTCACCACCTATGAAGCCCTTGTGATACTGGACAACAACTTCCCTTCATGGTCAGCTGCCAGGGTGTCTGAGGGCATTCAGACAGCTGAGAAAACAAGACATAGCATTTTTTATATTTTTTTAAGAATACAGAGGCTGTATTTAGTGGTTGGAGCAGGGAGAAAGGGGACACACCCTGAGCTGCCATCAATGCTGCTGGAAGGAGCAGGGAAGCTGGCATGGACCAGAACTCATGACTCTGCCTCTGCTTACAGAAGAAGGTGACACCTGATATTATTCCTCAGATGTTCATCAGCTTGATACCAAATTGAAAATACATGGAAGCATCAAGTACATGAAGGAACAGACATGCTTTTATAAATATTAGATGCTTTTATAAATATTAGTTCACACGTGTGCCTTTGTATTAGTATTTAATGGCTTCTTGACATAAAATTTTATATAAACCAGGGCCAGGTTGATTTCCTATTACTTTTGGAGGAGGATGTGGAAAGTATTCTAGTTGTATTGTACCAGGTATATAACAAACATGACTGTTCTTAAAGCACTGGTTTCAGACTTGTTGCCAAACCTAATTCTTATTTCCAAATCAGGGCGCCTTTGCACCTATTTCAGAAGTAAAATAACAGCAAACTACCTAAACCTGGTGGTATCCAGTAACACAAGAGAACACAGAAACCCCACCAGTCTCTAATAAATCAGCAGTTGTTCACTAATTACTTTGACTGGAAATTAAGTTAGTCTGAACTGCCAGCCGCAGAGAGCTGGCCTTGTGACTGCGATCACAAGATGGGGGATCAGAGAAGAGGTTGGGGCTGGCAGGCTTCCCACCAGACTCCGGGCGCCCAGCCTACCTGTGCTGCTGCCCTGCCAGCCCAGCACCGCAGGGATCTGATCCCAGACCCCTGCAGCGGGAGCTCACCTTCCCCGGAGAAAGTGAGGCAGCTGAAAGAGATGCTGTTTGAAACACTGGATCAAATGCATTTTTGAGCATTTGTATCAAAAGTCGGGACTTTATTCCGTTTTGCACAAAAAGTACGCACAGGGAGTTTCGTTGTTTTTTTTAATAAAGGCAATTGATGTTTCTGGAAAAATCAGGCAAGACCTTTCCTCATTTATAAAATGGAAGCAGTACACTTCAGGCTAGTTACAGACAGAGAACAAGAAATAGCTCTTAGTTTACATAAATTATACTACCCACTTAGGCTGATTGTGAGAAAAGGGTGGTTGGGTACCTCTTGAAAGGAAGAAAGGGATTAACAGGAGGCAAGGTAGTAAAATCATTAACTCCTGCAAGACTGCAAAGATTCGAGTATCTATTTTCCAGAGATATCCAAGGCCCAAATGTGGGTAAAGCAGGCAACACAATGAACATGGAGGTAGCAGATCAAGTCCCTGCCATTCAGGCTTCATGTCCTCATGGACAATACCCACAAACCCCATGCACTGCTACTGAAAACACTTTCAGGTTTTGTTCCTAGCTTTCTGCAAAGACAGATGTGGTTTCAGAAAACAGAAAAATAAAACCCACAAACCAAGCACGTGATCTGATTCCACTGAATTGATTTTAGTACTTTATGGAGATAGGTGATAGACAGGTTTTCCTACTGAGATCTGCCTGGGGGGGGGGGGTTGCTCTCACTCAATGCAATGATTTGCATCATGGTTTTGTAGGATCGTGTTCATCAGGAGCCAAGCAGATTTCTGGTAGCAGCTTTTGCAGTTTTAGCCACAACGACTGATGAAGGGAGTTTGGTGAGCCAGCTTGCAGAAGGTATTGGGCAGGACAGCTATGCACTCTCATGTCGATAAATGGAGCTTGGCCTAAGCATTTTTGTCAGCTGCTGAGCAGATCACCCACTGAATATTTTATCACTTTTGAAGAGATGCCTCCATTGAGGAGATAATACACCCGCTCCATTACACGGTCAGCTGTGCTCCAGCTGAATGTGCGAGGCCAGCCTAATCCCAGCCCGGGGCATGACCGTTTGTGATGTCTCATCATTTCACCATTATGCTCAAATGCACTGTCAGCACATGCCTGGGAAATACAGAAGTCAACTTCTCCCCACACCCAGCTGCCATACCACTGGCCTCGTGATGGTGTGCTGCAAAAAAGCCGAACTCTGAGACACCAGCGTGCCCAGCGCTTACTTACCAGGTGACGCACTATCTGTGTTTTGCCCTTTTGGTTGCCTGGTTTCCTGTTTTGCTCCTGCATAGACAATTTTCTCCCTCTTTTTAACAACTCAGTGTGATTTATTATTCCAGCACAGGAAAAGAAAAAGGAAACTGCTCGAATGAAAAGAGAGCAGTGAGGATAAATGGAAGAGAAAGGGCCGTGCAGGCAAATGTAGATCTGAAATTTAAAGTCAGGAAAAGAAAAAGTACAGAGATGTTTAGCTTTTAGCTCTGTTGAAGCTACACTGGGAGAAAACAAAGCCAAAGGAGGAGGCAAGCCTTCTCTCAGATGTACATGCACAGCTGCTCATCTGCTTATCACCTGCAGTGCCCTGGCCAGCAGCCTCACTGCTTTCAGCCTTTTCCTCTCCCTCTCCCCAGCTGTGTGTCAGCTTAGATTAGAAGCTTGGTGGGGAGGGAGGTTCTCTTGCTTTATGGTTTACAGAGCACCTAACAAATTGGGACTATAAAATTCGTTGAAATGTCTGGAAATACTGCAACTGAAATAACCTTTCATAACAATTCCTGACAGCCTTCCTGTGACCACCAGTTTGCTTCTGAAATGTTCTATTAGATTGTGAGACAAACGTGATCAAACCTCTTAACAGCACTGAATCAGAAAACACAAGTCCCCTTCAATGTCTCCTGTGTCTAGCAAGCAACTAATAGCAAAACAGCAGCAGTATTTAATCTTAACCTTTGCACAAGGCATTGTAATATCTGTAGAAACACAGAGAGAGGTTTCTTTCACCTGCAGGAGAGTATTATCATAAATCCCCAAAAGCCAATGCAATTTCACATCGCAGCTGATGTTTTCAGTATGTATCTCTTATTAAAAAAAAAACCACCAGCCTGCCGTCAGCCAGTGCTTCATGCTTGAATGAGGAAAGCAAACTGCAATACTAGTAAACACAGCTGAGCAAAAGGAATGTTAAGAGGGCTATTGAGAAGAACTTGCATTCACAATTCTTGCATTGCTGTGCCATTATGGTAAAAGATTGTGGTATGTGCTTGGCTATACACATATCTGACAAAACTGGGCGCCTGCAGACACAGCAATGAACTGTCTTGAGAGTTCTGTGCGCAGCCCTATCTAGGCTTTTCCCATGACTTGTTACCAGCCTCATAAACTGATCTAACAGAGATACATTTAGAGATATAATTCCTTTATAAGTGGGAAAAACCACCTATGACTCGGCAGCTCTGAAGCCACCTTTATTTCATTTGACTTTTGGATTTTAAGCAAAATCAAATGCGTTCCAAGACATGTGCTACAGCCTCAAGGAGTTCTCAACATCCCATTTCAGCATTAACTTCCCAGACACCCTAAGCTGGTTTGAGTCTAACAGGCCAGCATTTATTTTAAACAGTTTTATGTCACTGCTGTGCAGGAAGCTTTCACTAGTAATTAAAAAAAAAAAAATCAACTTAATAATTAAAACCAGAATTTAGAATATTTCCACAGTGGTTCCTGAGACTGCAATTTTCCCTAGTAGATGCATAAAGTAATAGCTCTAATAGCTTCAGAGGGCCCCCAGTGGCACCCCAGGAGAGCACACCTAAACCACTCTCGCCCTGGAGGAACACACATTAACATAGACAAAGAACTTTGAAACACAAAGTTAATTCCAGATGAATGTCCAAAGTGGATCAGATGTCACTAAGCATATAGACAAACCCTGCTAGGCTGGAAAATCATCTCTTCCTTGCTCAGACCTCAGCCCAACCACCTTTCTCTGGAGGCCCTCCCAAATGCAGCCTTGCTCAGAACCATCCTCTGAAGGTGGCTGGGGAAGGGAATAGCTCACTCTCTTGACTTTGCTCCATCTTTGACCACTTCTTCCCAAACCAGGACTGCAGAAGGTAAGGTAGCAGTTAACAGAGCTGCAGCACCTGACCACACGCATTAGTATTTCTAAAACATGTGTTTCCCAGCACCACTTTATTAGCAAAGGCTATTATGTTTCACTCAGAAGTAGGTTTTGGATCTCCCAGAGGTGGTGAGAACTCTAAGTGAACAAAACAAGGAAGAAGCATTTTAAAAAGAACCCAGTATGTGTTCTATAAATGCCCGTCTTCATGTTTTCTTTGCCCCTTTACTCACAAAGGTTGGCGGTAGCTCTTCAACAGATACTAGCTTGATGGAAACAAAAACTGCTGCAGCAAACAAATTTTAAGACCACCAGAAAATAAATCTTTGTGCAACTTAGCATGAAAAAAAGCAGTCAAGTTCTCTCTGAACACAAGTGAAGGCAGCTTCTACTGAGGCCCCCAATATATCTAAACTAATCAATCCATGGATCAGGTCTCCACCATGTGGCCAACCCTCCTCCTCCCCAAAATGAAGTTTCAGGTTCGGCTCCTTGTCCATTTTCAGATAAGCCTTATTGAATGTCATCTAAGTTTGGTTTTGTGAGTTCAGTCTTTGAGAATGAAATTTTGTGTCTGATTATATCCTTTCTTCCAAATGCTTTAGATGCCCCTCAACTTACCTGAAATTCCACTAATGATTTGATAAAGTCCTGATTACAGAATGAGAGAAAACATCCTCTTTATTGATTTCACCTTAAACAACTTCTTCAAATCAGCGTATTAGTTAAGTCTTAGCATTTCCTGCTATGACTTCCCAACAAAGAAAGTGAAGGGTATGGGGACAGACTGCAATTAAAAATAGGCTCTCAATCTGTTGTATACCTTAATAAAGTGCAAAGAGAGCTAGAAAGCAAAAGCATCAGCTTACATTATCACAGCCATCAGGGTAAGCTCAATGCCTTGGTTAATAGCCAGAAACTGCAGTTAATCTCTAATATGTAAAAACTGATTAACTGGTATTAAGCTTAAGAGATACATGACAGGATTATTTATTTTCACCAAGGAGATTAATTAAAGAGCAAACACTGTATAACTGATATTCAGGAGCTAGAGTTTTTGTCTTTTTTTTTTTTAAGTGGATATTCCCATTTTCCTATACCTCCAGTTGTCTCAGAATGTTGTTTGCCAAGTGCCCTTATGCAGATCACCAGTTAATCATTCACTATGTACATTCACTGATACAACTCATAACATTTGGCTTCCCAGTAAGGTTTCAACAGAGTGAGAAGACAAGTAGTTTGTCAGTGTAGTCCTTCAAAATATTTTGAAAATTACTTTCCTGAATGGATTGTGTAAGGGGATAATAAGCTGATTTATTCCACCGTTAATATTTGGAAACAGATTTAATGTTAGCAAAGATGAAAACCAACTCACATTAGAAAAACTGAAAATTCCATTCTACTTTGCAGCCACAGATAGGATGAGAAAATGACTGGTTTAAAAGGGCAAATGGTTTCCTACATGACAGTTACAATTATTTCTCACTGGAGTTTAAAGAATAAGCACTTCATGTGTAAGTGGAATCATTTCTTTTCATGGTTTTCCCTGCCTCAAGAGTACTTACCTGTGGAAACTCCTGACCAACTAATAAATAAATACAGCCATGCACCAGGCAGATGGGAGAAATTGTTACTCTTACGAGACCTTTAGGACAAGCACCAGCACAGAGAAGCCAAATGCAAAACCTTTTTTGTTCCCATATTTAAATAAAAGTTAATTTTCACAATGAAGATGAAAGCAAGCAATGACTGTAGAGCTTTATCACTGTACAGAACTGCCATCTACCATGCACGTAACATTGTGCCCAAATCACATATTTAGATATGCATTAAGACCCCATTAACAACAGTAGCTCCAATTTAGACAGGCCCTAAACAGGGCAGCCTAGATAGGATGTTTTACTGGTAACACAAGTGCAATAGTACCTTTAAAAATTATACAACTTGTAATAAATGCAACTTCATCTGTCAGCAGGAGTATAAAACCAAAGAAAGCCCAGGAAAAAAATATTGGAATACAGTCATCAAGAGTTTTAATTACCCACAGATTTTCTGGGAGCAACTCAAGAGCTTTCTGTCTGAGAAATAATAATAATGTGCATTTCCTGTATCTTCAGAAAGAACAACCTTGAGAAGAGATCACACTTTCCCCAACAGGACATACACCATTATGGAATAATTTGCTACTTTATAATAGTACTACTAAAGTAAACAAAAGAGCTCTATAGAAGAAAGGGCCCCAGCAGTGGAATCACAAATCCAGATTTAATGTAATTCTTGAAATGTAAGAGGTTTCAAATTTCTACCAGTGTGCCTAGCTGCAACTTACACAACATATTAATGTTGAGTATCATGTAAGGCAATTCTTGGTAAAGCTGTTACTTGAGAAGACTGTGTAAATATTGAGTTATCTGCATGACCTGATTTACCCTGTCCCCTTCTTGATTATTCCACTCGGAGAGAGGATGTTGAGCCAGAAGTCAGAGAGTTTTAATGCATACAAATAGCTGTATTATCACATATTTCTAAAAAAGTCAGAAGCTGATGCCTCTTTTGTAAGCCACATTCCCATTCATGTGCATACCCTTTGGAAAGTTATTTCCTTTTCATTCCCCGTCTGTTCATAAAATAATGTCTTGTATTCCCAGCAACTTTTATTAACCTTGGTCTTTGTAACCAAACACCTTTCCCTGCTGCCCATTTTTTTGCAGCAGTTCAAGTCCTAGCAGGCTTTGTACTGGCCCAACCCTCCACTGGATGTTCTCACTGTCTTCTTGTTTCAATCAATACAGAAAACCAGTAGCACCTTAAGTGCTACTAAGCTCACAGTAACGTCAACTTCCAGGATTAAAAAGCATTCAGAATCAGGTCTCTGGCCACCCCTAATTCTGGGGCAGCACGAATGAAAAGCAGCTACTGCATAAGGAGTTTACGCAGTCAATTTCCTGGCAGCATTCTGATCTTGCCTCCTGTTTTGAATGTACAGACCATTGCCATTTCCTTCTGAACATAAGCCTTTGGACGACCACCAGTTCACCTCCATATTCATTTCCTCCATAGCTTTCACCAAGCAGTGTGGATGCTCTCCATAACAGGCTTAGCAAATCAACTTAACAGCTAAATTCTAACCAGTATTTCTGCTTTGTGGTTTGTTAAATAGCCACTGGGCTGAGGGAGGCTCTTCCTTAAAGAAAAAAAAAAAGCTTGCAGAGAGATTCAGGTTGAAAGAATTAATCTGCAATCAGCACATGTAGGGACTCACAAATGACCAGCAGTTAACATTTTGGTTATTCTAGATACCTCATCTTGCTTTTCTTTCCAGAAGTGTTTATGAAATGCAAGCTTAAAACTTGCTTTATCTACAGTAAGGAAATTCTGCTTCCATAACTTTTAGTGCGAGTGTTCCCTTGTGCACATATCTATCAGATTCATTAAAGATACTGTGCATAAAAACCTCTGGGTCCATGAACACTGAATTGGTGCTGGTTAAGCTGCAGAACTTCCTCCCCCCCCTCCTTCCTCTCCAGCCCAAATGCAAGAGGGTCAGTCAGCATCCAAAACAAGGCAAGTCTTCCTCCCAGCTCTTTTTGGTATTACTAATTCATCCTAGTCTGCAGAAACTACTGGTACCCAAATCGCATCTGAACACCAGTATATAACAGCTAGTAATTATGTTTCCGTAATCATGTTTCAGCAGCACAGACACCTGCAGAGGAGAAAAAGTTCTCTCAGAAGAGGAGGTACAGGGCACAGTGTAAGTCACCACAGTCCAGTCAGCAATCAAGTATAAAGAGATTAACAAGTGGCCGAACTCCACTTTCCAGAGGAACAGCATTCCTCCCCCCCCCCACTCCCTTCTTTCCCCAGCCAAAGCTCTTTTAGGGTGAAGACAGTATTAAGTGTTCTACATATGTCAAACAAGCTTTCTCACTTTCTCTTTGAACAGCACAGGTGCTTTGGGTGTTCCTATATCCTATAGTGCTCAAAGGGGGACAACTGCTCTAATTACTGCTTTCATTACTGCCTTATCTCCCTACCCCCCACTACAAGTGACAAACTACCTTCCCTTCTCCCCCACCCCCTGTGGTACTATGAAATGCCACCTTTAAGAAAATTGATGGTATTAAAGCTAAGTGAAGAGCAGATGCTGCATGCAGGACATGAAAAGATCGAAGACCTCTGTTTTGAAATACAAAGAACTAGAGATAGTCCTGTGACCCAGAGGCGATACTAAGCCAAAATCCATTTCCAGACACATTCTGAGGAGCAAGCAGTTTCAGAGAATGACAGTCAGATTTTCAGTCACTTCTTTTTTAGTTGATAAAAGACATTTTTCCACTTCCCATTTTAAATAAGTTGTTACAAATACTGCACTCCATTTTATAACAGCTATTCCCAGATAGGGCTGCATTTTAGTAACTGATAAAGAGGCATGCATATAGGCTTCAGTTTATAAATGCCTGCTTGATAAAAGTCCCAAGTGGAAAAAACGCAGACCAAAAAGCCAAGTCATCTGTACACACTGGAATTCAAGTGTTTATTTAAAAAGTAATCCTTTGGGCACATTGCAATTTAAAAAAAAAAGGGAAAAATACAAAGAAGAATCTATTAGATTAAGCAGTTAAAAGCCAGCAATATTACAAGCTGTTTACATACCAACATTTACATTAATTTAAAACAAGTGGCATGTTGCCAACATGTAAAACATACTTCAAAAGCTTAAAAAAATCTTGACTTTTGAAGGATACAAGCCTACCACATGTGTGAACATGGGTTTGGTCATTCAGTTTAAAACCCCTCTTGCACTGAAATGTTCAGTCTTCAAATTATACAAGTGGATAGCTAGCAGCTGTTGCTATTCCACAGTGGTTCTTCCTGTCCTTCGCCATGTAGATATATCCTTTGTCACCCCACTTCTCACCCCAGCTGAAAACAGAAGTAAAGGATTTGTTTTCATGTTCAGAAAAGACTTATTTACACACACAGGTAGGTAAACCACTGCCTTCTACTTTTGTGGAGAAAAATCAAGATAGCTGCAGCCAAACTAAAGTGCTTTCTGGCAATTAAGTGCATGTTACAGGAGAGGTACCCCAAGCTCACAGAAATAAAGGGTGCAGTCATCCTCTCACTAGGTGGAGACCTTGATGTGCAATCCTCGATTACAAGTGCCTGAAGCTCTGACACTGCTCCCAGCCAACTTTAGAGGAAGACCAAGACTGCAAGCAGCATGAAGGTGGTGCCCCAGTAATGCCGAGAACATGAGACAAGCTCATGTGACATGCCCTTCGGCATTTATTGTTTCCCTCCAACCTAGGAGGTAACTCCATCTTTAAAGTTCAAGTGTTACCCCATTTCACACAAGTGAGCAGTGCTCCGCTTCCAAAAAAATCCATTACAGCCCCAAAACCTGGTTTCCTCCTGCTCCCCTCTGCTCCACCACTTTAACATCTGCTAGCTTCATGGGCTGTTCCAGTGCTGAGCTCCCTTGAATTAACTGAAAAAGCAGGAGGATGAGTTTGCTGCTTTGGGCCTACTTTATTAGGCTGCCAGCAGCATGAGTCAGGTTTAACTTTTGTCATACAACACAGTCTGAGAACAGTCTCCAGATTTTCCACATGCAGATTTTCATTACTGCTGTCTCCCTACCCCCTACTACAAGCAACAAACTACATTCCCTTCTCCCCTACCCCCAATGGGTAGAATGCACAGAGAGAGATCTTACCTGTTCTTAACAATCCAGTATTTCTTCCCATCTACATCTTCCCCCTCAAAGCCATAGCCTACAACCAGAACACCATGGTCCAGGTCTTCACTGCTGCACTCTGGTTCGTAGTAGATACCTGCAGAGGCATAAGCTCATATATGAACAAGCTCATCTGCAGCAAACCTTTCTCCCTCATCAGAAGCTTTGTGTATTTCAAATTAAGTGTTGCACAGCCTCTTGAGAGTCAGAAAAAGGAGCCTTAAGTGTATCATGGCAGAAACTGAAGGACAAGTACACACATATGCAAGAGAAGTACAAAGTGTGAAGAACCTGGACTGGAATTAATAGGACTCCTGATTGCATCCTATGTCACAAGATCATAGTTGGGTTTTTTTACCTATTAAACTGAAGGGTAACAAAAACTGAGTATTCAGGAAAAAAGAAGAAAAAAAAAGTTCTCTGCATGCAAGTTGCTAACAAATTCCCACCTGACTGATAGAACTGGAATGAAGAGTGGCCTGCATCAATAGCAACAGACACTGGACCCACAGCTGCTACTGCTTTCATGAGAGCTCTTTCATGTCCTTGAGGGATGTCAACAAAGCCAGTGTCATTAGCAGCATTGTACTCTGACTTGTAGCGACAGTCCTCATCATCCTAAATAAAGAAAGCCCTAGTTATTACATAGTTCTCCACTTAACACACAGGTGAGCACAGGAACTACCAGACATTCTGTGACTTGGCTGTCTTGAAAACAAGGGACTGAAGAGGATCCAATTGCCTCAGCAGCGCTTTGAAAGGAGAAGAGCAGAGGGAGAACGCAGAAGCTGGTTTTTAGTTTCTCAAAGGTACAGAAAAAACAAAGGACAGCGGAGCCCAAAAGGAAAGGTTTACTGGGATGCAAAGGACCATCACATCCTGGAACCCTGCCTTCTTTGGTGGGGAGGACAAATCTCTTTTCAGAGATGAAAGCAGCCCAGAGCGCATTAATGGGCACTGGAAGAGCACCAAGTATTCATTAATGACAAAGCAATCCAGAAACCACTCATTGAGCAAGCACTTAAAATTCACAAATTTTAGTCTCTCATAGTTTGTAAAACTGTACAGAATGACTTTGAAAGTTAGTCATTTGTATTGTATGACCTTAGATACAGCTTTCATGTACTTTGTGCTTCTTCACTTTTTTTTTTTTACAATAAAGCCTGAACTGTTGGTGCCACTGACATTTACCTCAGGAGGCAGGCCTAATTTGGAGGTCAGGCCATGTAAAATTGAGAGAGACTAAAGTAAGCACATCCCACCGGTACCTCTGTGGCAAGATTAGTGCTTAAGTTGCCTCCCCTCAACTAAATGAACACAAGAGTACACCTCAGTTGCTTACTTTCTGTACTCAGCAAGTTCAGCAATTCCTATAACCAACTGGGATCTCTGGAAGAGCCAAGATCAGAAAAAAAATTGATATTACAGGGATACAGGTGAACAGGAACTCAAATCCAAAGGCTTCCATGTTGCTCACAACAAATGGCATTGCTGTTGCTCATTCAGTCAACACAAAATAAGCTGCAAGGAAAGATGCCCTCTCTATAGTGAACAGAACTCCAAGTGGTGAAAAGCCCAAAGCAGGGGCTCTGAAGTGATACCACAATTTACTACTGCTCTTTTGTCCTCTCCTGTCTGTTTAACTTTTGGTAGATCATTAGAGGTATTTTAGAAGTCCACTCATTATTTGCATTTTTGCACATTGTCCACAAGTAGAACTTAAAGCACTGCCAACCACTATTGTTAAAAAACAAATCATGTTAGCTGCAAGAACTAGCTGGTCTATGGGTAGCAACTCTGTAATACCTCAGTTACGGGAAGATGAATTGCACTCCCACGACTAAGTAGCACTGTTGACAAAGGCTGGGTCCTCATTTGGTGTGTTGACCAAGATAAGGCACGATGCCCGACAGGAGGGCAGCAGTGACAGGGAGGAATAAAAATATTTGCTCTAGTTTTTTTTCCAACTGGTCTGGTAAGATTTTGACCTCAAAGACCACTGCAGTATGTCATGCCTACTGGGGCTAGCAGTCATTCTAGTTTTCTTAGGAAAGATGCAACAGGAAGGAAGAACAGATGTACTGATTACTACTTAGAGCTTTTCCTTTCCAGGTATGAGTTTCCCCAACACACAAGTTTGTCCGCACAAAAGACGTGATACCTGCAATACAAGTTCAGCTATTACACTTAACTTTGCAGTGTATGGGTAGGATTCCTCTGAATCAATTCCCCCATTATCCTGCACATACTGGAAAGCCTGGTCCATGAGACCACCATTGCAGCCTTGATTCCCTTCAGGGCGAGAGCAGTCCACCAGATTCTGTTCACTCAGCGAAACCAGTCTGCCAGTTTTTCTGAAGTGCTGCCCTTCAAGAGCTCCTGTTGTGCTGAATGCCCAGCAAGAGCCACACTGACCCTGAAGCAAGAAATGAAATCATAAGTTACAAATCAGGATAGATTAGGCAATTACAGTTCCCTTACCACTGATCTAAACACAAAAAAATGCAAAAGCCACAAGACCCAACTTCAGTTTCAGATTTCTAGCATGTAGAAGTGAAGCCACTACAGCCTTTTCAGTTCTTAGATATTTAGTACAGAACTACTAAAAGGTCCTAAAGGGGTACAACAGTTTTATCAAAATGGCACTTAATTTAGTAAGCTTGCACTAGGCTTCATTAAAGAAGTTCACAGTGTTCTTCCTCCATGGAAGCTGAGGTAGCATTCAGGAAACTGGACCTGTAACTGGGTAAATATCCACCATCAGAGAATACCTGGTCTTTAACTGGAGTTACATATCCCTTCTCTCTCCAGTCTACTGATCGTGGTGCTTCCAGGAAGCTGGGCTCAAGAAACTGGGATCCTCTGTACTTCCTTTCTGACTTCTTGTGCGCATAGCCATTCATCAGCTGTCTGAACTCCTCGGTTGTCTGAAGAAAATTCAGGAAACAGTCACCACCTACTACTACACACCGCTGTTTAGGACTGTAAAGTCCCATGCCTCTATACATACCATGTCACCAAACTGATTCATTCCCAACTTGTAACTGTGTTTTCCTAGTGTGTGATCCAGATTATGGAGTTCAATCATTTTCAGATTCTTCTCCCACACCACTCTCCTCCAGCTTTCCTCTCTCTGAGGGGCCAGAAAACAACACACTTGACGGAGGCCGTTCAAAGAAAGTTTGCTGGCACGATAACGCGCTTTGTTGTGGCTTGCATACGCAGGCAAGCGTAGGCTACTCGAACGGGAAGCCTGAACGCCGTTCAGGAGACGGTCTTTCTGCCACCCCCGTTAAAAACGGAGAGTACCGACCAGCTGTGTGGATGCGCCGACCCCGTAAGGGGACCCAGGGAGAGGGGGGCTGTCCGCCCCCCGCGCCAGGGGCCTCAGCCAGCCTTAAGACAAAGCAGGCGTGAGTGACTCAGCGGGCAGGGCCCGGCGCGCCCCGCCGGGCCCTCCCCGAGCCGAGGGGCACATCCCGGGGCGCTCACCTCATGGTAGTCCTTGTTGTGCCACGACTTCCACAGCTGCCAGTGGCCGTCCAGATCGGGGTCCGCTCTCGGAGCGCCGAAGGCCAGTCCCAAGCAGAGGCTGAGCGCGGTCAGACACGGATTCATGCTGGCGGATCTGCTGGGAAGGCAGGGGCGGCCGTCAGGCAGAGCGGCGCGCCGGCAGGCCGGCCGCCCCCTGCGCCGCAGCCCTGAGGGCGGAGGGGAATGCCGGGCCCGAAGCCAGCCTGGCCGCCGACACACCGCGCGTCCCCCGGCTCCTTCGTAGGCCGATCACGAGCGAGAAAAACCAAACCGCGGACCCCGAGCGAGGTGCTCCGGGCGGGCACGCAGGGAGGCCGACCGCCCCCACCTGCGCGGAGCCCTTCCCGGAGGCCCCAAGGACGCACCCGGCCTCTCTCCGTCCCCATCCGCGGAGCGGGGCCCTCGGGCGCGACTGTAAACAAGCTCGGGCGGCGGGGCCAGGAGCCACTCGGGGAAGCGGCCGGAACGGCGACCCCTTCCCGTCGGGAGCCGCCCCGCCGCAGGACAAGGACGGAGCCGAGGCCCGCGGGAGGGACGCCCGCTCGCCCCCCGCCCCGCAGTCCCCGCTCACCTCGCTCCGCAGGCCCGCCACTCTCCTCCCGACTCCCCCGCCCCGGCCGCGCTCGGCCCCCGCAGCCCTTCTTATACCCGCCGCCGCCGCCGTGCCCCCCGCGCCGGACAGCGCAGGGACAGGCCCGCCGCCCCCCCCCCGGGCTGGGCGGGGCAGGCGCGGTGACCGCTGCTGGGGAGGGGAGGGCAGGGCAGCGCTTACACCCCCCGAGGCGGGCGGGAGAGCTCCCGGGCGCCTGGCTGCCAGCCGTCCGGAGAGAGGGGGGCGGCACCCCGCGGGCGTGGGGCACCGCGGAAGCGGGGGGGACCGGGGGTGCCAGCCGCGCACCGGGAGAGGGTGGGGAGGTGCGCTCCGGTCCTTACCTTCTCCCGAGAGCCAGCAGCGGGACACGTCCTCCTCCCTCTCCTGCCTCTTCCCCCGCCTCTCTTCGTGGCGGTGCGGCCGCGGGGATCCGACAGGGGAGCGGGTGCCGCCCGCCGCCACCGGCGGTGCCCAGAGGCTCGGGCTCAGCCGCCGCTCCGGCCGCTGTGGCTGTCGGGTTTGAAAACACCCCTCCCCCGCCCGCTCCCGCTCCCCCCCCCTCGCTCCCT
>JANZLQ010000079.1:38631938-38683613 GCA_026212715.1 Elanus axillaris
CGCCAGCCGAGGAGCACCGGCCCCGCCGCCACCGGGCGATCGCAGCCGGGGCAGCCCCGGCGGCCGGAGCCCCTGAAGACGGCGTGGGGCCGCCCTAGGGGCATCCCCCACCCACCGCCGAAGCCGTTCCGCTGGGCAGTGTTTTCTTCGGAAGTTTATTAGGAGCGGGGGCAGGCCGCGGATAGCGGCGGGAGACTTGCCCGAAGCTGGCAATGGGCAGGTACCAGGCGGCATCTCCCACCGGGCAGGGACACAGACACCGATTTAGTACCTGAAAACTGCGTTTTCCTGCCTGTGGACCCGAGTCTGGGAAGAAAGAGTCTGTGGTATCTCACAACCAGCGTGGTGGCTAGCGCTTATCTGTGCAGCATCCCGGCCTGTCAGCTGGAAAGCACTGCTTGTGACACCGAGAGCTGTGGCACTGCTGAGATGCTGAAAGATGTACACGAGGGTTCGCCCCGCATCTAACCGGCAGTAGACACACTTTGATTTTTAACAGGGAGCTCACCTCTGGTCGTGGAACAACTGCAAGACCTATGCGAGGTTCCCGTTAAACTTGTAAAGCCAGTGTTGCTGATGGCTTTAGCTTGCAAACTTGAAAGCACATACTTGGAGTAAAAAACAGGGTTTTCAGACTGCTGCACAACAGCAAAAAGGAAGAAATCATATGATATGTGCTTCTCCCTCTTTTGATGTCTTCAGACACGAAGTGTGTTGTTAAAACAAGCCATACATATTTCCTTACCCAGATTATCCTGGGAGCAGTCTTTAGCTCAAAGAAGCCCCACAGAGCCAAATACATGAAAAGAAGTTGGAGGGGCTGTCCTGTCTTTTCAAAGCACCTGTGCAAGTCTTCTGACACTGAAGTAGTGTCCTGATTCCACAAAAATTGTGTAAATAGACCCAGCAATGGTGCTTCTTGATTAGTAAGTAATCATGAGCAAGCCTCGTAAAATGTCTGAGGAAAGAAGGTTATTTTAAAGCTAAACTACTTACTTAAGTGAAAGCTTGCATACAAATACTCAGGACTGATCTATCAGGATGGTTTATACATGTGCAGCCATGCCACTTTAAGCAGGAACATAAAGCATAGAAAGGACTTCAGAATAGGACTGCAACAAAGGCACGCTGGATACATTACAATTTTCAGGAATTACTTGCTCATCATTTTATTATTTACTTGTTTTGCAAAGCTGTGTTATCAGATTTCTAGTGGTGTTTGTGGCTGAAAATTCTGCAAGTTCTTGTTTTACCTTAAGTTGTTATATGGCTAGTGGCTGACTGACCAGTCATCATGGAAACATCTTCTGAAAGGAAGAAGAAGAGTGTGACATACAGGGCAACAATCAACATTGCCCACTTGCACAAGTTTGAATAACTGGGGGGGGGGGGAGTGTTGAAAAATTAAGCTAGATATCCTTGTGTGTTCTGTTCAACCAGAACAATACTGTTTGTATTTCCAGTTGTCAAACAACAGTTTCAAGACCAGCCTTTTCTAAGGAAAATTACCCATTTTCTTATTGGTAACAGAAAATGAAAATGCTTGCACTGAGTAAGACTACACATCTGTATCTTTCCAGCATGAAACTTTTCACTACCTAACTAATTCACATGTAAATGCCTTGGGAGAGTTAGATGAACTTCGTGTAGTTTGACTATCTCATAATTAGGTTTTTTTGGCTGGTTTTTTTTGAGTTATGCAAGATTTGAAACGTTTTTACTCAAAAGCTTTTTGCTGATATTCTCTGTGCAATGGACTTCTTAGTCCTATTTAGGTTAGCTTCGTTTCTGCAATTGTATCTGATACCAGCTAAGCATTTAAAGGCTACACCTGAGTTCTCAATGAACTATGGACAAGGACTTATTTTCAAAAAGGGCAAGATGTTTAGCTGGCATGACAGGAGGTAAGGTCAAAATTACAGAAGGTCTTGCACCGTAAATCACATGTCTACAGCTCTGTAATGTGCCCTGAGATGCACCAAGACAAACCAATGGTTTTCCAGATGGTATGAGGTCCTGACTCTTTGGCGAAGTTACTGTGTAAGTCAGCTAACATGTGATACCAGTGCATTGCCTCTCCTTGTGAATGCTCTTAGTGCATATACCCCCCCACAAATGCCAGACACCATTTTTACTATGAAGGTAAGTCCACCCTACAAGTTCATTTAACTACCATACACAGGGAAATCTTAACTGAGTATTTGTTGAAATTCTTGAAGGAGACAGGAATACTTTCACTTTGAGCACGTTGACTTCAGCTTGCACTGAGTTATAACTGTTGCATGGACATATCAATTCCCCAGGTATTTTGGGAAGGAAACCTGGGAGCCCAGGTGCAGAAACATAAACATATGCAAGGGAAGTCAGCACTGCAACAGCTATGGTCAGAACCTGGTCATCACAAGACTACCATTTAGAAGCCTGTGATAGGAAGCTGGCCTAGGACTACCCCCAACTGCTGGATGCACATTTCCTCTCCGAGAGTTGTATTATCTTGTCATCAACGTGAAGATTGCCAGTCATGCTGCAGAGACTGTTTACTATTTCAGCCAAGTTAAAAGTGCCACACTGCACAGCTAACTTTCCCTCTGTCCCAGCACTGTTCCTACTGCTATTGGCTGCACACCATGATGTGTTCACATGCCAGACTGCAAGCCCAGTGTGGCAGTGGTCTGTTGAAGTGAACAGAGGGTCAGTGGCAGCAGCTAGAGGTAGTAACTGGGCAGGTACTGCTAGAAATCACTTTCCATCAAACTGTGTAACCTTGTGACACTCTGCTGCAGTCACACCTGCCACAGCAGCCTTTGCTCTACTGAAAACATCTCTGTGGGGACTAGCAGCCGCGTGGGGGTCTTGTGTACAAAGCACTCCTTCCAGGTGAGCAGAGAGAAGGGGTGAAGTCAAGAGCTCCTTCAGTCCCTCTGCTTAAAAGCTCAACTGAAGTTATGCCATCCAGTCCAGAGGAGACCTAGATAGCCATGCTAATCACAGTAGTCACAGTCCTTTCTGCAATAACCTAAAGATCAAAACCTTGAAGGAAGAAGACCCTCGCCATTAAATTGAATGTTTCCTTTTTGGAGGGTAACTTTCCAAATTGCTTTGAAAAAAACCCAGCTTTTGAGGAACTCAATATATGCAAAACTCCAACTATTTTGCCAAAGGCATACCACTCTTCTAAGATGCAGGAACAATACCTTTTAATAACTGGTCATGTTTTCATTGCGACAGCCAAAAGATTGCCAACCACCCGGTAGCTTATCTGGCCCTACAAGTTACCAGATGACAGAGGCCATGCATTTCTCAATAGTCTCAAGAACTCACATAGTGGTGTGTTGCTTCTGCAGTTGGAGGGGTGAACTCAGCATTGATCTCCAGGGAAGCATCTCATCAACATAAACTCAGCTGCCACTGCACATCCCAGGTGTGCAGCACAATCCTCCCCTTCTGGAACCGCTCTACTTACTTGAACCCAGGATTTCTGAAACTTGTTTTATACTTTTAAATGCCTTTTCTTCTTTGTTCTACTGGTGTGCAGAGGTGTTCTACAAATGTGCAGAGGAAAGGGCCAACGTGTATCTGCCAAGAAAAGACCCAGAAATCAGAAAAGCTAAGCTCCTTTATGATGGTAGTTGAGTTGCAAAGCTACAGCAGGCTGGCAGTGTATCTAAAACATCTATGAAATGTAAACAGAATAAGCTATGTCACACTTAACTGTGACAAGCGTGTGTGTACCAGCAGGTCCCACAGACCAGCTGTCTCAAGGTAACCCAAGTGCCATGATCTTTACTGAAGTAAAAACAAGTGGTTTGTTTGGATGCCACTTATCCAAACAGCAAAGGAAGGACACTTTATTTAGGTAAACTTTCATTTTTGCATTATTACTATGAAGACTAAATTCAGAATCTTAATTTCTGCAATAAAAAAAAAGCTGGACTGGCGTACTTAAAGAGCTGTGACTGTGAACATGTTTGTTTATACCAGGTTAAAGTTCTCTGGCTTAAATCTGGTTTCTGTCATTTTAGTTTACTACACCATGACTTAAGAATGGACCTCTACAGCAGCATGGTCTTAGTTAAGGTGTATCTTAAGGTGTTGTCTACGCTCAAATGCAAGTGACTATATTTCATAGCAAGCTTTCACTGACCAATCTTTATTAGATTTACAAAAATAAAAAAATCCAATGTTATGTACTTCTGTTCAGCCAAACATTGATCCAGTTTAGAAAAGCATAGGTATATTGCAGAGAACACTGTGCTGATTTTATATGCCAGAATCTGTTTTATGTGTAAGAAATGCCAGGGTCATATCTGTGTTTAGGAAAATGAAACTTAAAAAAAACCCCAAACCAGGTCAACTTCCTTTTCAGAAAGATAATCATGGTTTTCTTCTATTTTATGGTAAAGATTCTTCTTATGGAAAAAAAAGCACAGTGACTTTCCAACACCAGAGTGACTGTTTCAGAAAGCTAGGAGGATGTGAGAAGACCATTACAAAACAGATGTCCCCTTGCCATCTTAAGAAACGCTACTCACTTTAACACTTATTTTTACTGCCAGTTTCAGAAAAGTTTATAGGAACTGCAGATACTATTTTACCTAACTTGATTTGAACATGGCTGGTAAAAAGGCTACCAAAAAAGCATGAGCAGTTTCCCTTCTTCCTTGCAGCTCCCTGAGAAGTAACCAGCCTTCCTTCCCAACCTGGGCCTTCCTCACCGAAGATCTGAGGTGGCTCTGAAGTTTATAATGTCTGTCTAGCGTTAACGACGTTCATAAGTACCCACTTAAGAATCTTTGTTTTGGATTCTCCGTGGTAAAAAAAAAAAAAAAAAAAAAAAAAAAAAGGTTCAAACTGTGCTTCAGCTGGAGCACCCGTGGCGATGAAGTTAGCTGCATCATTATTAGGTTAGAAAAGGAAGCAGCATCTGCTTCGAGGGAACATGGATAGGGTTCTAAGAGTCTTCTGAAGACCTGGGAGATGGCTGGGGAGCAGTGACACAACCCTTCTGAAACACCTCATTGTTTTCAGCGGTCTTGTGATCTCCCACAACCATCATTTCCTCACCCAAGTTCTAGATAAGAAACTGCATTCCAGCTTCTCTGCTGGCCCACGAGGCAAAGGCGACTTCGTTTGCATCTCAATGTCTTACCCGGTCACAGGAGTTGGGAAATGATGCAAGGGACTGCTTGCCTTGCAAGAAAGACTGGGTGGGGGTGCTAGTATTGCCATTGCTTCAGGGTTAGGGTTTCCCAAAAGCAGTATTATTTTCCTGTGAGGTTTCCTGATGAAGTTATTTTTGTAGGCGAGGAAAAAATGAGTTGTTTTGGTTTCTTTTTTCTTTTACCTTGACTTGTATTTTTTTTAGGGAGGCTAAATACTGAGTCCTGAGTCATACTTGAAGTCAGCTTTGAAGCTTTGGCCACAGTGTAACTCACGTATCTCAATTTGATTGATTTGATTTCAAACCTCAATTTGATTGATTTCTCATTCTTTACTCAGTGTCTCCCCCTGATTTCTGTCAGATAGTAATTTCTGAGTTTTGAGAGGTTTGTGATTTTAAAAGCTAACCTGAGGAAATAGTGGGAGGATGTGGGGAAGTATCATATTAATTGCTGATGTAGAAGTTCACAGATATAGAATAATATCTACATTGTGCTGATGTTTCTCTAAAATTTAAAGGACATTGGTGGTCTTTTTCCCTCATACTAAAAAGGATATTTTTCCAATATTTATACAAAAGTAGTCAGTATTTTCTTAATCCCTTAATTTAAAATTTTATTGTAACAACTTGGAAGTTGCACATCCTGTCTGTATTGTAAAGTTCCTCTGACCAAGATGAACTTTTTACTGTCCATTTCTACTCTAAAGATCACAGTAAAGGCATTTTAACAGAATTCAAAGAAGGCTTTGGGGTGTATTTCATATACTATTTAATATTTGAAATCACATTTTTATTGAAACAAACAATGATCCAACATTTCTGTTTTGAAACGGAAGCAGTAATAAAGTTCAGAGAAGTACAAATCTTCAAGTGCTTGAGTGCAATGTTTGTGCTTCTGCAAGCTGTTGTAAACAGTTTGCAGAGCATGAAAGAAAAATCTGTTTGTCTGTCCCCTGTTGTTCTTGGAGCAGTGGTGTCTAAAGGGCAAGCTGACATGCTGGAAAGCATTTCCCATGATAAGGTTAGAGACTGTGAGTGATGTGAGGAATTATTTTTAAACTTGGAAGTTACAGGCTGGGCTTCATTAACACATCATGTGAGGGGTGGTTAAACAAAAGCTGCTTGCAGAAGAGGAGAGAGGCAATTGAAACAATCAAATACTGGTTTAAAGTTTGTTTTCCTGAAAATCAGGTAAGAAGAAAAAGAGACCAGTGCATGTACTTTTTGGGGTAAAAGCAGTGGTGACTTACAATTCCTGTTATTCCTGCTTCACAAATGGGCAAAAAGAAGCAGTACCACACTGTTGTGGCCACTGAAATCACATGAGTGTCCCATGGATAGATCACTCTAGGCTCTTCAATGCAGAGGTTGGCTGTGGTAAACCATAATGCATCTTTTTTCCCCTCTTCTGCTAATCAAAATAAATGCAAAGGTTAGCTCATTTTGGGGATGTGAACAGACGTGATATAGATCAGTGCTATATGCATTGCCTTGCCTGTCTCTGAGAGCCAGTTGAAGCATACTCAGCCCAGTTACCAGGATGCTGATACTTGCTGTCTGATTTACATAATCCTTTCAAATGCTTTAATAATTGTTTAATCACTGTGGCAGACACACACTACACTAGGTCTTTTACTAGGGCCTTTCTAGCCACCAAGGACCTTCTTGATTGGAATTCTCTCACTATCAGTAGAACAGAGTTTCTTTTGATCTCCTCCTCTTTGATCACCCTCAACCCGTGGAGCATCTGAAATGTACACCCCAAAGCTTCAGGACAGCACAGCAGAAGGAAAGGGACTTCTGTGCTGGTTCCTCATGGGGCACTGAAAGTGAGTGTGTGCAAAGGGACATTGAACTGGATGCGAGATGAAGCTGGTTTAGTTAGTGGCCAGCATGAAACAGGTATTTTAGGATACTGTTTTACATTGTAGCGGTGTCTTGATAACTACATGACAAGGCCATACATAGTGCAGCAGCTGCAGAGCTGAGAGCTGAACGCCGCTTCTCTGACTTGTCTTATGAATAGCTATAAGCTTATGCAATTTCCTCTTGCTCCATATGGGAACATCCACAAGGATTTCACTAGACCTTACCCTTAGGCTTGCAGAAAAGCACAGTGCATGACTGACACAAGATTCATACCATCACTTCTCATCCCGAGTTCCTCCCCCACTCTTATAGTAGGTGATCTCTTGGTGTGTGGTCATGCAGTGCTAGAAAAGTGGCTGGCATGGGGTGGTTGCTGAGGTGCCTATGGTGGCATACAGTTGTGCTGGACTGTGGCCCATCTCAAGTCCAAGTCTCACCACGGACACGGCAGTGTTCTTTACTGGTGGATACCTCCCTCCCCAAGCAGTACTGCTAGAAGTTAGAGACTCAAGTATCAGCCAAGTAAAGCTGTTTTACACCCTGGCTTGCAACCAACTCATTACCTACAATACCCATGATTTAATGCAAAAATTTGACCTTTGCCCATCGCTGGTAAGGTGGTGATGGAACCCCTTTGCCCAGGGGCTGCTCCAACACTGTGTGCCTGGGTTGCCTTCTGCTCCCCTGCCCCCTGATAGTGGTCCCAAACGCCTCCCATTAGCATGAAAGGCAGACAGCTGAGCACACACTGCAATCCAAACACAGCCCTGGCTGTTTCCTCTCCTCCAGTTAACTTTTTTTTAAAGGATTTTGTGTTTGACTAAACAAATAACTGTTCAAAACACAGGCTGTGTTTAATGGGGATCAGTCTGGGCTCCTTTTGGCTTTCTTTAGTTGGCAAAGGCTGGGGCAGCCACGCTTGGGGGCACAGGAGCCACTGGCTGATGTGTCCCTCCTCCCCGCCATGGGAATTAGTTTGCCTGGTTGAACACAGGCTGCTCCAGCTATCATCTCTGCTGACAGAGGCTTTCTTTGCCATAGGTTTCAAGGCAAATTTACACAGGCCCTCAGTCCTGACACTTGGATCTAGGACCAGGTACATTCACAATCTGACTGGAAAAGCTTAATTCCCAAACACTCGGATGGAGACAGACAGAAAGGAAGAGAGGGAGAAAGAAAGGAAGAAACCTACAAAAGATTCTCCACACCAGCAGTCTATAGCTTACCTATAAAACTTTATTTTGTGACTATTTTGACTATATGTACAGTGGTAAATATAAATGTAAGTAAGTGTTAAAATATTTTTCTAATTATTCTTTTTTCCTGGCAAGAAGAGTATTTTTTGAATTGGTTTTGGGTGGTTTTTTTTTTTTTTTGCATTACCAATAATTGTTTCATGAAATAATATATCCTCAACTCAAATATAACATCACACACATTGTTTTGTGTGTTGTTCAATGGGCTCACTTTGTACTGTCCTAAACCATTCACGGAATGTACATGAAAATGCCTAGAAAGAAGGGTAAACTGTTAATGGAAAATCATGCTTTACTGGTGTTCTGCATTTAGTATACTGTGATCATTTAAATTAAAATGCTCCTTCATAATAGTATTCAAAATTTCTCCCCATGAAGCAGTAGTTGAAATTAAAACTACAGAATTCTCTAATCAAATACTTGATTAGACATGGTTGAGCTGGCTAGAAAGATTTCTAATTCCACACAGGAAGCTGTTTTCCCCTCCTCTTCTTTACTTCTCGCTGAAAGGCAAGCCAAGCAGAAGTGGCAAAATCCAGCCCAGACTTCTTTCTGCATTTGGCTACATTTAAAAACTATGTATAAAACATTCTCCATTTCCTGGTATTCAAGTCTTCCCTTGCCTGGTTTGTCTGAAGGGAACTGAAAACATGAAATCAACACCTAGAGAGCTGTCAAACAAAGGCTGGTAGGTACAGATTTTCTTTAAAAAATAGTTTGGAAAATTCAGACTCAGATAACTGGCTGACTTTCCAGGTTTGCTTTTAAACAGGAATTGATACGCACATGTTTTTGAATGATACCAGAATGGGTAGCACGGGTATGTCTGCATGTTTTAGCTCTGGCTGTAACGTGCCCTTTTCACCTGGGCTTGGGGAGAATTTTGTGCCTTGCAGATGATCTTGTAGAAACCCAGTGCCACCGAGGTTGTTTGCTCCTCCTGCGGTAACCTTGGCCAGGTAGAAGTCCACTTCCTCAGCTTCGGGCCCCTCTGCCGCCAGTGGTCTTTCTCTTAACCCTTCCTCATGTGACAAAGGTTGCGTGCTGACAGCTCCTCATGCAGAGTGAAAATGAAGACAAACAAAAGGACAGAGTTGCCAGAAGTGACTGATAGCTGGCTTAAGTAGAATACGTGGGATTTCTTAACATTTTCGCTGGCTTTTTCTCTTCCACCCATCAGGTCAGTTCATAGTCCTTTATAGTGCACTTTTGTGCCTCAACTTCTTCAAAACAAAATAGAGCAAAAATAAGCTCTTCTTCCCTCCTGCCCCCAACCTTTATCAGCAAGACCATTCACTCTGTAAAATTCATTTTAATTAAATGTCAGCCTTACCTTATCACTATTCTTTGAGAGAGGCAGAGGGCAGCAGCCACCATAGATACTGTGTTAATGCACATTGTATGTTTTCGGCTAAATCTTGACTGAAGATAATCTGAACAAACTAAAAGGGAGATAATGAAGTACCTCGCTATAATGGTATCACTACTAAATGTAATACTTTGCATTGATTGAATGCCTTCCTCTTCCATGAATATTAACTAACGATGTTCTGTTAATGAAGTCCTGTGATGGAGTGGGGGTTCAATCCTGGAAATAATTTGGGACTGGTGTCTCTATAAAATCTCCACACAGCTGTCAGGAAGCTTTCCTACCTATTTTCCTAGCTAAAGCCTGGCCGCAGAGACAAGTTCTTCAGGCTGACAAATCGGCATATGTGTCACCACAGGGTTGCCTAAACTTTGGGGGCAGAAGATGAAAACAATTCTCAAGCTGATTTTTTCTTTTTTTTTTTCTTTTTCTTTTTAAAGATAAAATGTTTGTGTGTTCTTTGAAAAAGTCCCAGACCCATTTGTTTCTTGCAAAACACTGGAAAGACTACAAGAACTCATCAACTGGGTGTGTAATTCAGCAGCTCACATGTAATTCTGCATCCTGAATTCACTATAGGCCTGGAGGAGAAAACAACAGACTGGAAATACCATGGTCCAGTGAGGCCTAGGCTGCGCTGTTGCTGTTCTCCTCCTCAAGCAGAGGAATTGTGGAGGATGTTCACTGCTTGTTCTCACATACTACAGCAAAGGTACATTCATAGACACCCAGCTGCAGTGTGCAGTGGTTTTTTTTTCTGATAAGACTGTAGATAGTGGGGCTGTGGGTGGTTCTTTATGAATGCTAAGTAGGTGAGACATACCATAAGAAAACAGTTTTATCCTCAAGTCCCTGGACAAGCTTATCCTCACCTTCAGTTACGTACTTGCAGTTGTACCTGCGTAATTCACCTGCCTGTTGCCTGTTGTTTTCCCCCACATTTCCGTTTTGTACCTCCCTCCCACGGGTTCTGGGAACAGCCAGGGTTATGTCACATTTCTCAAATAGCTTTTTGAAGTTACTGACCCTAGTGTTTTTCTCACTAAATCGCTGAGTGTGCCATGAAGCAGGGGCTTCTTATCAACAGGGAGTGCAAGCAGAAATACAGCACAACTAGCTTTTTCCGTTTTCCTGTTTCAGAAAGACAAGAAAATACTCAGTTTCATGTGAATCACAGTGAAGCATGCAGCGCCTTATCCTGCCTCCTTACATAGGCTGAGCTCAAAGGGTGGCAGTAAGAGTTTTGCTAGGTAAGCAATGCAGAATAAATAGTGAGATTCATGCTTGCCCTGCTCCTTCTCCCTTGGTCAGACCATCAGTACCTTCTGTTTTTTTTTCCCCTAAGAATATGAGACCCAGGGCATCATATCATCCATATCTCTATTTCCCTTCTCCTGTATCTTTTGAGCACATCAGCCATTGTAAGTCAGGTGTAAAAGGGAGGAGAAATCTCTAACTTGCCTGGAAGGCAGCAGTTTGGTTCGAGAGGCGAAAGCTAAACCAGAGCATCCGCTGGGGGAAAGCCAGGCAGACCACAGCTGCCACAAAATAGTGCTTGGCAGCTACCAGTGCTCCCAGTGTACATGCTCTCTGAGCATGTACAACTCCAGACTATCGGTAACACAGCTCTCTCCTGCTCAGTGGGGATGGGAAGAGGTACAGAGAGGAAAGGAGGAACAGGAGACAAAAGAGGGTTCCAATGATAATGAGAATTCATTGGTTCTGCCCTCCCACCACTTTTTTCTGCCATCATGTTGCCCAGCTGTCTCCACAGCTGGTTCTCTCATTTACTTGCAGAAGATCCTATAGCTACCTCTGTACTGAAGACAGACAGATTATTGAAATGATGAACCATAGCTATGAAGAGCAAGAGGGAGCACATTCCTACCTGCGCTTCTTTTCTAAAAAAGCTGAAGTGTTTTGAAGCAAAAGGGCAGTGCAGTATTCTTGGCTGGGAAGATCAAGCCTTTGCACTGCAAGCAGGCAGACTGCAAATTGTATGCTACTGAGGCCAAGTGGAGCTGGTGAGAAGAAATTTTCTCCCTACTCCAAAGTTGCTGTGAAGCTCATGTAGCAGTTTTTGCAGGTGTTACTCTCTGCAATGCAGCATATAAGGATCATTAGTGTTTTGTTCCAACCTGTGGAAGTGTTACAGCAGTGTTTCATAGCTATATACATCTAGTGTCCAAAGAGTCCAAACCTGGGCTTGAATATGGTGAGTTGGTGTTGGTGGTGTTACTGTTTGTGCACAATGTGTTTCATGCTAGAGGGATGCTTCCCATTCTCTTCCAAACCCTCTCAGTGTTCTTCCTTCAGAGATTATTTGCACTTACATGTGGGGAGGAGAAGGCTTTGAGCATCATGAGCTGAGGATTTTTCTTTAGGCAGAGTTGATGAAGCAATGCCACTCACAGATGAGATTAGCAGTCACATTACTTGTACATGGAAACTGGCAGGGTGAGTGCAGATTGGAGCTCCTGTTTTACATAGACCTTGTTAGAGCCTTTTTTTTTGACTTGTCTTTGAACCTTGCTTTATATGCTTTCTTGTCCTACTGCCTCTGTAGAACTTTCTTTTGTCACTTGAAGAACTTGGTTTCTTCTGAGCTTCCTCAGGCTGGAAGAGATGTGTTGGTTTTAGGTTTTTTTCCCCACTCTTTGACTAAAAAAGCCATGACCCATGCTGTAAACATCCCTGCAAACTCTTACATTCCTTCTTGTCAAGTTGCTTCCTCTGACAGAAAAGTCCAGCTATCGACCCACTTGGAGATTGTAACTGAAAGGACAGCATGAGGCAGTGGAGGACCGTCTCCTCTATAGGGCCTTCTTCAGCATGGAGCCTGACAGAATGGGGTAAATTCACACCCACTAACACGGATGGACGCAGCACCCAGAGTGCTGGACAAAGGCAGGCTTTGCTTTCCCTTTGAAAGATGAAACAACTCCCAGACTCTTTTTGCTGCTGCAAAAGTAGCATGTGCCCAGATACATCCTCATCCAGCCAAGCATTTACAAAGACATTTTAAGTGTGTTGAGCCACAGCCCTGCTAGCATGGTGACTTCAAATGTGTGTGTCCACACATGACTTACTTGGCTAGCAGCTATAGCAATTAAACAAGTTTTGCCAGTAGCCTGGGTCGACATAGTCTTTTTCCCATTAAATAGGTCACAACTTTTTTTTTTTTTTTTTTTTTTGTGCTCTTGTTTACTGGATTCTTGCCCTGGCTGACAGATAGCCTGAAGGCACAAGGTTGCAAAGGGGCAGTGGATGGCTGTAGGTCCTCTGATGAGAGATACGTCCCTCCTGTTCAGGCACAGAGCTACCACTGCCATGCCCTCTGTACCTCTACAGGAGCCCCTGCACAGACAGACAGGAGGTGAGTGAGGGGAGGAGATGGGGTCAAGGCATGTTGTGATCTGTGGTTTGGGGATTGTGCAATCCAGTGTCACCATGCAGAGGCTTAAGCCACTGCAGCGGTGCATTCGAGTGTCTCCCTGCACCAGACACCTTCCCTTACTTTACCAGAATGCATCGCATACAGGCTATGCAGGAAATCAGATGTCATAGATATGTGGTTATGTTGTAAAAAACCCTGACCATGTGAAATCACCACATTTGTTTGTCTTACAGAATGGTCAGATGAGAGACCCCTCACCTCCTTTCACAAGTGAATTGAATAGATTGTTCTTCCAAGGGTGATGGGGGGGGCAAAAAGACACCATCTCTCTCACCTCCCAAGGGCAAGTGTGCTGACAGGAGTAGAGGAAGGATTGAAAAATAGCCAAACAAAGGAGGAATGTTGCAATGGGCATTTTGAAATAAACCTGTTTGTAACAAGCGGTGACTGTGGTGATATTTATGCTATGATTCATACCGAAGTGCAGCACCTGCATTTTTAGTCTGGGTGACTTTTAGGATAGAAGCAGCAGTAAATACTGTTCCAACATTTGAGAATGAGAAAGCAAGCATCAAAGCTGTTCTTGGCTCTGGGACTGCACTAACTTAGCGTAGGGCTTGTGTAAGAGGTGGCTGGAGCACCTTCACACTGCAAGGTGAAGCTTGCTTATAACTGACTCACGACAATCTAGGGTTTGTACACTTGCATATCTCTCTGTATTCACTTGCAGTGTCTCTTCTCTTTTATGTGGTCATTGCAATTACAAGGAACTCTTAGCAGGCACATATCATACCACATCAGAGCTCTTTGAGGATGCCCTCAGAAAGTTCCCTACACCACACCTCCTCCTGCTCCTTGATGTCAAGTCTGAACTTTCTTATCTGTCTCTGCACTAGATTGCTGGCAATGGTGTCTGCCTCTATGTCTGTAAGGTCCAGGCACCTACTGGCAGCCTCCTTACAGAGACACGTATGTGTTATTCTCTCAGCGCTGCTGATAAGCAAACTGCTACAGCCAGGAAGAGGTCAGAGATGGTCACTGCTTTGTATGCCTGCTTGTTGATGCTGTCAAAAGGCAGCTTGGGTATCTGCTTTTAAAACCTCATCAAATTCAGTGGGTACCTGTGGGAGCTGCACGTGATAACACTGGAAAAACAGCCCTTCTGGGGGAACCAAAAAGTCAGGCTCCTGTTTCTTTACAGAAACACAGCATGGAGGCTTCAGAATATGGGACTGTGCTCCTGCTCCTGCCCTAAGACTATTGCTAACTATCTAGTTAGTGAAAATGTCTGGCTTACTGCCTATATTACCAGGGGAAAATGAGATCAGGAAAGGAAGTGTCCACAGATTATTTCCTCCAAGAAGACCTTTGCTTCCAACAAAATCTTCAACATAAGGATTTCTCAGTTCAGTCCTGAAGGCTGTTCAGTATTTTTTTCAAGTGCTTAAAGTACTTGAAAGTACAGTAAATACTTGAAAGAATCTTCACACAGACTGTTTGGATGACTCCTCTGCTTACCTCTACACATGTTCTTTTGTTGGTTTTCCCTTGTACTCAACTGCTGGGGCTAGTTTTGAACAGTTTAAACAGAATACCCTTAAACACTTAGGGGAAAAAAAAAAAAGAAAAAAGCAGTTTGCTTGACAAATGCCTATCCAAAAGCCTGGAAGAACTGCTTCCTGTGGGAAACCTCCTTGCTGACATTTTGCCCTTCTCACCTGTCTTTAAGTTTTCACTTGAAGGAATTTCTTGTTTATTTTCATTTTCGTTTCAGACAAGGAAGATGACTCTCTATCTTCAGAGTCAATGCAAACGTATCTCAAATCCTAGCCAGTGCACTTTTTTTTACCACTGGAAAGGTAAAAGTTGTACTTCTGTATTTCAGAAGCAGTTGCATGAAATCCTGTGTTATCCATACCTGAAGAAATGACAGATCCCTTGCCTGTCCTAAACTTCACAGCTTTTCACCACAGCAGAGCCCAGTCCTTCCTACTTATTTATTTTGATGGGGCCTTACATTTGCTTTATACACGAAGAGGGAAATAATTCACAAATACAGATTCCAAAAGCCCTGCTAAATTTATGAGGTTTTCCATACCTAGTAAATAAAGACAAAACCTACAGGTAAATAGAATTATCAATACCTTTCTGTACTCCCCTTTATTGCATATACAGACTACTTAAAGACACAGAGACTCTGGAAGTTGCACAAAGGGACACCCTCTTCCATTCACATGCAGCATGACCTGCCCAATCTGCATATCTTCCCCATCAGCTGGACCCAATATAGAAAACATCACGAGGCAGGGAGAGTTGGGAGGAGGCTGCATCATTGGTATGTCTATAGCTGATGCTGTTACACAAGACCTCACAAGCAGGGTCGAGGGGCGAGAGGAGAGGTGCTGCAACTTCTTTAGTGAGGAAACAGACCACTCAGGGAAAAGCTCACCCTAATCTACGGTTACAGTTTAGCTGTGATACTGTCCAGAGTCTGGTATTCAGCTGCAATACCTGGGAAACCCGCCGTCCAAAAGCAATACTGTGATTGTTGGCCACAACCTGGCCTTGGGGACCAAGTTGTCCTCTCCTCTAGCTCTCAGGGTGGTACCTTTCTGGGAAGGCTGGTCCTGGAGCATGGCCCCTGCAGACGACCAGGGCCTTGTGTCAGCCGCAGCGTGACAATCTTTGCTTGCTTTGGGGGTGAAGAATGAACAAGTTAAATGAACACCATTTTTCAGAGGCAGGATCACAGAGCACCCTTTAAATTCATCAGCATTTATTAAAATACGAGGGAAAGTGCTTTCTGATTCACTTACAGAATCGGCATGGTTTGTTGGTTTGATTTTTTAATGCTTTCTCAGGCAGAGTGACTTAGACTCAGGTCTTGAAACCACCAGTGATATTTGGTGTGCAAGAAACAGAAGACTGAGCCTTGCTTTTTAACAGCACTTTGATTTTTAATTCAATTTGCTCATTATATTGGTTTAAGAAGCAGCATTTACAGCAGCTGCTGCATATCTGTAAAATCAGAGGTTTTTTTCCCCTTCCTTTCTTACTGAAAGGAAAGAAACAAATCCAAATGCCAGTACACTAAAAATATCTGCTGGGTATAATGAAAGAGATGAAAGGGGTCAGATGACACACAGATGAGCTTTACTCAGAAATGTTTAATAGCAAGTAATACTGTATTTCTTCTTCACATTCTGTGTCTTTCCATCCACATCTCCAGCTAGCCTCTCTCCTCCTGGTGTTTGTTTTGTTGCAGCATGTAAAGCCCAGGTCCTATCCAGCTAGGGTGGTATGGCATTTGTCTACATCTCTGTGAGAGTGCTGTAGGACCACAGCATGCCCTGTACAGCTCTAAGGAGTTTAGCAAAAGCAATGGTCATCTGAAGGCATACGGCTCTTGCAGCACTGAGACTTCAACCAGTTTCAGAAACGTTCCCTGTGCTGAGCCTCAGCCCAGCCCCTGCAGGCAGGGCAGTACTATTATCTGCTTGTACACCGCAGAGGGCTGAGTCAAAGATGGACTCTTGACTTCAGCAATGCCCCAGGAATCCTGTGGCACAGGCAGGAGTACAGAAAACTCCCTTTTCCTTGCTTCAGTACTAACCTTACCTTCATCACTAGCTGGACCAGAATCAGCTGTACCCAGAGACAGCTTGAGGAGAGAAGGAAAGAGCTATGGCTGTCACTCTTCATTTTCTAACAGGAGTAAACCAATTTGCAATTCCTAGGACTTCAGGAATGGCCGTGAGTCAGGAGGGCTCAATCCCACAGCAGTGCATTTGCAGTGCTGCCCTCTCCTTCACAGCAGAGCACAAGTAATTGGTGCTCAGGGCTGCCTTTCCTGTTTAAACATCCCTAAGGGTACAGGCTCTACCATCTCATACTTGCCAGTGTTTCTGGATTTGGGATAGATGCTGGTTCTCTAGAAGGGGGTAGAGGACTGTTTTAGTTTACTATGATCTTTTTTAAGTGTCTTTTCTGCCAAGGGCCACTGACATCTGAACAGAGATTTACTGGAAATGCTTTTAGCTAAAACAAATATTGAAGTCAAACCTTTACAAGGTTTGAAACTATTTATGGGTGTGGTTTACCAAGCAGTTTAGGCTGATTTGAACCAGCATTACTGCTGAAAAAAGGCATTCTGGCCCTTCCCTCTCCTGTGACTTCTCATTCCCTCTCTAAGCTGTAGCAGCAAGCTCATTGCACTGCAGACAGAGCCTTCAAAACAAAGTGATAATTTCCTGCTGGATCAGTGAGCCAGTCTGGCTGAGAACACCAGGTGCTAGTGCAAGCCCCAAAGACTGCAAAGGAATGGTGGAGAGGACAGCTCTTCCCCTTTCAGTGCAACACAGCTTTGGATTAGCTCAAGATACTTGGGAAAATGGACCATCAAATCTTACAGTGTCAAGATTAGAGTGCTGACCTGAGATATGGCAGAACTTGGTTAAAGTCTCTTCCCTGTCAAGCTGAGCAGGGATTCAGGCCAGCCAGCATAAAATTCACCTACCCTAACACATACAAACTCTCTGTTTCTCTCTCTCCATTGTTGCAAATAATATTCTGGATTAAAGATAAGAATAAGAAAGAGCAAAATGTCAGAAACACAGAAGTTGCTGCAACAGGGTGTCTAAACCCTGTTAGATGTCCTGAGTGCAGTTATAAACACACATGCACCCGCACACACCAACTACCCTGCAAATAAGAGACGTCAGCCTTGGACAGCTCTGCTGATCAGTTGCCAGCAGTCTCCTGACCAAAATAGATGGACTAAGGCTTTGAACTGTGGCTATCAGCCAAAAGAGCACCTGTTCCTCTTTCTCTGCCCCAAACACATAGTTACGTTAGCTGCTGCATGCTTAGTTTTGTTTACTGTTTCCCACTAACCTCTATCGTGCTTCTTTTCTAAGAGAGGTTAAAGCTGAACATGGCACTTACTAAGCTGGTAGAACTGAACTCCCTCTTGCAATTTCTGTGAAGGGGCTCTGCGAGAACTGGATGTACAAGGCTCTCCAGGAACCCATACCAGAACATGGGCTGGCTTTAGAAAGAGTGGTTAATCTTATTTCCCAGGTACCTTGTTTACCAGGCCTATGGATGAACCAGGGCCTTCCTCTCCCAAGACCCTGCCTGCATCATGGGGAGTAATGCAGAGGGTTTGTCACTACCTCCTGCTGCCATTTAAAACTGTCTCTGCTCCCTCCAGAAAGCAGTGTAGAAGTTTTGCAAAGGTGAATGCCATCAATATGTTTTATAGTCTGGCTATTTCAACAATTATTCCATTCCCACTCCCCAAAATGTTTTATTTACTCAGATCCTTGGAGCTGGCAATCACAGTTACGCTTCAGTTAGCAGAGGTTAGGAGGAGCACATCTAGTGTGCAAGATTTGAAACTCTCCCTGAAATTTGGTGCCCCAATGGACTAAAAGTCAGAAGGAAGGACTGTAACTATTTGTCTTCTAGCAAAACCAGATAGCTTGTGAAATTTGTTCTTCATGCAAGAACACCAACCTTTTTTTGACCCTAGACTCTAATTTCAGTCCTCAGCATCTGAACACTGCACCTTTGATCAACAGCTGCTAGTACGTAACATCCCCAACCATTTCGCAAGGTTGAGAAGCCACTGATTTCACACATTTCCTTATTTTTCATATTCCCATTCTACTTTAATCACCAGCCCCTTTCACATAATTAATAGAAATAGCTGGAGGTGACAGAGAACATTGAATAAAGTCTCTCTCTCTCTCTCACTTATGGTTTACACTGCAGTCGTTGTCTCTCCAATAAGTAGTCCAGGACAGTCCCTTGGCCACATCAACTACTGCATCTCTGCCCATCAGGAATAAGATGGTGACATTCCTGGCTAATTCCTGGGAAACATGAGGAGACAACATATCAAGAATCTGAATTTGGCTCTACCATAATATTACAGCTGTGGCTGTAAATAATTTTTACTGTGACATGATTTGGACAACATCTCTCATCAACAGTTGGACTGATTCAAACACTAACAAGAGGAAGGACATCCTCACAATTAAGCATGTGTCAGATGAAAACTAAGTGGCAGAGGCAGTTTAATAACCTAGTACCACACCCTGGCTGATGGCAACAGAGCATCTCACGAAGTCGCTGCTGGCAGTGCTAACGGAGGCCTTGTCTGAATTACAGAAATGTGCACTACACAGTACAGCTCCAGCTAGGATTTGTCAGTGTTGGGAAGCACCCTCTGGTCCATGGCAGAGAGTCTTCTGGGGGGCAAAGACAGGAAACATTTCTACCAAGTAGAGCAGAGAGAAGTCTGATTCTCATTTGGCATGAGAGACAGTGCTCTTGGACAATGTTTCCAATGAGCAATTCCAGCCCAATTTAAGAGTCCTATTTCAGCATATAGCCCCAATCACTTACACTACAAGCTTTCCAGAATTCATTTTGTTCCCTAGATTTGAAAAAGACAAATTACTTGACTTGGCAGATTTTTTTAAAACTGGAAGTTGCAGAAAGAGAACAAAACCAGCTTGTGTTGCAACTGAAATGACCTAACTTGCACCTGATCTTTCAGCTTCTCAAAATCATCATTAGCACTGTTTGCACACTTTACTTTCTGAGGCTCACTTCAGCTGGATAAACCTGGAGTTGTGGGCAGATAATAGGAGTAAAAGGAGAGGCAGAGAAACATAAGCCCTTGAATGGGACTGAGACCAGGTCTGCAGGTCAGTTCCTCCAAGCTACAAATGGAAATCTTGGCTTCAGCTTACGCAAAAGGTGGCTCTGGGCTTGGTGGATGTTAAGAATAAGGTTGCGGTGGCATAAGCAGTCCCTGTAGGTCTGACCACCTGTAGAAAAAACTGCAAGCTTCATGCCTCCTGCATATGCACAGACCTCGAAGACTCTAAAGACCTGTTCGGGAGGGTAGCCTTCATTTTTATCTATTATGCAGAGGCATACAGAAGTCATGACTCTGCTGTGGTAGTTACTATGTAGATGAATAAGAGACTTGTGGCTCCAGATTGATACTGGATTAAAGGAGGTTTTTCTATCAGGTTTTGAAACTAATTCTTCTAATGGCAGAAACAATTTGCATATTACTTCATTTACCAGTCAAAGTAACAGTTGGCAGCAGTCTCTATTAGTAGCTCATATGAGTAGAAACTTGTTGCCAAAGGTTATGATTCTTTGTCGGGGAAGACTTTTCTTTTAGAGATTTCACTGAAACCACATCCTAAAAACAATGTAGACCAGAGATGGAGATGATAAACACTTGCCGAAAACAAGTGGTTTCCAGCACTTGCATAGAAATTGGCTTCACTTCTGGGATTGGAAAAGCAGATCCCAATGAACACTGAACGAGGCAGGAATGTTCTGCTTACTGCTTAATGCAGTGGTACTGGGCTTTATAAAAATACACATGAATGTCAAACCTGAGATTAGTGAGATCCCTTTGTTCTTACAAAGCCTGTTCCTGAACTCACTGGTGGAATGTGTAAGATTCTTCAAGTCAATCACACCATAAAGAAAAGAACAAGGCAGTTGCCTCTCTGTTCTCCTCAACGGATAAGGTATTTCATATTTGCAGCAAAAGCTACAGGAAATTCAGAGAGGTCACATCCATACCACACAGCTGAATTGTGCTGGAGGCAGAAGCATGGGTGGACTAAGAGTAGAGAGAGGCCCTGGGACCACCATGCTTATCTGGCCAGCAACAGCAGCCACCACGTCCATTTGCTTTGACCTGTGCTCTTCCTCTGTGCAACACCTGACTCACCTGGTGCTGCAGGTGGCATTTCACATGAGTGACTTAGGACTCTTTCCTGTGGTAATTTAAAGCAGAAAGGCAGGTCTGGTAGGGGAATTGTGAAACTACTGTGCTAGCATGAAAGACTGGAGCATTTAAATACCATTACTGAAGAAGAGCGCATAGAACAAGCCAAAATTTCTCCCTGACACTAAGGCTTTTCTTTGGTGGCTATGGGAGTTCCTACAGAGCTTTCCTAGCCATGATAGTAAGAAATAGGATAGCTGTATGGTGCAAAGTGGTTCTTTCCATAAAACTCCTTGACCTTTCAATGAAAGATACTCTCCCTGTTTTGTTAAGTACAAACAAACCCTGGGCCTTGGAGAATGAATTGCAAATGGGGAAGTCACTTGGTGGCTTTATGTTCATTCTTTACACCTGTCCTGTACACCGAAACTGACACCAGTAGGTTAAGTTGCTTTTCATATTTTCCTGAGAAGGCAGCAAAACCCACTTTGTAAAACACTTCTCAGCCAGGTAGTATTACCTGCGATAAAAAGGTCTTGAAATCCTTGTATTCCCAGCAGTGCTTCCAAGCTCTGGGCCTTGATTCACGCAACTCCTTTCTGAACTTCTCTAAGCAGATTGATACTGCAGATCACGGCCTCAAGCTTCCTCTGAAACCTTTACTGGCACTTGACCGCCAGGTCTAACAGCTGCAAGTGATACTTCCTTCTGACTGCGAGCAACCCAGGAAATTTAGCACATCCTATCTGATGCTAATTTGGTTACAGTGACTCACCTCCTTCCACAGTTTCCAGACTAATTGCTACAAGCTGCCAGTACCATCCCCAGGGGCCTGTACAAAATTTTGATTCAAAGTGTTCTAGTTGTAGAGGATGGTGGTTTAAGTCCTTGTGTATAATCAACTAAAAGAATCTAATCCTAGCTATCAAAGCCTTTAATGGGTGGAACCACCTCCAAAATAATCTCTTTCCTACTTCTACTGCAGCTACGTACCTTAGGAATGATGAAATAATCCACACTATAGGCTTAGGAAAGTAGGATCTGCTTCTGTCCTGCAACTCACCTGGGTTTCATACTGGCTTTCCTGTGTACCGACACATTGCCCTCAGCACAAAATTCGAGACCTGTACTCTGTTTACCACAGGAATAAAAGCTTTGGCTTAGCAGTAGTCGATTGCACTCAGCACAATAATTTTTTTAATTCACATTTACAACCAACAGAACTAAAGAAAGATGCCAATGCTACAAGATTGTAGTGCTTTGTAGGTATATTTAGTGATAGCAGGATTTGCTGATGTTATCCCAATGTTCCCAGCAGATGACCCTTCTTTCTGCACTCTGCTTCACTGATTCACTCTGCCACATACATTTTGGCTTGTAAGCTGTCCTGTGTAGGGGGTGTGCAAGGGAGACTGATTAATCTCTAAGGGGAAATGGACTATAATGATCAAAGTATACTTCTTTGTGGCCAGGCTAAAATAGCAGATTTTTGTAATGCAATGAGCAGCTCAATAAGTGAAGCACACAGTGACTCAGAATGTCATACACACACGATCTTGTAACAGCATCAGCAGTATAACCCCCTAACGCAAGAGCCTTCCCTTCTCTCCCATGTTTCCCAGATAAGTTTTGAAAAGCACAGCTTTATCCTCCCCTCCCAGTGCACCACATGCTAATGCCTCACCCAGACCTTACTCATGCAAATTTCACCCCCTTTGATAGGTAACACCCCACGACCCCAGCCTCAACTGCGAGATGCAGCAGAAGCATCCTGACTATACTTCCAACACATATGGCCCAAAGCTTCTTGAGGTCAGTTACACTCAATGGTGACAGTGCCTGAGTCCACAGGGAAGATGCCTCACCCAGCTGCACTCTTTGGATCCTGTGCAGGTAGGAGAAAGTGCATATTCCTGATCCTGAACACAGAGCCTTTAGAAATGCCTGAACTATCGCAGCAGGTCGTATGAGACATTTCAGCAGGAGGAGGAAGTATGGGCCCAGGCTGCCAACATCTCTTTGCCAGCAAACCCATGCCAGAAAGATGCAGCATGCCTAAGCACTTACTCCTGTTCAAGACCCCTTATCACCCTAACAGGATTCTTCCCAGTCTTCCTCTCTGCCTAAGAGATCTATCTGAGTGTGCACCAGCTGTGTAGGTGTGCCAGGCTTAGTGACAGCAGGACCCAGAGTTTGGGCAAGGCAGTCCACGTTTGCCCCATGTCAGGGCAGGGTTGTGATTTTTAAGGTACATCCAAGTGACTCAGCAACATGGTTGCATTCTGAAGAATGATCTTTAAATATGCATGTTTTGGATTTGGACCTAACCCAGGGTAGTCTGGCTGGTGCAGAAATGCTAGGTCAATTTGCTCAATACAAACCTGAACCAAGAACACCTAGATCCTCATCTGGCTTTGATGCAGCATTAGCTGCTGGCCCCACTGTTCCTGTAAAGCTTGGTATGATAAATGGTGCAGCCATGCAGAGGAACACCATCAGTCCTCTTCTATATACACCTCATCTGACTTTTGGAGACCCCTGCAAAGTCTGTGGCTTAGCTGTAACCCTTTTGGAAACCAAGTACCTCAGGCATTATTAAAAACTGATTTTCTTCTCACTACCTTGCCTTCCAAGTCAGACAAACGCTGAAGAGATACGGGAGTGAATCTGTGGTCTTGTTTAATGATTTTTGTGACCTGCTGGACTGAATTTAATGAACAAAAAGTCAAATAGAAATAAATTTGAATATCGTACATAGTGCTTTCCGGCCACCTTCAAAGAATATACTGCACTGCTCTATCTCCTCTGAGCTAAAGAGAGGTTTCAGCCAACAGCATGCTTCATTTACTTTGTTTGGAGTTACAACTTGGGCATTATGCCTCCATTTCACTGGCAAAGCTGAAATAGTGATGCAATTCAAATCAAGTCACCTGTTCAAAACAATGATGCTGCAACACAGCATCTTTGGAATACAAAGTTGCGATGAACTAACAGGTAAATTCTCTTTGGAGTGGGCAATGCAGCCACCACATGTTTAGGACCTGGAACTGGCTCCACCACAGCCAGCTCTAACAGTTTCACCATTGCTCTCACTAGACCTGACCATTTAGGAAACTGAGCTCTGGCTCCTTTGCAAGTCTCCTGGCTCTGTCAATCTCTTGACACTTGGGAGTTGCTAAGCCCTGTAGTTTCATAACTCTTTCTCAATCACTTGAATCACAAGGATCCTAAAACCTGTGGCTGTCTCCAGTTTACATCCTCTCAAGGTGAGAAGAATCATATACATCTGCCTCTACCCAGGGTCACCTCTGGATGCCCTTCTTGTCCCACCCTCAAAATCATTTGCCTGTAGCCAGTGATCTCTTGTGGCTTTCCAAACTCACCAGTCAGGTCAGCAGCAAAACTTCCACAGAGAATAAAACCAGTAAAACCTAGTAAAAATAGCAATATGAAGCACTTTCCTGTCCTATGCGTGCTGCTGCATGTCAGGGAGAAAAGACTCTACTTAGAAAAATGTTTTGCACCAAAATGCTTGCTTCCTCCCTGTCTTCTTGAGAAATTTTCTTCAGAATTTGAGTCCAGATGTCAGTAACACACATTTCTGAACTGCAAGATCATCTGTAATGCATCTTGGCCTCAACCAACTGTGTTGCAAGCCTGAGAGTTTGTCTGTATCATGGGTTTTGAAGACAAAATGAACATTGGGGCTAATCTGCTTTATCCTCAAAACAGTGTTTCAGAAGCTCTGCTCTGAAGCTTCAAAGAAGTGCAAGGAAGAGAGTCTCCTAATGGTTAGTATCCAGCTTCACTTTTTTCACCAACAGGAGCTGAGCTTAGCATGTTCTTTGCACAAATGATACATAATTTATGTTTATGGCTAACCCTTTCTGATCTTGCAAAGACTTGCATTTCTTCCATTTCTGGAGTGAGTCAGGCAGGCTCAGTGCATTTTCAACACAGTTCTAAAAACTATGGAATGAAGCTCTGCTCCTAGTTGCATTCACAAAACAAAACAGAAAATCAATAAAAGTGAAGCAGCTGAAGTGATGCCTGCTTCTATCACTTTGCTAACCTTTTTTTGTCAAAGTTGACATTTAGGACAACTTTTTTTTTTTTTTTTTTTTTTTTTTGTCAGTGGCACATGATTTATAGGAAAGCAATCCAAAGCTATACTATGACTGTGACTCACTTTCCTGAACCTATTACCATGGAGACTGTAAATTATGCAATAGGCTGTGACTGCCATTCAAAGATCCATCATAGCGTCCATTAAATAATTTATACTCCCAGGGCTGCATTTTACAGTAAATAGAAGTAGAGAATTGCCAGGAACATGCTGTTAGGAGGAAAAAAAAAAAGGAGAAAAAAAAAGAAAAAACGGGGAAAAAAAAAGAAAAAAAAAGGAAAGAAAAAAAGAAAAAGACTACTGCATCAATGTTGGTAAATTGACCATGCATCTTGAACAGGCATAAAGCACCTGGGGAAGCAGGCAGGGGAGGAGCTACCTGGTATCTCAAAATCTTGCCATTCCACCACAAGCAGTACAGGGGTGAATTAAATCCCACACTGACAGACACCACTATCACTGACAGCCCTCCACTGGAAAAGCATCTCACTGTAGTCTCTGCTCTCACATGTCTGGTGATACCAAGTCCCACTCGTCTGCAATCACACAGACTCACTGAAGGTAACTCCAGACTGATGCCTGAGGAACAGGCCTAAAGAAATCCGCTAGAAAACCAGGGATTCTTACAAGATGAGAAAGACCAAACAAACCAGAGTCTGACAGGAGGGCTGAACACGTCCACAGCTGAAGGTGAAGTCACACAGGGAAATACGGGCTGCGGAAAGCTGGGCTCTTCACTGAGCAATTTTGAGCAGTGGTGGGAGATGCTGGACTCAGTTTGTCAGAGGCAGAATATCAGAGCACAGACACCTCAGGGTAGGACTGCTCATTAACCATACTTCTCACCGAGGACTAGACTTTTAAAAAATGTTTAACAAAGGAGCCTAGCGATGCCTGGGGAATGATTTCATAAAACAAGGGTAAAATATGCAAAGAAAGGCAGTGGAAAACAGCAACCAGCCTTCTAAGAAGAGCCTGTTTAATTCCTTTGCAGCATAGACAGGGAGGAGGAATTGTGCAGAGCTGCCTGCACAGACTGCCGCACAGAGACTGTGCAGCTATCCGTCAGGGAAGCTGAGAGTTTAAACAAGCAGCAGCAGCACAGTCCCTCACGTGATGAGGGCATCCTTAATGTAAAGGACCATTAACACAGCACAGGCTCTAATGCAGTGTTCTCTTCCTCTGCAACGCAGCATAATCTGGAGGATTCCCAATGACAGACGCACATCTGCTGTTTTGGTTTCCATTGTAAAAAAACCACAAAGGAAAAGCTATATAGCAAACTGCTTTGGCTTGCCATTTGTCAAAATGAATGCAAATCCCTCTGCTGCAGAGGGACCACCTCTGCAGTAAACAAATAAATAAATATTCTTCTAGCATACTGAGAAATCCCCCTGAAGTGAAACAGGAGGTTTCCAGAACTTCAGAAGGCAGGCATTGCCTCTCCAGGATTGTGACTGTAAGGAAAAGAGAAGTTTCAGACCCTGTCAGCTACAGAATATGAACGACAAGGATGCAACAAGCAACAGTTTATTTGTAGAAAAATCCTTTAAAATTTTACTACATTGTAAGATTAAGGAAAAAATAGTATTAATATATGTACATACAATATATATAAACAAACACACATCGCACCATTAAAATTACATGCCTTTTAGAACAGAGAATGGGTCATATTCCCTCATATCAATTTTAAAGTTATCACTGCAAGAAACCTTGCTTCCTTTTTGTTTTTATCCCCATCAAAGTATTCAAGTACAGGAAGTAAGTAATGCAGGATCTAATAGTAGAAAACCTTTCTTATACACAAATTACAACTGACAGCTATACAACATTATTCTGCAGTATCCAACACTTGTGTTTTTTGAACTCTATAATGGTATGAACTTTTACCTGAGGTGTGTGGAAACAATGAAGCATGATAATTGGCAAGTTTAAGAGATTTTCACATTATGATTTAACTGTAACTGAAGTTGATTAGGTATCACATGTTTATACCCATAGTACTGGCACAAGAATGCTCTGCGTGAGTCATCACCAATGTCTCAGAAGTGCAGGAAAAACTAAAAGGCAAGCACCACTTGCAATGATAAAAGCATGCAGACAATTTAAGTGAAACAGAGGTAGCATGTTCTTGTAACTCCAGCAGGGTCATTCAAATCAACTGCACCCTCCCTTCTGCAAAAGGCACTCCTTTTTCAGCTATAAACAATGTGGTTTTAAATTCAGTCAGATTGACCACAAATGGTGGATTTCTCTCCTTACAAATATAAAAAAATGTTAAGCAGAGGACACAATGAAAACTAAAAAATATGGGTGTAAGAAATACACATTTCAGGTAATATGTGCTATTCCTCTCCCCTTACCTTTTATGGGGAGAATAGAAATATTTTATAAAACAGTTGCAGTACGTAATCCAAAAGTTAAAACTTTCCAGTCAAAATGGCAGTATCAAGCAGCACATTATGTATCAGGAATAATTTCGAAACACCAGTACACCAGCCTTTTTAATAGATAAAGAGCAACAATTCACAGTTAGAAGTAGAAAGTTTATGCACAAAAAGGTGGTGCTAGAGAAAAGATAAAGATCCTTTGATGTAAAACCTCATGATGAAAATGCACAGAAACTCTTCTACTGTATCTTTTATCCTTTCTGCAGTTTTAAAAGATGTCCATGCAGAACACTTACCGTGACACTACAGAGCTAATTGAGTTGTAAGATGTGCCACTGTTGCAACTAGAAGCATAAGCTTCTTGACCGTTAGCATCTAAATTTATTTTGAATACAGAAGATGCCTTCAGTAAAAAGTCTGCTGCATCTCTGCGACCTAATTCCCTCAGCTTAGACATTAGGATACCTACAGTGCTCTCAGGAGCATTACTCCACTCCTGCAGAAGGGCATGGACTGGGCTTGAGAGAAAGTCATTTTGTGATCCATTATTTGTATTGTACTTTGCCACAAGATCAGGGAGGCCCAGGTTCATGGCCAGAAGGCACCAATCTTTGCCCATAGGATCAGGAGGATCCAAAAGTCGACTTAGTTTTCTCCTGGTAAGTAGATTCAGATCGGAAACATGAATGTCCATTCCTAGGCTTCCCTGGGAGTAGACATCAAGACACCCAAAACACAGTATACTGCTAAAGCTTTCTTTATATCCCCCCATAGTGTTAGTTAGTGATGTCTCCTTTTGACTTTGTGCACGGAAAAAGTCTCTAGGCTGGTAGACCATTACTGGTTCATGATGTTCCCTCAGCTGCTGAGGACTAAGATAGTATTTCCCGGTCAGAAGGCCTGGTAGGGTTGTGGCCATTAAGTTATCAATGGTGCTGCATACAGAATCCAGAAGTAAACAGCACTTAATCTTCTCTGTTTCCAGTCCTCTAACTTGAACCTCTATACCCTGACCATGATTGACCAGCAGCACTAAAAGCTCAGCTCCGCGATTCATGATCTTTGATCCATTTACCCACAGTCGTATATCAGCATCTCCCTCTGTGCTTTGCTGATGAATCCACCTGCAGAGGTTCACCTGAACTTTATGAAAAATTCCACAAGGAAATGGGGTAAGATGTTCCACAGGAACAATTCTAACACCACCATAAATCAGCACCTCATCTTCCTCATCTGTCCAAGACCTGTGGAGATTGTCAGTCTTTATTAGAGCAGGAATATCCACCATTGCTCCACTGCTAAGGTCCCTTGCACAAATATCCATGGCGTCCAAAATCTGTATCAGTTCTTCCACATCACTATCTGTCACCAGACGCTGGATGTCCTCTATAGTGTACCGACCTCTATAGTGATGGAGAGCTTTTGGGTTCTCCACTGACAGGATTTTTCCAAGGACATTTGAACAGAGCCAGCGAGGATCCAGAAGCACAACATCTTGGACAGTTTCACTCTGCATAATGTTAATCTGTTTATAAATATGAAAGTTACTATTTACATCTTGTGAAGCACAAGATGATAACCCATGTTCTCTCCTTCCTAACTTACTGGCCCAATCATTCATTTAACACTGCTGACAGGAGAAAAACAAACAGTGCATTTTAATTTCTTGCAAGTATTCAGAACAAAATGCAGATCTTATTCTTGATTTCTATTAGTAACCATTAGAAGCCATTAGAGCCGAATAGCTGTAAAGCCTAACCATGCCCTGCAAGCTATTCATGCAAAGGTGTTATCCCACGATTCAATTTCTAATGGACACACATAAATTTCTCATATACAGTGAACACATTAGGCACTACCTCACTTAAGATGATAGCACACTTACCCCTTCTGGGTATTTTATATTCTTACAACTATACCAATAAACTGTAATTCTTCCTGTCTCAAAGAAATAATGTGGAATGAAATAGGAGCCACAAAACAATTACGATAACAAAACCCCTTACTAACCAGTCTCTACTCCTTACGATATCTTAAGAGGGAGAAGAAAAAAAAAAACCAAACTACAGACATTTGCTTGAATCTTATTAAGCAATAGTCTACCAGAGCAGTACCTTGCTAATAAAGAGATGCAGTTTAGATAAAACCACTTACTTCTCCTATGCTATGCAACTGCTGTGCAATATGCCGTAGGTCATCTTCACTTGCTAGGGGATTAAGCTGTTCCTGTACATCGTATACGAACTGCTGCAAGGACATCAGCTGGTTGGGTCCATTCATTTTTCTCCATGAAGGCAGTGTGGAGATTATTTTTTCACACAGGTGAGTCATAGGTGGGCAAGTCTTAGAAAAGTAGAGAAAACATCCATTTGTAATTCTACTCTGCTGAGAACAACAGTACTATTGTTGTAGGTTTTTGGTTTTTTTTTAGAAGTTACAAGGTGTAATGCATTCTTGACATATATTCATGTCTGAAGAGTTCTCCTTGTGATGGACCCTTATTCTTCCATCTGGCTTTCAGTTACTGCAAGATCTATCTTATCTTAACAAAGTGAATTCCAGAAACAACTTTTTCACTGAAATAAGCAAACTTTCCAAATGTCACCATGATTACAAAGGGAACCCTGACATGTAGAACAAAGTTTGGTTTATATAGTCTTGCCTGGTCAAATGTGCTGACCACCTGAAACAGTGACTTCAGAATGTATCAATTGCCTTCATGTGCCTAGAAGTTAATAATTATGTTAGAAATTGTCTGCATTTAATTAAAATCTGTACTCATCAATATCTGTACAAGACCAATTTACTTCAACAGGTGAGGCAGTAGGGTACCAGATAAGAAGTAAAGATGGTACTTTCATCTGTTGATTGTCTCGGACATCACTGATGCCTTCATCCTACACTCGTAAGCCACAGCACACACTTCTTATGCAGCAAAGCCCTCCAGTTTTCAAACTAGTGTCCACGGCTATGATAAAGTTTTGTCAGGGAAGAAAAGCTCATTATATCAAGAGACCATTGGGAATGTAAAATAGGCTGAATCTTGCATAAACCCAAACATTTTCCTTGACCTACAGAATGAAATCAGTAATACATTCACACTTAATTAATTTTTTTAAAAAATACCCATCAGAAGTAGTTGCAGAAAATCTTGGTGTGTCACACCAGTAAGAGGGCCTTTGGTATGAAGAAATTTAAATCTATTTAGCACAGGCTACATAACAACTTGACTTGGTCACACCAGTATGGAACCAGTATGGTATAATATCAAACTGTGGCTATTTTACCTTTGGTCTCACATACATACACCTACACATACATATACAACTCTAAGTACATATTTTCAGTAAAACAGTGTGGTAAAAAGTTAATGCATATACTGTTCATACATCTATATTGGGAATTATCTTTCTAACAGTCAAGGAAACTGTTCTACTCTGGCATTTTTGGTTTTTTTAATGAAAAACTTATTTGCCTGAAATATATTTCATTTCTCTGTAATACTATGCTTATAAAAACCCCCAAAGATTAAAAAAAAAAAACCACAAATGAAGGGCTAGTGCTGGAATCCAAACATTATCAATTCAAAATACGAATCTGTAACTTTGAACTGAAAATCTCAGATGATTTGCTTTCAAGAGAGATCATTCTGGTGACCTGTACAAAACACGTACAATTTTGAAAATGCTGACTGAATCTTTGATGTCAGGAGTTTGTTTATCATTAGGTCTGTCTTGCATGCTGCTAAAAAATTGGAACAGCACTCCTTTCTTTAAGTTTCATAATGTAAGTACTAAATTTACAGCAAATTATTAGACAAGATTTTCACATATTCGCTGGCCCAACCCAGACCATTAGACATTACTTACAGAAATTATCTGGCTTCTTATTTCTTGCAAGTGATTTCGAAGAAGCTTCATGTCTCTAGACCCAGATGCTCCAGCATCCAAGACAAATAACTTGTCTGAAATTTGCAGATCATTTCCAAACCTAAAAGAGAAAAAGCGATCAATTATTTACTGAGTCCGAAATCCAGCTTTATTTTTCTCACTCCAGTTGTACTTCAGTCTTAAATTACACAAGAGTTATTTTTCTTCAAGGAATGATGAAAAAGTTTAAGTCCTGATTACGCCAAGATATTTTATAAGCACAGATGGTATAGCTGCTCTCTATTTTCCTTGAAAAAAATCAGAGATATTGAGAGAAAACTGTTGCATTTCCTAAGGAAGAAGGGTGAAGATACATAAGAAAATTAAAATCGCATCACAGGACTTGTAATTACAAAACCAAACATTTTACTAGAGAAGCGATAGTAGGAATTAATTCTTTTTAAGGTCTTTGTATTTGTTTTCTTTCTTCTTTAAATAGTTCAGTTGTCACTGCTATTGACACCAGCTCTCTTTCTCAGTTCCTTTTGACTTTTCAACCTCACATACCTGTTTTCCTAGTTCTGGACTGATTTGCATTTAAAAGGATTCCAACACCAAAGATTACACACAGGTATTTTGTGTTGGTTTATTTCAATTAAGATACTGGCCTGCCACTATTGTGCTGGAATTCCTACATCTGTTTCTTGTACAGTCCAGACAAGTGTCTACGCTCACAGGTATGGATAAATGATTTTTACTTTACACAATAGCATATTTGTGAAAAATTCCCTATTTCCATCTACAATTAGCATGCTCTCCAAACATCTGCTGAAGATTTGCTGTGACTCCACAATGTCCAGCTCTTCACAAGCTGTTGGATTACCTCCAGGCCCGGTTTAAGTTTTTTTCATACCCATCCTAAATCAATTCAGAGCAAAGGCTGGCTCTCCTGTAAAGCTTCCTCTTGCACGCAGTTTGTAGCTGACAACTGCCCACTTTTCTGAGACTGGTGCAAAACCTGAGCACCAAGATGTTAGACTGATGGCTGATACGGGCCTTTGGATGTATCTCAGTGTTTACAGGGTGAGACTTCCTAAGCCTCAACTCATTTTTGCACCACTGGGCTCCTTCTGGCTCACTAAGGGCAGTTTTCTCACTGTAATATTGGTAAATGTTTCAATTTTTGCACAATATAAGCTTCCTGAACATACTCAAAATATAATACCATGAAGCTTAGGCCACCTAAAAACACTTTATATACTCCTATGCATTTTAGTATTTTTTCTTTCCAACTGACCTATTTAAACACTACATATAAAACCACTTCCCACTTACCTGTTCCTGATTTCTTTCAACAACGACATGTCTTTGTCATACCAAAACTCTCCTCCAGCAGGCCGAGGAAGATTCACTATGTCAGCATGTGTGGCAACCAAAACAACATGCAGGGGACTTTTCAGCTTTCCACCAAATGCTAGAAGAGAAAAAAGAGCACTCCCTCACTATGAGACATGCCTATGGAGATGGCTGTCTTACTTGAGCTGGGAAAGTAGAAATACATTTTACATTCTTCATACCAATCATTTTTGCAGTGGATTTCCCAACCTGAAGCATAGCCATACAGTGTTTACACCACTGGTGCTTTGGCTGTTATCTGCCTATAGGATTATTTATATAATGTCCAGTTTGAATAGCTAGACTCTTTGAATAACATCAGATGTGTTGGTCTTACATGACACTATTGTTTTAACAAAAACATTAATTAATAACACTAATGATATATCTATTAACTACAAACTATGATAGTGTAGGGAAAAATAATTAAAAATAACAGCTTCTTGAAAGGGTTTCTCACAATCTTTGTATGGTCTTTAATACTACAGGTGCAGAGCAGAGGATTGTAAGTAGAACACAAAATATCTACAACATTCATACATTGGTATGAATGCTATTTTGCAGTACTTACACAAGCAATGACCTCTCACTTAGTGAGAGTTAAGTAGGAAAGCCTGGCAGAAACCATGGAAAAGAATGAGAAAGAAAGAAAGATACAAATGACATGAATGAGGTGACAGTACAGAATACAGTTTTCAATCTTTTCTCAAACTGAAATTCCAGAAAGGAGGAGACATCATTAGACTATTTTTTTTAAAAAGAGAGTACATCCAATCCTGCTGTTTTAGTCTGAAAAAACTTCACATGGGAGAAATACGCTTACATCACTGCTCAGTTTTCATCTGAGAACTACAGAATCTCAGTTCATTCATAAAAATGCCACATTTTCCCAAATTTCTGTGTAACACTTTGAGGTAAGTACATTGTAATTGTACTTTTTTTTTTTTTGGCAGCTGAAGGACTTGGACAAAGTAACTGGAAAGTAACTCCAAAAGTTTAAGTTTTCTGCTAATGTCAGTTCCTACATATTACTTGAGAGATTTGCAATAGCACAAATGCATGGGTACCCAAATTGAGCTGACCAGTATGAACACTGATTTAAGCAAAGTATCTAAATAATGCTGATAATTAGATCAGCAAGACGAAACAATTAACTGAAATGCTAACTTGGTTGAACTAAATTTCATTGCTAGCCTGAGGAGCTGTGAGAAGCTTTCAGCAACTGCAAATTAACTGTATTTTCAGCATTGATACTTTTCTGCAAATTTCTGAGTTTTTACTTCCAGAAGTAATTTCATATCATTAGATGCAAATGCTCATATTGTTAACCTTGTGATCTGATCTAAAATGGAAAATGAAAGACATGCAGATGCCTGAACTGGAAACTGAAGGTCTGCCTTAGCTCACCATTATCTGGCTGAGATAATGCATACAGAATCAAGCAGAACACAAAAAGAGAGGGGAAACACTCTTTGCACTATGTAAGCATTTTATATGCTTGTCTGGTGAGACCCTAGCAGCGTTACAAAAGTCCATGAGTGCTGAGTTAGATCCACTGGCTGGAATAACATTTCGGTTCATAGAACCAAGATACCTGACAGAGCTTGGTTCAGCCATGAAACGGTCACAGTCTTCAGATCAAGGCTCAGCTACCAACACAAACAAGTTATATGGTGTATATATATATCTAGACCTATAGACCTTTTAAGAAAAAAAAAAGTTATTTAAGGTAGTTTGTTTGCCACCCAAGTAACCTTCAGTTTGTTAGAAAGTCTGAATATAAAACAAGTTAAGACCTGTGCAAAGTCTGAGAAAATGTGAAGTAAAATTTACAACAAATACTGATTTCTGTACACTCTGATACACCAATTGTTTAAAAAATTTGAAGTCCAAATACAACTGAAGTTAAACATGTTAAAGTTGCATGGACTGAGAGGTAACGCCACTCCACATGTCATTCTGTCCTGTTCTCTGTGACAAGGCTAATTTATGCTGTTAATTGAGGCTAGATATAAGTAGAATTTAATCAATGCATCTAAAACTGGCTTTAAATGGTTCCAACGCTCTGAAACACTTTTCCACTCAGCTTATCCAACATAAAACTTATCTGCCATTTACAGATGTAAATCCCAGTGCCACAAGAGGCTGCACTGTACCTCATGACCCTTTCTAGTTGGACTACATGGTGTGTACAACTCTTCAGGCTTGTCCCACAAATAAAATTCTCTTTCTCTAAGAAATTGTATGTAAAGTTTCTTTGAATACATGGGGATGAAGACACATAACAGTACTCAACACAGAGGATGTACAAAGTTGCAGGGAAACACAAGAAGCTTTATCCTACAGTCCCCTAATATTTCATTAGCAGGCATACCTATTGGCTCCTCAACTGGGACCAAAGATTTCAGGAAACTGAGCCAAAAGGTCACTTGGTTTAACTGGATTTCATAAGGCTCCTCGAGACTAAAAAGCACTATGTGAATTGCAGTGGGATCATTTGCAGCAAAATAATCGTAACAGCAGAAATACACAGGATTCCCAGAGAATTCCCAGATGCTGAAATCACCAACTCCTGAAAAACAGACAAAGAAAGAGATCACACTTTGTCAGTAAGCTCAAACCATCTTTCAGCCATGGAAAGACAAACAAGAGTTGATCTGACTTCAACTTTCACAAAGAAAATATGTATGCATGTGAAAAATCAAGACTGCAAATGCAATCATGAACAAAGGGAATGGGTTTCAGTCACTCAGAGGCTGAGAAGTTGGGTCCTCACAATTTGTTCCTCTCTCACATTCACTTCTCTAGGACATTCAGCTGGATGCCACATGGAAGCACCTGTGTGTTAAAACGCATGCAGCCTTACATATTAAATCGGCCTTTGCCTTGCACAGCAGCAACTATCTTGTAATGCTCTTGAAAAACAAGAATAAAGGCTCCCATTCTTTTTCTGCTCACCCCTAAAAGCTCAAAATTTTAATTAATTTTTCTTCTTAACATGCCACTGCTGGTATTAAAAACAGCTGAAGGACTTTCTCAAAGAAGCCACTTTGCTTTATAGAATTGGACTATTCACATCATGTTGTTAAATTGGGACTGAAGAATCACCATGTTAAGGATCCCAACAGCACTGTGCTTCTTTTCACCATCTCCTTTAGCTTCAGGTGAAATAAGTATGAGTGTGTTGCACTGTACGGCACTTCCCAGACACACCATCTGATTACGATAAAGTCTGCTGCAGTTGTACTACCTCTATTTAAATAAATGCTGATTAAGATGCACCTTAAACTTCTGGAAGAAAAGAAGCCAGAAACCTCAAGTCTACTGTTATGAGTACAGTTATTCAGAGTTCACCCATGTGCACACTTCCATCGTATATCAAGGCAGCGCAGAGAAAGAAAATAAACCTTTTCTGACAGTCTGTTGCATAACTGTCTCACTGCAGAATGTGACTTGGTTTCAAATTACACTGAAAGAGGAAGTTAGACTGACAAAGAACGAGCTTTAGCTACATAGCAAACTCTTCAGCGTGTAGGACAAACGTTTTGTTACTGCATGTTTTAGTCTGCATATAATCCATTCATAAATAGGTTTCTCTCTCCACAATAAAATCTTGATTAATCCTAACTCAGCCTCAAAACTGCAGCTGCTAAGGCATGCAAAACATTTTCCTTATGAAGAAGAGATACTGCTGGGAGAGATTACACCACCTCCATAATGATCGGTATGGCTGGTGGTGTATATGAACCAGTTGTATGGTCTTCACTGTCAAAAGCCATATATGTACTTATGAGAACTTCTCTGACTGACTTCTCTTACTGCTAATTGATTTCAATTGCAGAGCAGTTAGCTTCCTTTCAAAAAAGATGAAATCAGAAGCTCCAGTCACTGTGTTTGGTGAGCTCCAGGGCTCACCAAACATGCTCCAGCCCTGTCATGGGGTTAGAAAGGTAGGTTCTTCATACAGCTGGGAACCACTTATATGGTAAGGACACTTGGGTCTATGAGACCAGATTAAATCTGATACAGTAGACGTACAGTAGAGGTGAAGGAGCCTTCCAGTTTGCCAACCTACTCCTATTATGCCAAATCCCTAATGATTACTATGTGCATTACAGGTACAGAACTTCATGCAGGTTTACTTTCTGCTTAAACAACCAAAGCCCATCAGTGTTGGATTCTCAACCACAGTCACTACCATACCAGATCAGACCTTTTTTTTTAATTTTTATTTTTAAAAACAAGCAACATGGCATTAACTGTCCACAGTATTAAGGCATGTCAGCCCAGGTCTCTGCTTACCATGCAAGTAGGCATTTTGAATGTCAATGGCCTTGGTGGACTGGTCATCAGCAGAGAAGTGAGAGTGATGAGCAGGTGAAACGAAAGCTTCTAATACCCCTTTGGTCAGGCCCGGCTCAAACATCATACTACGGCTTCTCACGCTGACATTCTCACAACCAGGATAAAGATTCGTAATGCTTACCGAAACTGGGTCAGGGAAAGGAAAATGAGATTACAAACCATGTGAAAATCACAACCAGATCGCTTCAAAATAGGTATGCAAGGCATAAAAGCTGATTAAAAAACCCAAGCTGCTCTTCCAAGAAAGGAGATGACTACTAAGCTGTGAGCATACACAACGACATCCTTATTCTGAATGATGAAAAGGAAAGTATTAGAATGATCCCATATAGCACGTATGGCCCTTTAGCAGATACACTGTTGGGTGGGAAGCATAGAAAAAAATATGATTGAATTGGGAATGAAAGGTATCAATAGTTAAAGTTCTGTGTTGCAAAGATATATGGCTTTTTTAGCTAAGGTCTGCAATTTCATAGCATGGTCTATTTTTAGTGGCATGGAAATGCTACATAATCATATAGTTGATTCTTGTAAGTAAGGATAACAATACCACTGTATAACAACTGTTTCTGTGGAGATGGGGGAGGAAAGCAGGCCCTTAACCAAAATTATTTTACTAATAAGAAATCTGTTTAGTTCATGCTTAATTCAGATTCCCCGAGAGTAAACGAGAAATGAAAGAGCTTCTTAATTTACTTGCACCATCTAGTGGAGAAACTAAAGGTTTATTTCCTCCACTACATGCTGAATTCAAATATTTGGGTTTTAATATAGAAACTACCTGTTCAGCTGTAAAACTATATTTTCATGTTTGACCTTCTAGTGTAATATTTAATTTTTAGGCTCTTGTAAATAAATACATGGTGAATTCACACACTTATTTTTACAGAATTTAAATTAACTTATGCACATGATCAAGTTTAGACAAAATTGTGCTGGCTTAGATGTTTATCTAATGATGTCACTCAACCCATAACATTATTTACATATTATATAAATATCTTCATCCAAAAAGAACAGATAATTAAACAAGCAAACCCCAAAACTCCAAATATCAAAACAATGCAATAGTAGCTTTGTTTGCATAGAACTGCACGAGTTTCAGGTGTGCGCAGCACTGCACAGATTTCTGGCTTTATATCCAGGTAAGCTATTTTCAAGTGCATGCTTCAAATTCACCATTATTTCTATAAAGATTTGCCAATGTTACTGGAAGTCTTGTGTGATTTTATGATAGTGTGAGCATGTACCACCTATCCTCTGGTTCTGGTACCAACCAACATGAAAAAATCTGTCTTCAGTCAAAACCTTCCTGCACTGCCTCCAGGAACTAATAGTCCTCGAGTGACTTATCTCCCCTTGTATGACACAGTAAATTAAGATAAATAAATCAAGAACTTCTGATTGATTAATTTAATCAATTTTTTTTATTCTGTTGTCACAGATGTGAGCCCCTTGTGTTAAGTAAACAGTAAATGCAATAACGATCTCTGTGCTGAATAACTTGTCTTGTTAAGCCACTCTGTGAGTACATTATAGCTTCCTCAGGTGACTAGAGAGAAAGTAGAGATGAAATGTACTACTAGCACTGTTCTAACATTACTTAAAATAATGAATGAAACTAAACGTGCAAGTATTATCCAAAGGCTTTTAAAGTAAAAGGCAAGCCTTACCCCATCTAAAACTTACATAGTAAGACTACTTCTAAAAAGCAATTTAAACTTGAGATCCTCAAAGTGCCTGCTTAGCTTGTATACATTGAGCAGCCTCTCAGTGTTAGAAAAGGGATCTGGACAAATAGTTTACTATTTTTTCCACTGTCCTGCCACAAATGTGGGTTCTTCCAAAGCCCAGCATGCACTGAAGTGTAAACCTAGACAGTTCCTCCACATCCTGCGTCTCTTCCCACTTCACACAGGCCAACTGGTGGTATGTGGGCAAATCCTCCCTATTATTTGCACACATTTACTTCAGTTCAGAAAACCTCCATTTTCATTTTGTTTGGAGACAATTTTAGACATTAAATAGCTTATTTAGACATAGCTCTGACTGGACTAATCCACTCCTGTACCTTAAGGAAAAGCGCTCCAAGGCATCAGAGGCAGTTCTGAATCCTCTGTTATTACTTAAAGATCACACAAAGATGCAGCAACTGTTTCAATTTTGCACAGAGCTTATTGAAGCTACTCAACCAAAAAGGCTCAGAAAACGATCCCCAAAACCACAACAGTGAAATCTAGTCTCAACACTGGTGTTCATAGCCTGGGACTTACTGTAAAAAATAAATGCCGGTGTTCACAAGTCCTGTCCTCCACTCTCCAAGTTCACTTGTGCAGCATGTGAGTAAACAAAACCTTAACTACTCATTGCATCCTCCACACCCAACACTCCTCTTCACTCTTATATCAGGTATGAGCCTGTGCACAGAGAAGTCAATACTCTCTCTGCTTTGCTTTTGTTTCTTACACGCTTAGCCTGTCCTGCCTTTTGCAGTGCAGCCAACAGCTCTTCATTGGGAGCTATTCAGAGTAAGAGGAAAATGTTTTCTCATACAAACATTACAGCTTCAAAGCCATACCTGAAGGTTTGGAAGACAAAGGAGATGGGGGGAATCTGGTTGAGTTTGTGGAGGACAGCCTAGGCCTACGTCTTCGGAAAAAGCTTCGTATCAGGCCGCACTTGAGAGACTCCACAAGGGTTGTTTTCCCAGCGCCAGAGTGTCCAAATAACTTCAGTTTGATGCGGGGCTGTGGATTCTGCATGTGCCGCAGCTGCTGGATAAAAAGCCCCCGGTGCGTATCCTAAAATTCAAAAAAAAGAAGAAATCAGAACATGTGGCAGGGAACTTCTGCCTCCCAACAAACTCAAAACACTAGGTTTAGGTAACAACTTTCTTGCCAGGTTGGTGTTCATCTGGATCAGTACCTCCATCTGCTTCATCATGCAAGTGATCAGTTACTGGCAGGAAGGCAGGGACAGGTAGACAAGGCACAGCTGACTCCAGAGCCACCTTGAGTCTTCATGAAAGTCATACATGACTTCAGGCTCAGCATCAGTGAATGGGATCACTTTGACCTCTGATGGAGAGGGCAAAGGAGGAAAAACTAGCGTCTTTCAGTACCCATACTCCTTACCTGTCAGTCTCAGTAGCATAACCAATATCCATAATCTTATATAATATACATGCAGCATTGAAGAATTTTGCAGTGACAGCTACCACCTGAGCAATCTGAAAACTCAGTGTGCATCTCCCCTCGTCTTTACTTCAACTTTTTCTGTACTTCAAATATTTGGGAGAATTATCATCTTCCCGCTCTCTCCCCGCACCCAGTTATCTATTTATTTCTGCTTCAGTTCTTTGTGAGGTAAATATTGCTTTTCCCAGATGACTCTTATCTCTCATTTCCCCACACACTTACTCTTTACCTTAAAAGACTTTTGCATACTATTCACCTTCCATTTTTCTACCCCTCTACTGCAAGTGTACAGCCCTCCAGACTGGTTTCCCTCTTTACTCCCAAGCCTCAACAGATCTGCCTCCCTACTTAATTCTCCTCTCAGTTTGCCCTTTGTGTGCATTCACTGTCTCTTGCACAGCTGCAACCTCATCCTCCTGCACGGGCCTTCCTCAAACCCAATCACACTTCCTACAGAAAAGCTTTCCTCTTTGAGCTCCCCCTTTACCCCTCTGTATCTTGTCTTGTAGTATCTGAAGAATACTCCTTCTGTTCCTGCCAAAGACAGAGTTGGGAATGAACAAACTGAAACTGTCTTTTCTCTTTGCCCAGCAAGAGGCAATGAGACATGGATGTATTCCCCACGCAAGCTGAGCTTGAAAAATCAACTCAACAGCGAGATGCAGTGCAGGACAGCAAACTATCAAGTATCTCTCACCACAGAAAGACCTGTTTTAAGGAAATGGGGAGATAGCAGAAAGGTAAGGTAGAAGGCCAAAGGAACTAGCTTCGTATTCCTTTCCTTCATTTCCCCCTTTTGAAGCTGAGAGGCTCTGTTGTTCTGCATTTGTACTGAATTTAACATGTAGGATGAGTCATTAAACAAGTACCTACAGCCCCCCAAAATTCTACACATGCAGCAATCAAGCTGAGAAATTTGACAGAAATAGTAGCGCATATAATTTAGTTCCTTCTTTGCTAACAGACATTTATTAAATAAGTTAGTCACAATGCAAATACTGCAACCCCTCATGGCTAATACTGAATCCTCTGCAAAAGCCACTATGACAATAGGTTCTTCATGTATGTGCTGTTAGGGACAAAACCCTCTACTGAAAATAAAACAAGCATCAGGTATGCTCTGTACTGACCATTTTGAGTAGTATTAGAATATTTTCAGTGGTTTGATGCAATTTATTAATTTCAACTGATCAGACACTCTTACAAAGTATACTCTGATGAAGTATGTAATTATCATACATTTTCCCTATATATAGGCAGGCCTTTGCTAATTAAGCATACTGTGCTAACAAGAAGAGAGTTACAGCTAATAACATCTCTTTCCGATGAGATTTATCTGACTTTGTCCCTTTTGTTCTAGGTCAACTTGTATTAGTTCCCTATTTACATCATGACTAAAACACAAATCTACCCACCTGCATGCAGACAAAGACAAGGGTTTGGTGCAGGGATACAACTATGCAAAATGGATCCTGTTAAAACAAATGTTTACAAAAGCTATCATTGCAAAGGAAGCCTGAACTTCGGCACTTTCTGACATTTCACTGATATATTTTACAATCCTAGTAAGTACAGATTTACTGGCAGGTTTGAAGGACATGATTCTACTTCTACCTTGGCAATGCCTGGTACACACCATCTTCTATTGCTACTCTGAAATGGTCATTTATTTCAGTTTTCCACAGACCCATCAGCATAATTAAAACAGGATCATTTTAACTGGTCTGGTTCTTGCCTGTGATCTCCATGCAACTGGTCCCTGAATCTTCACAGCATGAGTGATGTTGCCTATTCACAATAATCAATGTATACCAGATGTGTCAGACTTACTGCCTTACAAGCCCAGATCAGCTTTCCGTTCTAGTTGTCAGGGGATTTGGAGATATTGAAATCGCAGAATTAAAAGTAAACATTGAGAACTTACACAACTATTCCATATGGTATTAGAGTTTCCAGAAGGGGCACAAACCCCTCATACTTTATAACCCTAATCTAGCTAAAATGGTGATGGTAAGGAATTAAGTCCTCTTGTGGGATGTGCAAATTCTTAATAATAGTTTATTTTCCACTTTCCTCTAAACACCTTAGATGCTTTGCTAGGCACTGTCAAAGACAGTGTAACATCAGTGGTGCAGACTAGGTTAGTAATTTTTGTTAATACGTACATACTAGCTTTAACTGAGGGCTGTCAAAAGACAGCATTTCAGTAAGGATTTTTGCAGCAGCTCTTAGAATGGCTTTGATGAATATCTTATTGTATGATTTCCCATGGTCAAACTTTTCTTGGTATCTTGAAAACATGAAAACCTCAGTTAAAATTAATGCATTCCCCACCTTTTTAAGTCTTGCAAGCAGACTGGCTACATGTTCATGCTGCTCTGCTCTGGCGAGATCTTCTGCTGTTTTCCCATCCTGTTAAAACAAAAATTGTTAGCAGCAGTTCCTTCCTTTTGCCCACAATACAAAAAAATCACCACACAGCTCAGCTGCTCAAGGCAGTTAATAGATGGCTGTCAGATGCAAATGAAATAGGGAAAAGAAAAAAAAACCCAACAACCAACAACCAGTAATGATTACCCCCACCAGAATCCCTGCTTTTTTAAATAGTCAAAAAAAAAAAGGTACAATGCAGAACAAAGGCGTTTCTTTTACATCTGGATGCCACTGTAACAAGATACTTTAAATTCAGAGCCTGAGAGCAATACCAATACTCCCCATCTGAATTCCTCTTCTCACCAACTGGAGGATGATAGTGATTTCTAGATATTACATACTGAACAGATCTAAAAGTTTAAACAGTTCACAAAAAGGGGACACACTGGCATATTCACTCACATGAATAGTAGGTGAATTTTATTTACTAATGGATAAAGAATGACAGTGACATATCAGTCACTGGAGGCTTCCAGAAAGCAAGAAAAATGTAAGGGATGTGGTTTAAATCGCATCAGCAAATTTAAAAGGAGAAGCAAAGCTGCCTTCAGCATTCTGGTCTTGCCAATTAATCACCCATGTTTCACAGGTCAGCTGTTTAATATTAAACAGGCTGAAAGAAAATTGCTCACTGCTTTCACTCTTAAAACTACATTAATGCTACTGTATTGTTTTAAATTTTGGTAACAGGCAACTAATTTATGAGCACTTTGCTTCTTTCACTCTTTCAGATAAGAGCTTTCAATTATTAAGAGGTAGTACTGGAAAACTAAGATCTCTTTCTTGGGTTTCTATCTTTGATTTTACTAGTTTTTCATGTGAAACCTGCATTGTCTTAAGTAGTCCTGAGGTTACTGTAATTATTATCCCTACATATGAAATAAATATCTTTGACAATTGAGTGTCCACCTACAGAAGCCATTTTCAGGTTTCCATAAAAGCTGTCATGTACTCCAGAATGTCAGATAATTCAGACAGAACAGGAACAGAACATTACCAATAAACAGCCAAAATTGTAGTTGATGGTGTGAACTGACTAACTCTGAACCAATACTTTATCCTTAAATTCCTTCCATAGTTGACATGTAATTGCACTTTAGTAAAGAAACACCTGAATGTATTTTTTAAAATTAATTTTCCTTAGAGACGATATATCAAACAGGAAGAATCTCTCTGTCTGTGCTGACCCTACCCTCCAAATCCCAGCTAAACTTGAGTGCTTGCTGCATGAGAGGAAGAGCGGACTAGCGGCTGGGCAGCTAGCCTGCCATCAGAACTGCTTCAATACTTCTAGTGCTTCCAAGTTTCCAGTCTCAGAAACATACAGAGGAATCCAAAACCTTCAAAGAAAGGGGAAACTTTGATCCCCTTCCTCAGAAGCCCCGTGGTAATAGGATGCAGCCTTCACCAACCTTAAGTGTGAATTTTACCCAGATCCTCAAATCTTTGGCTTCCCCTTAAGTCCTAAAGCAAGACTGCTACAGCCTGGCCCTGTGCTCTTCCAGAGTTCACTACATTCCTGTTGCAACATAAGCTTGGCAGATGGCCTGGCAAACTGCAGTGCCAAGCACGTATGCAGCGACAGATCCCTGCGCAGGCACTGTCCCTTTGAATCAGAGGAGGTCCCACACCTCCCAGTGGGTACGCTACAATTGCCCTGGCATGGCTTGGGTAACTTGACACCTTTGCTTGCTGTGTTTCATTGCTCTGTGGGGGTTTGTTCTGGCTTCAAGCCTGGCTTTGGCTAAACAGCTGTACTCTGATATATCGTTTGTTTAGCTCAGTCACAGCTATTCAGGCACAAACACAAAGGAAATAACCATACGGTGAGTATTCGGCAAAGAGGGTGGATGGCAGTGGCTCAGCTAGAGCCCGATCAGTGAGCATGGTTATAATGTGACAGAGGTGCCTGCTCCCAAAACTGGAAAAATGGCCACAGGAATGGTTCAAATTGCTAAAAGTCTGAGCAGATGTGTGCAAAGAGCAAGCCTACTTATAACAATGGGATGGCACTGTCATAACCTAGAGCTCCCTCTGACTTCCTAACAGGTTCCTGAGCTCAAGACCAGCTGTCTGATACAGCTGTCTAATCTTGGTTCAGACTGCTGTGACGAGTCTTTCAGGTCTTACCTAAAAAGAAGCCCCATCAGGGGCTTTGGCACTACCTTTTGCTCAGCTGCTAATCTAAGGCTGAGGCTTTTGCCCTTGGTCCTCACCAGAGCAACAGTACAGCTGTATGCTTGCATGTGGCCATGTATCCCACTGACACGGTCTCTATCTTCTGGGTTTGACCTTGAGCCTACCTCTTCACTATGGACTTGCCTGGTGATCACTAGACCCTTGGCTGACCATGGTCACCAAGCCCAACTCCTGACCTTGACTTAACTCGGACCTACTTCATTGTTAGGGACTTGTCTGGTGACCTGGACTCTTGGCTGAAGCTGATTGCCATCACTGGACCTGCTCTGCTTGCTTTGCTTGGGTACTGTGGGACTGGGCCATTGTTGATGAGGACACTGTCCCTGCTTGCCTTGCTGTTTACTCTTGGCTCCTAGCTCACTTTCCCTTATAGAGCAATGCCTTTGCAAGGGCACTACCTGACAAGCATAATTTTTTAAGTTCATGGTCATCAGACCACACAGTAACCAGAAAGTCAGTTCACATCTCTGTTGAAAATTTAGGCTCAGACCTGGAAGCTTAATTTATTGACTAAGATAACAGGTAGAAAAAAGCATAAATGACATAAATGACTTGTTTTACATGGATACTTGCATGCTAGTTCACTCATCCATGCACCCACACATCTTGCACCATGAAAATAAAACCTTTTAATTCCCTGAAAGCAAGAAAAATATTTAAGATATATATAATACATTTGTACGGTAATGGTATGTGATGTGAAATGACATACATTATAATGACAGTGGCCCACTGTGCTTACAGAAAACACAATGCTACAAGTAATTCTTATGTGAAGAAGTTCCTAGATGTAGAAGAAGTGGTAGCTGTACTGTACCTTAATCAGTTTCAAGTCTGGTTGTAAGAAGGGAAGAAGTGGACAACAGAGAAAGCTTTTCAAGCTCTGGACATACCACAGCCTAACTTTTTTTTTTTTTTAAATTTCAGTATGTCATTATATTAGACCATTGCCCTTTTTTCACCCCTCTAAGAGATTAATTCATTTCCTACTATCATATGTGAAAGAAGCAAGAAAAATAACAGTATCTCTCAATACTTACAGAGGTTAAAGCTTCTACGTTGGCACCAGTAAGACACAGGAACCGGACAACATCAAGAATGCCATTGTTTGCTGCCAGATGTAAAGGTGTTCTTCCATACTAATGAGGAAAAAAAGTGTCATTATGTTAGTTAAAGAACTTCATTCCAAATTTTATAACTAATAGTCAAACATATTATACACACTGAAACACAGCAAAGGCCTTGCAAAAACTCTTAAGAAAAAGTACTTTTGATTACAGCTTAAGCACAAGTGCTTAAAGCTCAATTAAAAACAAAGGCTAGACTGAATACTTAAAAAATGGGAAACAATTTTATAGCTAATTCCCCCACAACTGTGGAGGAATCCTTTAGAGTTTTTTTGCTGTATTTGAGAATGTCTTTCTAATTTCCAGTAAATTTAATTGCAGTTTGCTTAATTAAGTATGAACCAGTTAAGCAACACTAAATCCTTAACCTTTAAAGCTCTGGATTCTATTTCAATCCAAGTATTACTGAAGATTACATATCTGCAGTATCCTGACTTTCCACCCAAAGGAATAAACGGGATGAATGCAACAAGTCAGTGTGAAGGAATTTGTGCTTTCAGTGACAGAGGGAAAGTGCTGTAAGTATTGCTTCCCCAGTTTTTGCTTTACCCCATCAATCTCTCCACTGACAACAGTCCTCATGACATCCACTTCTGGTCTTTCACATTCAGAGCTACTGTTAGAAATATCACTACCATATATTCTCTGCTTGTAACTCCTCATACTATTACTTCATATATTTTCATTCTTTCAATACTGTTCTCCCTGCTTCAAGCCCACATTCAGAAACAAACACACAAAATTACTTCATGAGAGAGTATTTGAAAGCAAAGCTAACTTCCTCACAAACAGAAACTGAAAAGATGCCCAGCTCCTCAAAACCTTACATCTCAACTCAAATAGCATCCTGGCCTGTATCAGAAAAAGTGTGGCCAGCAAGACTAGGGAAGCGATCGTCCCCCTGTACTCAGCACTGGTGAAGCTTCTCCTGAAATACTGTGTACAGTTTTGGGCCCCACATTACAAGAAAGGCACTAAGGTGCTGGAGTGTGTCCAGAGAAGGGCAACGAAGCTGGTGAAGGGTCTAGAGAACCAGTCTTATTAGGAATGGCTATCTAGGCTGGAGAAAAGGAGGCTGAGGGGGGACCTTATCACTCCCTACAACTACCTGAAAGGAGGTTTTAGCGAGGTGGGTGTTGGTCTCTTTCCCCAAGTAACAAGTGACAGGATGAGAGGAAACGACCTCAAGTTGTGCCAGGGGAGGTTTAGACTGGATATTAGGGGAAAATTCTTCCCTGAAAGGGTTGTCAAGCACTAGAACAGGCTGCCCAGGGAAGTGGTTGAGTCACCATCCCTCGAGGTATTTAAAAGACCTGTAGATGTGGCACTTGGGGATATGGTTTAGTGGTGGACTTGGCAGTATCAGGTTTATGGTGGGACTTGATCTTAAAGGGTCTTTTCCAGCCTAAATGATTCTGTGAATCTATGATTCTAAATAAATGTGTATGATGTTCTACTGCACATGGTCTGTGGAAGAAACAAACTGTGCCTTCGATTGGTGTTATGTACATGTTGGACAATGCCACATGTGAAGACCAAGGATAAATGGTCATTATGTTAAAGCACTCCCATTACAGGGCTCGCTGCTGAAGAGGACCAGTAGAAATAAGGACTCTCTATTTGAGAAAACCCAAACTCACCCTTTCAAATAAAAAGCGCTCTAAAAATCACTCTAGTATACATGACTTCTAAAAGAGTAACAGGACACAAACTATAACCACAGCTTCTGGAGCCATGATCCCACCCCCGCTCAACACTTGAAGACCAACTTCTTTTTCCACGGCATGATTGAGGCCAGGTCACTGATCCCAGCTCAGCATTCTCCATTAGGAAAAGAGGTGCTAATCCAGCCTTGCACTGCATTAACTCACCTTCCCCAAAATGTGTTCTCAGCTGTGGGTCTGGATTTAATTGCCTAGTCAATCAGGTCTAAGCTCAGAGGCAGGACTGGGGAGGCCATTATTTTAAGTTTTTTCACTTGGCAACTGATGATTTTAATTATTAAAACCAAAAGTGATTGTACTAGACAATCCTCAAGCCAAAAGCCCCACAACTCTCTTTAGCTGGCTAATACAGAGAAGGTCAGTGCTTTAGTAATAAATGGAAGTGTTAACTAGAAAACATTATTGCCAGAATATGTACTTTTCCAGAAAAACAAAGAAGCTAGAATACCTGAATCAAACAAATTGCAAATAGCAACATAAAGATTCCTATGAGTAACTTTTAAACTTTGTATGTAGCATACATAAAATTTAAATGGGGTTTCATTCACAGCTAAATATCAAACTTTAAGCCCCAAAGCTTGTCAGCAGAATCCTGAGGCTGACCTTAACCTATTCAGGCTAACTGAAGTTTCCTGAAACTGCTTTCTTTCTCTTAAAGATCTCTAGGAGGAACGCCAGAATGTTAAACCCGTAAAGCATCATGTTCAGTTATCCCATACACTTCAGCACTAGCACAACAGAAGAAGCAAACAAGGCATTAGTATCTCAAAGTTTAGGGACAGCCTATTAAATGTTCGTTTTAGAAAGTGCTTACAACAATTACAGACAGTTCACATTTTTAGCTGGCAGTCATCCAGTGATATGCACTAGAATCAACATTTTTAGGGTTGTAACATTTACTAAGTGTTTCTGCAATTGTCATGTGTTTGTGAAACAATGAGCAGTAATAAAGTTCCCCAAAAGCACCTTACACAGACTGCTGACTTCCACTCTTGAAAATAATTTTACATTTAACATTTTAATTCTGAGATTTCCTGTACCATGCCAGTGAGAATTTCTTTAATAGATAAAATAAAGCTATTCTATTCTAAGATAAATGTTTTATTAAGATTTATTTTAATAAATCAACTCAGTGAAGAAGAACATAAACCAGCCAATATGACACTTTTTTTATAACCAGGAATAGAATCTGCAGCTGAGTTAAATCCCTCGTTAGATGACAGTGCAGATCTTTTTATTTAATTTGGAAGACTTCAAAGCAGATTTTTCATAAAAATGTAGCAGTCTTCAACTCTGTATATACATTACTGTTACTAAGTCACATCAAATCAAGGCCAGCAGCAATGCATTTCATCTGTTCTTCAGTGTCTAGATGTAATCTGCACAAAACAAAGCTATACAGCTAGGGAAGAAGGTTGGCATGTATTTCCACATTAGTGTTGAGTGGCAAAATACACTGTAATAATTCACTTGGGCTTTCTATTCATGGATGTTTAATCATCTATTCAACTGAAAGAAACAGGTGAATTTGCAAGACAAGTTATTTAATGCTTTGCTTTTGGCCACTTTAAGAGATAAAAAAATAAAAACATTTTTCATATCAAAGAACTGGAAAAGGTAATCTAATGCAATAGGTGAGCTATTAAACAAAAGTAGCTCAGTATCTGTATTCCAGTTACCTTATTAGTGACATCCAAATTACAACTTGCTTCACAGAGTGCCATCACAATAGGAACATTCCCATCTTTGCAGGCTACATGCAAGGGAGTGTTGCCATGTCTGTCTTGCAAATCTACAGGACATCCTTGACTGATGAGACTTTTAACTACTTCTATTTGACATCTTCTGACAGCAAGGTGTAGGGCTATATGACCATCCTGAAATCAAAAGACAGCTTGTAAGCAAGATTTAATAATGCTAAAACCCAAAGCATTTTGCAGTCACAACCATTTCACATAACTGGCTGCATCTCCTTGCCTCAAGAATCACAGTGGTTTTTATTTTTGTTTTGAAGGTCGAGGCAGGGAGATGCACAGTATCTGTCCAAACAAATCAGCTATGGGATGAAAGCAAATTTCTATTAAGCTACTGAGCTTAGCAGTGGAATGGATCAAATGCAAATACACATTCTCTACTGATGACTTCCCTAGGAGGTAGAAGAGTGACCAACCGTAACAACCAGCTGAATATTGTAAACCACCCTAGTGTTTACTGACAGAAGTTAGTGATGCAAATGTCATGCAATCTGCTTAGTGATCAGTAACTTTGGAGACCAAGCTTTCTCACCCTGTGGAATAACTTGAAGAGACAATGTGACTGGTAAAAACAATTTAATTCTTTTAGAAGCAAAAGCATTTTTCTGAACTGGCTTTAATAACTATTTAGTAACTATCAGCAATAAAGATAGCTAAAAGGACAATCATACAAAAATTACAAGCAATAAAATGCCAAATTTGTTTGTTGGGACTACACCATGAAAGACAAAACCCAGTTCTGAATCAATACAGTTATATTTTTTTAATAGTCAGAATTTAGCTTATTGGAAATTGGTGTGATTCAGCCAACCCATAGGAATCAAATGCAAACAGTAAATTAATCTTTCTTCTCTTAAGTTAATAGTTTGTTGCCAATTACAGAACCCAATGTTCCTGCCATTTTTCACAGAATGTTACTCATAAGGTAGTAATTGATAAGGTGATAATGAATCAGCAAAAACCCAATCATGGAAAAATAATCAGCAGGCAACTTTAAAGACTACTGCTGTCATCAATAGTCTCTGCGTGAACTGCTCAGAAAATCCACATCATTGAAACAATGCTGGCTTCCAGCATTCAAATGAAGCAATTCAGAGACACGACTCTGGCACCTGCGATCTCTGGATGTAATTCCTAACCAAAAGCAACTCAAACTAACCTTGTCTGTTGCACGTAGGTCAGCCCTGTGTTCTGCCAGGCATTCCACAATATCATGGTAACCCCTAGCAGATGCTGTCAGGAGTGGAGTCTCCCCTTCTTTGTTTTTAATGTTCACATTGCAACCTGCTTCACAGAGTGCTTTGGCAACAGAGTAGTAGCCATGCCAAGCAGCACAATGCAGTGGGGTTTCTTCTTCCTGTCAACATGGGAAATAAAAAAACCCAACATAGCTGAACCAAATTCCAGGAGGAACAATACACCAGCTTAATTTAGAAAGACAGAAAAGTTACATGAAAGAAAAAAAGAGAGTCTACTAAGTAAACCCTGTAAAAAGATGTTGTAATTTCTAATGCTGACATTCTCAAAGGAAGAATAACACCTGCTGACATATGAAGTGATTATGGTAACAGACTAGATTGTCATCATTACCTGGATTCTGAGAGTATATATTTCTCACCATAAAACTACCTACTGACAACACCTTGCATGTCAGCAATCTTAGTTTAGACGTTTCCATGCTTCTGCAGCTAACTATCTTGGTTCTCTCATTTGAAAACTGATCCTCATTGGTAAGCAACTTCTACATCCTGTGTGATGAGGAACTAATTCAGTGTTTAAAACAGATGGCTCACCAGGGAGATGCAAATCAAAGAACCACAGAAAGGTTTGGGTTGGAAGAGACCTTAAAGGTCATCTAGTTCCTAACTCCCTGCCATGGGCAGGGTCACCTTCCATTAGACCAGGTTGCGCAAAGCCCCATCCAACCTGGCCTTGAACACTTCCAGGGATGAGGCATCCAGAACTTCTCTGGGCAACCTGTGGCAGTGCCTCACTACCCTCATAGTGAAGAACTTCTTCCTTACATCTAATCTAAATCTACCCTCTTTCAGTTTAAAGCCATTACCCCTTATCCTATCACTACATGCCCTTGTAAAAAGTCCCTCTCTGGCTTTCTTGTAGGCCCCCTTTAGGTACTAGAAGGCTGCTATAAGGTCTCCCCGGAGCCTTCTCTTCTCCAGGCTGAACAACCCCAAGTTTCTGTCTTCATAGGAGAGGTGTTCCATCCCTCTGATCATCTTCCTGGCCCTCCTCTGGACTCACTTCAACAGGTCCAT
>JANZLQ010000079.1:38683713-38700550 GCA_026212715.1 Elanus axillaris
ATCATCACCTGCTCCAACAGGTCCATGTCCTTCTTACACAGGGGGCCCCACAGCTGAACACAGTACCCCAGGTGGGGTCTCACAAGAGCAGAGTAGATGGGGAGTATCACCTCCCTTGACCTTCTGGCCATGCTTCTTTTGATGCAGCCCAGGATGCAATTGGCCTTCTGCGCTGTGAGTGTACTTTGCTGGCTCATATTCAGTTTTTCACCCACTAATACTCCCAAGTCCTTCTCTACAGGGCTGCTCTCAATCCACTCATTGCCCAGACTGTATTTGTGCTTGGGATTTCCCCAAACCATGTGCAGGACCTTGCACTTGGCCCTGTTGAACTTCATGAGGTTGACATGGGCCCAACTCTCAAGCCTGTCAAGGTCCCTCTGGATGGCTTCCCAGCGTGTTGACCGCACCACACAGCTCGGTGTTGTCTGCACCATGCAGTTTGGTGTCATTGGCAAACTTGCTGAGGATGCACTCAATCCCACTGTCCATGTCATCAACAAAGATGCTAAGCAGCACCAGTCCCAATACTGACCCCTGAGGAATGCCACTTGTCACTGGTCTCCACTTGGACATGGAGCCATTGACCACAACTCTTTGAGTGTGACCATCCAGCCAACTCCTTATCCACTGAGTGGTCCATCTGTCAAATCCGTGTCTCACCAATTTAAAGACAAGGATGTTGTGTGGGACTGTGGCAAATGCTTTGTCCAAGTCCAAGTAGATGATGTCAGTTGCTCTTCCTTTGTCCACCAACACTGTAACCTTGTCGCAGAAGGCCACCAGATTTGTAAGGCACAATTTTCCCTTAGTGAAGCCATGTTGGCTGTCACCAATCACCTCCTCGGTTTCCATGTGCCTCAGCATAGCTTCCAGAAGCACCCGCTCCATGATCTTGCTGGGCACAGAGGTGAGACTGGCTGGCCTGTAGTTCCCCATGTCTTCCTTTTTTCCCTTTTTAAAAACTGGGGTTATGTTTCCCCTTTTCCAGTCAGTGGGAACTTCACCAGACTGCCAGAACTTCTCAAATATGATGGACAGTAGCTTAGCCACTTCATCCACCACTTCCATCAGGACTCATAGATGCATCTCATCAGGTCCCATGAACTTGTGTACCTTCAGGTTCCTTAGATGCTCTCAAACCTCACCTTCTCCTAGGGTGGGCAGTTCTTCATTGTCCCAGTCCCTACCTTTGCCTTTTGTGACTTGGGTGGTGTGTCTAGAGGACTTTCTGTTGAAGACCAAGGCAAAAAAGTCATTGAGTACCTCAGCCTTCTCAATGTCCCAGGTAAACAGGTCTCCTATTTCCTTCCTGAGAGGGCCCACATTTTCTCTGGTCTTCCTTGTCACTGATGTACCTATAGAAACTTTTCTTGCTGCCCTTGATGTCCCTGGCCAGATTTAATTCTGTCAGAGCTTTAGCTTTCCTAACCCAATCCTTGGCTGCTCAGACAATTTCTCTGTTCTTCCCAGGTCACCTCTCCTTGCTTCCACCATCTGTAGGCTTCCTTTTTGTGTTTGAGTTTGACCAGGAGCTCCTTGTTCATCCATGCAGGCCTCCTGGTGTTTTTGGCTGACTTCCTCTTTGTTGGGATGCTTTGCTCCTGAGCTTGGAGGGGGTGATCCTTGAGTATTAACCAGCTTCCCTGGGCCTTTTTTCCCTCCAGGGCTGTATCCCATAGTACTCTACCAAGCAGATCTCTGAAGAAGCCAAAGTCTGCTCTCCTGAAGTCCAGGGTAGTGAGTTTGCTGTGCACCTTTCTCATTGTCCTAAGGATCTTGAACTCCACCATTTCATGGTTATTACAGCCAAAGCTGCCCTTGAGCTTCACTTTCCCCACCAGCCACTCCTTGTTGGTGAGAACAATGTCCAGCATAGCACCTCTCCTCATTGGCTCCTCCACCACTTAGAGAAGGAAGTCATCATCAACATATTCCAGGAACCTCCTGGATTGCTTATGCCCTGCTGTGTTATCCCTCCAACATGTATCAGGGTGGCTGAAGTCCTGCATGAGGACCAGGGCTTGTGAACGTGAGGCTGCTCCTACCTGTCTATAGAGGGCCTCATCTGCTTAGACTTCCTGGTGAGGTGGCCTGTAGCAGACCCCCACTACACACAGACCCTTCCCTCCAGTTAATTCTGATCCATAAGGTCTTGGCTGGCTCCTTGTCCATCCCCAGGCAGAGCTCCATGCACTCTAGCTGGTCATTGACATAGAGAGCGACACCCCCTCCTTGTGTCCCCTGCCTGTCTTTCCTAAAGAGCCTGTATCCTTCCATTCCAACACTCCAGTCATAGGAGCCATCCCACTCCATCTCCATGATGCCAATAAGATCATAGCTCTGCATATGTGTGCATGCCTGTAATTCCTCTCGTTTATTTGTTATGCTACGTGCGTTTGCCTAGAAGCATTTAAGTTGGGCTCCCGATGAAGCTGACTTACTGGCTGGAGTGGCTGCAATTCCTTTGTGCTGCTCTCCAGGTGCTCTACTGTTGACTTGTGATCCCTCTCCAGGCTCTGGGCATCTATTGCTGGCACTGGCATCAAACTGGTAGGAGCGGGATGGTTCCCCTAGCCTTGCAGTTTGAGGCAGATCACTCAGCTTACCATGTTCAAAAGGCACATCCTAATGATTTAGGAGTGCAGGCAGTGACTTGGGAACTTAGAAACCTGCGTCCTTTAAATGTGCATCACAACAAGCATTTGAAACTAAGCGTTTTGAGTTCAGTTGTGACTGAAGTTCTTATTTGCTTTTTGCTTGAACCCAGGAAGCTTCAAAATATTCACCTTCAGTCTCTTTGTACTTCATAACGGCTATGTGGAACATCATTAAGAAACTAAAATGTTTTACAGAACACGCTACTGAAAGTAGCCCACTGAAAAGCAGGGAGGATTAAAACCCACCAAAAAAAGTCATTCTATCAAATTCTAAGAAACAGGATATCCTTTCTGTACCTGGCAAGTATCAATGAGGAGACAGTCAATGCTGATAATAGTATAAGGCTTGGGTTGTATTAGTTTCTGTAAAAATCTGAAGAAATAGTTGAACAGCACATCCTTTGGTTCCTTGGCCTGCTGCTGCTTAAACAATACAAAGGTAGTCCTAGATGATGCAGCACTTGGGGAGGCTTATGGAACTCTCCCCCACAGTTAAATTTGGGTCAAATGGATGTTTTTTTTTTTCTATTAAGCCTTTCCTTTCCTCTTTTCTCACAAGATAGCAAAGCTCTAAAGAAGCCCTCCTAAGCCTTCCTCTCATTTTCAAAAATGAGTGCTTGAGACTTCAGAGAAGTCCCATGATGGCTGAAAATCAAGCTGAAGTCAAGGCAAAAACTAATAAAAAGCTTTAGTTGAACTCACAGAGCACACACTACCACCCATACCTTTGAGATGTTGAGTTTCTCCAGCTTTAAGCTTTCATTTTCAAGAGAACCTGTGTTTTTTTAACAGTAGTTGGTTAATGCACACTGTTTTTTGCAGTCTTCTATTAAAAGGCATTGAAACCTCCATAATTCTATTATTTTTTTTCAAATCCTAACATGCAAGGCTGCAAGGCAAGACTAAGAGTTTTGACCACTTATACTAAAGCCTTATTTGTTAAAGAAAAACAGACAGTGTCCATGACTCACCTTGTCTTGAAAGTCTGGATTGGATCCAACACTACAGAGAAACTGAACCACATCCACATGCCCATACCGAGCTGCAACATGGAGAGCAGTCTCCCCAGACTGTAATTACAGAAGAACATGGCAGTGTAATTTCATATGTCACTCCTAGATATACACCTCCGTGTACAGCCTCAATGCCTGTATGCTGTATGGAGTACTCCTCCCTCCCCGTAACCCAGTGGCACAGCTGCAATCAGAAGAGATCTCCTGCTTACAAATTGTAGTTGTATGTGTAGCACCACCTGACAGGTTATCTCTTCAAAGGCCTTCCTTTTTCAGAACTTATTTTTATACAAATGTAAGGAACTGGCCTAACACGTCGGTATATCCTGCTATATTTTGGTCATTACATGTAATTATTTGCAACCTTTTGTTTAAGTTACATGAAAAAGAAATTGTATTTTTATTAAGAGAGTAACCTCTTTCCTGGTAGCCTTATCAGGTGTTGAACACTAATTTTGCTGATGTGCCTTCTCTTGCACTAGTTCCCTCAACAAAGAAAACTGTTTCACAAGTATAATTGCCTCTGTACTGGAGCTTTGGCTGCTATGAAAACATCACTATGGTGTAAAATTTTAACACCAACTAGTTTCTAGGGCAAATGTGCTCAAGTAAAACTGCTGGAGACAACGTAAGTGCTCATCATCTATAAACTGTTAGGCTTCATTATGCTCAACTTAGTAACAGTCAAATTTACTTGTCAGACAAAAGTGATTTTAAATCAAGAGGAATGAAAAACAGAATCACGATTTTACCCCAAGTTCCAAAGAGAAATCTAGTCATCAAGCAAAAATTAATTTAGGTTTGTACTTCCCCACCTACCCGCCATGTACTCACCATATTTAATATGCACGCTTGGTTAACATTTGTCAGGAAAATAATCAGTACATCCAGCTACTTTAAAGCTGTGTTATCACAGCCCTATATGTCAGCTTATAAAACCACACTAAAAAAGCCAGTCACATTCTTGGAATTATGGCACAGCTGAAAATCTTTCCAATTGAAAGACCTCTTTCCCTGCTAGAATAAAGTTACAAAAAAAAAAGGCTGTCTGCATGAAAAACAATTTTTTTCTTACCTTATCCTTAACATCCAAAGGACATTTATTATCATTGAGAAATTTCAGTGTTTCTACATGACCATGTCGAGAAGCCCAATAGATTGCATTAGATCCAGCCTGTCAAAAATATTTGATTACAGATGTTATCAATCAATTTAAAATCCTAATTCTAGATTTCCAACTGAGGTATACATGCACTTAGTTGTACACAGATATATCGAACAGCTATTCTAGCTTATATGAACACATTTACTTTAAAATAAAACAACTTAGAATTGGTTCAGCAACCCCACATAACAACAACAACAAAAACCCCTCTATGCAAGGATGATTAACAGGATCACTCACTGTTTGCATGGATAATCTTCTTCCCCCTTCTAAGGCGGTTTTTTGGAAAGAACAGTCATGAGATAAAAACCTTTCTGCTGCTTACTTTACCATCTATTAGATAAAGAAGCAGACAGTGCTTCAAGTTTGCTTTAAATGAACCCCAGATTGTTACAACACATTTTGAAAAAACCCTTGTTGTAAAGCATACCCTCCATCACATACAAGTTTTAACTGTGATATTGCTCATCGCTAAAATTTACATTTATAATTCCGTATTAAAGTTCACGACTGTGTTTGAGGGCAATCACTAATTCGAACTAATTGAGGCAATTGTGTAAGAGTGAAGTACATTTTAAGATTAGTATAATTCAAATTACTTCAGTTAATAAAGTGATCAAAATCAGAGGATATGCAGTAGTAACAAATGACATTATTAAAGATTTGCTTTTATCTTTTTGCTGTGGAAGACAGAACACAGACTCTACAGCCCAGATTTTCTCCTTTCCAATACAACTTTGAACTGCTTGTCCTCTGCCAACTGTACTGAAAAACTTAAACAGAATGACAACAAAACAAAACCCTGACCTTATCTTGAACATCAATACGGGATCCACGCTTTAAAAGCAACTGCAGCATCTGAATGTTTCCACAGCCAGCAGCAATCAGTAGCGGAGGTGTTCCATGCTAACAATGAAACACAAGTAAGAATGATATATTTAATTTTTGAATGATGAAGAAAAGAGAGTGGAATAGAAGGCAGGCACTGAACAGTATCTCTGGATTTCCAGTTTCAAATTAAATCTTCAGGGAATACTGTATAGAAAATAATTTGTCCCTTTGTCCAAAAAAATCGATTGCACAGCAATCTTCTTTTCTTTTTTTTGATGAATTCACATTTACTAAATGATGCACCACACATTAAAGGCATACTTTTCAAGTTAGGAATATTAATGTTAAGATCTTATTAGCCCAGTCTGGCAAGGACGTTCCCCTTTGCAAATTCATTATATCTACATTTTAAACTAGATTACCCAAGGTGTTTGCCATACCACCTCAAAGACACAAGCCACCAGCAACGTATGGGAAAGTTAAATGGGACTGCACCATTAAAACAAAAAAATACAGTGACTTCTTGAAGTGTTCAAGGCCCCATCACCGTAAAATAACTGACGCTTTACTTTATAGTGCTCTTCATGAATATTTCTGAAAGTACTTCAGAATGAAGTCAATATAAGCAATCAAAAAGTGAAAATTAGAGCAGAGATGATTTATCCAAGGCAAAACAGCAGAGCCAGCAACAGAACTTTGGTCTCTGTCTCAGTTCCAATACTCCTGTTAGTATGGCAGCAGCAGACTGAAATACCGAAGTCGGCAAGTAATTTCATTTCTCAGAATGAACGACACCATCTAACATTATGTTCACATAACCAGTCTCTGCAGTATAAGACTTTTGTTTCTAACAGTGCTTTGCAAAGTCAGTTTTGGCAGTCTGGTTATTCCTACATATTCTGCCATCCTCATCTGCCACAAAAAAACCCAACTGCAAGCAAAAGCAAAGGCTGATATCTGATATACTACAGCTCTTGACAATAGATTTGATTAATACTTGCTCAAAGGCCTAGGCAAAAAAACCCAGTTTTGGGCTCCATTTTCAGGTAGTTTGAGAAGACTGAACACAGAACACACTAAAATTTCTCTTAAAGAAATGCAGAATTATTTCCCATCTGCTTGTCTTTTCATTTCAGGTGTTACATTTCTATTTTACAACCATTTTGCTCTATTCACCAGGGTGATAGCTAGTCCCCCACACACCTCAACACAGACCCACACTACCTTGTTGGGTTGATTGACATCATAATTTGTCAGAGATCCCAGAAGGTGCTGTAATCCAGGAACATTGTCATCATTGATGGCATGAATAATAGCTTTCATCACAAAAGAATCTTCCTCATCCTTGTAATTAAGTAAGAAGAAAAATTGTTAGCTTCAAGGAAAAAATCTCTACCTCAACAGCTGCGAAGACATCTAAAAACAATTAAAAAGTAATATTTTCAAAATCTTTTAGAGTGCTTCAGTTGCAAGTTGTAATCCTTCCTGAAGCATATGGCTAACATGCATGCATGTTATTTGAAAACCCACACCAAAAACCCCCACACTTTTTCTAGTACAATATGCTTCCCTTTTCTTCACACATGAACCCATTACTCATTGAGATTCCAAACAGGTTTCTTTTATTAGGTGTATTTTCCTTTTCTTCCTAGGACTTTCAATAGATGCAATACTTGCATGAAATGAAACTAATTCCATGCATAAATGTGAACGTTAAAAAACCCACGAAGTACACAAATACAAACTGGAGTATCACATTTTGCATCATCCAGGTATATGACACAGGAGAGGTACTCTGGACCAAGCTTTTGTCTATTCACATGGACCATTTGGTTAAAAATCTAAAACTAAGTATTAAGCCTAGATAACTCTGCAGATGTAACTTTATTTTTTTCCCCATGCACTAAAATGTCACAAGAACTGAAATTCACTGAGCCCAATATTTGGATCATTCTTGCCTCCTCTCTCCTGAGGTTTCAGATATTTTAGAACACTAACATAAGGCTACAATCCTGTCTGCTACAACACAGGTGTGAAATGCTAATCCAGTGTTAAAAGGCATACTGACAGCTGAGGTGGGGAGGGCAAGACCAAGAGAACAAGGAGCATGGAAACAGAAAGCTTAGAGGAAGAAAAGTGGAAACAGGAGTGCAGAGTTGCACAGGAGGGACACAGGGAAAGTAATATGGATAAAAAGGGCTTTGCAGAATTTTTGAAGTTTGATCCTATTAAAGCACAGAAAAGATGAGGTTACCTCTAAACACATTAACAGCCATACTTTGCTGGTAAGAGTGAATTTGTGAAGCATGTATTAAAACCTGGAGAGTAAGCTGAGTAAGAACATTTTCAGATTTACAAGCATTTGTAATTACAAAGCATACAGCAATTGCTCCTGACTACTTAACTCCAGTAGACATACATAATACCACAAACTGAATACTGGCCAAGTTTAAAATTTCCTCCTTAAATAACTGCTTGTTGTGATACCACTGTCTAGCATTCACTGGATCTAAAAGGACTCAAGATTTTTGAATACTCTAAAAAAAATGCAATATTATTTTACTCTGCACAGTGCCATGAAAAATTCAGATGCAACTTTTTCACGTTGTAATTGCTACAGTACAAAAAATCCCCGATTTAAACTTCAAAAACAAGATAGATGAATTTCTGGCACTAGCTATCAGCCTCACCATGGTAATTAATAAATTAAATTTCAAGGTTTGTGTCACGCTGAAGATCAGACTATGGATAACTGACCTCTGTATCCTTCCTACTTATGCGATTAATTAATTATGCACATTTTCAGTAGCCTGATGCTTCTGTTAAAATAATCTCAGAAAATGTTAAGCTTCAGATGTAATAAACCATTCTAAACATGTAAGTAGGCACTTACCAGAGTATCATCACTCCTAGCAACACTCATGTTACTTCTGGACAAGAAAGATCTTGATAATCTTTGGCACAAGGATATTAAGCGCACTGATTGCTTTTTAAAAATAAGAAGAAAAAAGCTATATGTAAAAAAAAAATCAAAACGGAACACTTGTGATAAGATGCTACTGCAGAGATTTTAAAGGAATACTGTCGTATTAGCAAAACAAGCTGGAGTTTGACTTCAACACCCCACCCATCTCCTCTTTGTACTGTACTGGAACCTTCCATTTTTTTTGACATTTATAATCCAAATAGGCTATTCATATGCACTAAGAAAAGCTACAGCATTTTTTTTTGGATTGCTGCTGTTTCACGAATCTGTTCAAATACAAAACAAAACAGATTTGTGTTACATCCTCTTGTTCACATTGAAAACATTTAAATGTACATATTTTAAAGTATGTACACACAGAAAACCTAAACTAAGTGCAAATTAGCTGATGGCACTCCTTTAAAAATCATATTACCAAACAATTTACAATATTCCTAGACCCACCATTTCATTCTAAGGCAGTAGATTAGTACTTAAATTTTATAAATACCATATAAGTTCATCTATCACAGATACTAGGCTGCGGCAAAAAAAAATGTACTGCACAGCTGAATATTTTGTGCCTATGGTCCATATCTTAGCAAAATCATCCTATTTCTTGGCCTCTGTGACAATGAATAAAACTTGTTTTCTAATGAAGACCTCTGTTGTCTCATGTTTCATTTGTCCTCATGATAAACAGATTTCTCATACAACAGTCCTGCTCTTGCTTAGTATCAGTGTGAATTTTCCAACACACACATTGAAGGAGGAGGGATAACTGTCTTGATGAACTGCTCCTTGCACGGATTAATGCTTTCAGCTAATACCTTGCCCCACTTCTGGAAAGATTAAGTGATGCGAACCTTCTAAACAGGCTGGCAGTCTCAGACCAAAAATCCTTTGCAAAAGAGACTAGTTTTTCCTTCCTCTGTTAAGTGTTGGCATAACTACTGGAATAATTAGTTCTGTGAGGCCTGCTTAAGGGATGCTTTATTTACTGGGATTACTGTCACAAAACATGTACCTATACTTAGAAGTGCCTTTTCTCTGAGTAAAGTACCAAGACAGGTGATGACAGCATCCAGCTAGATGCATAAAAAAATCCACACACAAGCTATTTTATGCAGATCATTAACAAAGAAGTCATCTCCCGTACAACCATACTGAAGGACCTAATTTATTCCAACTGACAGAGGGGTAGGTTTCTTGTTCCTTCTCCACTCCTAATGACACTGATGTTTCCCTGGAGCAGATAATGTTAGTGTATTTGTACATCACCAACAATTTGAAGTTTTATTGAATGACTCACTTTCCATTTTCGTCGTGCTGCAAACTTTTTGAATTTCTCCATATTCACTGCAGATGCTTTTCTACTAAGTGCTTGCTGGGTGTCTTTAGGCTATGCACAAAAGAAAAATAAAGCTGTTGTAAAATACCCCTCAATTACAACTAGAGCTTTCATAAGGCGCCTTCCTGTAAGTAAGACACTGTCCTTCAATGATGATTTTCACTTACATTATAATAATACTGTAATCATACTGTAATAATAAAGTAACTGTAATCTGTTTTTTCATTTTAAACAAAAAAGCCAAGAGATCATTCAGCTTTATCCTTCACCTCCCTCTGTGACAGAGGCATCGGATATCATCTCCTAGATACATCTTGTCTTCTGGGAAGGTTTCCTGGCTGACGTTAAATGCAGTCAAACTTTGTTACAGTCTCAGTGTAATCAGCTGGATGCTGCTGGGACCCCAGAAATATCACATCCCACCTACCTGTGCAGCAAACTCTAAGTCTGCACGCTTTGAACCTTCTCATAGGCTAATACTAAGCACCAGTTACCGGTGGAGTATACCAAATTTTGCATTGTATGATCCCATACTTTTAAGTCATTATTATGGTGAAATGCAGGTAAAGGTAGTGATGGGAAAGGGGAAAAGAGGATATGACCAGGGGAGTGGGGGGAGAATGCCTGGACAGTTAAGATATAAAGGAACATAACAGGGTACAAAACAACAGGCCTTGCTGCAGGAGTGAAGACCTTGGTCCCTGAGAGACAAACCTGGACAATGCTTGCTTCAGCGGTTTAAAAGATAATTTCAACATGTCTAACATGTTTCAATTGTTTAAGATTACCCCATCAAAAAGTCAGCAAAACACAGTCAAATTTGTAGTTTGGTGTATTGATTAGAATTGTCTGCCCTAGGATGCTGAACTATGAACTGGAGAAGCTGTGGCATGGATATTCTGCTAACTGGTCCTCTGGGAAGTGGAATGGGGTCAAATACCCACTGTGTATCCCCAAAACCTGGGCAATCAATGGCACTGAAGAGGTTTACTACTCACAATCAGAATGCAATATGGAATTAAAAAATTAAGTCGTAGGTATTACTACACACATTGAGAAGAATGATAGGTCCCATTTCCTCCCTCTTAGCCTAGTAACACCACAACAGCTTGATCCAAACCAAACACTGTGGAACACTGAAAGAAGTGGACCACTGCCCCACATTAACTGCTTTCTTCAGTCTAAAGAGGAAGGACAGAAGACAGATGACCCTGTTTTTCCCAATCGAAATAAGGTGACTGGAATATGAAAAATGTGAGAGGAAACTGGACTAGATTCAGAGAAAGTATTTCTTTGTCTGTGCAACACTCCCTGAAGATTAGCTTCTCTTCCTGAATATGATTTTAATCGCAATAGTGGGCTACTTCCCCATTGCTAACTTACATGGAGGGTATGTTAATGAAGTCTACATTCTGCATGTATTAGTTTTCATACAGAGAGCTTTCCAAAACAGTAAGTTACAATAAATTATTATGACAAATTTCCTTGTTAAGGAACTTGAAAAGTGAAAGCAAAGTATGAAATGAAGATTGATTAAAAAAAGGCAACAGAGAATAAATTACATGCTAACCTTGATCCAAGGATGCAGCAAACTGTCTTGAATAGTCATTCTTTTCCTTTAATAGAATAAAAGATAGAACTCTTTCAGACAGTAAAAAATATATACTAATATATGTTTATTAAACTAACATCTCATAACCTCATGTAATTTGAAATACTAGACATAGGCTGCAACAGTGCATACGCACAAGAAACAACTCACTTTGGATCCTTCACTAGAAGTCTTCGTATAAAATCTTTAGCTAGGGCACTGGTATTACTGAAGAACTCTTCTTCAAATTCGTAATTCACAGCAGACACATTTGCTAATGTCTCCTGTTTGGTTTCTCCAAGAAATGGTGATGCACCACTTAGACTGCAAGAAAGACAGAACATTCCTCTCCTTACATGTTGTTTGAAGACAGCTTCCCATGCTATCTCAATGCTGACTAATGGACATTCTTTCAATAATTATACTATTGCTTTTATGATCATTCAACTCAAATCATGTTGTGCAATCAGAATGGTTTGACTTGTATAAACACAACCAAAACCCCAGAGGACAGAATCAGAATTAAAAAAACCAGCATTTGCAAGAACCACCTGTAGATTTTGGTACTTACAGAATATAAGTTATTACACCAATGCTCCTGGAATGAAGGGGGGTGGGGGAAAGGATGAGGGAGAGGGGAGAGAGAGAAAAAATAAGGTTAGAACATAAGAATAATCATGAGAGATTTACTTCAAGTAAGATCCAATAACTTACCACATATCTGCTTCAAGACCAAGAGGCTCATAATTTACTATTTCAGGAGCTAAAGGAGAAAGCAGGAAGATCAGTACCTAGTCAAAGAACAGATCTATGTCATTCTGAGCCTATATATGTCAGAGATAGTAAGTTAAGAAGCTGTTAGATAAAACCACCTTAATGCAAGTCTAAGATGAAACTGAATTGCTTATTTAAATTTCAAAATGTCATGAATTACACACAAATTACATAATTTGTAACTCATCCAAACCAAACTAAGCTCCATACACTGTTTCATAGACTGAGAAGGAATAGTTTGAATAAACAACAGTTTTCTTACCAACAAACTCTGGCGTTCCGAAGATATTTTTGAATTCATTTCCAAAGTCAATTTTGTGTGCTAGACCAAAGTCAATAATCTTGATTCGAGGCTTTGGTACATTCCTGTCCAACAACATTATGTTTTCAGGCTTGGTGAAGGAAGAAAGTGGAGAGAAAAGAGAGATTATACATGGGTACAAAATGTCTTGACACATATCAGCATTCTTCAGCACTGAGTGCTTTTCTCCACCTCCTTCAGCTTCTTGAACAGTCTTCAGCAGAAAAATCCTGTCTTTTCCTATTACAATCTAACATATGCTAAAAATTAACTACAGTGAATTAGGATTTCATGTTGATGACAGAGGGCTATGATTTCCACAGGGCCAAGATTTTACCTCTTGTAGATACAACAGTTGAAGTTTTCGTGTGGACTGGCCCTAAGTGAAACACTGTTTTCAGTAAGGATCACAGCCCCTGTGCTATGGCTATTCAAACAGTGCTGGGAGCTTTCAAGAAACGAAGTCCTATAACTAGTATTTGGACTTGGTTAACATTACTCCCTGAAAGAGGTTTCTTTCACACTGCACAAGCAGTCAGGGAAGTATATCTTGTTGCCTTTGGATGTCCAAGAGAAACTTCTGGAGTGGTCCAGCTCCTAGATTTTAAGGCTAAACATACTTATAAAAAAGGACAAAGAGCAGGTTCTCATGTCTTTTCTAGCTATATTTTAAAATATGGACTTTGGTTTATTTTGAAACAAGTATTTGCAAAACCAGAACAAAGTTAGAAGATAAAATGTCAAGATTATCATCAAAGGAGCCTGCTTCTATACTCCATTACTTTAACTAGCATACAGAACCAGCTACATAGTCTCCATATCCTGTCACGTCCTTCCTGGAGCTACATCCATACTGCTTGCATTGTTAAGGACTTCTGGAGTCATTAAGGACAGCTCTTCATTATCACTTTTCTTTTATGTCTCTTCCTCAATTACAGGGACTGATATATAGAAATGTAATTTTCTTTCTTCCCTCTCTACATTTGTATTGCATACTTTTATTGTTCTGCATACTTTTAATTCTTGCTGCATACTTTAATTCACATATTCTTGGTACGTGGTGTAAGGATGCTTTTGTTTTATTACAAGCCCATTGGCAAAAATTTACATTTCATATTGTAAGAAATGTATTTCTTATTAGAGTCACTATTCTTTTTTCTTGCTGACTGTCATACAAAGACGAAATATATTGCTGTAGGTAATGAGGATGAGACTGGAAAAGGTATGCTTACCCTGAAAACCATTACCTTCTTTATCTCATCCCCAGAACACAGCACCCCTTTCAGAACTGCATTGCAATGCAACAGTTATGCCTCCTTTTCCTATTATAGACATAGCTGCCAACTTCAGCAAACTTCAGGGAATGTTCAGCTGCCTACCTCTGAAAAAAATCTTACAGAAGAAAACATTCTGAAATCAAAACGTTAAAAAAGCAATAACTGAGTTTAGATACAAAAGCTCCCTTTTCATTACCAAAAGGATGCAATTAACAGTTTTTCTAAAAACAAACAAAAAAAAGAAGAGCAAATTATCTGCTTTGTCTGCTCCACAAGAATCTTTGTACTTAACTCTGTACTGTTTCAATTTATTACCTATAAATAACGTTCATCTGAACACAAAATGTAGACAACAAAAAAAAAAAAGTTGCAGAAAAGGCATCCTGTTCAGAATGTTTCATCCAGATCCCATTTGCATTCCATAAAATCATAATCATAATTTTTATTTCAAGATTGCTTCCTCAGAATGGTTTAATTCCATCAGAAGTTGCCATTTTCCATGAAGAATCTTATATTAAAGACAGATGGGACCTATTTGCAGTTCAGTAATTTCTTTTCAATGGCTGAGCTTTCCCCTATCTACATAAACTAGCAAAACAAAACTATGACTAAGACCTGCAGGATGGCAGATTTGTGGCTGGTGTTACAAAGGACTTTAATGGATGTTGCTTACAGTTGTTGGAGTTTTTATGCACTCAACATACCTTAAGATCAAAGTGGGCAATTTGTAGAGAGTGGAGATACTGAACACCATTAAGTATCTGCTTGAGAAATTCAGTGGCTTCCTCCTCCGTGAGAGATTCTTTCTCAGCTAAGAAGTCGAAGAGCTCTCCACCTGCAACACTTGGAGAGGAGAAGCCGAGTTACTGACATGCTTGCTTGAACCAACGGGTTCCTTTTAGCGTAGCTATTCTCAAACCAGCCTTGAAAAGGATCTAGATGCTTTAAAGGTTGTCAATATCAAAAAAGAAAATGAAAATTACTTAAATTCAAATCCCAAATAGTTAGTAACTACCCCCTCCCCCTGAAAAGAATACAATGAAAAGAGTCTTATTTTTAAACAAAAAAAGGTTTGAAAAACCCAACAAGTATGGTTGGCTGTATCTGAGTTTAAATGAAGCAAAACCCACCTACTCTCTGGATGCACATTTAAAGGAGTAACAGTGAATGTGAAGTAAGTATACTTAAAACATACTAATGAAACAGGACATTTAGAAAAACAAACATGAATTGTCTCATGCTACCAGTAAAACATTAGATTTCCACCCGCCGCCCCTCCCTGAAAATACAAAATTCAAAGCTTATTTTGAAATAGTCACTGATAGCTGTCCTACTATTCAGTTTCTAAACTCCTCAAAGCATTCAACTCTTTAAAACTGTATTCTATTCTTTGAAATAGTGTATTACATTTAGCACGTGTGTTGTATTTGTACGCTAAAATTACCACACCTTTCCTACAAGGAAAAGCCACTACTGCCCTTAAGACTACTTCCAGCAAATGTTTTAACTACACAGGCAGAAAGAAGAGAGGTAAGAAGTGAGGAGGGTACATAAGCATATCTAAATTTTTGCATTTGAGAGAGAGGAATAAACTGAAGATGACCCTTTTCTCAGCTCAGTCAGCAGGCTGGCCAGAGTGATGATAACTGTCAACAGAAGAAAAGATACTGAAGTGAAGCGAATAGGAAACATAAACTGCAACTATTCTTAAAAAGCAACCAATCTCCTTTCAGTTTAAGGACAGATACCGAGATGGCTGTCCACTGTGGCGAACTGTTTTTCCTGTTTATAAAAGCAGCATTATTACCTGGAAATCTCTTAGAGACAGCAAAGATGGTCATATTATCCCCTATATTTTGCACTGTGTTGATATTAAAAAAAAAATCAGAAAGTACACCCTAATTTATGTTGCTTTTCTGTAGGGAAAAAAAATATCTGTTCACGATTTAAAGTTCTGATTACGAAAAATAATGGGATTAACATATAACAATAGCTAAACAGTCTGGGCAAATTTCTGGAAATCTGTTTGACTTCTTTATCATGTCTACTTTCCAAGAGACTTAATCTGCATTATTGTAATGCAAATTGCATAAAAAGTGTATTTTAATGAGTTCTTGGAGCTTTCACTAGAGCTGCCTAGACAATAATGAGAGTATTGTTTTGGGTATTATTTGTGTTGTAATATTTTCTGCATGAAAGCAATTATTGAAACAAAGTGCCATTAAATATAAGAATTATAGCCTGGAAGGAAGAGAGGACATTTTAATAATCTTTGTTGTTGTTGTTGTTGTAGAGACATTAAAATGGAATTCATAAAGATTAAATACATTTCATTTTTTTTACACAGGCTGGTCAGAAGCATCTTACAAATGAATATACATGCATATTCTCTCATTCTTTGCTTCTGCCTGAAAAAATAGAAAAAGGTTTTCAGGCTGAGGTCTGTACCTGTGCAGCACTTTGTGATGAACAGAAACCTGGATGGTGACACAGTGCTGGCACTTCTCTTCGTTTTCAATTACTGGCTTAAGGGACTTACACATCACGTGGAACTTGCTCCCACGTGTTTCCGAGGATGTTTGCTGCAGTTGCCGGGAGGCTGTTCACTGGAGCACAGCCATGCTACCCAGAGCAGGCAGACTCACTGTGGCTACTTGCCCAGCCATGGGCGTCGTGGCAGCAGTCACAGCAAACCCCAGCACATTTATGCACTCAGCATAGTTTGCTGCTGGGCTAACTGTCCCACAGTTTGGTGAGCCGTCGGAGCTGGACCCTTGGCTGAGAAAGAAGCTGAAAGACTGCACCAAACACAGTTATCTGGTCTGCTTTTCATGTAGATGGGGGGGGGGGGGGGGGGGGGGGGGGGGGGGGGGGGGGGGGGGGGGGGGGGGGGGGGGGGGGGGGGGGGG
>JANZLQ010000079.1:38700650-38725767 GCA_026212715.1 Elanus axillaris
ACAGTGAAGTGCCTGCTGAGGCTTAAAGCGTTCATCAAGCCACCACAAACACAACAGAAGTACCCAGAGCATGCATTTTCAGCAATATCAACTTGCAACACTGTGATGCCCACTCTACAATCTAAACCAGACTGTGACAGTGTCACACAGGTATGGGTATGTTTTATGGCTGTCACAGCTTGCTCTTACAGCTGTTCACTGATACACAGTCTCTGTGAAACTTACTAGTCATCTACAAACAGCAGTATTGATTATACATGTTCCTTTTAGATCCAAAGGAAAGATGTAATTCCCAAGGTTTACTTTTTTCAAGACATTTAACAAAGAAACATAAATGTATTTGTGTAAAATGGGAAGAGACTCCTCATCTTCACTTCTTATTTGCAATCATTCTGTTCTGTGCAATTTCATATCCTGAAAGTTTAGACCACATGAAATTGCAGGTTTGATGAATATGTTTTTATGCATCTCAAAGATGTCACATTTGTGAATGGTTAACTGCATGTGATCGCATATAGCTCTTCCCTAGCACTGCTGACTACTGTCTTCCTGTCTTTGCCCCAGGTTAGTTGTAGTGATGTTTCTTCTATGATTATATCATAGGCTTTATAACAGCATGAAATAAAATGTTACCTGTATTTCAGAGGTAGCATACCTAGTGCTTGCAAATCTTGAAACTGAGGTCCGGAGAAGCTAATGGGCTAAAAAAATACACATCTTATTTTTCTTAAAATTGGAAATTAATTAGCAAAAGTGGTAGATCTTTCCAAAGTGGTGTGTGCTTCTTTAGATGCTGAAGTACTGTTACCCTGAGTGACCACCTTGCTTAAGTAGGTGAGTGAGCAGAGACTGGATGTAAATGACTCAAAGCTTTGTTCCAGAAGCAGCTGTACCTCTGGTCTACGGGATTTTAGTGTGCCCTTCACGTTATGCACCTCACCCTTAATGACTAGGGTGAGATACTACATGGGTTCACCTCAGAGAGGGGGCCATCGTGACTTTTCCTGTTGGAGACCTCAGTAAGGCAGGCTGTGTGCCTCAGCCTCCCCTTCATGCTCGTCAGAAGACTGCTTATTGCATACCTTCCTGCTGACTCTGGTAGCTCTGATATTAAGCTGTACCACCACAGGTATAAAGAAAACCATGGTATCACTGCAAGGCAATTACTTCAAGCAAGTCATAGAGGGTAAATATAGGTCCACACTCAACATCCTTCGTAAGTTTCACTTCCACAATTAATTCACTGGATTATAGTGCCCAGGTCTATCAGCAGAATCTGCTTTCACAGATTTCATAACCAGATTATGTATCTAGAATCACTAGATGATCTTGACTGGATTTCCAGATATCAGAGATCAAGAAACGGGTTAGAACAAGCTAGTAAAGACACTGGCTACATAAGCTATTGCAATCTTCACAAAACTTCTAAAATGCTGTTGGGTTTTCAAGTCTAGCCCTGTGCCTCAGCCAGGATAACACAGCTGGACAGTAAATAAACACTGCACATTTTACTATCCCATGGTCACCTACAGAGGTGGAGCCATAAGGCAAGCAGAAAGCCTCACTCCACCAATGTACCTGTGAATATCCTATCTCATGCACAGAGGCAGTCTTAATGTAAAGGACAAGGGGCAGACAACTCTATACATCAACCCCTATGACTGATCTTTTTGAAAGTCACCTCGTCCCCAGAAGTACACTTGTTCAACCCCCATTACAATGACCCAGCTTTGTTTCTAAGGCAAAAGGAGTTGCCGGTGCACAAACACCCTGTTGAAATGTGGCTGAAACCAGATCATTGCGTGGGTTTCCAGAGCCACACAAACTCAATCCCAGCCTACCTCTGGGGCTTTGCAGAGGGGCCCGTGCAGCCAGCATCTAACAGACTGTTGCCAACCACTGGCTGGATAAAGATGGCTTCCTGAAGGGAATAGGCAAGAGGTTCACCAAGCACTAGCATTCTTCCTGTAGAGCACTTTGGAGTATCTCTAGTATCCTCTGGAAGCACAGAGCTTCACTCTATTCAGTTTCTCTGTTTGCTGGTAGGAATTACCGGACAGCTTTCTGAGCCATTCATCTGTGTCATAACACAACTCTGACCTCCAAAGAGCTAGCAAGTAATTGATGGGCAACAACCTATACCCCTTCAGAATTTGATTACTGTCAAGTCATGGCTAAAGTCCTTTACAGCTGCAAAGCCTCTATCTTCACCTTAACATATTTTTCCTTTAAAGCATTAATTTCTTACTGTTCCTGCATAAAATCTTTCTGTTTACCTTTAAAGTAATCAAATTTTATAGTTATAATAGGTAGTTCAAATATTTTGCTCAATAAAGTAAGAATTTGTGATTGATGGAGGTCACATCTTAATCCTAAAGGGCATGTTGTATTATTGACCATGTTATAACATAGATAAGGGCTGAGTAAATCTATTTTCACTATTATAACATGAATACATTTTGTATTGGTTTTGAGTAGCAGAGCATGTGTTTTTCGAAGTATTTTGTATAAATATTTTTACTAAGAGCAAAGATGGTATGTGTTGCTTCCCTGATATTTCTAGGCAGAGGTGCTACCTTTCACAAACAGATACAAGTAAAATAAAGCTTCAAGTCAACTGCATTCTTTCTTATAAGATGTAATAGTGCTAAAAGCATTTCCCAGCCTTCCCGAAGGAAGGTTGACAGATGTGTTTGCAACCCACGTATCTCCCTTTGGGTAAGAAAATACCTCACACTTGTGGAAAAAGGATTTCTGGATAATGCTTTTGCAAGTTGCCAGGCGTTCTTACCTATAGAACAGAACTGATCACCAGACCTCAGAGGAAAGTCATTATGGGAACCTACACAGGGAACTTAGAATGAATTAACCTTCAAAGCCAGTGTGGTCACCTCATAATGACTCAGTCACATGCCACACTGATCACATTGTTCATACTGTAATAGCATCTAAATGATAATTAATGATTATCTAAGGATTCCCGATTAAGTTAAAAACCCACAAACAAAGCCGCAAACCTAAGCCCAAACCCCTTGTTTGAAGAAACTTAACCTAGTAAGTTGAAGCTTACAAGGTTTAATTCACCTTGCTTAGATTTGAAAACAACATAAACTAGTAAAGAACAATTTGAGAACCAATTTATTAATTTTTTTAAAACAGATTCAATTTACTAAATTATTTGAATTCTTCTCTAATCCAAAAATTTCTTCTGTCAACTTGCAAAAGAAAGGATTTCCCTAAGAATCCTGTGGTTAAACATCTCTTGTAGGAATCCTTGCAATATTTCGAAACGTAAGTTGTCAGCCCAAGTCTAGACTGAAATATTGATACTTCTGTTTTATTTAAGGTTAAGATTTTTTACATTCACTTCATTTCAACAGCCTTTTATGAACTGTGCAGTTACCAACCAACTCCTCAGAAGTACAAAGCATACCAAGTATTCTGAAAGATCAGAATAGGGCTGCTGGTTTGTTAAATTAACTACCCACTGAACAACATTGTATTTAGTTTTTTCTTTACCTAGCTACCAGAAAAATCAAGGCATGTTATGGGATCACTATGCCTTGTTGTTTTCATTTTTCCAGCTTTTATTAGAGATACCAACTGTCACAAAATCCACCCTTTAGTATATCTGAATTCTTCAATTATTTTTAACAGAAAGTATTGGCTTCAGAATAGCCAGCCAGAAGAACATAGGCACCAAAACATGGACTAAAATTTAATCAGTTAAGTCCCACTACAAGGGAGACCTGAACACTCCTGTGAATCTTCCCCACACCCAAACACAGCTGGTATTTAGGTTTTCATCAGTGAAGTTCCCTAATTGCCTAGAATCTGGATAATGCACATGGTTACTGACACTTTGGCCCAGTAGAGTGCCTTAATATTTTGATCCTGCCAAGACATTCAAATTTAACACACAAAGAGTATTCAGGTTTAGCATATATCATGGTTTAACCCCAGCTAGCAACTAAGCACCACGCAGCTGCTCTATCTCTCCCCCCTCAGCTAGACAGGGGAGAGAAAATATAACAAAAGGCTTGTGGGTTGAGATAAGGACAGGAAGAGATCACTCATGAATTACCGTCGTGTGTAAAACAGACTCAACTTGGGGAAAATTAACATAATTTATTGCCAATCAAATCAGAGTAGGGTAATGAGAAATAAAACCAAATCTTAAAACACCTTCCCCCCACCCCTCCCTTCTTCCTCAGCACAGCTTCACTCCTGAATTCTCTACCTACCCCTGCCAGTGGTGCAGGGGGATGGGGAATGGGGGTTGGGGTCAGTTCGTCACATGTTGTCTCTGCCGATCCTTCCTCCTCACACTCTCTCCCTGCTCCTGCATGGGGTCCCTCCCATGGGAGACAGTCCTTCACAAACTTCTCCAATGTGCCTCCTTCCCACAGGCTGCAGTTCTTCATGAACTGCTTCAGCATAGGTCCTTTCCACGGGGTGCAGTCCTTCACGAACAGACTGCTCCAGTGTGGGCTCCCCATGGGGTCAACAAGTCCTGCCAGAAAATCTGCTCCAGCATGGCCTCCTCTCTCTACAGGTCCTGCCAGGAGGCTGCTCCAGCGTGGGCTTCCTACAGGGTCACAGCCTCATTCAGGGCACATTCACCTGCTCCACCATGGACCTCCCTGGGCTGCAGGGGGACAACCTGCCTCACCATGGTCTTCACCACAGGCTGCAGGGGAATCTCTGCTCCAGCACCTGGAGCACGTGCTCTCTTCCTTCTTCACTGTCCTTGGTGTCTGCAGGGTTGTTTCTCTCACATGTTCTCACTCCACTCTCCAAGGTGCAGTTTCTGTGTCACAGCAAGTTTTTTCACTTAAATCTGTTCTCCTGCAGGCGCTGCCACTGTCGCTGATGGGCTTGGCCTTGGCCCGCAGTGGGTCTGTCTTGAAGCTGGCTGGCATTGGCTCTATCAGACACTGAGGAACCTTCTACCAGCTTCTCACAGAAGCCAGCCCTGTCGCCTCCCACCCCTGCTACTGAAACCTTACTATGCAAACCCAGTACAGCATACAAGAGTGCCATGCATTTTGCTCAGGGACTGCAGAGCCCAGAAGCCAAGTGCTCTCCCTTCAAGATGCACTCAGTGCATTGCAGAGTCACACTGGCTCTAGCTCCTTTCTTTTCAGCCCTGTCAAGCCTTCATTCTTACCTGTCATGTATCTGTATGCCTGCAGTTCAGGATTTTGAAGTTGAAAGGTGGCACAACATCTACAAATCAGTGCTGCAGAGGTTGCTTACCTGCTATTACATCCCAGTAAGCACCAAAAATTCACTTCTCCTCCCAAAATTCAATACAAGACTACTTGAGAACAACTTTTGTATGACTTACAGGTAAAATTAACAAAAACCTCAGGGCTATTTCTATCAAAAGACAACTAAAATTAAAGAAACTCTGTGCAGACTTCAAGCTTCTCTGGAAGCCAAACTACTACAAATGTAACAAGTTACATTAACTCCCCAATAAGATAGAAGAGGAATTTAGAGAGTTTATCATTATTTGCTCCTACTTACACTTCAGTAAGCAACTCATGACATCATCAAGATCATCATACAAGAGCTAACAGTCTTCAATTAAGAGTTCTAATTCAGAAGTGAAGTACGTTTTTTGCAGAGAAAAGTATGAATACCTAACTCCATCCATAGCTTCCCAGTGAAAAGAGTCAGCTATTGCTATCAAGCTATTTTAAAAGGCGAGACCACTTGCATTACGTCTGAGCACTCTAAGGAAGTACTATATAATTTAGGATAAGAGGATTTATTCTTTGCATTTGCACCAAGAAACCATAACCAAGGCTCTACAAAGGACCACACAGTCACTGTATTTTGTAGGTCTGCAGTTAAATGAAGACATAAAAAAGTGGAAGGAAAAACAAAACAGAAGAGACATGTTATGCATCTAAGGCCAGCAAAAGGGGAACCAACTAGGTGCAAAATATGCTTCAGCACAGAAAATAATTATCACTGTGCAACAGAGGCATCTGTGTTTTCCAGTCTGTAAAGTCTGATAAAATACTGGCTTCAGCAAAGCTCACTGGAAATAGCTTAGTATTGCTAACATGTAACAGAGACTAGCTGTTGCTGCTGGATGGAAAAAAGTACTATAAAATTCTGACCAGTTATTTGTGTCATAGGAGAAAAAAACCCCACAACTATTACAGTTTGAAGTTAGATGAAGAAGAGACAGTGTCTTCCAGCTTGTATGTAATAAGCACAACAATCCTTGCAAGATGATGAAAGAGCCCACAGAGTGGGACTTTAAAAGGTTATTTCCAAATCAAGGACACACTTGCCACTAAGACCCAGAAATACGAAAATATGCCAAATTTCTCTAAATATACCGAAAGACTGTAATATAGTAAGGCTCTTCAAGGATATCTCACACTTGTGTGTGACTGCTGAATCTTTTAAGGAAGCATTTGATTTTAAAAGTTTTAGAAATTAAATGTTTTGTAATTTATTTATTTTTTGTAGGTCAGCTTCCTGACATAGAGTATTTGAGAGAAAAGCCTCCAAACACCCACGTGGATGAAGTTTTTTATATGCTCTGTTTTGTGTTCAGTATTGTGAGGACCTTGCCACTGCAATAATTAACTAACTGACCACCTATTTCTGCATACAAATCACCACCTTGAATACTTTGCTGGCTGACGTAGTATTTGCTGCAAGTGAATGAAGCAAGAACTTCTACAGTCAGTCACTCACCTCTGAGAAACAGCTGACTGATAATGCAGAAAATTGTTTAGGAGGTTGCATGCAATACTGCAAACCTCTTGCTGAACCAGGAGATAAAAATCAAAGGTGAACAGGCAAAAGACACTGTTGCCCTGAGACTGTGCATGTTAACATCTGGCAGCCACCAAAAGGCAGCTGCAGTGGCTTGACATCTGTGGGCTGCAGCTTCTATCAAGAACAGAAACCAGAGATACTTTTCCTGACCTCTGATCGCACTACTACACTTGCTTACTAATATGAAATCAGTATTTCTTCTGGGGTTTTGTTTTGTTATGAATTTCTTGTACATAGCTGGAATGTTAGTTTTTAGTGTCTAAATTCTAGAAAAATTAAGTTACACAAAATCCTGTCTGTATGTGGTATACTGTCTCATCCTGTAGTCACAAAGGAACACAAGTCCCAGGAAAAATGCTATCTTCTAATCAGAAAGGAAAATGGTCACTTAGGATGGATTCTGAGGACAGCAAACCAGGTTATTTAATGAGCTTTCAGCTTCATTTCTGTTTGTTTGAAATTGTTATGTAAGAACAAAGAATGTCAGGGGAGTAGGTCCCTAGGCACAATGTGAATATTAGAATATTAAAAGAAAGGGATTACATATTTAAGTGTCTAAGCACATGAATAAAACAACAATCATTTACCTTTTCAATAGCTTTATGTAATATCACCCATGATTTTGAGAATTACAAAACTTCAGAGCAATTAGTATATTCAGTTTAGAAATGGATTGCTAATGTGTCATCTTTTCCTCTTTGACCCTCTAACTAAATAAATATGTTACCTTTGCGATACCCCAAATAACACTCCTTCAACTTGAAAGACTCAGGTAGTTGTTTGGAAAAGTGGAAAAAAAAATATTAAATTTCCTCCAACTGAAACTATATGGGGATTGTTAACTGGGCAAACCAATTAAATAAATTGCAATGCAAATTGTTTGCTGAGCTTCACTCTATCATGCTTACAAAATATTAATACACGTTGTCAGAAGCAGTATCTGCTTCCATTCAATGAATGTTAGTGGGTGCACACAGACACTCACAGCAGCTTTGCTGCCAAAAGAGCTCCCATGCCTGCATAGAAAAGCAGGCGGGGCAGAATGGCTCCATTCCTCTTAGCACTGTCCATGATGACTGAGTCTTCCTCAGAGCTTTCAAGTCCAGGCACTGGCCTGATTTTATCTGGACAGATTACAGACCAGAAAGCAAGCACTGCAGAAGCAGTGATGCACTGACAGTAAGGTTACAGAGGGAAAGAATGCGAGAGCTAGTGTAAGTGGGGAGAAGAAGAAGCATCATACTAATTTCGCAGTGTATTCACGACACATTTAAAGGGTTCTGAACAAAATCCAGGAGTAGCAGATATTCTAACAGGAATATGAGGAAATCTTATACTTCATACAGGATGTTAATTTAGCTTGTTTTAAAAAATACTTGCTTAAATTATCCAAAGTTAACAAACTAATGCACGTGTATACTTCTGGAACTGAAAAACTGACTCAGACTACAAGTATTACAGAAAACCATCACATGCTGAGCTAGAAGTGTAAAAGTATGTTCTAACATAACAAAGCAGTATCATGTATGCATATAACATAGAAAAGATGAAACTCCAAAAGCTACTTCCCAGTTTTCTTTTTAAATCTATACTGTAAATCTACACATATGTTACTGAAAGCATGCAACACTAAACTATCCTTATAAGGTAAGTGGAAATATAATTTATCAAAACTAGCAAACAAGAAGATACCACCTACATAAGAAAAATCCCACAAACAGCAAATGAAAAGACGCAAGTACTGCCCAAGATTCTGGTATCAAATACTTTGCTTGCTTGAAATACTTATTCTAAAGCACATTTAACCTCTACAGAGCAAGTAAGGCAATAATACAGTGTCAGGCAGGCAAATTATGTAAAGACAAGCACATCTGACTAGCAGACATTGCCAAGCTGTAACGGGTGAGTAATGCTTAACTTCTGAACCTGCAGTCTTTGAGGAACTTGAAGCCAGATTTGAAACAATGCAGAAGTATTCTCTGCTGACATATTTACCTCAATCCATCAGCAATAAGCTTGGATGAAAAATGAGAACTAAAACAAGGATATGAAACTTCAGTTTACATTTCAACAGGACAGAACTGGGAAAATTCTGTTGTTCTCTGTCATGTGGGTTAAAAAAAGGAGAAAAAGCATTCAGTGATGCTATTTTACTTTAAACCAACATAAAACACAGTAAAATTTGCTAACCTGACCTCCACTTAGAATCTCTATTTCCGTCTGCTCTTGACTTCAAATCAGTTTATTTAGCTTCAGGCTATTCTTCTGGATCCATAACATCAACAATGATTAAAGTAACAAGCAGAAAAAAATCCGAAATATGCCGCATTTATTTTTTAAACCTTTGTAGTGCATTCACAGTGAAAAATATGTTTAGAAATCACAAAGCTAAAACTCTGACTTAAAAAATAAAGAATTCTGAGGCTATTATGTATCTTCTTTTGGGGTGGTAAAGAACATCCACTAAATCACTGTGATTCTCAGAGAAAGTGTCTATTTAAAAACAAACAAATATTCTGTTATGCCTCCCCAGGTCTGTAGAGCTACTTACAGTTCCAGAATAAGAATGACATCTGTTTTGTTCTCATAAACATCATGCAGCGTGATCACATTAGGATGTTGAATCTCTTTTAGTATGCCGACTTCACGCTCGATATCTTCGCGGCTCACTCCACGCCGGCTGGATTTTGTTCTCCGTTTTTTGATGAATTTTGCTGCAAACTGCTGACCAGTGCTTTTCTCACGGCATTTTTTCACTACAGCAAACTGCCCACTAAAAAAAAGAAAGAAAAAGAAAAAAGAGAATAAATGATAATTAGTGTTTGGTTCAAGGAATTTTAGAGTTAAGAGTAGCCTCTATTTACTACAGTGGGGGAAAACAGCCGTACCTCTGAATTACCAACTTGACTAAAGTACATTACTGCTTTTTAAACAATCTAGAATAACACCTGAAAAAAAACCTAGAAGAGGCAGGTAAGGCACATTAAGATACTGCTTTTATATCACACAAACATACATACATACACATTTCAGCATATCTGTAAGTAAGAGGTAACAGCTGTGTAGACCATTGGATTTTTGACAAATACGTGCACAGGGGATTACTGGAGAAAAGTAATAGTTTCTGGATTTCTTCTTTCATATGCATGTTGAGGATAATTTTTTTTTTTTTGGTTCTGCAAGAGAGACAGTCCTTAGTTTCTTCTAATCTATATGATCTGTCAATACTCACTTTATTCCATCTTCAAGTTTGTTTTTTTAAAAGTTTTTAAAACAATACTCAGTTTCAGGACACTGCTTTTGTTTTTAGTTTTAAAGGCACTGACTAAATACAGTGATACAAAGAATTACAGTTATTGTATCATCTTGTTAAGTAGGAAGAGTTTGAAGGTGAGAAAAGTACTGAGGCACTGGGGAACAAACCCCTGTGATTGTGTTGAAAACCAGAACCAGCAGGAAGCTGCTGACTCCACAAGTTATCATTGACATAATGAGCCTGTTGCTGCTAGATGTACACACTGCTTCAGATAAGAAATCTGCAGGAATCTAATGCTGAGTTAAAGGAAGTTTTCCTTCTAAGTTTTCTTAATCTCTTGCTGAGGATTCTCTAGCTATTCTGTTCTTGGTTTACTTCACAAGGAATTTGCAGAATAACAGACTGATACCATTGAGAAAATTTTCTGAACTTAGCCTACGCTGTTAACTGAAGAAGTGGTGTCCCCTAAAGTAGATTTAGAGTAGCAGTTAAATCAAAGCTATGCCTACTAGGCTTGACTATCTACACAGTGATGCAACATTCAGGCATGTATAATTCCACCGAATACTTGGAAAAGGAGCTAATCTGAATTAGTGGTTAATTAGTTACAACTGACAGATCTCTAGGATGATGCATCACCTGCAAAAAGGGCATTACATAATGACAAAGGGCCAAGTCGGAATCACTCAAAGCTACACATACCATGTATGAACTCAATGCACAACACTAGTTTATTATTGCAGAATGAACATGTGCTACATGCACTGACAAAGTAATTAAGCAATTAAGGAATGCATGACAGATAGAAATAGAAGATGAATGTTATGCAGTAAATGCAGATAATAAAAGGCTGTAAGGGAAACCCACACTCATGATTTTTTTAATTTAGAGGGCTGATCAGCTGAGAATACTTTGTGCTGCTGGGTCACCACTGCCATGCTTACTATGCTGACCTCATACAGAACCCTGAGTGACAAACTGTCTTGAACTGAGATACGCATTTGGGCAAGGCTAAATGACTGTCACCTGTAGGGGGTTGATCACAGATCCTCTCCTGTGAATGCCTAGAAAGGGACTCCAGAGCAGCTACGACCAACGGGGAGGCCTCTGAATGCAGCCACAGGCAGTGAAAGAAAGAAACTCTGAGAGAACCAGTCAACAGCCTTCTAAGTTTGAGGTGTGATTTTATTTCAATGTTACGATCACCATTCCAGTTTCATTCTTCATTATTTCAGAAATCAGTTTATGAACTTGTGAGATGACTTTATGTTGCGTGAAAAAAATCCTTACCTTAAATTCCACCCCACCCCAATTCTGCACAAAGTTGTCAAGGGCCAGGTTCACCAGACAGGGCCCAACACATTATCGTTACAAACAACAGCAGATAGAGCATTCTTTACACTGCACTATATCTGCTTCCCCATTACACATAGGCTGAAAAACCTGCTCCACTTGCCTAGACTTGGTCAGCTAGTGCTGCCTGAGATGCTCTTGGACACCTAAGACATTCATATGGGAGTGGCAGATAAGGCACAGGACCTCTGAAGGATCTGTGTCATCCTAAACTGGTAGCAGAGGGCTAGACAAGGTACCTTAAGGTACATCAACCCTCTCTGCTTAGTTCAGTTCAACTCCACAACAACTCTTCCTGCAACAGGGGTCTGGGTTTCATCTCCAAGGTCTGAGCAATTTTGCACTGTGAGACAGCCATCCAGAGTGGAGCGTGCACTTAGGTATTTGCATTGCTGCAGAGAAATGCAGAGTTTTCTGGGCCTTGCTTACATGGGGAGAAAGCAGTGATTCTCTCACTCTCCCCCACAACATGACATCTCCTCAGAGATATTCAGCTTTATTTAAAAAGCAATCAGCTTTTCAGAAAATTCACAGCGACAGAGAAACAGCCAAGTCAGGTACTAGACAGGTGTAGGCATCACCACAACCCTGAACAGCTACTCAAGCTCATGGATCAGCAGGAAGTAAAAAGCCATTGCTTGCTTTTTGGCCACCTGCCTGGCTTCCAGGTTAGAAGCCTAAACTGCCTGATAGAGGAAGAAAAATATTATTGCTTATGACTCATCCATAGGCTTGAATGGATGTGGCTAACCCCTTTCTTATCAATGCTTACCTCCTAAGTTTGGCAAAAGCTACTGCTTCATTTAAAAAAAACAAACCAAACCAAACCACACACACCCCCTCCCCCCCAATGCAAACCAATCAAACACAACAACAACAATACCCAAAAGACTAAAAGACAAAATTACTGTCAACATCAGGTCTGGAGAGGCTGGGACTGAAAAGTAACTCTAAGTACATGGACATACAATACATATTGATATTCAAGAAGATTTAATTACAAAAGTTGACTGGGATTTAGAGTTATCTATGTTTCACTGACAAAGCATGTATCATTGACTTTTGGCAAATTATGGTATTTGAATTTCTGATCTTTAGCCCATGACAGATTTTTTTCTTTTAGCACTTCTTCACTGAACAAAGTAACACATTACAGGCTTCTTTCTAAACAAAAAACATTCTGCAGGTGTTTTTAAACATGCACTGGGTGTGGACCTGTAAGCTAAAGAAAGATGATTTTCCACAGTGTTATTTGAATTACACCATTCCCCAAAGCCACTTCATACTTCCAATGCCTTTACACTAAGGCTGTTTAATCTTATTTTGGCAATGTCAGCTATGACGTTACAGCATGAGAGTGACCTACTGAAAGAGAGGGGACCAGGTAAGACAAGTAGATCTCCTCTCTCCTTCTCTTCTGAGCTATGTAGCTTTATTTTTACAGTCTTTTTTTTTCTCCAACTACAACCACTTGTTTGAAGGATGTCCTGATCTATCACAATTCAATATCAAAGTGTTATCAGAAGACCAATACATTGTTTAAAACCACATGACTTTATAGATTGGTTCCATTCACGGTTTATTAGGATGTCAGGCTCCAGAAATCTTTGACATTGCTCAAGTCTGCGAGAAAGCTACCAACTAAGAGGTATCTAGAGTAAGTGCCAGTTATAAACCAAATAACCTTCTTATTGTTGCTGTTGTGATATTCAGCACATAACACCACAATTAGTTGTTTGTTATTAGATGCTGTACGTGCAGATCACACTTAAGTTGCAATCAAAGGGGCTATTTCATGCCTGGGATCCCTGAGCCACACCATTTTACAACTCTCTCTAAAGTCCTGTTTTAAAAAGCAGAGGAGGGGTATAAATCAAAGGGTATTTACTGGATTTTAACCCATAGAACTGCAGCGACAAGCTGTTGTTAAGTCAGCTCTGTATGGGCTAACACGTTTATACCCAGTAATATTCTCCCACAGATCCTACAATTTCTGATCCAGCTTTCATTCATACAGTATCTTCAAAGACAGAAAGCCCTTTAGTTTTTTAAGTTCCCTTGCTTTTGTAAGTTTGATTTAAAGTTGGTGGGGTGAAAAAATGATTGCAATTTTAGGAGACATTTACACTGAAAAAAATACAGAAGTAAATCACAAACTCACACTTAATAAAGTATCTGACATCATTTTTTTTCCTGTGAGGCAGAATTAGGTTAGTGAAGCAGGATGACAGCTTGATGTGAGAACAAATACTTCTGCTAATAACAGTAATTTGGTTTGTGATCTTGTAATTCTTATGCAACCAGCAGTTAATTACTATCCTAAATCCACTCTTTTGGAGACACTTGGCACAGTATCTCCATATCCAGTGATCCTTCAGACTCGCTTCAGAATGAGTATTTAAGCCATTACCTAATTATTAAATTTCTCCATCTTTTTTACATCATAAGATGACACACTGTCCTTCATAGTACATATATATATATGCAAAAGTTATGCAGCGAGGTGATGGAATCACCAATAAAGCACCTATACTCCACACTTTATTGGTCGTGGCTTAGCAGGATCACAAAACAACTACTCATTAACATGAATTATAGACAGTTTTAACTACAGAGACGGACATTTTAGAATCAAAGGGAAAAAAACCAAAAAAAGTCCTTTCATTTTTTCCAGAAGGATGATCACAGTGATTAGGGGTGGCAGACACCTTGTATTCCTCCCCACTCCTAGCCTTCTCATCAGGTCTTCCCAGCTGAGTGAAACCCTTGTTCCAAGAGCCCTCTGAAAGAGGTCCAAGCTGGACACAGAGATGTTCAAGTAATCCCCGGTGTCACGACCCCGGCTGGACAGACCAGAGATTCCTGTTGAATTCGGAATTCCCTCGGGCTAATTAAGGTGAAAAGACACCAAAAGATCAGTTAAACTTTTTATTCGTGGCAGAGGCAACCTGAACTTGGGAGACGTAACAGTAGGTGGCGGGGTTTCTCTCAACAGGACTTGCCCTGGAACTACCTCTGTAACCCGTGTAACCCGCGGTAACCATGTACATCAGTTCAGGGAATAAAATAAGGAGAGGCTTCCCGCGGAGTCACGAGGTTAGAGCAGACCCCGTTGCCTTCTAGACTCCTCAGTAGGAGCCCAGGGGCGGCTGGATCCACTCCTAGTCCCAGACTCGGTCAGTGGTTTTATGCCTTAAAGGGATGAGTTGTAGGGATTAAGGAAAAGGAGAGAGAAAGAGAGAGCAAGACAGAGAGAAAGCGGAAAAGAGAAAGATTTCACAGCCCTGGGTCCAGCGTTGGTCCAGTTAGTCTAAAGGTCCAGTTCTGGTGGGTGTGTCCTTCCTTCAGGCAACCACTCGAAGTCATTAGGCTAATTAGGTGTCATGAGCAGTTTGCAAGCCTTCAGGGTCGGTGGGCTTGGGGGTGGTTTGGGGAGTAACTTCCCCCTCCCTGCAGACGTGACCATGGTTTGATCTTCGAGCTGCCCCACTCAGCAGAGCAGAACAGGGAGCTGCCCACCCTCCCCTCCAGTAGCTGAAGTCCTGTAGGTGAAGGGTGCTGATCGGCTTCTTTTCACCTGTAGTTCCTCGCTAGGCAGGTTTTGGTGTCATGCAGAGTTCCTCGTGAAGCAGAACTTGCCCCACTGTAATGTATGAGACATTAACTCTTGCAGCTTTTACACCCAGGGGCCGATTTTCTAGTATTTATTCCCACAATAGGGCACACATAGGGGAATTCTCCATGTCACCTTGTGAAGACTGCATTCAAAAGGCAAAGTTTAATAGAAGGATGGGACAGGAATAAGGAAAAGGTGTTATGCTAACATGAGAGTAGTAAGATGTCTTGGTATATTCCTGACACTTAGGCACTTTTTTTTTTCTATTTTAAAAATTTGTTATTCACTACTCAACTCTGAAAATGGGATATATTGAGATTCAACTGCTTTTACTATTTGTTTGACTGCTTTCCTTTTAAAAATTATACTAATCCAACAGAAAGAGACTTACATAGTACTATTAGATTACCCCATGAAAGAAACTGCAACACAACCACAGAACCATTTGTTTTCCCCAGTAAAACAGTTACTAGTGGACTGTGGACACCTCTGGTTTTTCTTAGAGATCTGCAGCAGGGAAGGCAAACTGAGCAGGTGATTTCTACGCCCAGTAGTGTCTCAGCATCAGGCAGATCCATCAGTCTTCACTGCCACATACCGCTGCCTGTCACCAAGGATATCTGAGCTGCTTCTGCTAATAAGGTTAACTCAGAAAACTCTCCGGTGAGGCAGCAGTACCTAACCAAGTCTTTTAAAAAGGAAAGGAAGACTTCTCCACAAACTGTGAAGGGTTATAGCTACATTAAGTACCTCTCCACCTTCTAAATAAAGCAAAACGTTTTCAGTTCAGCTGCAATGCCAGATTGGAGGCAACCTCTTTCCTCCCTCTCCCTTTACAGTCTTGCAAAAGATAGTAAACTTCGTGGCACTTGAGAGCCTTTCTTCAGTGTGTAAAGCTTACAGTACTGCAGCTGAGAGTCACAAGCATGAAGCGTTACACTTACCCCATTGAGGAGATAAGCTATTATCAGCATTAGCAGGGTGGGGTAAGCCATAGTTAATGGGTTAATGGAGTACTCCAAGCAGATGCAACTGGGAAGCAGTAGTGTTTCATGCCTACTACACTCAAAAGACAACCTGTTTCATGGAACAGCAGATTTAGTGCTAGCTGCCAGTATTATGCCTGCAAGGAAAAATCTTCATTGATCTTGAGAGATAAAGAAACTGGGATACTCTAAAACAAGGTATCTTGCCAGGTAGAGTTTCTCTAAGTGTGCATGCACATCTTTTCCCCACAGACGGCATTTTATGGGAAAATAAGGGCCCTTTCCCCAAATCACATTTTTAATTTTGCAGCCAACCAAAGAGTACAAGCAGATGGGGAATGAATGCAGGACTGACTGATAAGCTCATACCATATTTGTTTAGGCTCTGAAAGTCAGAAATACTTGTGCAGTGCTTACAATTTTTGTGCTCCTTCCCTTGCCCTGCAATGTTTAATTCTCTGGCACAGATGCTGAGAGAATGGCAGAAGTATTGTTTAGCTGCAAGCCTTCCAAGTACTGCATAGCTTTGAAAAGAAATGGCAAACAACATGAAGATGGGAACATCGCAGGACAGCTGTATCTGAAGGATACATGGATCCTGGATAGATGATTAGGCTATTTATCCTTCCCCCTGCAACAGGTCTGGCAAAACAGTTTTCAACATAAGTAACAAGTTTACACTTCAAATGCTGACATAGACACACACATCTCAGTTGACAGTGGAGCTGTTTGCTTTGTGTCCATGGTAGAGAAATGCATTTTCACAGTCCACAGTGAGTCTAAGTAGCTGCACTTGAAGTACTTGTCAACTCTGTAACATGAAGGAACAGCACCTAATTACTGGGTAGGAGAAAGAGCCACAAGCACCTAAAGCCTACCAATCACTGTAAACCTATTTCAGCTGCACTTAAACACTTGTTATAGGAAAGGGCACACTGGCCATAGTACAATAGTAGTAACTTTGGAGACACATGAAAAAAGCAGTACTAAAGAAAAGAGGTGAAAGAGGAGTTAAACATGATACCACATTTAAGCTGAAGAGGGAATACTCCTCAAATGCTAGAGTGACTAAGCTGGAGAATAAACCAGCTGAAATCTGATGGTGCACCACAGAGATGATTGTTAGGACTGGTCTTTTCCAACTACTACTAATATAGAAAAGCAAATACAAGGACTTATTTCAACTTGACCATGAAACTATAAATAGCAGAGTACTGCAAGTACAAAGGCAGAGGAGTAACACACTTTATGCAGTTGTGCAGTGCGTAACATGTATGGAGTTTAAATCAAGTTGTAATTTATACCCATCAGTAAGATGCATGCTGATACACTTTCCTTAGAAATATTTTGGAAGAGCAGAAAAGCCAAAAAGAACAAGGACAGCAAGGAAGGGGAAGCAGAGGGGAAAATCAGACAGATTTATAAAGCAAAGACAAATAAATGTACTGACAACTGGTATTTCTTAACTTCTGAGTTCCTTGTTATGCATAGATGTGTTTACACACTCATGAACTCCGTGCGTCTTAAATTCCCTTTCTTAATTTCTGAATTAGACTATCTTTTGGTGTCTAATTACCAAGTATCAGAAGTACCCCGATCCCAGTATAGTGATTCAATGTATGTGATGATAAAATAGTTTGGTTATATTTCAGTATGAATATATCAAATATTTCACTTAAAGTTACTTTACCAAAACATCCAAAGTATAAAAGGGACTCTATGAAATACTTCCAGTTAGAAAAAACATTGCATTATCAGATAACATCTTTTGCCTGTATAAATCAACCAAAACTTCTGTTGTACTACCTATTCAAATACAGTTCAGCATAACTTTAAACTTATTAAAGAAATTAATAGAAACAGTCTGATAGTATCTGTGACAGATGGATGATAACACAAGATGAAGCAGTCAGAATCTGAGGTTTCAAACACTGTAAGAAGCAAGTGAATTAAGTTAACTTTTTAAGCATATCCATAGCCTAAACTACCTACCATAACTGTGTAACTTAACTTGGGTTGCAGGATGGACCAGAAAGTGAAGAATCACAGAAGTAGAGAATTTGTCTAACCTGTTCTTTTCTCCAGCACTTTATAAGCTCATGCCTCATATTCTTGTGGTTTGGTTATTTTAAAAGAAACTCATTGTGCATTTCAGCTATGCATTTATCTCCTGCAGAAATCCTCTTGTGCTGTTAGCCTCAGTATATTATGCTGATGAAACTGGAGGTCTCTGTTGCTCTGCTGCTTTCTGCAATTTTACGACACTGCTAATGGACTTCTCTAGATGTTTACTAAGCTTACAGAAAAGTGATTTTTCAGTCTCTTCATTGTCTTCTAAGAAGCCCAGGAGTCACTAGTCCTAAGGCAGGACATGATAAAGAACTTTACCTATGACAGAGCAGAAGAAAGATACCACATTATTTACTGTTTATTACTATTTCTTACGTGCTTTATATTGCTCTGAATCACGTATGAACATTTTAAAGTAATAATTAAATGGGATGATGGACTAAAAGAGGGTGAGATGGAAATACAGAAGACTACTTCTTTGTGCACATGTATGCATGTATATCCAGTACTGAATGGAAGACTATGCTACAAAGCGTCTTCATGATATCAGTTCATCATAGCATTATTATGCCAGTTCCTGGGCCCCGCATTTAAAAAGGCAAGTGATCAGGGGTGTAACTGGCATTGCCAAGGCTCACTACAGACCATTATCCATGTACAGATTTGGTCAAGATCACATCTCACTGAACACAGCTCCCCAGAATAGTAATTACTGTTAAGCATGAGCAGATTAATCAGATGGCTCTGGCTGGCTCAGAGAAAAGGGGATGAAGAAAGACAGCTAGATTTGGAACATTGTTAGTGTAGTGTAGCCGCATGTTGAAAGTAAGACCGAGCACACCAGTACACCTTCCCATGGCACTTCTCCAACACCCTCACCTAAAGGAAAGGGGCTGATCTGCTTGGGATTTTCTCATTCTACTCAGAGAACTATGACAAAATTTTTCCAACATAGTTAATGCCAAACAAGTTGAACTGTTGGAGCGTGTATGCATGCACACACCTGTGCATACATTTGCTGAACTGAAAAGCACTTATTAACTAGTATAGTCCATCACACAGAGATGATGGGAAGTGGATACTATGTATCAGCAATTTGACAATAAACTTCAGCTGAAGAAGACTGAAGTGAAGAATTGTTTGCATTTAGAAACAAGAAGTTTGGAAAAAAATATAATCTTATGATGATTAGGCTTAATTTTGTGAAGTGGAACAAAGGAAGAGTTAAAAAAAAATCCAGCTCTTTCCCTCCTGTTTACATGCAATACATATAAATGCTTTCACCCACTCTCTGTATACATATAAATATGTCATTATGTCTCTATACATCACAAGAGCATTGTAAAAACAGGATACAAAAATAAAATATGACTGCATATTTTGTTTATAGTTTATTTTATACACAGTATACTGTGGAGTGAATATGTAGATATTTGATATATTCTACCTTTGTAAGCAGTAACTGAGTCACTGTCCTTGAAAGGGTTTTAATTAGAAACATAGCACTATGAAAAAGAAATTAAAAGAGTCAAAAAGCCTGTAACATTTGCATCCTGCTGATGTACTTTGTCTGAAGGCTAATGCATAGACCTTGCCAAGTATGGCTGCTATTTAACCAAGTAAGAGCACAGTCTTCTTTTGTCCAAGGAGAGCACCTTCACATTTTTCCCCCCTTTAAGGAAGGCTTTGTTTCAAGTCAGGCCTCTAAACTGAACAAGATTTCAGCATGCAAAATACGTTCAGACCGGGTAACACCAGATCTCCCCATGAAGTTGCAAATATATCTTCTTTCTGCAATTCCCAAGCATTGGCATATGACTTCCAAGCAGGGAGAAGAGTGGAAGGAATTACGAAATGCAAAGTTAGATATGCTTTATTGTATGATTCAATGTGAAAGCAGTTATGAAAACACTTGAAAAAAATAGCAGCATAGGTTCTGTTTGAAACAGAGGCCATTTGTATTTCCCTTCTGTAGACCACCTGCTTGATATTTAATTAGATGTGACTGAACCGTGGTTTACTTCGCCACTTTAAAGGGATGTTTAGATAAGTACTTGAGGCTTGATGCATCACACATTAAAGTATAGGAGAAAGTAAATGGTGTTCAAGAACATTTTAATAACCCAGTATAAAGGCAAATATTAAAATATAACCAAGCATTAAAACAGAAACATGTATAGCAAATTTAATATAAATAAATCACATGAAGAACATCACCTCTGAAGACTCTATCTACATTGAACACAGCTTTTTTTTGTTTAAAGATACCATTGGTCTTATTATTCTGAACTAAGGAAGAAGAATACAGGAGTTATAGCGAAGAATGGAAAGCTCTGTACAAACCAAGCAAGAGTCTCTCGTATATACAATACTTCAACAAATATTTATTGTCCAAACTGAACTGCCACACAAAGCATACAATTGTGAGACACAGCCAAGGTTTACCAAGGCATTTCATCACTGTTTAAAAATATTAAACAATGAAGTTTACCTAGGACTTTAAATAAGAGTTAACATCCGTAAACTCAAATGGGCAGATAACTCCATAGTGTAGCAGAGATTTCATTAAGTCCTTCAAAAGCCACCTGTTCAGAAGAAAATGCTTTGCAAGAAAGACGAATCTTAAAGACTCTGTGCAGTCCTTAAGCTTAACCTCTGAAGCTGCCCAAGTTGTCAGTATACTACATTACTTCAGTGTTAAATTCAGCTTAACAATTTTATAGATTTTTCATCTTTAAGGAAAAAAATTTCCTATGACTCAGTTTCCCTCAATTTAGGTATTTGTAGACTGAATTTAATTTCTATTTTCCCAGGTTGTCTTCAAATTTCTTATGGCATTAAAAAGAATCCTTGTAATTTTCTTTTTCATAGCCAATAAAAGAGGGATTTATAAAATTCATATGCAAAATAAGTGAAAAAACCCCACACATTAAATCATTACTTTATGATCAAGACACGACGCAGAACAACCTCACACAAAATGTTATGAAAATGTGTAAGACTTAATACTGAGAGATACTTTAGAAGAATTAAGCATTTACACAGAAGTCTTCAAACTATTTCTCTGAGTAATATTTTTCTTCTCAGCACTGATATGACAGAATCATTCTGGGAAGCACTTGAAGATTCCTGGAAATTGCTCCCATCTGTTAAATGTAATACTACATCTGCTTTCCAGTGAAGACCTTTGAATGAAATGTTTTATTGCTTTAAACATACAGGTGCAACCATCTCATGAGTTTACCTCCTGATTAGAAATAATGGCAGGGGCAACAAAACAAACAAGTCCACGATTTAAGAGAATTTGGAGCATGGCACCTCATACTACTCACCCTCCTTTCCTTTCTTACCCCCAGTCATGAATTCGTTTCCTGGTTACAATACAACCAATAAATGAGGCTTGCTGTCACTGGGTGGCCCACTGTGGAAATGTGGTGCAACATGCATCATCATTTTGCTGTATTGCTAGTAGTCTTTCTTGGTGAAAGTTTTGCAATACAAATGAAACACTGCTTGTTTGCCTTTCACCTTTTTTGAAATACTGATTTTTGAATAAGCTGCATGCTTTCATAGGCTGTTTAGCTCTGCTGCTTACCACCTTCAGCCCTCTTCATCCCATTTGCTGTGTTCTTTAATATAATTGAAAGGTTTCGTCCTCATTATTTTCAGAGCTGTCAGCCCACTGTATTTATTTTCTTTGCTAAGCCCTCTTAATTCCAGGTTTTTAGGATCTCCACCTTTTGCCTCCAACCACAGCACTCTTGAGTCCAACTCTCCGGCACATTGCTAAATCTCTGCATTTAAGCCACAGCGTCCAAAACTTGGAAAAATTACAAATTCCTCCTCACTCCTTCCAACTCTGCTCTCTTCTTTATTGCTTTTCCCTGTGCTTACACATTCACCTGACTCCAGTGGGATGGCCAGGTACTCAGGTTTCTTTCTGAGGCACAACTGAAGAAATGAATCAGTACTCCCCACAAAGTCTCTCCTAGGAGAGACGTCCTTCTCCAAGTCACCTTCTTGCTGCATATACTATGTCCTGAGCACATTTGGTTTCCTTCTGACTTGCCTAGCTTCCCTTCGCAATAAAATAGCAAAGCACACCTGGAAAAAAAACCCCAAAATCACCCTGACAATAATGCTTCCTTTCTGGATTAAACAGAATGCTGCACCCCAAACATGGCTTTCACACTTTTCACACTTTCCCAGCATGTTTAACACTCAGTAGAGCTTATTTATTATGTAGAGAGAAACAGTCAGTCAGAACCTATTAAGTTCTCAACTATGGATGCATGAAACAGGTGGACTCATAGCATGTTCAAGTTAAAATACAGTCTTAAACAAATTCTTTACTGTAAGCTAAAAGGAATAAAGAGTAAACTGTAAGTTAATATTTTAAAGGTTCTACATACCTCATATTAAAACAATATAAATCTGTTACTTTCAAAGTCATTTATTTTATGTGGATAGCTGAATAACACTTCTAACAAGTGTTTTAAGGAATAAATAAAAAATAAAAACATATATTCACAAAGTCTAAATTTAACTTAATTGCTAAGTGGCAGATGGCACATCATGTGGTTACCCATCAATCTGCAACACTGGCAAAAGGATTAATCTACAAATCCTGCTGCATAACCAGCATCAATATAGAAAGTATCTGCTTCCCCCCCTCCTCACCCCGGCTATATTCTCCTCTCCTCCCCATCTCACATGCACAAAAAAAAAAAATCTGTTCCTTATGTAATAGTATTTTAGTAGGAAATTCTTGGACATTTACCTATCCGCTTGCTTTTGGGCCCAGGCCAGTCCATTTTTAAGTACTGCCCCATTTAAAGTACACACCATCTGAAGTTCCTGTAGTTGCCAAGATGTTTCACTTCCAGGAATTCTGTTATATATGAAGTTTCACATCACTTTTCTAATTCCAATCCACTATTCTTCCAAAGATGTAAACGTCATTTCCACTGGTTTGTTTTAGTTTTTTTTACCTCCTTTCTCCTCCACTCCCAATTATTCTAAGTATTGCTATCAACAGTCTCACCATAACTGAACTAAAGGGAACTATTATCCAAAACCACAGCAAATTAATTTTTCTTTGGCTTACTGCAGATAGCTCTAACTTACAGCATCTAAATATTCTTTACAAGTTACTCTAAAGACAAAAAGGGCTAGGGCATTCATATGCTCTCCAATATGAGTGCATGGTACAGATGCAGTAGCTGGAGGGAAGGGAGGGAGAAGACCGTGACAAGCATTTTTTTTTTTTAAAACCATTTCTATCCAAACCCCCATAACTCTCTAACATAACACATAACTAACTCCTCAACTCCTTTCCTTCCAGGGGAAACAGAGCCTGTGACCTAACAACTCAATCTACGGACTTTTATGTTGAAACATAAAAATGTTGAAATATGCTGAACTGAAGATCACTCTCTTCGTTACCTTGGTATTGGTTTTGTTTAACATGGAAATACTTGGTTTTAGGACTTTGTGCTACAACAACAATCGCAGCATACTTGTGAAAGTAATGGATGAAAACCAGTGGTGCCAAAATCAGCCACTGCTTTCTTCATTAAAAACACTGTATTCTTCCTCTGGTAGGATTTGAAAGTGCTGTTGTGTAGCACTAGAGAGATGACAAATTTGGAGCATGACGGCTGCATAATTACATGGGCTCAGGTTAAGTGTGCATTTTATTCGCATGAGTGCTCCTTGTGGAACAAGAATGAGGTTTCCAGTTAGACTTCCACATGGAATTTGAGAAGAGGGGAAAATGTCAAGTCTTTGGAGGGCTGATTGGCTAACTTTTCAGAACACAAAAATGCAAAATAACAGCAGGGCACTGAAAATTAAAAAGCTTGCATCAAATTAGTAACAGAAATAGGTGCATAATCATTTTATTAATCTACTGGCTCTCTTTAATTGTCTGAAATAAAACAGTAACATCATCACCATCCTTTGGGATTCCACTTATTTGCGTTCCAGATTCTTAATGGTATCCACTTCCTCTGAAAAACCATCTAATTTTTTCTTGTGTAGTTTTTAACAAGCTTTCTGCCTATAAGCACTTACTTTGACCCATCACAAAAAAAGCCAGCACTATGCATTTAGTTAAGAAAAGAGCATTAAAAGCTTCATTTTTCAGTATTAGTGCTGCTATGCAGAGAATACCATAAACTTTTTTTATACTTATAGGCAGTTGATCTTCTTTTGAAGCAGAGAAATGGATTAAGTGATTTCTAGAGATGTCATCATGTTCTAGCTTTTTACTTTATATAAACCAGCTCATTGTTAAAAAAGCATATTTTTCCAAATGATCTAGATCTGCATTTTACTCGATGTAGGTAGAAAAACTACTGTACCTTAGGAAAGATTAGGGAAGATGTAGTGATCCACATTTAAGATCATTTGAACACAAGGGTCTCTGGAGACAGCAGCACTCTGCAGCATCCAGACTTACTGAGTGCCATGATCTGGGATTCAGACTTTCATACTTTCAATATTAATACAACCCACTTAGCCATTAAGTTCCTTGAGTGGCAAGTAGTGCCTTATTTTCACTCCAAGTTGTATTTGGTATGAAAGATTAAGCTACTGCATAGCTCCTAAGCTTCAACTTGCTAGAGAAAGCAAATTATTTATGCATGGCATGACTGGGGCTATGCTGCAAGGCAGCATGTGCGCAGGCAGCCGTCCGTCTGAAGCAGCAGCTGTCACTCGGTGATCTGTAGGTACCAAATGCCTCCTCTAATCCAGCTGCACTTCTGCAAGTGGATGTTGCACACAGAAACTCTCTCCTGTAAGCTTTCACCTAACACCACCTCAATTTCTTACTTCAACAGTCAGTATTTTGAAGCAGTCCAAAGTCCACATGCATACTTTGATGACCTTTATGAAAGCTGTGAAAACTATTACATTGAAGGAAATGTCAGAGACTCTTGTAAGCAGCGCGTTTACTTTTCATAAATACAAGCAGTATGCTCAATGAGTATCAGCAGTGAGAATAAATATGACAGAAAGAGGAGG
>JANZLQ010000079.1:38734607-38746507 GCA_026212715.1 Elanus axillaris
CCCCCAACTTTTCTTTTAAAGAAGTTACAAAAAAAGACAGAAAAATGGGATAACTAATACCGGAACACACAAACAAAAAAAAAAGCCTTTGTAGTTTGCATTCTAATTTTCAACTGGAAGTGACAGTCAGAAGAGCTCTCCCACATCAGCTTTCTTCCTACCCTCAAAAAACAGGGGCATGACAACAGTGTGAAGGATACTAAGTGCTAAAATGGACAAGCTTTGAATTCAGCAGTCGTTGCCCAGTTATAGAGAAATCTTCTAGAGGCACAAGCAGTCTTCCAGAAAGAGATAAAAATGAATAGTTCACAATTAATTGATTTAGCTAATGAATCTAATAGCAGCTAGGAAACATCGATGTTTTTCCTTCCACCATGCTTTGAAGACCATTAACTTCAATAATCCCTAAGAACTTCACACTTGACACTGGAAGTCTTATCACCAAGTGGATTTTCCTGTCACTAGACTACTCTCCACAGGCTAGAAAAATTCCCACACACCACTTAATTTGGGACTGGTTTTAGTACAGATAGACATATACAAGGAAGTCAAATAATTTCTATCTGCCTCACAAAGGAGTCTAAGAAAACATTTCTTCACTTGACTCTCATTTATGTTACCACTACGCACAGCTTAAACCAGAATTGTGTTAAGAATTTTCACAGTGTAGCTCCGCATTCATCATTCTAACGAACAACAGCAGGAAATGCAGGTTTCAACAGATGGAGGATTTGTTCTGCAGCAGCATACAGCTTCAGTTTTTTTAGAGATGGCCCTGATGAGCTAGATAGAAAGTATCCCCAGTATTGAAAAGAAGTCTGAAGCCTACAGCAAGGTGCAGGTAAGGAAGGCACTACAGGCTCCCTGGGTGTAAGCACGCAGACAAGAGCCAGTTGCACTCCCTCTCCTCCCTCCACGTTTGCTTGCTGCTATGCTTTGAAGGTTTTCATAACAGCGAGGCTAATAGCTATTACTGCATCTCCTGCTTCACTTTGTCTTCCAGTTTCTTATTTATCTTTTTCCAAATCATCAGAGCATTTCAAATTTACGCTATGCCGGCATGCAAGCCTTCTAAGTAACAACATGCAGGAACACACGCCCAAGTATTTTTCATTTGGAGAAAGTACGGATTCATGATTCAATAAGGCACAGATTAAAGAGTTTCTGTCTCTTTCTGAAGTGCCATGCAGCATGAAGCATAAGGGTTTTCAAGAAGAAAAGGTGGCACTGACAATGGTATCTCAGACAATGAAAGAAAAAGAAAGGAGAGATCTTGCAGCTGCTTAAATCCTCCACAGAGAGAGCCAGCACATAGCCCTCCCTCCCGTCAATGTGGTCTTCTTCTTTCAAAGGAGCACATGACTTTAAAGAAGTTATGACCACAGGGTTAGCAGACAATGTATGGGATTTCTCCATGATCATACTCTGCTAAGCAATTAGGTCAAACCATGCTCTTGAAAATTAGTTTAGCACAGCTGAAGGTCAAGGAATGAAAGCACTCAGGGGAGGAGATGAGGCAGAAAAGGAGAAGAAAGATTTATTTTAACTCTGAACCATGTACAAAACCCTTGCCAGAAAGAGGAGTTGCACTGTTGCTAGAACTTTATAGTGTATGAAAAGAAAATCTTCGACACCGAAAAACTGGCATCTGTGTACGAATAGAAAGTGTTGTTCCAAGTTACAAGCTGTACACAGAAACAAAAAGGAACTCCTTTACATCAGTGTGCTTACCAGTCCTGTCTTGTTCATTCTAAATTACACTTTTGTCAATGGATTGACATGGCCTAATAGTCAGGTAAAGGAGCAGATTTTTGTTGCTGTTAATCAGAACAAAGTGATATTCCATGCTTTTATGGAGTTCTGTAATTCTGGTTTTTTAAAGCAGATTCTCTTGCATGAGCAGGAATTCTGATGTCAGAGTTTTTTTTCTATTCACATGGGGTTTTGGAATGCAAATTTGAATGAATAAAGTACTCTGGGTCTACGCTGGCAGCAGATGTTCAGAAGAGAAGGCACACTGAAAAAGCTGGAAGCATTACTGAAGGTTTGATGATTCTGTCCTCCTGGAAACCCATAAATTCCTGCAGACAAAAACCAAAGACATACTAATAATTTTACAGATTGCTATAAGAAGTTCACTGAATTATTGAAGTCTGAAAGTAGTCAAACGAAGACTAATCCTCTTTCCTGCTTTTTATAGTGCTTTGAACAGTTAGAATAGGTGGGTGAGAGGCAAACACCAGACAGGCACAGACAAAAACTTTGCTGCTTGCTGTATGTATATAAACAATTCAGCTCTGTCTTCAGTTTCATATTATCTATCCAGCATTCACTTATACAGTCTGGGTAACACCAGACATGCGTGCTTGTCACTGTGCCAGTAGACAAGAAATGCAAGTTATCAACATCACTGAAACTTTATACAAGAGGCTGAGCAATGGCCAGACACTATTTTTCTGCTCTCTGATCCAGTTATTGCCTAGGCAGGAACAGCAATTACATTATTGGGGAGGGGGAAAAATGTCAAGTTGTTGGCTATGCCTTTATAAGCAAAAGTGTAATATCTAAATGCTGTGATTTGCTCTCTTTAAGAGCTGTAAGACTTCTCACTGCTCGAGAGAAGCAATTTTTCATGGTTCCTTGTTGAGAATTCATTTTACTGTATGATTACTTTTCACCTTAAAATTTCATCTAATATAGTTCAATGTGAGATGGTCCAAGTGCATAGGTATCACACATATAGTTTGAAAACTTCAAATTTTTAGACAGTCTTCTCCATGGCATGTTCAGTCCCTTTTTTATTTTTAATATGAGACTAAGCCATACTGCAAAGCTCAAGACCTCTTAGCTTCCTAGTATACAGGCAACAGCAGTGCTAAACCACTTCCACATTCTTACTACCTCTCTCATTTGTATCAACTGTTCACAAAACACAAGTGTAGTGTCAGACTGACTGAATCTCAGTGTTCTGTGGTTCTCTCTCAATGAACACTTCCAAGTCACTGATCTTTGACATGTGCATTGATAACATTATAACAAAAGGGAAAAAGTACTGACCTGTTCTAGAGGACTTTGGAGCTGGTCCTTTGTCAACATGATGGGCGGGGGTGTGTGTGGGGGGGGTGGAATTCACTAAACATGGTGTCAAGTTTTATCACGTGACAAATAAGATGTACACAACCAGCAGGAAAGTGAATTCAGTCAAAACACACATGTATCATTCTTTTAAAACTTGGCGATGGTAAAAGAAAAAAAAAGTGAAAATGTGAGAGGGTCCCATGCTTCAAGTCCCATAACACAAGCACGTATACTTAAGTGATTATCAAACTACAGAATGTGAAGAACTAGGTATTATCTTATTTGCCCAAGCAAGCACTCAAGAAAATGCTTTAGACAGAAGTCTACTCATAGACACGGTGATTTAAATACCAATGTGAAGTCCATGCCAAGATGTAATGGTATTTAATGTATAAGCTGGGGAATATGTATGGCTGTAAGACTTCCAAGGCAGCTGGATGTCAGCCATTTCCTATTAATGATGCTTGGGCTGGAGCTTGCCGAAACCCATTGGGTCTGAATATATGTACATCTCTAAAGGTTTTTCAGAAATCATCTTATAATAAGAAAAGCAGAGTACTCACACTTACTCGTAAACAGTTCAAGTAATAACTACATCTATGATGGAAAGGAAACAGCCAGAAGAAAGGTGGGGTAATGCAAAGAAATCCACAGATTTTCAAGCAAAGTGCTACCCTTACTGCCATTTATGGTATTAAAAAGAAGCTTGCACGTACGGGTACTCAAAGGATCAATGCTTAAGTACATACCCATATAAATAAGGAACATAATATACCGTGCCAGTACTTAACACCAGAGTTTGAGTCTTAATGCTTCTATTGTTCTTTAGTACTTCATTTTCCCCGTCATTTAGGCTTTTCATGAAATTTGTAAACCAGCACAGCAATTAACATTAAATCATAAGTTAGTCTTGCTGAATTTTAAATATGTACATGATGTACATCTGACTCAGAACTGAACATAAAAGCTCAGTCACCACTTGCTCAGAAATTCTTAAAGCAGAGCTGGGACTGGATATTAAAACATACGAGCAGAACAAACATTTGATTTTGGTGATGCTAAAGACTGTTGTTGCTGCTAGTGCATGCATAAAATGTTTTGGAGTTTCCTGTTTCTCTTCTATAGCAATGGGTTCTGAAGCATGCCTGAAGAGGGTGTTTGTCCTTCAGCTTGGGGAGGCAGTCTAGTGATAATACTTATCAGATCTCAGTTATGCCATCCACTTTTTCATCACAATGGGCAGCTTCCCTCTATTTCAACTTTTCAGAACCTCCCTGTTTTATAGCGTATGACCTATGACCTTAATAAGCAATTTATGTGCCTCTAGGCAGCATTTCTAGGCAGATTTTGACTCTGGAAGATACCTGCATAGAATGGCCATAAGTAAAAATACACAAATGCATGACATTCACAGCACAGCTGCACCTGTTAGATACATTAAACAATGCTAATGTAAGAAAATGTTGCTTTTTCATTATATTTGAAAAATTATTTAATATGATGGTATGGATCATTAACCAAGCAAATGCTAGAAAAAGGGTAAAATCTAATCACTGAAAGCAGAAGTGAGGATGGACTGCAGAGTCCCAAACAGGTTATGACTCAGCTTTCCCAAGAAACGACAGAGTTAAAGGTGCGGAATGGATTTCACCATGTTTCATTACTTCCCATCAGTTACAAAGATTCACTGTAAAATCCACGGGTATCTTACTAATCTTTCAATACCAGCTCACAAGAAGAAACATATAACCTCAAGCTTATAGTCCACAAAAGATGGCAGAATAATTTTTTTTGTGGGGGAAAAACTCTGTTTTTTCTCCTCCAGTTATTAATTTGATGTTAGATAGATACATAAGAAACTCACCAAGTAATACAATCTATAAACAAGTAATTTAAGCCCAAAAATTCAATCCAGTGATGAAAATACTGCTTTCCCTTGACTGAAGATGGCTTTTTAAGAAGATATGGCATTACAAAGTACAGTTTGTGTCATATACACAAATCTCATACCAAGCGCCTTAGTAACTGTCCATATACATCATGGTTTTATGAGCTGCTATTTACAGCCAAATAATTGTCCACTTCTCCAGCTCTTCAGCCTTTGTTCACAACTACTCACTCTCACAGACAAGCTTGGGCACTTAGGAATTTAGAACATTTAAAAAAAAAATATTCCAAGTTACCCCCTCTGACCTCTGTGCAAAGGAAGGCTTGTCTGGCTACCCTACGGCTGCTGCCACAGGAAAACATACTCAGACTGTGCAGTCACCAATCTCATCCAGGGTTAATTTACAGTCAGTTTTTGCTTCCCAGTTCAGAGCAGCTCTTCCACGCCATCCTAGCTGGCCACACCTGCACGGCATGGACACAGAGCACAAGGGGCACGGGCTTTACTGTGCGGTTTGTAGATTGAGCCAGCATCTGTCACAACTGGAGGCTTCCCTATCCCTCTGGCTGTGCATTCCTACACCGTGCCGGCAGCTGGCACTGATACTTGCCCGACGTGCCCACACCGACCCAGTTCAGGGAGCTCAATCTGTAATCCCCTCCTGCTTCCAGGCTGTGCTCCGGACGATGCCAGTGCCAGCATAGCAGAAGCAGCAGGAGAATGCAGCTCAGCAGGTGAGGAACAGGATCGTCCCATTCACTGGCCCTCTAATTAGGCTGGCTTAGCCACCCTGTAAAAACAGGAAGGCAGGCCAGCAGGCAGGTAGGGCAGTGCTGACCAGGAACTAACACACCCACAGGAGGGACACTAACATAAAGGTTTCTTTTTACAGGAACGAAAGTGGCTGCAGACGTGGACCAGCTTTGTAAAATACAACCTGGAATGATATGTTCTCTGGTTATGCCATAACTGGCAGGAAAAGCAGGAAAAGCAATCCTTCTTTTAGGCAGGAATGTGAAGTAAATAGTATCAGAAGGCCCTTTCAAATAAAATGCAATGAGAAAAGATGAGACATAAGGAGCTAAGCCATTCCCTGATGTGCTTTCCTTTCCCAGGGAATCAACAGCAATTCTGTGCAGATGGCCCTGCTCATGGAGATACAAAAATACTGACATTCAGATAATATACCAAAAAAGTCCTAACTCCCATACCAAAATGTCTGAAGTCTATGCTTGCAGGAAAAAAACCCCAACCAACCACCAAACTCACCCCCCCCCCAAAAAAAAAACCCCAACCCCAAACCCAACACCAAACCAACCCAAAAATAAAGAAAGCAGGAGACAAGGTGAAATATCTGTCTCTGGGCTTACATCTGCGTCATCTTCATTAAAGGTAACAGGAGCCAAGTGTCCCAATAAAGGAAGCAGAGTCAGCAAGAAGAAAAGTATCAAAACAAAGCTAAAATTTATTTCCACACAAGACTCATACATACTTTTTTTCTTGGGAAATAATAAATTGCCACTTTTGTTGATGAAGCCATTGAAAGTCCTGAGTTCTTGGCCACAAAGTTACTAGACCCAAGTAAAATACCCACTAATACTATTTTCCCTCTGTGGATAAAGGGGAAACCCCCCACACCTCAATCTCCATTATACTTGGCAGAATAATTTAGTTGTATTCTGTTCTGGTGTGGTTTACAATATTATCAATTAACATAAAAGTTGGCTCCATCTAGTTATACCTACCTAATTAGGCAGAGGAAGCACAGTACCAAGTAACACACCACACAGAGTACATATGAATGTAGGTTTTAAGCATAGGCTTTCTTAGTCTCATTTAGAAATACAGTTTACAAAGGACCATCTCAGCAATGAAGTCCAATCCTCTTAAGCTGTAGACAACCCTGCAATAGTCAACGAGACTAGAAATTTCAGAAAACAGAGAAAGAAGAGAATAAAAGAGATGAGAGGCCCCATACTGGTTCTCTAAAATCATAAGACAGTTAAAATTCAACAAAAACTCCAGAAAATGAACACCTTTTCTCTGTCCGGTATGAGTAACAACTTCCAAACACCACAGTTTCAACAGAGTATGTGACGTGGAGAAAATGTCCCTCAGCTACCTGTTCCCATGGCACATGAGCAGGTACTCTAAGGGAACACTTCTACAGGCACACCCACCTAGTACCTCAAATCTTACAATGACTACTTACTGATACTTGAGAGAAAACTGAAGAAAGGGACAGGAGCCCAGAAGCCAATTTACATACCAGACAAAGTAGGGCTCTTCAAGTAACTTATGAAAACTTAGAAACACAGTATTAATTGCTCACAAATAAAGACGCAGTGGAAATCAAATATTTCCAGTACACCAGGTTACAGTTACAGGCTAACTTCACATCCCGTTCAAGCAAAAAGCACACAGTCAGAACGCTACTGCCCAAAGCAAATATATTCCTTTCCAGAAGCTCACTTCTCTGCATAGTTCAGCAGAAAACTCAATAAAACTATACATTTCAGATTGTATGCACAGTTATAACTTACACTGCCTGTGAACTCTTCCAAGCTTTCGGTATGTTCCCTTATGTTTGTGACCACACCATAAGAGGTATTTTGGGGGGGGTTAAAAGCAGGCAAGACCATTTAAGCTTCCTAACAAACAAACAGACTTGCCCCTCCAGGCGGATGATACTGGGTAAGACTTGCTCTAGCAAAGAGTGGAACAACACCATGCTGCAAGGTCCCTGCTGCTGGTGGTCAATACATGCATGTGGTCTGGGCAGCCTTGCAATGATGCTTCCTCCTCAACAGTATCGCCTCTTGAAGCAGAAATGGTCTGTCACATTTGCTTGCACAATCAGAAGGGAATAAGGGGAAGGAAATAGAACATCAAACCCAAGAGAATAATGTTGCAGACCATCATGTGGATTGCTGTAAAACACCACACTGAGTAATCCACATGATGGTCTGCAACATTATTCTCTTGGGTTTGATGTTCTATTTCCTTCCCCTTGTTCTGGATTTGGTTGAGAAGCACCTGTTAGAAGACATTCTCATCAATGTGTGCCACAACCAAAAAAACCCACCGAACTCCAACACACTAAAAATATAACGCCTTTAGTACAAAAGGACAACATCCTCAAGGACTACAGTATGCCCAAAAGCTTTGAAAGAGAGAGTAAAAATTGATCTAAGATATCCACAAAGACTGTATACTTATCAGCTTCCTCCTCCCCCAGGACAGCATCATGCAATCCTTTCCTCTAATTTTACAAGCTCAATCTTGATACAATTTAGGTTCCCTGTTCACACTGGCTTCATTTTAAAGACAAGTCCCAAACTCTGCTTTCCTGGAGGCACACAGCCTTTCCATTAACAGCCTGCAGATTCATGTGTGAACACTCTAAGTGTAAATCTAGTTACTAAAGTTTCTTTGTTTCCCCAAGCATTTTCATTCTTCCAGTGTATTTAAAAATCATATCACTCCAAGCTGCCTGGTGCAAGGCTAAGTGTACCAAAGTCTGAAGTCTCCTCTCTTAAGAAGCTTCTTCCCACAGCTTCACCACCTTAGCATCTCTTCATCACTTTGGAACAGAACAGCAGCAATTTCTTTGAAATGGAGGGACAAGAGCTGTGATTACCATGTAACGGAGGACATAGCAAGGTATTGCACAAGGATATAGGGTGATACTTGGCCCTACAGTTCAACTCTGGTGTTAGCCTGTTTCATAACTGCACCAAAACCAACAGGAATGTCACCCAACAACTGATGAAAACATGCAGGTTCCACTCTTTCTGTATCACCCCCTAGGTGATGAGATGTCCAGGGTCTAACAACATTACCTACATTAGACTGCTTGGCACAGGCCTTTGTACCCAGTTGTACTAAATTTCACACCATTTATGTTACTCCAAAATTCATTGCGTAACAAAAGACATGCAATGAAATTGTTTAGGCTTGAAGATCTTTAGGCTTTGTCCACACTTCACTCAGCTTTGCCTAGCTCAGCCATGAACTAGTGATGGTTAAGCAGGATCGACTATACTGCATGGTAAGTCAATGAATGCTTTCCAGGTTTGTTAGATAATCTTCCTTTGCGTCCCTTATCTTCCTGCAATGGGGTCAAAATACAGTTTGAGAAACAAGTCTTATTTGAGACTGAGCTCCTATGCAAGCCACTACCATCCAGGAAACAGAAACTACTCAGCCACTCCTTTAACTGGCACCCTTACTACAGAATACAAAATTGTACCAACAAGTTCCACAGGTTTGCTAACCAAGCCAGTTAACAGGACACCTGGCCATTAAGCCCATCTGTGGGTCTCACAGGAAACATGCAATTTCCTCCAAAAACTGATACACCTTTGAATACCTCTGACCAACTGCAACAGTCACTTGTCAAGGTTACTCCAGAACCACTGCACCACCCATCATTTTCCTAATATACAGCTTAACTTCCTTGTTGTCGATTTATGTTATTCTGCCTTTGTAGTAAAGTGACTCTACCTCTGTCCCTCCTACACATTTAACTTGAGGTATATTTATGAAGGCAATCACAACTTCACACACGCTGAGATTTCACAGTGCTTTCAGCTGATTTGAGTGTGCACTGCTGCCATAAATAAGATATAAGGTGGTTTGGGTGGGGTTTTTTTTCCCCCTTTGGCAGCACCACTGTATCAAAAAAAATCCCACGCAGAAACACAGAGCAGTGGAAAGTGATACTGCTCCTTTCAGCCACCAATAGCACGGACTGAGCTTGGCACACAGCTCTCATGAGAACGCAGCCTCAGCCTCCCTTTTCCTAAGTTAAAGGGGCCAATTTCTGCTTGGTACACACAGCTTCATCAGAAGTGATATACTGGACATCTGTAAAGGCAAGGAAAAAAAGAAAACACAAAAAAACTCCCACAAACACAGAAGGACAAAAATGCAAAGCCTGGAAAGATGGAACGAAAGTTTCAGCACATCCCTAACACACCAGCTCTGGTGCCTCACTGAGCCTGGCTAGAAGAGAAATCAAAGACGAGCATTTTTATCTGTTTCCTGATGCGTTTAGATTTACAAAGATTTGGACATTTAAACTGAAGGCACAGAATAATCAGCAAGCTCTAGTTTTAATTACACTTCATTTTAAAAGACCTACAAAGCAGGCATTATTCTCCCCCAGAGCAAGAAATAAACTAAGCAGGACCAAGCAATTATACCTAAAAAGCATCTGCACCTCTTGTGCTTTTCATGTAGCAAACCTCTCAGCACATTTTATAAGGCAGTAATTGTCACCAGTAGCACTGTATGGTCACAGCCTCTTGCAGCCTGTGCAATCAGCAGCTCACAGGTTATTAGGTGTTTGTGAAAAGGAGGCATTTTGAGGCAAGGCTGGGAGGTAAAGTGACTTGAAACAGAGAAGAATAATTCCTCCCACCACGCATTCCAGTTAAGAGACCTTCTTTTTCAGTACCCACGCAACCACCAGTGACAGGGCTCACAGTCATGGAATAACTGACTTCTCTGAGAGTTGACAAGACTGATACAACATTTACACCGTTCACAAACAGCACAGAAAGGGTTCTTTGCTGTAGTCTGAATTTCATAATTTCCAACTCTTAAAAAAAAAACCAGACACAAAGACACCAACCAACCAAACCAGGTTTCCTGCTCAAACAGCAGCTTTGCGGCCAGCGTTTTCAGGGTTTCTTCCCAGGTCCTTGTCCCTGAAAAACTCATATAGTCCACTCAATTCACTGTAATTAATTATCATGTTCTACTGGAATTTGCATGCATGTAGTTATAAAAGCAGCAAATTCTACACTTGCTGTATTTATTGTTGTTCCTAAAGTACAGTAAAGTACAGTTAAAAATTTTATATCTTACATGCAATACTTTCAGCCATACCAGACCATCTTTCACATTGCTCCTTCCTGCCCCCACATGACTTTCTAATCTGATAATTCATAGGGAAAAATGTTACACTATAATGTTATTAAAGACAGTTGGCATGGGTTTTAAATGTGACCATTCTGAAAGGAAGTATCGCCTCAAAGGAATTTCACATCCTATATATCTCGCAAGAGAGCTTGACAATATACAATTTTAGTACATCGGCTAGTCAGCAAGATTAGTTTAAGTCATCAATCCTGAAAAGTGCCACAAAGGTCAAATTTTAGTTGCCATCCAAGTTTTTTTTTTTTTTTTTTTTGTGTTTTTACTCTCCTCCCAACACCAGTGTGCAATGTAGTTACAGTTACGGTGTGTGGATAGATGATGGACAGCGTTCGCAGTTCTAAAAAGCAGCATTTCTGAAAAGTGGTATGTGAATAACCAGAAATACATACATGCAAACACACACACAGATATATATATATTAATTTGTGTTCTGCTTACATACTCCCTGCTTACTACAGAAATCCGTTTCCAGCATCCAGGGGAAAAAAATTTTAAAAATCTCTTTTCACTCACTCAAAGGCAAAAGAATGTTTTTCAGATTGTAAATACACATTTGTACAGCTCCTTGTTCTCCCTTATCGGCATCTTCAGCATGTTATCCTATGCATTTTTATCTCACAAACGATAAAGTGATTAGATACCTTAGATAGCACGGTTTGCTTACTGCTTTTTACTGTTAGTGCCTCTTTGCTTAGTGAGCTACCAAGCAGAAACAGACTGGTTTCCAAAACTGCTGAAATTCATCACAGCTTTTATTCAACAAGTGTTTCCCTAGTAAGTCCGACAGGTCCAAACAAGCTTTAAGTTTAAAATTGTTAGAGACCTCTTCCTAGTTTTTGAATCAACTAGAATCTAAAAATTGCAAACTACAGTGCAATGCAAATACCATTCTTCAATTCCAAAACTTTATTACAACAATCTGCATCTCTTTTAGTAAGCACATGAAAGTTTAAAGAAAAAAAACCCAACAAACAAATGGGGCGGGGGG
>JANZLQ010000079.1:38761215-38792744 GCA_026212715.1 Elanus axillaris
GGTTGATGTTTTTTTTTTTAATAGGGTTCAATGCAAAAGTATCACAAAAGCAGAAATAAGATTTTTAATGAAACTTTTATCCTCTTTGCTTGTATTTTATTAATTTGTATTATTACTGAAATGTTTGTAAGCATGAAAAATAAGTGTTTGTGGCCCACAGAGGTTTCCTCTAAATGAAATAAAGTATTGTTTTGTTAGCTTTATTGACTTGGTGTGAAGTCACAGCAAAAATCCTTTTGGTGTTCTTGCTGTTCACTCTATGGATCATGTACAGTTTATGTTCCATTCACAGATACTAAACAGTTCCTCCAGTTTTAACAAGATGTAACTGAGGTCAGGATTCAGCCCACACCATTTTTTATTCCATATGGATAAAGAATTGATGAAAACAATTACTTTTACTTAAAGCCACTGAAGCAGGTTTTGATGGCCATTACAAGACACTCTGCCAGCAGCATTCCACTTCAGGAACTGAAGTGGCTTGGGCTGGTAAATGGGCGCTCAGGGAGGCAATCTTCTATATTTTCTGCATGAAAAAGGTTTAAGCTCTGCAGTAACATTAAATGAAGGAGCAGTGCTAATCAACACTCTACAGGAAGAAATAAGGATTTTTGTCAGAAGGCCAAAAAACAAATCCAGGAGCTAGATGAATATTGCTTGGCTCCATGCCAGCATCGCCTGCCAAACCCCTGGGATCACCAGTTTGATTCTGCTGGAGACAAGCTGCTGGTACAAGGAATAGTGACCAGTTCTGAGTTTCTTTCCCTCTTCAGGGTTTAAATGAGAATTATGAGTTACTAGCTAGATGAGCCAAGGATTAGCCCGCACCCAACATCTTCTCTGTTTCCCCTGAAGACGTCTTCACTTCATTCTTTCAGGCTTCATCCCACCCTGTTTTCCTAACGCTTGCACTATGGTAATCACATCTGCTGGTTCTCTGCTCGAACATGATGTTCATTTCAATTACCACTCATGTTTACACTATTTTAGCTCTACACCAGGCATAATCACATTTTTTCATTATATTGAACATCTATTTTACAATATCTGCAGGCTTTTCATATGATACTAAAATGTATTTTGTCACACCTTGTTTCTGACATAGAACTTTCCAAAAAGATCTCTACTGTGGTGGGATACCCTGAGCTCCATGCACAAAACCCTCTGGGAACATCAATAACATCGATAGTCAAATTACAAATTCAGTGAAGAAAGGCAGCATGCCTACAGCAAGAGGCATCAAATCAAACAAAGCAGCTTCCTTCTTTATGACTAGTTTGCACAAAACACAAATAAACCAAACTCAGAATTAAAACAAGAAACAAAAGAGAACCAGTGACTCATTTTGACAGAAGATAAGGGTAAACACAGTGATGGGATCTGAGGGCTTTTGCTTCCAATGTGCAGACAGGAGAAGACAAGGATGCTGTTCTGTTTAAAAGTCAATTTAGAAGCACCTAGCAGGCTGGTAGGTGCTGAAATACTGATGTCCCATACTTTCACCATATTTAGCATGCATGTATAGAAAATTAGATTGCGAGACACTGCTCACTTTTGGATCATTTTGGGAAGCTAGTTGGGGACCTCTGTTGTGTATGGGAACTTGTGGTTGGCAGTGACCTTACTCAGACAGCTCTGCAGCACCCAATTCCTCTTTGCTGTCAAACAAGGCTGCAAACAAATTTTAGCCTGTGTTGGGTGTCCTGAGATGAGAAGATAGGGGAAAGAGGGAAGTCCTCTTAGGGCATATTGAGATGTGGCAGTCTTTGACTGGCAGAACTGTCTGTAAGGAGCAATGCTGCTGAGAAATTTTCTGAGACCAATTTTTGCTTCTCTTCTCAAGCTTCTTGCCTATAAATTATGAATTTGCAATCAAAGGACTCTGTCCAGCAGACAAAGCCTCCCCCACATAATTAATGCTCACAGAGACTGCAACACTTGTATCTGGATGGAGAGTGAGTGAATTATATTTTCATGACACCATAGAAGTGAAAATTGGTCTCAGAGCTTTTGCTGCATAAAGAACAGGGGCAATCTCATGCGCCTTTTTGGCCTGGCATCTGCTTTTAATATTTATTTGCTCTTCTTGTTTTCACAACAACACTACCAGTTTTCCTGCTGTCAGGCCCTCTGGCAGCAGCCCTGGCCCCTCTGAAGTAAGCTGGAGCCTTGGCACTGCTGCCAGTGGCAGTGGGGTGTCAGCTTCTTCTATCCCTTTGTGTTGCTAATAGAGCTTAAAATGAATATGGCTTTTCTATGTGTTTGGACAGTAACTTCACACTGTTTTTTCAGAGTTGTTTTTGTTGCTGGCTTTGGGTTTGGTTTGGTTTTTTTTTTTTTTTTTGTTTGGTTGGGTTTTTTTAATACTAATATCCAGAAGCCAAATTCACCTGTGCTATTACTCTATCCTAAGCAATAATTCTATGGCAGGTATAAATCCACCCTCTGTGTTCTTCTAAGGCTGATAGTTATTGGAGAGACTTCTGTGAATGCTGCAGAATACTTTTAGTTTGCTGCTAGTTAAGCCTAACTTATAATGATAATTTTTTGAAACAAACTGTGTTTAGTATGAACTGATTTTTGTTGCATATCAAATGATTGGAATTTAGCAGCAGAGTCTTCCCACCTTGTATATAACAGAAAAGGAAAGTAGCAATTTTACCTCCTGTTAAACAATACAGAATTACTCTGCCTTGTATCTGTGTAGGCTGCAGAAAAGGTGCAGTTTTTTTCTATGGCAAAGCCTTATTGAATTGAATGGGGAAGAAATCAGTAAGATTCCACAGAAATTTAACATCTAATAGGTTTCAGTGGAGAATTACATCCCGGTTGTAGTGCTCTCTGGATTGTTCTAAGCATTCTATAGAAAGCTTGTAATTTCCTATTAAACTCCATAGGAATTTCCCATAAATGCTGGTTTTGAGCTACTGGGACTGGAATTAGACCCTAAAGGTTAGGAAGCACCATCCATTTCTTGGACTACTAAAAATTATCATTTAGTCTGTCTGACATGGCTGTCATTCCTCTGGGACCACAAGGCAATCCAAAACCTGAATTCCATTATGGTGGTGCATGTAACCCAGCACCACTGCTGTAACAATGGGAATTCTTTGCAGCTTTACCCTGGTAGGAAGGAGAAGAGAAATGGGGTCCTCATTCTTATTTTTAAATTAGCAATATAATCCACACTCTATGGCCTAGTTACCCTGCTGCAGTATTGGGTACTGTTTAGGGGTCAGCAAATGAACATATTAGATTGGTAGGGTTTAATACATACTGTGGTGTAAGTGCTGGAATTGTGTCTGCCTGCAGGCTGCAGAAGGAAATCCTACTGTACGTTCAGGGATTGCACTCCTGTGAAGATACTGAATCTATGTGATTCAGGTATCATAGCAACCTCTATGAATCACTATCTTTGTTTCTCTGTGACTTGTTTATATAAAAAACACTGTTAGTGCAGGGCCTGCCCTTCCACTTTTCACCCCTGTGAAGAGAAGGACTGCAGAATTGGTCCCACCAGCTCCAGTGTGAGTCATGGGGGAAAGATTGTCTCCTTTTGTACCAAGTTCTTCGTGGTGAGAACCACTTTGTGCTAGGTGCCTGTACAGGTGTTAGCACCCATGGAGTTTTCTGACAATTACTCAGTTTTAATAATGAATAGTTCGGTTTAGCAATTGCACAGAACATAAGGGAATAGTGCTTAAAACAATCCTTCTCAAATGTGCTTTTCTAAGAAAAAGAAAGAATTTAAGGAGTTATTGTGCTCACACAGAATAATGCCATGTGACTGGCCTTCCTCTGTGCTCACCAGGTCACACAGCATGCACCGCTTAGGATGTGGCTCAGGAGAAAGTAAATTCCTTCAGTGATTGGCAGTACGCGATTTGATTTGCTTTGCTCACTGCTATCTTTTCAGGTTGGAGAAGGAAACCTCAGGTCCACACACTTCTCACCAGGCTCCATGTCCTCTCTCCCTACCATTTGCAGTAGGATTAAGGAACAGAGACGTGCCTCCAAACCAGGCCCATCAAGCAAGCAAAGGGGTAAGATTGGTATAGTAAGTGCTTTGGCAGGTAAACACAAAGAAGGTGGTGCTGGAATTTGCTCTTATGTATGAACACAGAAAGACAATGCCGTGTAGGAGAATAACTGCAGTGCAAGTCCTTGGGCTTGACTTTTGGTCAAGCTATTTTTTCCATTTGGCCCTGAAACTTCTGTGCAAGAAAAAATGCTTTCATTAACAGGTAATCTACCACAGTGTCAAGTATTGCACGGAGAGGAGAACAAGCAGAGAAAAAGTGAATCATCACTATGACCAAGCAGAACAAGACTGGCTAGTCATAAATTTCTACTTATTTCATTTTCTCTGCTGTCAGTAGTATTAGTTCATGCATTTTTTCAAAACAGAAAATGACAAGTTCTTAAAGTCATTGCAGTTAGATGGTATTGGCCTGAAAAGGAAGAACATCCATTAAACCTTGAAGTTCTGTATAGGGTAATAAAAACATACTGACTTTTGTAAAATAAAACAGAGTGGTTGAATGACTATCATCTGGACTATTATGTTAAATATCATATAAAATTTTGTAAGCCAGTGCAGCCTTTTTAAACTTAAGTTACTGATTCTGATATATGGCAACATAGATAACACTGCAAAAGCAAAGCCAGTGCTAACTTAAAAGCTCATAACCTTACTAGACAAAAAGTGCTGTAGATATAAAAAAAGCCTTGTACATCCTCCTCTGGATGAAGAGTATTTTGTGGTTGCTGGGAACTTGAACATTTTTGTGATCTTGATTCAAAATGCAGCCTTTTGACAATAACCTAAATTTGATACTGCAGACAGTAGCGCTACATCACAGGAGTTCAGAAATGAACTGTAAAGATGAAGATCAGACATAAGATACCATTCTAGGTGAAAAAAAATATTTCATATCACAACTACAGAACCCCAAAAGAAATGTTAATGTTCTCTCAGCAGTGCTACAAGAAAATTTCCCCTATGCATTCTTGTGCAGAGATAGGTGGTGGCTCCATGTATGCATGAATTAACCTCAGTTCCAGGATTTCAGGCCAGTTGGCTTATGGGAAGTTAAATATTAGTGCTGGCATTGTGCAGCATGCAAGCCACCTCCACACTTCACAGTTTCATTTGTGTGTCCTCAAGAAAGGACAAAGGTGTGAGTAATGCGGCGATTGTGCCTGAACCGAGTGTTTTGCTTCCAGGGAAATACTAACATATTCCACTGCTGAGCATGCTGGTGTGGTCACAGCTCTGTTTTTTTAGCATTTCTTTCCCCCTCACCCCAATGTGAAACTGGTAAAAGAAACATTTTGCTCACACAATTTTATCTACATGGAGGTGTCTGTTATATCTGTTGCATCAGTTATATTTATTAAATCCTGTAGATAGCTGTGGCAGGTAAGCTGCACTACTTCTACAGTCTGAAAATACTTTTCTTGTTTCTCAACAAGGTAGGGGCATCCTGAGGAAATGGTAGAGGTGGCAGAAGTCTTCCAGGGAGGAATATGTGCCCTTCTTGGCTTCACCAGCATTTCTTCACTCTGGAATTACAGGTGCACTATCTAGAGGAGCCTAATGCTGTGTAACTCCCCTTCATTTTAAACTTTGTTCTTTTATTTCTACAGCATATTTTTTCTTATCTCATTTTCACCCCATTTGGCTGATCCCACTAATTTCTCTTCATTTTGATCATTTTCCCTTACTCTCCTATTTTTGGTTGCTAGAGGCTCTTTCTTCCTTGGCTGCTTCCTGGCACCTGGGCTCTGTCCAGGCAGCTGAGGTTCAGTGAGCTGCCTGATCCCACAGACCGGGGGCAGAGCTGCAGCCTGGTACAGCCCTGTGCTTCCTTCCTCTGGCCTCAGACCATCAGTTATGAGCTCTCCTTGGTCTATCAAGTCTGGGATCGAGGAACTTGGAGCCTTGGCCTGCGATTCTCTTCTTCTTTTCAGTGAACCTAAAAATTGGAAAGAACACAGAGGTGTCTGTCCAGATTTTCTGTAAAAATCCTAACACAAAATATGTTGTGTCCTTCCCTATTTTAATTGTGCTGTTCCGTCATTATTTCCAGAAGACAATGATAAATTCCTGATCTCTGATCTCCTCTGTTAACAGGGCTCATTAGAGTGACCTTGCAGTGCTTGGCAGTACAAGATACCTGACTTTTTTTTTTTCCCCTGACATTTATCAGTCACTCTGAAAGTATAATCTGTTTACAGCTCTTCAAATCCTATTTGCCTCATATGAAGCTGGTGTCCTTGACCACAAATTGAGAGCACATTGTAGCAGCTGGCTTTTTATGAATCTAAAAGGAAACACAGGAGCAATGCCACTGACAGATAAATGGAAATCAGACAAACAGGTGCTTATAATGGTGAAGTTCAACAAGCTGGGACCATGGAAAAAATGTTGCCTCATGAACAAAGTAGATGGTATCCAGGAAACTGGTAACAAAAACAAATCCATCAAATGAGGCAGATTTCCATAGCGGTTATATATGTTTTGACAGTAAAAGAGGCTTTGAGGAATCTCTTGCCTCAGATGTAGTTGTAAAGGATGCAAAGAGCAATCTCAGTTCAGCATCTGCAGATTAATCAGAACATGGAGACTCATGTTTTCATGTGGCCATTCATGTAAGAACAAAGTTGACGCCTCCAGCATAAGAAAAGATCAACTGCAAACTCAGTGTTCTTGACGTAAGAGATGACTTCTGGTGTTTCCACAACACAGTCCAAATTTGCAGAAGATAAAAGAGGGAGTGTCTTCCCATATAGATTATGGATAAAACCCCACTATAACAGAAGTAGTACCCATGGTTGTTGGGGTTCAGCTCTGGGCTTCTTTAGGTACCATGCTCCTCAGCAGAGCCTCCTATCTAAGTATTAAAAGGACACAGGGGACATTCTGTAAGGAAAAGTAATGTCCATCTCCAGTTCTTTCTAATTCAGACATTTGCCCTTCTTGATTGTGAGTGGTTGCTAGCAGAGAGTGTAGCTAATGGCTGTAGTAACAGAAATAATTAATCTTGTTTCAACACTTACAAAAAGAGCTGACAAGCCTTGCCTCACTGAAACAGGAATCTGCTTTCATTCATTAGGCAGAATGAGGGAATGGAAAGGATGGAGCTGGAAAGGTCTTCTTTTCCAGGATGAGACTATGGTTGTTGACTATTTCCAGACCTGGAATTCCATGAGAGCCTTTTAGCCTGTAGAAGAAGGATCACTGGTAACAGATGCCTGACGTTCACAGGGCTGTTGGAACAGAGCACTTCTCCTTGTAGTTAGGCTTGATAGGTAAAGTCTTTTCATCATTTGATTCAGGGTATGTAGAAGTCAGGGAAACCAACACCACAGGCATCTCAGTTACACAGCTTTGATCCTTTAGTCCAACACACAACTCCTGCTTCCTTCTCCCTTCAGCTAGACTACACTTTTTACGTTGTATTTTCTTCTACTTTCTGCACAGTTCAGACTGGGAGATGCAGTTCACTTCCAAATGAGGTAGATTATGTTAGGCTCTATACTTCCTTCTCTCCCACCAGGAGAGAACATTGCTTGCTGAGGAAGCTGCATCTCAGGGCTGCTAAGGTTGCCTTTGATTAGTACCTTTCCCTTTCAATGGTGAGTCACCCTGTTCTTTCCTCCTGTGAAAGCTAATCTTAGTTGTTGTTTTGGGACAAATACTTTACAACTGCAGAGTTATTCACTAGCAGTGAACTCAGAGCTTTTCTATTTACAGCAAACTTCCCACACTCTGTTGTCTTGTGATAGATGTGAACTTCACAGAATCACAGGGGATGGCACTGTACCCTTCTGTGCTGAAAGGAGCTTGAGAAAAAAACTGTGTGATACAAGAAGCAGAGAAGTGGGAAAGGGCAATGGAACAGTTTTCCGTGGAGATGCTTTGAGACATGTATTTGCTTCTGAGGAGGTGGAAAGGAAGCTGAAGCTCTAAGAAACTGTGGTCCATTCATTAGCCTCTTGCTGTCCAAGCTCAAGAAGTCCCATGTCCCAGGTTGGCAGAAAACCTCTTAATACCCAGTGTAACATCATCCTGCTGGAGAAGGAGAATCCATGTAAGAATGGTAATCTCTTGAAAGAAATGATGTTGTGGTCAATAATTAAGTTGTGTGACTGTGTAAACACAGGTAACTATATGCGGCAAAGGTTTTGCTTCCTGCTGGGGAAATGATCAGTGACTGAGGAGTGCCTACAACTCTGCTACAGGAAAGCATAAGACCTATCTAAACATGTGCAATGGAAAATAAGACAGGGAACCAGAACACAATTGGCTGTTCCAGCTGTAGTTACAGTGGGATCTATCAAATTCATTTAGAGGTTTGTTCAAACCCCTGCTTATGTCCGAGTATTGCTAGGTGCTACTTTGTTCTATGTCTGAGTTATTTATATTTTTATATATTTGTATTTTTAATTATATTTATATGTATATTTTTCCAGGTTAAATGCAGCAAGGCAGCAATACACAGTCTGGACACCTAATGGCAGGGGAAGGAGAAATCACCAATAAAAGTGTTTGTGCATGGTGTCAGCCTCCAGACTACCAAAGGTTTGTTAGTCCTGGTTTGGGGCACATGACCCCCATCCTGCCCATGGGACTATCGTAAGCAGTAGTAGTTGGTTTGACCTCTAACAAAGTATAGCCCAGATGTGCCTTGATGAGACTGTGCAATATAAAGAAGGTGGTTGTTTCTCCAGAAATGGGGCCATCCCTCTCCCATCTGTTGCTTCTGAGTCAATCCTAGTGTTACACCATCAGATTAATTTACTTGGTTCAGGATAGCAGCCTTTAAAAGAAAATATTTGGCATATTCTGTCTTCACCATTAGCTATTGACACAAGATACAATTCTGCAGTTGCTTTGTCTTTTTATAGACAGGAGAGACAAGTGGTAGCTATGGGGAAAGGCACAGTGTTGTTTTCAAACTTGTTCATGCTGTGTTACTAAGAGATTTTACTTTCTGAACCTAAGGATCTCTTTTATTCTCATTCATTATTGTGTACCATGTCTGTGGCAACACCAGTGATTACTTACAAGGAAACATAATGTACAGAAGAGTGAAACATATTTCTAGCAGCCTTTAACCCACCTTGGTAGGTAAGAAATAAGGAGAAGAGCCATTCCCATGAGCTCAGCCTGTCCTCCACTGATGAGTGTAAGATTCTGAGAGGAAAAGTTTTGGTAGTGAGCAGGTGCCCAAAAATTGCTCATTGTGGCATTTTTTTTTTCCTTTAAACTTCCCATCAAATACCATTTACTCCTTACCAAATGCCATTTACTCCTCCTCAGAACTATTCTGCTCTTGTGGTTTCCAGATTTGCATTCCAAAGTATTTCAGGCACATAACTGAAATAATCTGGGAGATCTAAACCTGAAAAGGTTTGAGTATTGGGCCTAATAGTTACATGTATATTCTCAAGTTTAGATCTTTCCAGAACATGGAACCAAGAGTCAGATAAACTGTAGAATGCAGAATCTAGCAGGTTTTTCCCCTCCTCTTTTTTAAATGCAACAGTCACTTATGAAGCAGTGCACATCCACTTTGATGCATATGTAGCTTCTGGATGGCCAGACGTGAGTCCTAATCCTACAGTTTGCCCAGGACATAAGGAATCAAGGCAAAAAGCACTGATGATCTCAGGCAAATTGCTAACAAGTTTGTTTTAGTGTCCAGATGCAGAAAGGTCACATGACTTCATGTTTGCAGTAGTTAAGTGCTACCAGGCAGAATTTGAAAGGAAATTCTCTATAATTTCTGTAATCCAAACCAGTTTGCAGTATTGGCTACCAGCACAGATTGTTCAGGTTTGGATGTTGACTGAAGCATTAAAAAATACAACCTATGTGAAATTGGTTACTCACTGGTGAAAACAGTGAACAGGTAAACATTTACTGTGGAAGGCACAGAGCAAACAATTACTTTCTACATCCATCCCACTGTACCTTCACCCTCCTTGCCCACCCACTTTCCCTTTCTCAGGGCATGTCACTACAGCTGCATCCTGCCCTCTACAAACTGCCCTTCTTTTCTGTCATTTGGTCCCTTCAATAGAAGTTGCAAGTCATGCTGGTTCGCAGCAGCTCTGTGATGTATGCAAAAGAGGGAAAACAGGATCAGAGCCCCTTGTTCATGTTTGCTTGTAGCCTAGGGATAGATGTGAACCCAGGTTTGCAGAAGGAAAAGGCATCTTTCTTGTTGATACAATTTACAGTACGTTTCAAAAATTGTCATGGCTTAAAGCCCACAGCGTAAAACCTGGTGTTGAATTTATGCTTCCTGTGATAAGAACCGCTCCCCCCAGCCCCCTCCCCCCGCTTATATGGGTCTGAAAGAATGTAAAGTTTAGCACGAAGTGCAGGCCTTTTATGTAGGCAAGCAGAAATCAACTGCTCACTTACTGTTTTCTAAGATCTTCTGACATATTAAGGCATGCCACTTACGAAAAAGTGTTCCCTGTTTCTAAAAGAGCTCTGCACGAGTTCTTGTTCGGTAGCTCAGGGCACGAATGAAGGTGCGATAAGACTTGCTTTTTGCCAATTATTATGCATTTGATCACCTAGGGTTAACCTTGACCAGCAGAGCTGTACTGCTAGGTCAGCGAGGCCTCCTGTGAAAAGTTTGTCCAGCACGTTTCCTTGATGCTTGCAAACAGGCACTCCTGAGCTTCCCTGGAGGGCAAGGATGGGAGTGACTGCCTCAAACAGCAAGACCACTACCCTGCACAGCCAGTTGGTTGTGTGCTAGGAGGCATTTGTTACCCTAAAAGTGCCCAAGAAACAAAGCACAGCAGTGCAACTAACAATCCCCTTCCTCAAAGGTCCTGCTGATGACAAGAAAGAAAATCTTCCTTCACAAGTCCAAATCTGGCAGCTGGTTAAGGCTGACTATCTGTGCAGGTCTCAGAAAATGTTAGCTTTCTTAGCAAATGCTCTCTGCAGTGCAAGGTAACTATGGATGCCACTGTATACTTAACAGGCAGAAAAAGGGTAGCTGGGTAGCAAAGTACAAGGACAAACTGACCAGGACAAGTTCCAGATGTCCTTCAGTGAGGATTTATCTTCGAGATTCAGAGCTGTTATTTTCTTTTCTAGCTTGCTGTGCGGGATTATGAAAGGGTACACCTTAAGGGTGTTCAGCTGTTCTCAAAGTACAAGAAATACACCAAAAATAAATGTAAGTAAAAACATTTCCTACAGTACCATTGATGCAAAGGTTGGAAAACAGTAGTTGGGCTATTACAAGTGGCAACTTCTGTGTGGTTATTTCATGCTATAATTTCATGCTGAATATTTGCTTTAGAAATGTAAAGTAAGGGTTGGTGAATATGACAGAAAGAGTTCACAATAAAACAGGTTTCAATTCAGGTATGATTTCAGTCATACTCTTACATATTGAAAATAAATGGATACAATAGTCTGCCTACCATCAGGATAGAATGACTATTTAGTAGATTAATGGAATAATCTATACAGTTATTTTGGGGTATAATGTGCTTACCTGGAATCTTCCAAAAAATACTGAGTCTTATTTGCAAGTAACTAAGTTTTCAAATACTGTATTTCTAAGCATTTCATTACATAAATACTTAATTTGAAGAAAATGGTTATCTGAAATAAGAATGTTTTTACACTTTTTCCTGAGTGGAAGTCAGAGCAAAAGAATAGAAACGAAATGTAAGGGCAAAGGCAGGTCGATCTCTAATAAGTAGTGGATTATTGCCCTATAATTGCTACACTTGGTAAATAGAGCATTTGATTAATAAGCCTTACGCAAACCTGGAAAACTCATATAACTACAGATTTATTTTATACTGCCTGAATTCAGAAAATCCTTTCAGTGGTAAGATTCTGAGATTTTGCCTGAATCAGAGCTCACTGGAGATGGAGGTTTGCTTTTATAAAAATGGTGCTCTGACCTCCATGCATTAAAAAGTGAGAAGGATGCAAAAGACTAGGGGCTCTGCAATACTCCTCATGCCATGCTCTAAAGTACTCCTTCAACCAAAGAAGAGATATTTCTATCCAGCCCTTCTGTATTTTCTATTCACTCTGCCTCCTTCTGTCTGCTCCCAATAAGTTCTTGCTGCCTTCTTCTAGTATGGTGAATGGAAAGAATGAGTCCTTTTGTCCCTGCCTGTCTTGCGGACAGGGTTTGTTAGAGGAAATAAAGTAATGACAGGGTTTGTTAGAGGGAATAAAGTAATGTGGGCCACCAACCCTGCACACGTTCTCTTTTGGGGTCCAAAGAGTCTGTGCAGTGATCAGCCTTAAGGCTTCTTTTAGAAAGCATGGTTACTAGAAAGACACCAGGTAGCTTTTTACGTTTCTTCACTTTCAGGCTCCTCTCTTGCAGATGGAAGTTATCTGATACCCTGCCATTCAGTTTGGCTGTTATAAGGTACCAGCTGTGCAATTCTGTCCCTGTATATAACCCTGCCATTAAAGATGGTAGGATTATCAGATTTTATCAGAGAAAATGCCTTGATTTCCATTGGTGTTCATTGACATGCACTCCTTCAACTCTAAAAGTCCTTGTTTTGGAGTGTGAATATTTAATTAATTGTGTCAAACTTCCTTCTAAAACGAAAATTTTAATGTTAATTTACATTTAAACAATTGATATTATCTTCTGAGTTATTGATTAATCCTTTTTGAAGCAGGATATTTGAGAAAGAATGAGTTACGCAGCCAAATGCTGCTCCTGTTTCCTATGTTGTTCACTCTACATTGATAGGCAATACTCCTACCAAATTAAGTAAATGCTTTAATTCTGGCATTCTAATTGTCACACTAGAAACAGAATAGTACTGTATCTGAGCTACCATTTAGGCATACTTATTTATTTCTATTTTTTGAGAAGACTAGTGGCATAAATATCTACAGGGAAGCACAAGTTTGTTTTTTAAAAAATTGTTAGTAGGGGCATTTTACGCAGGTTCTAATATTATCCATTGAGATTTTTCAGCACAGTTTGATAGCAAAAAGTGAAATATTTGAGAGAAAATATTGTTTTTTTCTTTTGAGGTAACATAACTTTGCATGAAAGTAAAGCTGGTAGAATCTTGAAACTGGTGGAATCTTTTAACACTAAAACATGGGGTTTTTTTGGTCTGTAAATACATATAGTGCAGCTTCTGTCAGGAAAAATAGTCTCCCTCAAATAAAATGATGGTGAATTTCCTACATATTTGTTTTTTAAAAAAGGTAATAGTTCATTGGGGCTCACTTAGAGCAGTATTTCCTTATTATCACAGAACTTCAGTGTTAAAATAGGCAAGACATTTTCATTTCTTCCTCCTGGAAACAATATTCTGTATCATAATCAAAGGGATCAGCTTATTTTAAGATACACAATTAATGCAGATAGAGACATTTTTCTTACTCTCACAGAAGTTCAAAAGCCAAGTTTGTTCTCCATGCAAGTTCAAGAAAAGAAGCATGTCAGCAGCTGTGAAGACACCACTGATCCAGCAATGTATGCTGACAAATGTAGTGTGTTATTGCATAGGACTGGTGCTCCTGCCGTTGCCAACCTTCTCTTTCAAGAATTCTTGCTATATTCATCACTGTCCCATGTTATCCTTCCTCAGCCACTGTCCTGCAGCCTGCAGAGTTATCAGAGGATACCAAGTAATGTATTCTTTTACTCATTTTCTCTGTTTTTAAGAGAGGAGGTGGTGACCACTGAAACCACCATATTGCAACAGCATTTGTGGCAATAAAAATGTAGAGAAAAACTTCCTTTCTGTATCTCATTTTATAATGGGGTATCTGTTTTGTTATCAAGATGCTGGGGAAATTTATTTTGCCTCCAGGGTGCTGTTTGTTTACACTGAGCAAAAAAAGACTGGAAAATTGTGAGCATGTTGTGATTTAAAAAAAAACAAAAAAAGTTGCCTTGCAATGAACCTACTCAACCTTACATGCTAATAATTAAGAGAAGAGGATCCCCTGTTTCCTGCCATGCTTTAGAAATAGCTGTGAAAGAGACCCTGCAGTTCCCTCCCTTCTATTTCTAGAGGTGCAGCAGCATTAGGGATCTGACTGGGTAAACTCCATCTGCCTACCCACCTGAATTCTCCTCATAAACTTCTCAGCCTTTCACTTGCATTCAAAGAAGCATTTACATGTGGCTTGCTAATGAACATTTTCATTGAAGTATACCATTAAATAAAAGGTGCTGTGCTACAAATTAGTTCTGTTCTGTGGTGCCCACTCTGCATAGTATCCAGGAAGCAGTCCCACATGAATGGAAGTTTGGAAACACTGGCTCTAAAAACTGGTCTGATTCCCACTGCTGTAACTTGTGTTTGGTAGCAACTTGCATTCTAGAAGGCATCTGCCTGTAGCAAGGTCTTATTTTGAAGTCAAACCTTGGTAAGGTGTGGGAAGAGAAGCGCATTCACTTTATTAATATTGCCAGAGACTGCTGACTCCAGAAATAATAATAAAAAAGAGCAGGTGAGAATAATCTTCTCTTAAAAACTCAAAGGGATTGAATAACTTTGCAACACCTCAGACCTTCCAGCCTTTTCTCTAGAAGGCCAGAAGGCCAAAATTACAAATAGACAAACCTGGAACTCAGACCAGCAAAAATGTTTGTGCACATATCAGGGAGCAGGGGAGCACCACAGAGGACCAACAACCTGCTCCCACCTCCCTGAGCTGCAGGAAGGGCAGTGCAGAGAGATCTGAGCAGGCTGCCTACAAACCAGGCTGGATGCCTGGCATCCCATGCACCACCCTGGAAACACTGGCCCACAAGCCAGCTTTCACAATGTGCTTCTCAGGCTTTTTAAAAGTGCTTGGCTGGGTGGATGTTCCTGTGTGGGGCTCTGCTAGCACAGGGAACCCTCACTGGGCTCCGTCCTCAGTCATCCAGCTCACAAAGCAGGGGTCAAGCTTTAAATTTGTAATTAAACCCTGGTCTGTGTCTTTTTATTTTGGAAGACTAGCTGAGGTCTGCTCTTGTTTTTTAATCCTGTCCTTACTTTAGAGGCTGTTGTATTCTGGCACAGGCTATTGCAAACTGCTCTAGGAACTATTTAGCTCTAATTCATAAAGCACAGAAGATGCACACAAAACAATGACAGAAGGCGAACCACATTGTCAATCGTCACATGGCACTTCCGAGGATGGTGGTTCCTCTGCCCTAATGATATCAACACCACCAGCAGGCCTTATGGAAATGTGTCATTTCACAAGATGGGAGACACAGAGCAGAAACCAAGGTGGCAGAGGCTTCTGGCTGGCAATGTCCCAGGAGTTGTATCAGTTCCCTGACCGTCCTGACACAGCATGCCTGGAGGTGTGAAAGCCTTGTGAGCGCTTGCCGTGAGAGTTGAGCAGAAACCATGGCAACAGTAACTATGGCTGTGCCTTATCACCATTTAACTTCGCATTCTGGCCCACTGTTAGCTTTTCCACTTTTAGAGTGACCACTCGGTTCAGGCACACCTTTGCCTGTTTCTTGCCTAGTTATTTTGGCCTGATTGCTTAAAAAAAACATTTATGGGGTTACAGGCTCCTGTATTTCACCAGGATGTTTCTGCATAATATTCTACAAGAGGTTTTCTTCTACAAAGAATTGCAACCACAAGCTACCACTCATGTTGTAATTCATCATTTACAAGATAGATGCAAGGACTAAGATATTCACTTGATTAGGGATTTCTCCCTTAAAGACCTTCCAGTCTCATACTTCCCCCCAGCATTTTAGTCATTGCTAAAGAATACAGGCAAATGGAAAAAACCCAGCATTGTGTGTGCTTTGCCTTCAAGAGATATTATCACAAAACCTGAATTCTTTGTACACATCAGTACAAAATGTTATCATACCAGATCTGCTCTGGAAAAACCCTGCTGGACAGAACGTAATTCAGAAGAGTAAGGTTATAGAAGTGCAAGAAAGTCTGATCTTGCGGAGAGATGAAAGCCATACAAATAATTTGCTTTCATCAGAAGTGCTTCTGCTTTACGTAGTACAAATTATTTTTTCTGCTGAACATGTAGCTTGAGCATGAAGTCATAACCAGACAGATTAAAGGACATGGCTTTACTTTCTACTTGTACTGTCACTGTTCTATTTTTGCACTTCGTAGACTACTTTCTCATAAAATAGCTGTGATTTTACAGGGCTTCATGCTGCAGTGCTCATCAGCTCTCCTCCCGATTTGGGTCATTGGTCACAACAAAGGGAGAAAGGTTAGACAGATCCTCATGGGAGCAAAATCCTTTCAAGGGCTACTTCCCTGCTGACAAGCAAGCCTTGCTGCTAAGCCATATAACTTGCACAGATATTTGTGGAAAAAAGCAAACACTACCTATCAGCCCTTGCTAAATATGGTGCGTCTTCCCAAACTAAGGCTTTGCTTTCAGACCCCATGCCCTTACCCACAGTCTCCTGCCTTGCTCTAAACCATGACTCCAATACCATGCACACTCCTCATTTTCCATTTCCTGTATTTTCTGTTCCATTTTCTGTACTTCTGAAGCTGGACCCATCATACATGCTGTCTTCATTTCAAGGACCTTGCCTTTTTTGATTTACAAGATTGCCCATACCCCACATGAATACCAGCTAATTTCTTGAAAGTTTCAGACAGATAGAAGTATTTGCTGTCTTGCCTAGTGTTCTCTTGGTACTTACAGGGTCACATCCTCTTTCCTGTTCTGTCGATGCTCTCAAATGCAGTTGACCATCAATAGGGCAGCCAGGCTACCCAGGGCAACAGAGGACTGCAACATGCTCTGCCTTGCAGCTGTGCAAAGCCTACCAGGAGCTATGTTCACATGGCCCCCCCTAGAAAGTGCTGGGCCAGGGCTGCTATGCTCTTCCTCTCCAGGTATATGGCATATCTCATGACAGAAGACCCAAATATCAGAAGAACTTAGCTTAAAAAGGGAAAGCTGGGGAGAAACTAGTAAAAGAGCAATACTTCATATATTCATGAGCTTCTGTTAGACCAGTCCTAGCAAAGAGGGAAAACAGATCAGCAACAGACCAAAATTAGGGAACACCTTGTTTTAACTGCATGCATAGTTTCTTGGATCACTGATACAGGGTTGCCATCATCTTCTGTGCCAACACTGAGCTTGATCTTGGGTTTTCTTTCTCAGGGTTTTACTGGGCCTATTTAGCACAATCATTGCAATGGGACTCTGGAGCAGACCCCAAAGGCATTGAAAGATGCCTTGAACTTCTTTTCTGAAACAAATTTTCATCCACCTGCTTCACTGTGGAGAATCATGGTTCTTTTAAATACAATGGAATATACCAAGTGCTATAGTATGTTATTGAAATTTATATTGCCAGAAGCTTCTGGTATGTTGGTCAGATCAACATAACAAAAGCTGCTATTTATGCTTTTAAACCCTTCTTTCATCAGTAGCTTAATCATCTCCTACCTTCAGTCAGGGAATTTGTTTTGCAGATGAGGAGTACGTAGGAGAACAGGAAACTTGTTCTGAAGGGAAAATATGAAAGAAACCTGCTGGTTTCTGACAGCTTGAACAGAAATGCAAAGGAAGCATAGAGAACAGTGCTGATGAAGGAAGTCCACCGCTAATAATGAAAAGCCATTTCTATTTTGTCATGGGTGAACACTTTTTTATTTCCTACAGAGATGTGTTCTGGAGTCCTGTGTTTTGGCAGTTCTCACAGTGTCTTAGTTAATACCTGAGATCAAATCAACTCATGCGCATTCTTGAATCATACAGATATACACCATCTCCCCTCTCAGCATCAACACCAACAAAAAATCTTTCTGTGAGTGTTAAGATTGGCTGAGAGCATCTGTTGGTCAGTAATATAGATGAAAAACAAGAAAGGACCATCAGATATTAAATAGATCCTTGGGAATAAAACACATCAAAGCTAAGCACCTTGGGAAAAGTATTGCCAGACCCTCTTCCCAGAACAACATCGGAAAAAAACCTAACAAAACATGATGGGTGATAAATTCATGAGGGTTTCTTTGTTTTGCTAGTTCAGAAAAATGTGTTTGAAAAGTCAGTGCAGTGTAGTCACATATTCCTAACCATCTAGATAGTTTGATTATAAGTGTTCATAATTGGGGGATGTATTTTTTCTAGATTTTAGTAAGGCTTTTGATGGTGTGCCTCACAGCATCCTTCTGGACAAGGTGTCCAGCTGTGAGATGAGCAGGTACATGGTGTGTTGGTGGAGAATTGGCTGAAGGGCAGAGCTCAAAGGGTTGTCATGAATGGGGCTACATCTGGCTGGTGACTGGACACCAGTGGTGTTCCTCAAGGGTCAGTTCTTGGGCCAGTTCTGTTCAACATGTTTATCAGTGATCTAGATGTAGGAGTTGAATGCACTTTTAGCAAGCTTGCTGATAACACTAAATTGGGAGGTGCTGTTGACTCTTTTGAGGGACAATAGGCATTGCAGAGGGATCTAGATAGATTGAAGCATTTGGCAATCATCAATGGCATGAAATTTAACAAGTCCAAATGCCAGATTCTGCACCCAGGATGGAGTAATGTTGGGCACAAGTATAAGCAGGGAGAGGAGTGGCTGGAGAGCAGCTCTCCAGAAAGGGATCTGGGGGTGCTGGCAGTGGACAGCAGGCTCCATGCGAGTGAGTGGTGTGCCCTGGCAGCCAGGAGAGCAAACCACATCCTGGGGTGCATCAAACACACCATGACCAGCCAGTCAAGAGAGGTGATTATCCTGCTGTATTTAGCGATGGTGCAGCCTCACCTCGAGTACAGTGTGCAGTTTGGGGCCCCACAATTTAAGAAGGATTATAACATCCTTGAATGCATCCAGAGGAATGTGATGGGGTTTTTTACCACAAAGCTGGTGAAAGGGCTGGAATGTCCTGTGAGGAGCGGCTGAGGACTCTGGGCTTGACTAGTTTGGAGAGAAGGCAGCTGAGGGGCGACCTCACTGCTCTCCGCAGCTTCCTGAAGAGGGGAAGTGGAGAGGGAGCTGCTGATCTCTTCTCCCTGGGATCCAGCGACAGGACACGTGGGACTGGCTCACAGCTGCACAAGAGGAGGTTCAGACTTGATATTAGGAAATATTTCTTTACCAAGAGGGTGGTCAAGCACTGGAACAGGCTTCCTAGAGAGGTGGTAAATGCCACATGCCTGTCAATACCTTAAAAAGAGGCATTTGGATAATGACCTTCACAGTATGTTTTACCTTTTGGTCAGCCATGAATTGGTCAGGCAGTTGGACTAGATAGTTGTTGAAATATGAAATTTTGAATATATATATATATAATATATATTCAACTGAAATATTCTAGTTTAGTCTAGTCTAGTCTATGACTTATTTTAACCTTGACAACATAGAGACTATTTCTAAGGATCTGCAAAAGGTGAGGGAAACATGTCCATTTTCAGAGGGCAGGAATTTGTGACACAGGAACCAATATCCCCATCTGAAAGCTTGTATATGTCCACAAGATTCTGGTTTAATACATTAAAATTGTGCAAGATTGCATTGAGGCTTTTTAACAGGGAAAGTTATCCACTTTTGCTCTTTAAAGCCAAATAACTCCTACCCTGGGGAAATACTTTGAAAAGCTCTTGTTGCCAGTTTTATGACATTTAGTCTGACTGTAAAGGTTACAAATGGAAGGATTAGTAGTTGTTTCTCCTTCTTAGGCTTAGTTTTTAGCTTACACTTTAAAAAATATTTAAAAGACATAAGGATTAAAAAAAAGAACTATATATTATATTCACTATATATACTGCATCCTTTCTATATACTATATCTGCTTATACAGTGGGATCTGGGTCAAAAAGATTACCCCAAATTTAGTGCACAGAACAAGGCTGGGGCATGTGTGTATGGACATTGGCATGAGATCCAGAGCATGGTTCTGACTGTCACCAGCTAGCCCTCTCCCAAGCAGTATCTTGGCATGCCTTGGAATAACCGTAGGACATTAACTGTTCTCAAGGGACCATACAGTTGAAGATAAACTATGCTGGAGGATAAGAGGGCTTAGCTGTAAGAATTTAAGCCAAGCCATGCCTGTTGTCCTCAAGGCCAGAGTGGTCCCTGGCCAATTTTATGTACGACTACAGATGTAAACAAGGCTTGGTTTGACAAAGTAAAACCCAACTCAGGTTTGAAACAGCTACCAAAATGGTAAACTGCTTTCCCAGGGTTGTCCGTCTTCTAATCATGCTGCCCAGCTCCAAGCAAAAACTTTCTGCCAGTCCTTTAACAGGATTTCTGCAATAGAATTTAGTCACAGCCTGTTCCACAGCTGACAAAAGCTTTTGAATCTATTCTGTCTGCCACACGGTGGTTTGTTTTTAATGTTCCAGACTGGCTAGCCAACAGCCTGGGGGACCCTTACTGCAAATTTCCTGGAACATAATATAAAGACACTTTTGTTTATCCTATTAACTTTACATGACAGAACACAGAGAAGGTTAAAAGAAGACCTGTATGTGCTGATGATAAGAGTTACAATGGAAGGTGAAGAGCATTTTAGATTATTTATAGCTGATATTTTTCCCCTTTTAGAAACACCACTAATAATTGCCATTTATTGGAGAGACGGAGCTCTTTTTTTCAGTTTGCAAAAATACGTGTTAAAATGCTTGTCAGCTCAGAAAGGCAATGAAATATACAGAAGGATGCTGTAGGAATGCTGGGGTTCATATTTTGGCTTTCATAATCTAGACTTAAAGCAAGTCATAGGAAGCCTTGTACACTCATTTGGTGTTTTTCATGCAAAATTCTTAATTTTCTGATATTTAACATGTAGAATTCCTGCATGAGCATCTCTAGCCTTGACAAATAGCATATACAACTGCAAATCTGCAAACTGGAGACCAAAGCCCTCAGCTAGGAATTAAAATGTTCTGCTCGGATTCTGAACATTCTTGAATAGCAAATGATACAAGTAATTACTTGCCTCTGAAGTCTGCTGTATGAGTTAATCAAAGAATATTTGTGCAACATTTACAAAGTGCAGTGTGCTATTATACGGGCCAAAGCTTGTTTTTGTTTCATTTTATATTGAAGGCTCCTCCAATGGCCAAAAGGCAATCAAAGAATAAAAAAGGGCAACTGAAATGTCATGGCATCATATCTTTGCCATTGGCAATGGCGGCTGATGATATGCAAATAATTTTTAAGCCATGAGATTACTGGAGGGGCATGTTTCTATTATGTCTGTCTTTTCAATCGGCCTGCACTCCTCAATAAATGCATATTTTCAGATATCGTTGTTTTCTCTGGCTTCATGTTAGAGTCTTTCTTTAATGTGCTTCATTGTAAGGTATGCTAATTGTGCTATTACAGTGTGAGAGCGGGTGGCATAAAATCTTTAGCTGAACTGCAAATCAGACCATGTAGGTTTTTAACCAAAAAACTGTGCCTCCTTCCTCATAGGACTTTAAGGAATCTTCAGTGCAAGTGGAATATTGAAGGGCAAAGTCTTGCTTCATTAATTGCAACTTCTTTAAAGTGAAAAACTTTGGCAATTCTGGCAAGTAAGATCCAGGTTACTGGATGAGTTAGCTGTCTTCAGCTGTAGCTACGCAAATTGGGAATTCTTGGTTTCAAAATACAGACTTCGCTGCAGATCTCTAAGACTGCATCCTTCCCCTGGAAATGAGTCAGCCATGCCTTAGTGCATTTGATTTGTTAGTTAGAGTGACAATGAGACTTCTGCCCAGGCAAGAACATCAAAATATGTTTTCTAAACTGTCCCCTTTTTTTGTCATTAATATGTATTACTCTGTATAGGATCTCCCATAGCAATTCTGCTCTCAGAGTGATCACTGAGTCTCTAATGATAAGCAGCTGGCAAGGTCATATGATCTACAATCTGCTTTCAGATAATTAATATCATATAATGTGATAGGATATGTGATGTGATATATACACATTTTTTCTTATTATCTCTAGGGTTTTTACAACCTTTTTTCTTATTATTTTGCTGGTTCTTTTCTGATATATAATATTTGTTTATATCAAACCAGGAAACTTCGTTTCCAAATTCCATGATGATTCTTTAGAACTTCAGTGAAACTAGAAATTCCTATTACAGTTTGACCTACATATGTAGCACAGAAACTTGCATGGCACAGCTGCTTTGCAAGAATACTTGTGTATTTCACTCCTAATGATCTCTGTAAGTGGATTTCTCAATGCATGGATTAATGGAAATTTACATGTTCCAGCACTGGATGAGAATAAACCAGTATCCTTGTTTAATGTCTTCTGAAAAAACCTTGAGAAATGAACCTTGGGTAAAAGTCATTTAGCATTACTGAAATTGTTTTACTAAGACATGTTTTCGCTGATGATTTATGTTGACAAATGGAATTTCTGTAGCACTTTCCACTTGCACTTGGGCAGTCTTGCTTTGAGGGCTGAAGCCTATGTACTGCAATTGTCTACAGGGCTAGTGTAAGGTAACAACACTGTTCTTCCTGTGCATTTTGCAGAGAAACATCTTGTGAAGGTATTTTGAAAGAGTACAGGACAACGTCAGAGCTCCACCCCGCAGAAATGTAACTCTGTTCCTTCCTTAAATACTGATTTCCCTTCAAACAGAATAGACTTCTCAGTTAAATGATCTTTTTTATTTATGTCAATACAAGCTGCTTTTTCTCACTCCCTTAAAAAGCATTGTAGACTGCTACATGCATCCAGTTCAGTTTTTCTATTGAACTTCTTCCTCTCTGCTACCAAAGCACCCTGCCAGGTACCACATATTTCAGGAAAAAGAAGAATACAAAGAACAACTTAAAAGTCTTTAAGCAAGAGAAGGAAAAAAAAAAAAGACAGAATCTATGACTCAAACTAGTATTTTCCATAGAAATTGGGAGGTGCAGAAAATCAGCTGCCCATGGTAAAGATATGAAAGAAACTCTTGCATTTTAAGGTTTGAAAGTAGAGCAGGGTTTTTCTGTACCAGTGAAAAATGTGCATTTCCACTAAAAATATTCCTCCTGCAGGTAGATAGATGAAAGTGCTTAAAAACTAGTATTTTCAGTTTTTAACCAAAAAATTGAATTTATTTCAGGGAAATCAGTGCTTATTTTAATATCTAATGCTCCAGTGACAGAATACATTGTGAAAACCTTCAACCTGCACTACTTAGCACACAAAACCCAAAACTGGTTACACAGCCTCCCAGTGAGAAGGCTTCACACTATGCCATATACAAGAACTCCTCAGAAGATATAGACTGGACAGTATCTCACAGTATTTTTCTGCCTTAGGTTATCAGGAAACCTACTATTATGCAAATCTTTTTGTCTCATTAGACAGGCAAGACACGGAAGGAAGAAATTATTTTAAAATCATGAGATATGTTTCAAAAATTTTAATTTACTTAAAAATAAGGCAGCTAGTTCAGAATAATGACAAAACAAACTGGATGCGCAGTGCAAAGTACCATTTTCTCTGAATCCCGAACACACAGATGCATTTAAGAAACATGTTTCACGTGAGACTTTCTGCCTCAGCCTGAGCTCACCCGTTCTTTGTCCGTGCTGCTTGGTTCCCGCCCTGAGATGTGTTGCTCTGCCACCCACTGGCCTCTTTATTCCTAATAGGGACAGTGCAGTGGAAGAACAACATTATTTTCCTACATACATCAAAATGGCTATCTGAAGCAGGCCCACCTGAAAATGAAGCATCAGTTCAATATGGTATCTGTACTTTTCCAAAATGATGAAGTCTGTCTAAACATTGCTTAAGGAGTGGGACAAAGGCCATCCAGCACTCAGCCTACCTGGATCACATCTATCCTGGTTACCACTGGGCTGCTGAACTTCCCACACATTTGGACTCATTTTTAAGAGAGATGAGTATCTTCCACTGTCATTACAAGGGAGCTATGAATGACCTGTGCCTTGGAAATTTAAGACTATTTTTAAGTCCTTAATTGTGGATTGACCTCAAAGATATCTAAAGTGAGGCTGCATATACTAAAATAAAAACTTAAGAGGTGAGAGACGCCTTGGATTCTACTTACCTGCCTGTATGAGTTAATACCAAATGTGTGAAAAGGAATTTCCATACACTGCAAAGGTCTCTCTTGCCTTTGCAGTTAATAAAGTCTTATGGCTGTGTTTTGCTTGTTGCAGACCATGTGTTCTTGTCCATGGGAGCATAGTATTAAATAGCAAAGGCCATTTTTGCACTTCCAAATCTTCTCAAGTTATTTTTATGTTTTGAAAATTAAAATGATACTACTGAAACAGAACTATTATGCATTTAAAATGTTTTGGAAAGCTTCTATAGTTTTACATAAAAATGTAAAACCTTTTCCCCAGTATTAAAAGCAATTAACAGATTCACAGTTTCTATTTTAACCTGTGAAAGAACATGATCATAATTGATTTTGATTTAATGTAAGGCATAAATATGTTACCCCATATTTCCATAGTCACATGAAAGCATCGCTTTTTATGAAGGACATCCAATATTCTGCTGTGATTAAAGAGAGCCCTTTTTGTGCCACGTATCCAGAATACTCATGGACATCAGATGCTCATCCTCCCTTACCACTTAAGCAAGAGTGCTCATTCCTGAATTCATGTTCTGATCATTATATGAACATGGTATTAAATAGCATCGGAAGTATTGCTGGTTTTGTCATATTAGATAACCTGTCCTTCGAAGAGACTCTTCCAAAGTACATCCCCCCACATATGGCTTACACTTCTGTTCTGCTTTCATTAATAAAGTATGGCAAGTCTTAGCATGTAGTCATCCAGCCAACTCGACAGCCTGATATATCCCTTTTATTAGAGGGTAAAATAATTACAGTTTCCATAGCCACCAAATTGACCCTTATTTTAAGTGGTTTAAATTCTCCAGGGCTAACAGATAGCTCTGTTTTCCTCTTGGAATAATGAAGAGCATGTTCCTTTTAATGATGGTCATATTAGACATTGTCTCATTCATTGTGTTACTTGGAAGCAATTACAGTAAATCAGTTTCCATGAGGTAGAGGGAAAAAGAAGAAAAAGATCAAGATGTTGCCACACTCTGTTACTATGAACAGGCTATACATGAACATAGGAAAATGAGGTGGAAAAAAAAAAGTCAAGTCAGATTCTCAGCTAAAACATATTAGCAGTGACAGGATCCCAGAAGCAGCTTCAACTACCACCAGCTGAGGGACCTTTGTGAATGGAGTATCCTTGTGCATTAGCAACTGAGGCACTCACCCAAGTGTCAGGACCTGCAGCTGCGGAATGTTGCATCACAGGAGAGGGAAGAGGAGACCTGTACACCCTCTGATCATCCAGTGTCACTGATTAGAGCAGACAATGATTCAGAAATTAGATTATCTTAGTCTCTGAAGTATTATTCAGTATGAAGGCCCTACAGCTAACATCTACCAAAGCATGATACCTATAATAGGGCACAACTGGTATTCAATATGCCAAAAGCAGACTTCTGGTAACACATCTGAGGTAAGATATTGAAATACCGAAAACCCCAGGGATTTCACCACAATAAACCAAAACCAGGGAGAAAATATATCATGGCATTACCAGAAACAGATCAGCAGAGATTTGTGAAGGTTATCCTCACTGACATCTGCTCCCAAGCAGCACCCTTATTAGCTGATTTGCATTCAGTAATTATCTTACTGTGCCTTAGCTAGACTTAGAAGTTATGCAAATCAGGGTAGAGAAAATACAAAATTTCATCGGGTGCTAATTAAATCACCTAGGGTTTACTTCATGGGCATTTTGCCATCAGAACAGAAGGAACAGACTCAGACTCACTGTTTTTGGTGCTGATCACCTGTGCTGAACTGCTTGTGCTGAAGACCTACACTCAGGTACAATACATAGTATTCTAGATGTTCTTTTTGGTTCAATTGTTCATCAGAATAAAATACTGTAACATGTTTCATGATTATATTTTTAATATAGGATAGCATACTATACTAGCTAATACTTTTGTTTGAGCCAATGTTCTAGTTGTATCAACACTGGGAGAAGCCTAGCCTCAGCTAGGGTTCCTGATCCCTGTTTTGCCCTGCCTGGCACCTCAGACAGGTCAGGAACTGGTGCTGGCTGACTGGGCTCACACTTAGTTTCCCACAAACATTTGCTCTTCAGGTCTGAAGTAAAAGCATCCTTCTGGCCAGTGTTAATAATGACCTATATCAGCTCATAATCGTAGATGTGGTTACAACATATGTTAAGCATTCATATTTCCAGTTCTGCACAAAGAACAATTACAGGACTTTACACATGACAGGGACAGATCTGAAACAATAGGACCACCATCTAAGGCAACAGTCAGAAGGGCTTTCTCATTGCAAACTGGCATTAGAGGATTATTTGGCAAGCTGTGTATGTGCAGCAAAAAAAATCGCAGGGAAGAAGCCAGCAGGCAGAAGGAAACAGTTTGGTCCAAGAAGAGGGAAAGAGTAAGTGTGCTCCCCAGGGAACAAAATCATGGGGGTGTAGTGAACCACCTACCGACATTTGTTCTTCCTGTGTGGAGGGAATCAGGACTTTTGTTTGATCTAGACACTGGATTTATAGCTGATCCTCTGTCTCCACCTATGACTCATCACACTTGCATAGACATTGAGCTCCAAAGTGTCTGTAGAAAAGGAGAGGACTTAAATTTCAGTGTTTCTGTGTTCTTCAGACTGAATTCACTCATGCCTCCACTTGTCTATATTTGCACAATCAAGTTGTCTTTACAGTTCAAATGATCAACATCTTGGGGAAGGAGCTGTCAGAGATGTTTTTTTAACAAGCACCATGCCTGCCCATATCACCATGCCAGTAATTATAGTTCTGGATTGCTTTCTGTAGATTGTGTGTCTCAGGCAAAAGTGAAAAGAAATAAATTAGAGGTATTATAGTAGCCGAGATCACAGATTTTGAATGAAGCTGTTGGGCACAGTAATTTAGATTTACATTTGTTAAAAATAGCTGTCAAAGTTATATGTTAACCTGTTAGCACAATGTTTAATTTATCTTTCTCAGCAAGGTTGCCTGGAAACAGGGAAATAGTCTGAGAAATCCCGTTGTGAAAGTGTGGTATCACTTGAGAAATTAATATGGCCCCTTTATGACTGCTATTTTTATTTAAAGACTTAGAATCTCTGAGATTAAAATAAAACAACAACTTGTAGTAATTTTAAATACACCTGGTACAACTAGCAGCTTGGAGGTAGGACTTTGTCCAGCACACAGCAATCTGTCACTTTCACAATTACAGTGTACATTGGTATCTCCTGGCACAAGCAACAATCACATTCAAGGCAGAGTTTCTCCTGCAATATGCAAACTTAGGACTGAGGGTTAACTGGCTTCAAAGGGAGAAAGGAAAGGAAATTATTTTTAATGACAGGCAATGAAATTGAAGCATGAAGTGCAGTAAGAGCATGGAAGTATCTATACTTACAGTGTCTGTCCCTGGCAGACAAAAACAGAAGTCTCATGGCCAGAGTAGCTCATTCAAACAATGCTACTGAAGAGACATCCATCTAGGTTTGCTGTCAGCTCCTATACCATTCCACATCTTGCATGGTTGAGAAGGGCAAGGAGGCAAGGACAGACAGCAACAGAGAGACGACTGAGTCAGTTACATTAACTGGTCAATGGGAGAAATGGTCATGCAAGATTTTTCAGAAATACAGCTCCATGCTGCAAGTCTCTCATCTGTCTCTGCTGAACTTTATGCTCATGAATAATGGTCTTTAGGAAACACTTAGGAAACATGAGCATCAGTCACTGCAAAGAGCTTTTTGAGGCAAACAGCTAGGTTGCAGGACCTGTTCTAATGCAGGGAATTATAAAAGCTTTTGATTTTTTTTCTTTACTGGGTTTCTTTACAGAGGTTTAAGAACCTGATACACCCTTAACTGTGTGAAAAAACATCATCACAAAGGTTATTCCCTTGGAGTTCTTGGGACACATGTATGGGTTTTAAAGGACTGCTCAATCAGGCTCCATGATTCTCTGCCAGCTGCATCTTGCTACAGGTTTTGCAGACCTCCTTGTGCTCCCCCCCGCCAAGGTTGTGCTCTTCTATTTGTCACATTTCTCAGCATCTTGCCATTGTAGACACCAGATAAGCACAAAATTTCTGAACTATGAGTACACTAAATATTAAGCTGTGAATGCAATAAGCAGAGGTGGCTGGAAAAGGTTTCAATGTAGTCAGTTGCACCATTGTGCAGTCAGGACTTGAGGCAGATGCAGAAAGAGCAAAAAAGAACAGAGGAAGACTGTGCCTGCTGGAAAAGCAGGGTGAACAGTTTATATTGAATAATTAATATGATGCCCTTCACCATTCTCATTCTTCACACATGTCAGCAGCAGGCTTATGATTTTCTTGTTAATTTTCTGCAGGCAAAAATAATCCAGGTTGATTTCTGCCAGTGATGTTGTTATCAGTGGGGACAGAGTGAGTGTTCAGTATGCAGACTCATGGGTTGCACCACTTGCTTTTCACTGTATAAACATGCTTTTTTTTTCTGTCCCCTTACCTGGAGAGTGACATTCTTCAAAGCCTGATCCCACTACGATTGAATTTACTCCAGGATCTCTGTTGACTTGAATGATATGAAACAATATCCTGCAGTCATATTCTCAAATCAAATCAGTGCAGCATGGGTACTCACACTGAAAATAAAAACAAAGCCCCAGAGGAGTTTATACTTCACATGCATGAATTTTCCTGTCCAAAAGGTTACTTATACATGGAGGACATGACAATAAAATGCATAGGTCAATTCCTGTTCTTTGTTAGATCTGAGTATAAGAAGTATAATTCACTTGTAGCCAAAAGTCATTTTATATTGATATATTTAACAGCAAAATTTGACACAAGGCAGGAAGGCCAAGAGCTGATATCAAGCAACCTTTTGGGTTTTGTGGCCTTCAGCTAGAGCTAAGATGACTCAAATAATATAACATGCAATTCCAATAAACCTACAGGGATGGTGTTCAAGAGCAAATGTAAATTATGATGAACTTATGCATCCCTGGAGATTTACTGGAAGAGAATACAGAGATGATTGCCTTTGGGATGAATGAAGGCTGCAGTACTTACTGTGCTATACCCACATTAGCTTCTATGAACAAGACATGAAGAATGATAGCACCAGAGAGCAAAGAATTGTTCTCAGGAGGGTTCTGAAAGAGCTGCTCCATGGGTGAATGCTAGTCAGAGAAGCTGGGGTATCTCCAGGGCAACTCGTTTCTATGGCGCTCCTGCCACAGGCATAAAGTATTGATCTGTACAACCCTACAGATGTGGGCCTTGGATTTCAGCAGTCTTTCAGTATAGTCTCTAACTGTACACTGTTGTAGCACCATTTTCAAGTGCAGTTCATTCATGAAGAAAATTCAGCAGCTCTAGTATGGACACCAGCACATGCACTCAGATGGATGTAGCCTCTCTCTGCTACTGATGCAGGTGTTCACATGTTAAGGTGTCCAGGCATACAGCGGAAAGTTAAAGCATAGGCAGGACAAGAAACCGACATCAGGAAATTATTATAAAGTCAGCAAAACACATGGATTAGAATGTGGTTGTTTTTTTTTCCAGCAAAATAAGCTTAATGGTATTTGATTTACAATTCACCAGTGCGAGGATCACTCTGGGTCTGTTTCTCAATAACATGTAACAGAAATGCTAGTATTTCAGGGGGTGGGGGGAGCAGTTAATGAATTATAGTCCCAGTCACCTGAGTTCTACCTCACCCCTAATCAGCTAGCACCTCTTTGGACCACTCTTTATAGTCTGCTTAATTGCTAAAGGCTGGTGTGAGGGTGTGCTGTAATTTTATTCCCTGACAGCTCCATTCACCTCACTAGAGGGTTACACTTGGAAACTGAGGAGTGTTAATGTAATCCATTCCCTTAATTTGAGACAGAGACAAGCAAAGTGGCTACAAAGTAAAACTGAGTGTTTTTTCTGCAGTGCCTTGTCTTTGTTGTGGCCCACAAGAAGATGGTCACCCACAAAAGGGGCCTTTCAGAGGGGCACTCGTAACTGTTCAAGCAGAAGGCTTTATTCAGAGGGATCTTTAATTAGCAGCTGTAAAAAAAAATGGTGGCATGGAATCTTGCATAATATACGCTCAGGGTTATGATACTGAAAGCAAGGTCAAGATAAAAGAAGAGGGTTATGAGTAGGAAATTACAGATGAGTTTTCAAGATGACTTGGTTGAGCTATTCACTGAAACTGATCTTTGCACAGCGTGCTTAAGCTGTCTAGCCCACGCATTGTGAGTGGTACACTAACAGGAAATTGTTTACTGGTCTGCCTTGCATTTCCAGGTATTTGTTAAGTAGCACAACAGGTTCTTCACTAATGGCTAAGAATTACTAAACTTTAATAGCAATCTTAGGTTCAGAACTCATAATTTATTAAGTTTGTAACTCAGATGATTTCTAAGACCTTAGTGTGAATTTTCACTGGGCTCATGTTTGCTTGGCCACATGGCTTCTGCATACATGTATGTCAGACTAGACAGTCTAAAACTCCCTGGAAAAAAAAATCTTATATGGAGAGAAGATGGGTTTCACTGACTTATTAGCTCCTTCATTAGATACCTAAGAACAACTAGCCACTGCATTTAGAATAATTATAGTTGGCCAGGTTAATGAAAACTTGCTTGTGTATGTGAGGAAGCTCCATTAAAATATCAATTTATGAGTGCAGGAGGGACCCCTCATTTCTCCCTGATTATGCATCACAGATATCCCCAAATCTAACTCAACACATTGCTGTAATACAATAAATCTGCAGAAACATAAACTGAGCAGGTTTGAGCTGTGCATTTCATGGAAGGAGGAGGAGAACAGACTGACTACATTTGTAGAATTTTCTTTCTGTCTTGGTCCTCGGAACAGGATGGAGTTCAGAAGACAACTGTAAAATAATCTGGACGGTGATTTACGTGGGGAAGTTCAGGAAGCTGGTACCTCCCTGCGCTCTTCCTCTTCCTGACCGTTTTATTAAGAAACTGAGAAAACTGGAGGGAACACCAAAGATGACAGCAGCAGTGGTGGGGGACGTGCTGCCCTCCTCAGGCAACCTGCCTTGACAAGCTCACTGCTGCCTTCAGGTCGACCGTTAAAGCGGAAGAGGCGCCACACCAAGAAATAACATTTTATTTTACCTTAACTACCAACTTAGGACAAAAAAACCTGCCATCACAGCCACCAAGCCGGTAACGCTTTCTTCTCCCCCATGTGAGGACGCTTCTGCCACAGGGCGGCGGCCGAGCCCGCTCACCTGGCGGGCGCTTAAAATGGCGGCGGGCGACCCACGAGGAGGAAGTTGTCCTTGCATGGGCGCCCACGTCCCCTTCTGACAGGGGCGTAGGCAGTGCTAACATGAAGAGGGAGATGAGGCAGAGTTCTGTAGCTGCCTTCACCTGCCCTGCTGCGAAAGGTGCTCCGGGCGGCGTTCGCTGGGAGCGGCGGGGTTGGGGGGAGGGCTGCAGCCGCAGCGCACTCCCCCCCCCCCCCCGGCCATGG
>JANZLQ010000079.1:38793083-38884643 GCA_026212715.1 Elanus axillaris
GACCACACCCCCGGCCCCCCCCCCCCTTTTTTTTTTTTTACAGCTGGTGGCATGACTGGTTTTGCTTTTTTGTGCTTGAATGCGAATCTTCTCATTAAACAGGTAGAGCTGCTGGTAAGTAAGTGCATCACAGGCAAAGACATGCACTGCCTTTGCACACCTCAGAGCCAAGAGAAGTCCACTCTATTCCTTATGTAAAAGATGCTGCCTTCAGGTTTTACCTGAGAGATAAAGGTGCAGCTTTGTAACGGTACCAGAATAATCTGCTTGGTTGATACAGGTAGCAAAAAATTTCCTCTGTTTCATTCCCCCTGAATATTTATCCTCACAGCCCTTCGTTACTCTTAATTGTTCTGAACTAGAAAAATTCTTAGCAGCTTTTACCTCAAAGTGCAGAATAAAGCAAATAGTGGTAATTTCTCGGACAAAATTTGGATCAAACGCTAACCTTTATGAGAGCTATCCATATTCTATACATATATATCCTCAGTCAAAGCAAGGAATTTTCTCTCTTTAATGCCCAAGCTTGCAGATACATCGTATCAGGAGATGTGCTTATGGGGCATGAGAGCTGGTGTAAGTTTATTTCTATATCAGAGGAGTAGTGACAAGCTAAAATAGAAGAGGTGGCCGCTCTTGTCGAGGCTGAAACCAGAATCAAACTTGGGGTTGGGTTTTTGTTTTGGTTTTGCCTATTTCCTTTTAACTTACAGAGAGAAGTTAATATGCCATATATGATCTAATGTTATAATGGCTTTCCCTTGCTGTCATTTTTGCCTGAGACCTTGGGATCTCAGAAGGTAACAGTGCACCTCAAATGATATACAACTATGACCTGCACATGATAGCCAGAATCTTGAGGCACAGAAGAACCCTTATTTCAGACCTGGGTTATCAAGGTAATTGAGCTGTATGAATTTGAGTTGTGCATGGCCCAAGTGGTAAGATTTATCTGCAAAAGCAGACTTATAATGCCTGTAGCCACCCCCTCTTTTTGAGGCAAAAGGCCCCATGGGATTCACAGAGACTGCAGCATGCCAGCACTCAGCCTTCCAGTCATTTCCAATGGACTTGCCACTTGAAGCTGCTGTAGCAAGAGATAGGGAAGCAGGAAATATTTCATATATCCCACTGAGCTGCCTTAGGTGGGATTACCAGCTGACATCTGCAGCCCAACTCAATATTGAGTCCAGGCACCTGGCAGTCAGGATGGAGTGTCCAACGTCGGGGACAGTCAGTCTGCATGGAAGATTTTGTAGTTGCTCATGTTGTTGCAGTTTCATCTCCAAGCCTTATGCCTGATTTCTTGCCATAGCAGGAAGCAAAGCACCTTCTAGCTGAGTTTTGCAGACCCAAGGAATTCAGGTGAAGATTGGCTCAAGTATTTACATTTTCTGATTTCCTCCAGGATTTTGAACTGCCTCTCATGGATTATGCTGCAGTTACCATTAATGAAAGCTACAGGTGTAAATCTAAGATGTGATTCAGATAGTCAAGTTCCATTTTAGTGCAGTGTAAAGCATCTGTTCTGAATTCAGCACATGTAACCTCTCACTGATGCTAAAAGAAATTACGTATGTGAAATGAATAGAGGGCATGCCACATACATGAATGGAGCAAGCCAATTTGTAGTCTCAGTTATACTACTGTAAAGGTAAGGTAGTTCATTAACTTTTAGTGGTGCTAGATTTATACCACTGATATACTCATTTAGTCTAATTTAATAATATTTATAACAATGTATTTGCACGTCTGTCTTTAGCATGGTTGATCTGAGGCTTGGGAAGCCATCTTGTGAGTTTACAGAGCAATCACTATTAATCCACAGAGTGGTGCTGTTGGCGTATTCTGGATTTACTGCAGCAGAATACAGATGTTTCTTTAGTCTGTTTAATATAGCTGAACTTTTGTCCAGGTGGCATTATAACTAAGGACAGAATTTAAACAAAATACTTTACATTTCTTTTCCAGCCTCCCTGAACAATAAGGGTTCTGTTCTAATTGCAATTTCATGTATCTGGATTAGTTTTCATGTTTTTCAACTGTGCTCATGTCCCATTATTGTTGTTCTTTCTAAGTGTTAGTGTTCTTTGACCTAGTGCAGGACTGGAGAGGGCTCTCTGTCCTCAGGTCTTTTACCCTTCAGTGTATGAGGTAGTGTGACCTCAGGTTTTAGATGACACCTGTGGACTATGCCATCTAGAAGGGATTCCTTCAGTGTGAGTCTCTGTGTACAGAGGACCTAGTGCAGGAGCCAGGGTAACACCTCTTGCTCACCAAGTGGTGTGTGACAGTCACTGGTGTCCTCTACTTTATGACTGAGCAGAAAAAACACAGTTGATACTGGGTCAAACTTCTCTACATTGTGGCACCACATGCTGTTGTCCACATTATGCCATGACAGTTTAACTCTCTGAGGAGAGTATTTTGGTTCCCATGCGCATAAACTCCCTGCCTTTCTGGGGTGATTGCTACTGACTGTTATCTATTCTGTACCCCCCTAAATAAGTTACTCTTACTCCTTTAGAATTTACTACTGTCTTGGTTATTGTGGACAGTTAGGCTACCTTTATCCGAATCGCTGATTCACCAGCTACAGCTCCCAAGCATCAAGTTCTTTTTAACTTCTCAGATAGATTGGCCCTTGCAGGCCTTTCTGTGCTCTCCTGAATTCTCTTTTTCTGTCTGCTTTGGTTCCTTGACTATCTCCCAAAAGGAGGGAAGTAACTGCTACTTCCCAAAATGATAGGTCTCTTGATTTTTCTTAAGCCTTACAGGTGAATCTAGCTTGAACCTCCCCTAATTACAAAATAACAGAGGAAGCCCAGTCTTTTTGTCATAGGTGTAAGGTAGGATTTCACACTGTTGGCATCTGAGATCTCAATTGATGTAGCCAGTCCTATGGGAATCATTCTGACCTGGTTTCTAACCAATGCTCACCTACCTAGCTTAAAGTAATTACTAGATATTTGTGTAAATGTACTCTGAGGGGTGTACAGTGTATTTTATGGGGAAGGTTAACTACAATTCTATAATGGGTAAAAAATTTCTAATGGCTTTAATATTTTACAATGTGAAACAAGAAGGCTAGATCTGCTGAGAACAGAGATAGTTAATCCTTATTTGAGAAATTGAGCAAATCCTGCACAGAGAATCTACATTGTTTTACTGGAAATACATCTGTGTGAAAGACTATTATGTATTAAAGCTACACAGGGTATATTGCAAAACATTGATGAAAACACGGCATATTGGTAGTGGAACACATGGTTAATATGCATGATGAGCCTGGTGATCTCTTATCTTATGCATTCAGCATACACTAGGTTTAATTTTCTAAAGGCTGACTCTGTCATTCTTTCTCTGATTAAACGTACTTTAATATATACTCCAGTATCCAATTCTTGGCTGTTTTACCTATATATTTTAAAGTGTATGTCACAAGTTTCATTAAAATACACATCACACAAACTTTGTCAGTGACAAGTTGTAACAAAGCTTTATTTTGAACAGTAGTTTCTTCAGCTGCATCATACTTCCAAGACACCTCCCACTGTTCTGAGATGCTGTTTCCAGTTGCCAAAAAGTTCACAGCTTTCAGAGGAGAAATTTTCCATGTTACCTATCTGCTTTGGGCTGATATGTATGTAAAGTTTAAGCTCAAATAGTTCTGTCATTTTTGGGAATATGTACAGGAGGATAAACAAATTCATTGTTGTTTTTGAGAAGACCTGCATGCTTTGTAGGAAAGTTTTTGATGTGGTGGGGAAGTTGCTTTTTTTGCCAGCTGGTGCTTTCTCTAGCCTGCACAAACGTACCTCCGTCCGGCCAGGTTGGCACTTTTGAAAAAGCTTGAATTGTATGTGCTCAGTAAAAGTTTTTTTCAGAGCACAGAGCTAAATTTAGCCTAGATATCTCACTTGCAGTGAGTGCTGCATCCTCTTTTACTCTTTTCCAGCTGCCCTGTACACCAGTACCAGGCCCATGGAACAGCAGAGCATGCTTACTCCAGGATGAGCATTTTTCAGTGCTTGTTCCCACCATATATGTGGAGGGCCACTTCCAGATTAGATACTAGAAGAGGTGGTTAGTCTGGGGCAGGGAAGCCCTCACCACTGTTGGAGAAGGGGAGAGCATCAGGGCAAAGCAGCGTAAAGAGCTTGTTAAAGGACCATTTCCCTGGGTAGAAAATGCTTCCTGCCAGAACTTGGACTTGTCTTCCTCCATGGCCAGAAAACAGCTTTGAAATCCACTGGCTAAATATGTTTCATTTTTCCTTCACTGGTTTACTCAGTTTAAGATCAACAATTCACATGCATAATCAAGTGCTCTTTTAGCCCAAACTGAGAAGCCATATGGCCTGCAATTTCTACTTTAGCAGTAAAAGAACAAAGTTAATAACACTAAAATAAATTTAACACTCCGAAGTTAAGCACTCCAGATTTGTGATGTGTAGTCATTCCTCCCCTTGCCTTATTTCCTGTGAGTTCTCCAAATTCTACAACAAATAATTCAGGGATTCTGGAGGCAGCAGTCTTATTTACTGCATAGCTTTCCTATACTCCAAGACTGTCTGTCCTCCACTCAGAATTTTGCAGAGTCTTCTTGGAAAAGTAGGATGTACTCATCTACTTAAAAACAGCAGGATACCATATGCACAAAGGGGCCAAGTTTCAACAACCTTAGCATTCTTAGCTCCTAACTGAATTTTTTAGGCTGCAGTGTTTGATTTTTCCTTAGTTTAATATAGCTTCAGAGAGGGAGAAGAGGTTGTAAGATTAACCAAAGAAAATCAAAACACCGACACAGGATAAACCTTATCCTGTTTGAAGAGGAAGTAAATGAGGTATCAGAGCTTTCCTAGCTGGGGGAATGGTGAGATTTAAACAGATTTGTGCCTTTAAATATTTATTCAATTTCCTGTAAGTTCTGTTTTGTTTCTTTTTTCCCATGCTTATAATTCATGAAGAACAGAAAGGTGAGCTGCAATTTTATAGAAAGGTAAGGACCTAATTGTTTGTATGGCCTTAAGTTTAGAAAATGGCCAGTGCAAAAAAGCATGCATCCATTTCAGTTCAAGTGACAGGAAGGCATCTGGCAGTGGCCAGCCCCCCAGTTTGGAGCTACAGCCTTTGCAGACACAACTCCATTGACTCCCCTGAATAAGCCAAATATGCTCCAACTGTTTTTACTTTTTTTCCTTTCAAAATGCAATTTGGCATGGCTGTGTCTCTGGTCCTGTGGGGCTCTGACACATACTGATGCAAAGCGCAAAGATTGTAGGTGTGGAGTGTTGTACATAACTATGCAGGTTTAAACAGTGACAGCAATTCTCTGTAAGCAGTTGTTACATTTCTTAATTTTATGGTGATCTCTTGAGTTGGGTAAATACATCTGTGGCTGTGTTCCATGCAGCCTTTTAACAAAGACATAAAGAAAGGGAACTATTTTCTGGCCTTTAAAACATTCTCACTTTCCTATTACTAAACACTAGCCAGAATCAATGAGAAGATCTTTGGAAACAATCTATTCAGCAATTAGGCTTTGTTATTAGTGAATGGCTAAATTTGCATGCCCACCAGTATTCTTTTTAACACTAATAGCCTGAATTAGAGAGTCTGAAGTTCTGCAATGTGAAACTCATGGTTTAGTGTCCCCTTTCTAAAGAAAAGGGCCCCATGGCCTCTTCTTTCTTGCATGTCTTTTCTGTCTCTCTTAAGTTCCTCTGAGGCAGTATTAACACTGCGTGTTAGCCAGGTGACATTTGTGTGAAAACAGAGTCCTTTTGGGAAAATTCCTTTTTTTGCATAGTATGGGACAGAGAGTAGGGAAGTGGCTGGAGATCAGTCTATTCTGCTTCATTGTTTATCACAAATTGGTAATTCTTTTCTGGATGACCTTGCATAAGTATTAACATTTGCATTGGAAATCTAGTGAGCTTCTGTGAGGATAAAGGGCAATACTCCATATGTTCCGCTTTGGTGTTTTCAAAAGAATGTGACGAGTTATGTATCAGGCTAGATTCACCTATGAGACTATCTCACAGTACCTGTTTCATTTCCCTTTTGTAGTCTGGCCCTCCTCTACCCTGGATTTCTGTGATACTTTTGTAAAGGCAGGTAGTGTCACTGTCACACACCCCTTCTCAGGTCTCTTCTAGGACTGGGGAAGTAATCTTGGAGGTGCACTGGGGAAACACTGGTGTAGTGTGATTTGGATCACCATTTCTTGAGGCCAGAGGCCATTTATTTTAGTGAAGGTAGAAATGGCTCTGAAAATGTCTAAAGGGGAATTGAGATGGGATTTCTTTCCTGAAGAATGGATGAAGGCGTGCACTCGTCTTCAGAGGGTGATAGGCTTTCTGAGAAAGAGCAATATTTCAGGATTGTGTTTGTCTTGGCTGGCTGGGGTAAGGACGGAACTCGATGCCTAAAAGGGGAAAAGGAAGGAGTATTCAACAGGACCTCAGCTGAAGGATGTGGTATGGCAAGAGGATAAGGGAGGTCACACAGAGGAGATGCAATCAAGAACAGATTTTTTTTGTGTGACGAATTAATATACTTTTACACTCACTGGGATCCCACCTTATCCTTTCCAGTTGCCAAGACTTGTGTGTGGGCCCTTTCAATGCTGTCAGTTGCCATACTTCATTAATGACCCTTAAGGGGCTAACATTAACACCTGTTTGTGGTTATTTCCTGTCACTGTTTACTCTCCCAGATGGTACAAATACAATATGTCCAGTGTGTTAGGCATTTGTCAGCAATACACTCTTTGCCAGCTAAATGCCATTCATATTAAATTTGGCAGCCATTTCATAGCCTGAAGAATCTGACCTCTAAGTCAAAAGCAGAAACTGCAGGCAAATCTTAGCCATTCAAAATAAACAGGAAAGAAATAGCCTAATTGTTTGTCTTTCATCTTACAGTTTATTTTCTTGTACCAAAAGGGTAGAACTGTGGAGAAGCAACAACTTAAAATCTAAATGAGTGCCTAAGACTGAAATGGGTGGTTCCAGTGCAGTTGTATAGGGTGTACTCATGTGATCCTGAACCTATTATTTCATGACCAGAACATGTGTGACTTTGTTCTGATGACTGAAAGCCACAGATATTGGAAGACTGATGCAGAAAAGAATGTGGTCTCCAGGTCTTGAATTAAGTCTTGCTGTTGCCTTGGAAAGATATTTAAAGAAGTAACCAGAAGGCTGATAAACAGTGTTTCTGGAGTGCTCTGAGAAGTCATCCAATACCAGCCAAAATGTTTCGTGTGTGTCATGCATGACTTTGCTTTTCAGCTCTCCCAGAGCAGGGGGCATTTTTTTTTCTATGGCTGTAATGTACCATGTCAATTTCCAGTTCCAGGGAAATGTTTTATATTGACAGTAATAATAAAACCACCATATTAATGCCAACTGTCTTTGCTTTGTCAGAGATAAAAAAGTTACTGACACGCATTTTGGAATTTCTAGCCCAACAGGCAAAAGTCTAAAAGATGAGCAAGTCAATACCTCTGCTAACCTATAGCCCAGTTGTTCACTAAAATCATTACTATATAAATTGCTACATTCTCCACAGCAAAGGTCAAATGGGGTGCTCATGCAACAGTGGGCCTATAGATGCATTCTTCCAGGTCAGATGATGTTATTTAGAGGCTGAATCCCTGACAGCTGTGCCTTAATGACAGAGATGATGGTAAAGCATTTGTCTCTTGATTCCACACAGGCAAATATCCAAAGCTGATTATTTTACTAGACAAAGCAAAGCAAAGTCTTCATGGAGTTGTGAATGCAGTCAATTATTAACATGGCACATGTCTATCTGTTGCATGTGTGTACAAATGTTAAAGTCAATGAAGAATGCAAGCCAGTTTTTAGCTAAATAATCAGGACCATTTAAGATATAGATTTTGAGTACTGTTTCTTCACTCATAAGATCTTATACATCTGAGCGAATATGATCTTACTCACTCATCAGCTCCTCTCATGATGACGGATAATTTGTCAATAATCCCACCAAACCTGGGTGGGACACTGGGTTCTTGTAAGTACAAAAGTTCTGAGAGGAGAGAAAGAGCAAGGCAAAAGTTGCAGCTGGAGAAAAGCTACCGAATACTGGACAACTAGAGGATAAATGAGAGGTTGTCTTCCCCCAGGCTATCAGAGCAGAGAAGGTTTTTTTGATGCAAGGAATCCATATCACAAATAGGTGATAGGTCCATTTTACATTCCACTGCTTCACCAATATCATCCCCAGTATGCAGGGGAGGGTAGCTTATGGGTAAGGGGGCCCAACTGATCAACCGTTGCCTGTTCTCCTCGTTATTTTGGAGTCTCATCTCTTTGAAGCAGTCTTTAGGTTTTGTGGCTGTGGGATATGGCTGCAGTATGCCATAAGAACAAATGTATGTATGGTTAAAGATTTTTCTGTGCGGTGTTACCAATCTTTATATCCAAAACTTCTATCAGTTTGTATGAAAAGCAATCCCCTTCTTTTTTGTTTGGTGTGTGTGTGTGGGGTGATGGTAGGTGTGTGTGGGTGTGTGGGTGTTATATATGGTGCCAGACTCTTGCATTGCAATACTGTAGTGGCCTTGTGCAAACTGGCCTCATAGAAGCCAGGCAGTTAAATAACTGCTTCAGAAGATGAAAGGAGTTAGAAAGGCAAAGAGAGACAGAAAGACTCAGGGTGTCTGGCTTCAATGGTAATGATTATGATCTGAGGCTTCTTTTGTTCCCTGCAGTTTGATGCTCCTTCATTGAGGTGGGTATGATAAAAGACTTTACATCTAAATTTTTGCATTCTGTTTTACAGTGTGCTTCTACAACCACCACTGAATACCATTGCCCAACTGAATGGGCAACAAAGAGCAGGGAGGAGATAGAAACACACACAGGACAAGCTTTGGATTTTGGAAATGCCAGGCAGCTGACTCAAGAGTTGACTTTTTGAATCCAGGCAGCCAATAAAGACTGGTTTATCTTGGAAGTGGCCCCCTGCTTCACTCTAACTCCCTACTGATCACTGAGGTTTAATTTCCAATATCAGAAGAGGTTTGTGTTTCTGCTTGTACGGTAAAGAGCGAGACTGTGGGTTTTGAGGCCCAGGCTCAGATTCAAAGGCTTCAGAGTGGCTCCCTCTGTATGAGGAAGCTAAGGTTTCTAACATTGCTGGAGGAGGCCATGTAGCCCAGAGCAAGCCTCCTTCAGCACAGATGTTTGACAGCTATTAGAACACATTTAAATATCTGAAAGCCTTGTTCAGCATGGAACTTAAAAACTGGAATCCTTCAGCAATGTCTGGGCCACAGGTTTTATCAACAGCTGAAGAATTGTTTCTCCTGTACTGGCAGCCCTGCAAACTCAAGCAGGGTGCTGGAGAGCCTGTTGTCTTCTTTCTGCCTCGTTTATCACTATCAGTCAGAAAAATGAAGTAATTGGGAATTAGATGACAATTTAAATGCTGATAAATATTGCGAAAGAATGGAATCTGTCTGGCTCCTCTCACAACTGTGATGGGATGGCTATGATGACAGAATTAAACGTGTGTGCATATGTGTGTGTGTGTATTCACAAAACAACAGGGCCAAGATACTACTTACAAAGTTCAGGCAGAAGTAAATGTATTTGTGAGAGTTATTTCTCTCTTTTCAACTTGGATTAGCACTCAGAAGTGCTTGCAGAAGTCACCTTTACAGTTCTGCTTGATCCATCTATTCTCTATCTCAAACAAATCTCTTACCTGACTTTGAAAAAATTAGGCCAAATTTCATAGAGGCACAGAGCCTGAGAAGGAAAAGATGGGACCATGTCTCCTATCCATTCTCTTGAGGAATATCCATAGAAAGCTATAGAAACTGCATGGGAGTCCAAATCTTTCCATCTTTTACCTAATAAATAATAAATGAGACATCCTTGTGTCATTAGCGGAGAGCTCACTCACGGTCTGTCTCTCAGGCATGCCATTGCCAGTGTATGCTCAAGGCAGTCTGCATGACAGTCATTAGTATTAGGAAGAGGGCTGAGAGCACTGTCTAGTCTTGGGCAGATGGAGCATCCTAAAAGATGCTTTATTTCAGTCCAGGCACTATTTGGCCTGGACATTAGTTTGTGAGCTCAGTACAAGGAACGTTTTCCAATATGGAACTAGGATTTTCCAGAGGTCAAAGCCCATTTGCACAAGTTTGAATCCTTTTTATTTTTAATCACTGCTAGTCTGTTTTCTCGCTTCATATAACACACATTTTTTATCAGCAGCAAATGGGATCACTTTGAATACACTGTTATTTCTAGTTTTAATGATGTCTTTGTACTTTGATTGATGTGGATAATACATTCAGCATGATCCTGTGCCACAGATTATCATCAAAACAGATTTCCCTCTGGAGAGTCTTTGGCTTGGCTTTAACACCAGACATTTTTTCTCAAAAGTATTGAGAAGATTCATTAAGTGCAAAGCTAGAAGGGAGAGAGAAGTTCCTGAACTTTCAGTGCAGGGAAACCACTGAAGTGTCTGGAGCAGGTTTTTCTTATTACTGATGAAGGTGGACAAGAATTGCCATTCTGCCTGACTCCAGAAGAACCTGCATTACTGTTCCTGAGCTATAGGCTGTCTTTACAGCCTATATGCATTTTTGTGTCCATATCCACCTGTTGTTACCAAATTGCACCACCCCAAGAACAGCCTAGACAGACTCTATAGCAGTGTCTATGCTATGAAATTCAGGTGGAACATTCCTGGCTACTGGGAGATTGCTTGTGGTCAGAGGGTGTTAGAGCCTTCCTAGCCATAGATTTGGCCCACTCCAATTAGCGTTCTTCCCAGGCTGTTCCTGGACACTGGTTGGCAGCTCAAAAGGCCTAGGGACCATTTCTAACAGACTATTCATATGTGTTTGACTATTGCGGAAGTGGGCTGTTCCATTCCCATTTGGTGCCTGGGAATGCTACTGGGTGTGCATAATTTAGCCAAGAGTGAGTGATACATCCATGTTCAGGCTCAATGCAAGTAACTGCCCCAGTGTACTCTACTAGTGGCACTGGCTGTGGTGTCTGAAAGCTGAGGACCTTTTCTCCACTTCATTTTCCACATATATGTGAAGAAGTGACAGCCTCATGATTGCTCTTATTTGCAATCATGATAACTGTGTCTGCCATGATAAGACCCTGATACTCCTTTTTCTCTTGTTTGAATGCACAAAGCAGGGGAAGACTTCCAAGGAAGGAAAGAGTTGATTTTGCCTGAGCTGGCAGCATTGTCCTGTGGCTTGGCTGTTCACAGAGCATTCCAAGTGTAAGCAGCACATTCAGGTGCAGGCTCCACACTGTCCTTGAGCATTTGGAGTTAACCCAACCTGCCTATTCTGGCATTGTGATACAGAAGCAAGAAAGGACAAGCAGTATCATTACACAGAATATCAGCTATTGCCAGCCTGTAGGGTCAGCTGAATATCTAACACTGATCAGATTTCTGAAGGGCTGAATACTCAGTATGTCCTCTTTTATGTAAACGCCTACCAGTGGACTCCCAGCCCTTTTAAAAATCAGGTTATATATTTAGGTCCTCTGACATGGTCTTTATGCATCCATTTTTTTAAATCTTGGCTATACTAGGTGTGGTTTATTTAAAATAAACCGCTTTATTCCCTAAGATGCTTCCTAGAGCTCTGGGGTAACCCTCCTTCTTTTTCTGCTCTCTCCCTGGAATTTACCTGGGATTACAGCTTAGAGAACATCTGTAATAGGGCTGCTTATGCCAATGAGCTGATTAACAAAAGGCTGATAGATTCCTTACAAAGACCTGTTCCCTACAGTAGGGTGACTGTCTTCATAGGCACGACAATATACTAAGAGTCTGTATGGTAGAGGTAACTGCCTTCTTTATCTATCATTTTGTTCCCAGAAATCTTCAAGAGTTCATACTGCTCTACTTAAACTCTTGCTAGTGAAAGTGATAACTTTCAAGTTCTTCATGCTCTTGTTGGTTAAATCTTCCCAGGCATTATTGAACTGGTTATTGGGGTGGACAAGGAGATAGGCACTGACATGTTGCCTGCATCTCTGTTTTAGCTCATGCTGTAGAGTCTTGGTGCATGGAGTTAACTAGTGTCCCCATCACAGTGTTTTCTCTCCAAAACCTTCTCACCTACACAAGATTCTCCACTGGTGAATCTCAGATATTTCAGAGATGACTGAGATTGGAAAAAACATTCATCACTAAAGGCTTCTAAAAGAAATCATCACCTTAACTACAGAAGAACTTGCCTCCTTATACCAATTACAAGCATTTCAGTGCCAAAAATTCATGAAGATTTCAAATAAAAAGAGAACCAGAGCTTTTTCACAGACATCTTCTGTGTTCCAAAACACAAGTTAAACAATGAGACCCTTTAAAATGGATTGGTATTCATTGAAGTGAATTTCTTCCCCAGGGAGAAAGGCCAATCAGCTAAAGGAGTTTTTTTGTCTGTGTGTAGAAATCAAGGTAGTAAAGTCTAATTTGCTTTACAGGAATCTTGGGGGCATATAACTCTGATGTGCCCTTAACTGTCCCTGTGGGTATTTTTTTTTATTTTGTGGGTAAAGTTTTTCAGCTGGCATTTTGTTTTTCCCCTTCCCCCCCTTGAAAATAATCTAAGAGATAAGGAAACTGTGTTATGAATTATTCTTCAGTTTCACACAACTGAATTGAATAATTTTTACTTGGTTTTGGTCTTTGTTCTGCCTTCTTTTCTATTAAAACTCAGTGTTAAACAGCTGTTTGATTTGCTTGAGTGTTGCTTCTACTTTACTTCAAGACACTTAAGCCATGTTTTGTTATTCCTAGGGAAGGAAGGCATTCTTTCATGAAATCTGTAGGAACAGACCTGTACTATTTTTTGATGTAAGACAATTTATACAAGTTGTAGATTTGCTATAGTGAGGAGGGTTTTGTTTTTATGATATCTGGTCCCATGGCTTGTTTTTGGGTTATTCAGCATTCTGTGCTTGTTATTTTTTTATGGTGGGGCTGGTGTTTTTTTGAGGCATTTCTTCATAGAGTGCTTTGGATGTTTTGTCTGAAATTTGTCATTCTACCCCAGTATTCTGATTTCCTCCTTCACTGATTTTTGGCTCTGATAGCACTGAGACAATTTTTTTTTCTCTCCCTTTTAAGGTTTCTTTGTCTGTCTTCAAAATTCCAGCTTCCAGTCTGATACACTTTAATACTTCTCTGTTTCATTCCCTCTGTGTGCTGCTCTGTATATTTTGTTGGTTTTATTTACTTGTGAAAACTCTAAAAAATGTAAAAGCTGTTAGCTGTCTTTTGTCCATTTTGCAGATAGTCTGTAGTGATTCTGAAAGTTACTTTGGAGTTAATACATGCTCTGGAAAAAACCAGCCATTTTAAGAATGCTCATTTCCCTTTAAATGGAGCTTCTTTTGCTGGTTATTCATAGTCTTTGGTTTACTTCATATTTGTGTTCACAAACTCACGATTTTTGTTTAAAGTTCATGGTTCTTCCTGCAAGACATGCTAGAAGCATTTAATCTCTTATCACAAAAGATATGTGTAATTACTTCATATTTTTTATTGAAAATACAAATTCTTACTTTTTTGTGTGTTGCAGTAGGGAGTAAGCTAAATGACAGACAAATGACACATAGTTCATAGGACAAAGTCTTCTTTTGTATTCTTTCTGGACTGATAATCCATCATGGGTAAGATTTAGTTATTTCTCCACAAAGATATAAGTGGCGCCGCCGTCTGAAGTGCAGACTTGGGAGTACTGTGTTTCTGATGAAAGAGATTTTGGACCCAATTTGACCTGTTTGGCCCATTTAATGGTGATGGGGGTGTGTTAATTGCAAAAATACATACAGTATGTTCTGTGAAGAGTCTTTTCTTTCCACATGACCTGCTCATCTATAAATAAGAAGATTAAATAAATTACTGGGAAGTGAATCTTTTTGAGATCTGTAGGATTAGAAGAAGATTGGCCATTGACTTCAAAGAGAACTAAGTGCTTTTGAATGTCTTGCCTTTGACATTATTTTTGTGAATGTTTGCCTAGCTGGACAATGGTCAACATGCTACAAATCTCTGACAGCAGAGAGTGACCCAAATTCTCTGCCTTTGTGAGGGGAGGTTCACAGCTTTCAATTTGCTTTATCAGCAGAGAAGTTAGGTTCTGTATCTAAGAGTATCAAGATTTGGAAAAACTTGTGAAATCTATGTCATTTTCCAGACAATGTTTTAGAAAGCTACATGGGAAACCATTATAAACTATTAAGAAAAATGATGATTCAGAGATGTCTGTGTGTTGTGGCTTAACCCAGAACTATTTGAGACACCACAGCTCCAGTGAGTAGGTTTTGTGCACTTTTGTACTGTTTAGTGGCTGATGACTGCTTGGCTTGTGTTTTACTTCATTTTTAACCTCTGCACAATACTGGCAAAGGGAATGGTTATTCTGCATGAATCATTCCCTGACAGCAAAAAGGCAATCTGTGCATTTGGAAATTACACAGTAAATTCTTGACCCTCACAGCAAAGCTCCCAGGGACTTTAGAGGGGCCATGGCCCTGCAGACGAGTCAAATCCTATGCTGTCGGGCAGTGTCCTGATGTGGACTCAATACCTAGAGGACCCAAGATGACTATCATTTTGCTGTGTCTGTCAGTGTCTGCTTTGTGGCCACTACCCAAGCCTTGGCTCCAGAGAGAAAGTTCTTCCTCCTTCTCTGGCCCTTTTTACTCAGTACAGGTGGTATGTTATTAGAGCTTCTCCCTGTTCTCTACATCCCACAGAAACTGTGCACATGACAATGAAATACTGCCTTCTGGAGCACAAGGAAAATTCCAGATGAGTAGAAAAATCTTCCTCTTCCTGCACATGAGGCCTGAGAAGCACCTAGCACTGAGATCGTGGTGCAGAATGGGGATTAGCACTCAGTCAATTTGCTGCAGGCTGATCAGTACTTCATGGGTGTGACTTGGTGTCAGCGAGGGACTCTGCTCTTGACACAGGAACCCCATGTGTGCAGAGGCCCAGCAGCCTGATGTTTTTCCAGCAAAGTCACTGGGGAACCCTGGTAAGGAGAGCTTTGCTGAGCACACAGGCAGCTCCTGGTGTGGCAGGTAGGACAAGAAACTCTGCCTCCAAAGAAGGAATATTACATCCGCCTGGCTCTCTCTGTTACCAGAGGTATCACACCTGACACTTCCCTCTCTCATTCCTTATTTGCAGGTTAAACCATTACTCTCTGGAAGGCTAGAGTCAGCAGACTTGATTTTCATGTGATGTTTACATACTTTTCTTATCACCTTGGGTATTACTTCACTGCCTTATCTTGGATGTGCTTGGTACATGAAGGTGTCTGACCTCCCTTCTGCTTCCCTCCTTCTGCCTTTCTTAGTTGCTAGCTGCAGCTGTAATTTCTACATTTTCTTTCTATATTAAACTCTGCTCATTTTATTTCTTCTTTTTCAGTCCTATTGTTGTTTGTACAGGTTTCTGCTTGCCCGGAAAGTTGTTCCTAAAATCTCGCTTGTCCCTACAGGTAGTGTGGGTCTCAGCCTATATATCCAAGGATGTGTAGGATCCAAGGATTCTCAAAATCCCCTCATTTAATATATGCAAGGGTCATACTTGTTGACCACAGTGTTGAACTGGAAAGCCACATTCACTTGCATAACCATCAGGAGCTCAGATCTTTTTCAGCTGCTGCTTCCAGAGTAGACTCCCCCCCTCTCTCAGTATGGCCTCAGCTATGGACAAGCCTACAGATAGCTAACTTGAATTAAACCTTGTTCTTTTCCATGTTCCTTCCCAAGTGATCCAAATTCAGTGGCAACCTGATCTTGTCATTATTTTGTGTTAGCCCAAATTTTATTTCAGTGCCATATTTTACTGCTAGGCTTCTTTGTATTTTTTCCCCTGGCAAAGTTAACAGTTTTTGCAAAAACCTATTGCAAAAACCTTACTTCCAATTATGCTGACACTTTGTTATGTGCTTCCTAGTTTAGCTGTTCCTTGAAAGGTGTAGTATAAATTTGGCATCAGCTTTGGTGCCAGCAATGTAGTGTGTCCCCAAAGGCTGGCAGGCACAAGTGCCTCCCTTTTCTTTGTAATCAGTTACCAGGCATTGCCAGCCCTGTGCAATGTAGGTGCTGCCTCCCACCACTGCTCCACCCTGCTGTCCCAGCCCAGCACCCACTGACATTTCTCTGGCTACCCAGGACACCCATTTGTAGGTCCTCTCTTGCAGCACTTCATTTTTGTCCAGTCCTCTGGAACTTCTGTCGTATTCTAAAAGGTCTCAATACATAAGCATGAACATTTCATCCAAACCGTTTGTATGGTTTTTGGATGCAAGTTTTCCATACCTGTTTTTGGTTTTGTTTTTCAAAAATTACTTGTTTTAGTAGCTGTTTAACCTCCCCTTGATTTTTTTTTTTTTTGTGAAATGGAAAGTATTTCCTTGTGACAGGAGAGAAATTTGTCTCTGGCTTTTCTCAGCTATAAGATGAAGTTATACTGCATATTTCTGGGTTTTGTGTGTTACTAACAATAATTGAATTTTTGTCTGGGTCTGGAATGCCTCTGTTACTGGGATTCCTTTCACTCTTAGCACTCTTAGAAATCTCCTTACTGAACTCTCCATGCCACTGATTTATTTTATGTCCTTTTGTCATGCTAGGAGATTTCTATAAAGCTGGCTTGTAATTTAGTTTCCTACCTATCAACTTTCATATTTACAGTAAAATTTGTGCACTTTACTTTGAACTTTAATAAGGAAGAAATTTTTCTAGATAAAATTCTTTAATGCTGTTTTTCTTAACCTTCTAATTGAAGGTTCCCTTCTCTGTCAGCTTCCTCTACCCACGAGGAACAATTCTGACGACATATATTTGGGTAGAGGAAGCTTATTAGTCTCTGGTACCACATCTTCATCCCTTTCCCCCTTTCCTCCTTTCCCTTTCCCCTCTATTCCTGGTACAGTTGAACATCAGATAACAAACAGAACGCTAAGTGGGATCACTCCTGTTTTTGTGCTTTTTTTCCCCTCCTTGTTTGAGGTTCATTGTTTCTCCTAACTTGTTGTCAGCATGAGCATCAATAAGGAGGCAGGCGCAGCAGGAAGCAGGAATTGTGCCATAGGGATTATGCTCCAGGGGACGCTGCATGCTGTTTTCAGATATGATTAATCAGGTGAAATGCACAGAGCTTTGTAGTCTGAAGAAATCAGTTTGGAAAGGGGGTCTGTTTGGTTACGACTGAGTTAGGAGGTGAGGATTTCTCCCTGCCCCTACAGGCAGAGATTTCAGCAATTAAAGGACAAGGGGGAAGTATTTGTAAATAATACTAAGTCGGGAAAGTGGGAAAGGTAGGCAGGCTCAGCAGTCAGGCTTTGATTTGTATGCCCCAGATCTGTGGGTGGAGTGCAGCAAGGCTCTTGTAGCCTAAGGCAAATGCAAGCTGCAAATGGCCCTGAGCAGAGCTCTGGAGTCAGAGAACTTGGCTTTTGGAGGGCAGTGGCATGCCCCTTGAGCCCTGCCATACCTAGAAACCTGCTGGGCAATTGTGGCCATGAGGAGCCATGGCCAGGGTGTGCAGGAGGAGGGGTGCATCAGTCTTGCTGCATATGAGAAGGCCCCAGCATAGGGTTTAGGTTGGTAGGTTGGTTTTCAAAGGTGAAGAGAATGAAAAAAACAAACTGTGTCACTGTGATGGCATGAGGCTCACAAAACCCACACTGTGGTAGCAGTGGCCACCCCCCCGTGGATTAGGGTTTCATTTAGAGAGTCTTCATATAGTTAGGCAGTATAGTCTAGCGGCACTTTGCAGGACTGAAGTAATTACAAGGAGAAATCAAAACATTGGGAAGCCCTGTCAGGAAATAGAGCCTCAGGAGGCCCTATAGGAGATGCAGACATGCCTGGTCCTGGCCATCTTTCTGGTATGCTGATCTTGGAGGGTCTCTATATAAGGAGAGCCCATGCTGGGATCAGGATACACTGTGATTTATCTGGGAAGTGCCCCTGGTGCTCTCATTCCCAGTGCCACTGAACAACAGCATAGGCTATCCTGGGAGCCATCCGCTGGAAAGGTTTGTTATTAAACACAGGTTAATTGCTTCTTTATTTGAAGGACTGGAATAGGGTACTTCCAAGAGTCAAGACCAGCTCAACAAGAAGGATTAGTAGTGTCCTATTGTTATGTATTTTGGCATATGCAGAAGTAAAAAATAAAAATTCTTGGATGTGGCCCAGTTTAATTTTAGGTCAGGGAAAGCTCTATATTCTTCTAACCCGGCTATTTTAATTGTATTATGAAAACACCTCTGCAGGTTCGGCCATGTTATGACCAGACCAGTTCACTGTAAAATATGTCATCTATTTAAGGGTTTTTTTGAAGGGAGAAATATGGAAATGAACAGCTCTGCTTTCTTTAGCTGTCTAAAGTACAAAACCATTTTTTATTTTAAATTTGTAAAAAGAATTATTTCTCTCACGTGGAACTCTCTCTGCCAAACCAGGCACCTCAGCACAGTTAAAGACATAAACCTTTCCAAATGCTTCTAGGTAGCTTGAAACGAGGTCATGTGGGTGCCACGTTTTTTATAATAAAATATTGTAGGAAGAATACTGGTGGGAAAAAAAAGATCTTCTTCTGTTTTGAGGGGAAATGCCTTTACGTATACACTGACAGGAGTAGGAGGGGCCAATGAGAAAATACAAGTGATTAATAGTTTTTAATAAATATTTACAACATGTATTTTAGCAGGGCTCTACAACTATAAGCCAGTTCCTTTGCCATCTGCAAAGAAATTGTCTGGTTTTATTTTTAATACCTATGGGTAGGTAATACAGGAAATTTTTCTACTTATGTGAATCCTAATACATGGAAATATTTTCATTGCTGTATTCATTTGGAAACTCTGTAATTGTGCTGGAAAAAAAAGAAATATTGGACAGACTGAGGTAGTGCTCATATGATTATTTCTAACATGCCTAAAACTTTTTGAATCCCTGATCTTAAAGAGATCACTGGAGTTGCTGGGTTCTGTTTGGTTTTCTTGGGTTTTTGTTTGCTTATTAATAGGTGACTGGGAGGTGTATTGGGTATAAACCATCAATGCAAATAGCTCTTCAGCAAACTTTTCCATTAGTTTGACAAAAACCTTCATGGTTTTGTAGTGGTATGATTTTTAAAAGGTTTGTTTCTGATCAGTGATTAATGTGGAACAGTTGGTCCTTTCTTACCTTTGTCTTTTAAAGGTCTCATAGGTAAGAAAGTGACAGTAAATCACAGCATCCACTGAGTGCAAAGAGAAGTCCTTTGTCAGATTTATACACCTACTCTCAGACTTTCTGTGCAAGAGGATCTTGGCTCTCAGTGATGCCTGCAAAAGATTTCCTGAAGTGAAGCAGCTATCAGTACACTAGAAAGTGAGAAATCTCATTTGGGAGCTGTTAATGGTCCAGCAATACAGATGGAATAAGTGCTGAATCTACTCCCTCCATAGCAAACTGCTAGGTAACACATTACACAGTGCAGTCTTCACTGACCATGTAGTACTGCTGAAAAAAAAACTTGCAATTTTATTTTTTTTTTGTGAGAGAGGTCCCATGCATGCGTACATCTATGAGAATGAAACTGTGCCCGCAAAACCAACAGAGATGTCTGTACTGTTGGGTCCAGCAGAACTTGGATCTGGTTGTCAGTGGCTGTTGGTGTCAGCTAACAGTGTGCATATGAGGAACACAGTTATGCCTACAAGATTGGTTGTATGATTTGTTTCAAGTGGAAATCACAAGTGGCTCCGAGGCAAACAGAGGACCATAGTAAAGCAAGTAATACATCAAGGTATACAAATACCATGACTGATATAAGTGTTCCCAAGTCTTGATGGCTGCGTTTGTGCTTATTGATATAAAAGACAATGTACAGTCAATCAGACCAGGGGAGAATACAGACTTGGACAATTTCATTGGGCAAGTCAATTAATTTGAGAATCATTAGTCATTGGGCCTAAGTCATCCTGAAGACTTCACGGTTTAAATACGAATCAATACATAGTGGTCTCCAAATGTTCTGGTTAGCACTTGGGAGTAAGAATTAGCATGCACATTCTGTATGAGAAATAGAAAATATAATTATTTAAATCAGACATAAACAATGTTGTGGGTGGCTTCAGTTTTGCAGAAGTATCATGCCTAGGATTTTGCATTTCATTTTAATTCATAAGGCAGCCTTTCAGGTGGTGGAGATCAAAAGTATTCCACTGTGATCAGCAGAAGGGTCACAGATTTCACCAGGTCATGATGTCAACTTGAACACCTTCTGAGGATAGTTTGGGCCATCACTGTTTGAAACAGACATGGGCAAATACATTCTCCAAAAGCTATTTTTATTTGCACAAGTGAGAGATGGGTGTTTTGAGTTCTTCTCACCAATTATAGGCCTAAAGTGTAAAAAACTCTGGGTCAGTGGTTCTGATTTTGACCTTCCCATTCATAAGAGAAAGACCAACCTCTCTGAGGGCATACTAACACATGGAGACCAATTATTTGCTCTCATTTTAGCTCTACAGGCTATCAAAAAGTAAAATAACACAACACATATTGGCTTCAAGGCATGTAAAATAAAACATGTTCCCAGTACTGTATACACAGAGTGAGGAAAATGTTTCAGAGGAAAGGCAGCACTTTAATATTTGACATTGGTAAATAAACATTGTGGTAACTTTGACGAAGAAAGACTGACTTTTTCATTCACATGTGACGAATATTATTCTTTTATGCCACTGTTTCACTAACACTACACCATGTATGATACTCCAGGATAATCAGCCAATGGGGCATATTTTATGTGAGATGAAAGAAAGGCAGCATGGCAGTGCAAATACCCAAGCTTCTAAGTGGCTGCATGCTTTACATGCAATGACTATTTCTGGGGTCCAAGGTCAGCAGCTCTTGCTGTGAGCAGAGGATGCTGCATGCTGGAGGACTCGGAGGCAAAACTGCTGTCTGCTAGGATTGCTACCTGTGTCTGAGAGGAGGTCTGGGGCCATTGGACTGCGCAAAGCTGAAAGGAGACTTCTCCATTCCTGGAAACTTCTCTGCCCACCTCCATCTGGGCACAGGGAAACATGAGGTCCAGGCTGAGATCCCAGAGGGATTTGTCAAGAAATAGGCAGGCCTGCAGTTGGGATGCATCAATAGCCTACATCAGCATCCATAAGCTGGTACTTGGGGATTGGAAGTAGGATGGATAACTAGAGATCCCAGCCACCAGGAAGCTGCAGAAACACATGCCTGTGTTGCCTTATCACTCAATCAGGCACAGAACTGAGTTGGAGTATCTAGACAAGCTGCTCTCACCCCTGTAGCTCCATTTGATGTGCAGTGAATTAACTGCCTGTGGTTCAGCAGCATTTCAAGCATACTTATCATGAAGTGAAGCTCTAATGCTAGGGTTGTCTGCCTCTCCCAGGCTCCCTGCTCTCTTCTGCAAGGTGTGGCTGCTGGCAGCTCCAGTGCCTGGGAAGGAAAGATTTGGGGCTTCAACTTTGAATGCCCAGCACTGTTGTTCAGAAGGACACTGTTTTCCCCCTTGCTTGAAGCCAACCAGCTTGCTCTATTCAGAGAAAATGTTTCTGTGCTTTTTAATGAAAAAAAAAATCTTTGCTGACCGAACAGGTTTGCCTGTGTTCTACTAGCTCTAGTAACACTGCCATGTGGAAAGTGATCAGACCTGGAGTTTTAGTAACATGTGGAGCTGCAGCTTTGCTTTGCAAGTGGATGGGATTGTTGTAATAGTGTCTGCTGAAACTATTCCTGCCAAAACAAACACCAGGAGAGATTTCTTTTCCGTGTACCAGAGTCTCATGTTAGCATTTGCCAGGGAACACATTTTACTTTTCCTGTCTTCTCTTCTGCCTGTGCCGGACAAATAAAGGCGGCACAGCAGACAGGTAACTATCAGTCAGCATCTTGGTACTGGGCGACTGCCTGACAAGCTGTGGGCTGCAACCATTTATGCAGTTTTCTCTGTATGTTCAGGAAGGGCTTTACTCTTTCGTTTCAGCACTTTTATAAGAGCTCAGGGCTGGGGCCTGCATTTTTCTGTGGTAAGCTCACAAAGCTGGATTCCCCTCGGACTTGCAAACCTTGGCCACATTCATATTTTACGTGAGCCACTCTGCGCAGCTGATTCTTCTGGTGTTTATTTTTCTTGATTTGAAATAATTCTTATTTCCCTTGGAGGAAAACTTGCCGATTAATGACTGCTAGCTGTAACATGCCGGCAACTATCCTCAGGTCTTCTCCCATGGCTCTGTCTCACCTCATCCATCACCCCCAGACATGAGGTCAGAGGGTGCCATGAAGTGGGGGGGAAAAATCATGCTTTTGAGGAATTGAATTGTTTTGCTTAAAAACTTTGTCCTGAGGTTAGCTATTCAGGCCTCCTTGGCTCAAGCGGTCTTCTCTCCTGTAGGAACAGAGACCCAGAATTTCCCAGTGGTGAGGTTGTAGCTTTGGCCATACTGATACAAAAATCACATGCTACCACACTGACTGACGATAATTAGGAGATGCTCTGTGTAGTTGTTCCACTGTATTTATCCTTGTGTCTTTGGGGGGTATGTGTGTGTGTGCAGTTACAAATGTCTATGAAAGAGGGATGAGAAACCTGTCCCTCACAACCACATGGGTTTGCCCCTCCAAAGCTGCACCCAAAGCCTGGATCCAAGTCCAGGACAAATCGGAGAGGAGTCCATTCTTCCCCCCACCAAGACAGGAGAGTAGCTGGGGGTGGCAGTAAGCTAACAGTAGGTTCCAGAATTACAGATGAATGAGACAGACTTTTCCTATAAATTGCAGCAGGCTCAGGCTGTTTTAGAGATTCACATGTGGTTAGAAATGGCAATAGGCAATGTGTAGGATTTAATGAAAAATCTCAGACTTGTGACATTTGCATTCAGTATTGTGGACCAAAGTATTTCAATTACTTTTGACTAAAGCTGACCTATTTTGCTGGTTTGACTAGGCTAGTTGGCTTTCTCAGCTTCTTCTGGGTTATTGTCAGCCAGAGGAAGCATAAAATACCATGAGCATATATCATTTTTAGCTATTTCATTTATCAGTCATGCCCAGAAAACAGTCATCCATGCAGATGGATAAGTATAGCATGGATCTAGGCCATGTTGGCTAATTTTCCCCAGATTCTTTACCTTATCAGGAACAGGAATTTCCCTGAGTTACTTTTCAATTGTAAATAATGTAAAATTTCAAAATGTTTACTGAGTTGCAAACTCAAAATACCATTCTCATTTAACTATGAAATTTACAGCTGAAGCTTACTTTTGAGCCCACCAGCCCTATCTTTCAAGAAATCACCTTCAGCAAAAGGTCCCAGTCTTTCTAGGAGATGAAGTTCAGAGAGAGCATTTTGCATTCACAGAACACAGCAGATTATTCTGGATACCAATCAGCAACTTTTCCCTGAGTAACCATTGCTTCTAAGGTGATGAACAGTCAATTCTCTTCAGTTGGACTTGCCAAAGATGACCTTGGTGACTATCCTACATTATTTCAGAGTATACACACAAGCCTTCCTGAAACTTAAGGGAATCCTGTGTCCTCTGCAAGTCTTTGACAAGAATTCAGATTTACCATCCACTACGTTAATGGAGAAAGACACTTGTGATGCCTGGTGGGGTAAGAGAAATCCTGGCATGGTCCGATATTATTTAATCTGACTGAAGATGAGTCTGCCATTCCCACTTCTGTCTTCTCCTCACCCTTTTTCCTCCATGTGGTATAGTAATTCTTTTTTTCTTCTCCATTTTTTTATCATGCAGCTAGACAAAATGCTTCTTGAACATTCTAAACTGCTGGTGTCCAACATAGGTACTTATTTATATTTATATTATCTGTTTTCACCTTAATGTTGGAAAACAACCTTAGTCAAACTAAACATTTACATCTAAACATCAACTAAACACCAAACTTTCTACCTCCTGTAGTCTGCTCACATCAAGAGTTACTTTCTCTTGTCATAAGTCATGCTGTTCTCTCCAATGGCTTGGTGCTTGATTTACGAAAATCCACATAGTTCAAAAGTGTTACAAAGTGAACTTGTCAATAGCTAGGTGCAATGCAACAGACACTTGGAAGTTAAGCATGTACTAACAGATGATGTATACTGGTGTTGGACACTCAGCAGACAGTGGCCAACTTCTGGTTCCACTGAAGTTTCTGTTACGTTCACTAAAATTGGAATTTGATACAAAAACGCTTTTAAGTTTTCAAAGGAATTGAACGTTTTCTCAAGCTGAAATGCAAGTAACAGAGAAAAGGGACTGATCACATTTATGCAAGCTGTCAAGTTGAAGGAATTTTTGATCCATAATTTATTTTTTTTTTTAAAGAAGCCAGGCAATTTTTGTCTTCCTTTAAACTGATAGAGTGGCCTGGAGAAGGTGAAGAAGAGCTATTAGGTTTCCCATAGGTAACCAATTGCAGAAACATCTTTAAAAGAAAGAAATCCCTTCAGGATATGAGGTGGAAATCATAATATATTATTTTTGTTGACCAAAATTACCTCTTTAATTAGATCTTTAATATGGCTTCTTCTTAAAAGAGAAGTTTGAAGAAGCTCTGTTATTGGAAATCCCATGACTGTATGAGGACAGTGCTGGTATATTGCCATGGTACTTTGACACATTATCATCCTACTAAATGATCCAAGTGTTGAAATTCAGTGTAGAGTGATGGCTTTTGCAAAACTTTGCCATCTATTTCAGCCCTCCTGGCAAGCACAGCATTATCTGATGGTATGTCACTTGGAGAGGAATGGAAAGAGACAAGGGAAAAGAGAATGTGGGCTTTGTATGAGCTATGGTATTTGAACTAAAGCTGTAGCTGAATAAAAGCTTGCCTGTAAGTTTACAAGCATACAATTAAGAGCCTTACTGTTATCAAAATCCTTGCCTTACACTTTTATGGTAAAAAGCATTACTGTTGTTTTTGGACTTTCATAATAACTCTAGTAGCCACAGAGAGAACCAAAATTTGTTTGTTTATTTATTTGTGAAACAAATTATGCCCCTCTGCAAACTTCACTGTATAATTTGCACTGGCTTTGCAGTTTACAAGAATGCACGCACAGATTTAAGCACTCCCCTCTCCCTGGAATTAGAAGATGAAGTAGCAGGATTGCCATGCAAGTGGCTATGATTTTAGTGCAACAGTTGCAGCTCATTATATCTCCCAAATTCAGAAACAATTTGTCACAACAGAGTCCTCCATTCGAATCTGCAGTCTGTGCCTGTAATGAATAAAACATGGCTGTCAGAATTAAAAGGGATAGAGTTACGGTAACACACTCTGAGTACTGTTGAGTGTGATTCAATAAAATTATGGATTTCTCCCCATTTATCACTCATGGTTCATATTGTTTAACAAATACAGTAGTCCGTTTTTGGTTACACTGGTTGCCGACCCGGAGCAGATGGCCTTTGAAATGTACCCATTGACATTTTCATTTGGTTTCTGTGTGTTTGCATGCTGGTTTTTTATGTATTTTCCTGGTTGCACAGTATAGATACCATTCAGCAGCACAGCCACAGTTGCCACTGGACATCTTCATCATTTCTGCTTACATCTGCATTTGCTTCAGCCTCACCCAGCTGAAATATGCATTCTGTGCCTCCAAATGGTGGTGTTTGGAAACCTGGCCAGGGCTTTTTACAGGGCCAGGCAAAATTTGAAGCTGACCCTGAAAACTTGCTGAATTATCAGTTCATATCAGATGAAAACAACGCAGCTTTGCCCTAATTAATTGTTATGTGAGCTGGTGGTGAGATTTAAGAAGATACATGCAACTACTTTGTGTTGATCATACCAGTATCACCTCAATTGAGCATGAAGGGGGAAATCTCATCTGGAATGAAATGGTGTTTGTTAAGACCAGCAAAGTGAAGTTTTTACACCAAATGAAATCTACCCCACAGTAGGTAGATTTCTGCCTTACTCCATGGGAGGCTGCGATGGGGTGATGGTATCCCCTTCCAGCTCCTGGTACAGGGTTCGCTCTGGTCCCTGTGGGGTTCCCAGCTAACCTGGGGAGTAAGGCTGCATAGGAGAAAAGACCATATCAAACCCTCACATCCCCAGCCACCTCATAAACTCATCTAGGCAAGTGCAGTGGAGATGTTATGACTTGAATCCTGCGCAAGTGTCCATGGGTTATGGGGATGAGCGTGGCTTGAGAAGCAGACTGTACCTCCAGAGCCTCAAATATGCCCATTAGCTTTGCTTTCCTCCTGCCTTATTCCTCACTGCGTGGGTGCATACGAGTACTGCTGGGATCCCAACTTCTGGGTCTCTGCATGGACTCCTGCGCATTGGAAAAGCCTGTGCAGGGAGCCAAAGCCTCTGCTAAAAATCATGTTCCTTGGAGTTTTCGCTTGCTGTGAAGAACTGTGTAGGATGAATGCTATGGTTTTTTATGAAAGACTATTAAACAAGTGAAAAGTAAAGGCATGAATGCTTGTGTATATTTGTATGTGTGTAGGAAAGAGAAAGCATTGCTGTTGGCATCCCTCACTTGAAGTGTTACCATGTCCTGGGTTCAGCTGATGCTCAGCAGTGCCTTCCCATTGACCTCAAGCACTAATGCCAGTTGAGGATCTAGCCGAGCTCTCAAACCTTTTGCATGTTTCCACCGTCAGTGCACAAAATAACTTTTCTGTAAACACTGGCACAGGCACATAGTGTCGTTGGTGTATGGGCAGTCCAGTTTTCAGTGTGCACCAATGCACACTGCTGGGATCTGCATCTCATGTGGAAAAGGGGGCTGGAAGAGAGAGGAAAAGAGGTTTCTCAGACACCAGATAGGACTTTCTGGTGGTTTGCCTTCTGCTCTTGTTTAGTTTACACTTGCTGTCAAAGAAAGTGCTGACATTACTCCAGGAGGGCTTGTTTCCAGTTGTGCCAGTGCTGATGGACGAGATCGAAGCAGGTCAGCTCAGCTTTATCATGTCCTTCAACAGTATCTGTAATGAGGCAGAGAGGAACATGCTAGGAATTCAAGGAGCAGAGTTTTTTATCTCTGCTTTTTGATGCTTGGCTGGCAATACCACAGGAAAATTAAAAGCTATATAAACAGAAAGCTCTTTTTAGGTGGTTATACCACACCTTAATGCTACTTCTATCTGCTTGTGCTACAGATCTGCAGGAGGCACGGCATTAAAAAGAAAACTCACAGGAGCAAATGTGGAAGGGAGAGTTTGTAACATGCTTCATTTTCTATGAAAGGAAATGGTAAGCAGGCAAAACCATTGCTGACAGGATTAAAGACATGCTGGTAGCAGTGTCTGAGTTGTTTCGAAGCACCTGGGGAATCAGGCATATAAAATGAAACATGTCATCCCAGGTCATCTTCTCTTTAGGACTGCTTCTCCCTTTCAGACTTACTGTGCTTGGGACAGCCAGCCAGTCCTGCTGTGACTTTTTGGACTGCCAGTCTGTCTTCTCTCTCTTTTTCTTCTAGGTGCTGATGCCCGCTGTGTTTCCCCTTTTTTTAAACTTATTTCTGAGGACTCTGTACACTCCTATAGAGGAACAGGCCAGCCCTGAAAACAAAAGTGTGTGGTATTTGTTCTTCAGGGTTACAGACATAATTTTCTGCATTGTGGATGTGGGTGGCATCACTATTTGCACATGTTCTTTGTCACTTTTTTGTATACTTAATTATCCATCCTCCCTTTGTGAATTTACAGGGGAGAACCCTGTTTTGTGGTTTGTGATATAAAAGAAAAATGGTGTAAGAGTCCCACAGTTCTGGTTTGATATATACTGGAAAGGTTTTGTTAGGGATCCTGTGAGTGCCCTGTTTTACATCTTTCTTTTTTATGTATAAGTAGTGTGAATACCACTGAAATAAATTTCAAAGAAAACCAGCTATGCTGTGGCTAGTTCTCCTCCCCACTATATCAGTGTGAGCATGGATAAATGGGTTTGTCGCTTGTTTTAAAGAAAAATACTGCAGAATTCAAGGGGAGGATGGTAGGGGAAATAATTTTCAAGGGCCTTTTCACTGTAAGCTTGGGCATGTGTACAGCAAATACTGTGTAATATAATCACTGTATCTTAAAATACTCAGTAATCAGTAGTTGGAGCAGAGAACGTAGCCCAAATGCCCTTCAAATGCAAGTGGAGGAATAGCTAAAAAACAGTGTGCTCCATTACAGTTGCATTTAGGAAGATGCTTTGCCATGGCTATCTGACCATGTTCTTAAAATAGACGACACATGACTTCCTACCATTTCCTCTCACACAGTTAGGACCAGCACCTGGCTGTGGGTAACAGTGGAGAAAGGAAGGTAACACAGATGGAAAAAGGAGAACACTGCAAAGACATGCCAGATGCAATGACCTTATTTACTTTTTTCCCCTTTGTTTGGGCTGCAGCCACTTCCTACAGTCTGCTGCTAAGGGACTCAGGACAGCAACAGCAGGAAACCCCTCCAGGCTTTCCTCCAGCTGTGACTGCTCGTGCCCCCTCTTACCCAGGGACTGATGCTGCGTCTGTGGCCCCAGGTAGTGGTATGAATTACACCTAGAAATAAGCATTGCCAAATGGAGAAAGCTTTCATGTGGAGCAGCCCTCCACTTGGGCAACATCAGTTGCCAAGTAAGTGTCATCGTGGTTTGTTACTCATTACGCTGGCTCCCTGTGAAATATGCAGTCATATGCAATGTCTCAGTGTTAATCTCCAGGATCCTCAAAGGACTTGGCAGAGCTGGCTGAGGCAGTGCCTCCCTCATGGGAGTGATGTCCTGGAACAGCTTCTTTCCCCAGAAACTATGAAGTTGTCACTTTAGATGCTGATGGTGGAAGTGGTGGGGAGAGGGGGTCCTTGATGGCTTTTGAGAGGGGGTCCTTGGTGGCTCCCAGGTGGGTAGGTTAGAAAGGCTGGGACCTCATGATGCATGGCACAGCATGGACACCCTGGCTCATGGACACAGCTCACCCTGGGAAGGCCAAGGGGCCTGATGGAGACAGAGGTGAAAGGAAGAGTGGTACAGAATTCAAGAAAAAGGAAAGGAATTCAAATATTTGTGAAAGATGGGTGTCCCACGTAGCCAGCTTGGAAGATGGGTATCTACACTTTATGTTACTTCTCTGTGTTTTGGTATTTACAAAAGCATCTGGTTTTCAGAAGTGCTAAAATCTCAAGATCCATACAAGACCTCAAATATTCAAAGTTTAACATCAGGCACACCCTTTGGAAAAGCTTACTCTAATTCTACAGATCAGTCAATGTCAGAAAGTGCTCTTTGGAGCACTTTATCTCTTTGGAGGCATTCACCTATCTGGTTCTTTTTTGTTAGTAGGTAGACTCAGGGAAGAAATCCTCAGGTTGGTGGAGTCAGGGCTCAGCTTTCATTCATTTTCCTTGAATCCACTGTTCTTCCACTGACAGAAAATATTTGCTTGTTGCTACGTGAAGACCTATTACACAGAAATTTGAGCTTTGTCCTATTAGAGTTGGAAAGCTGATGTTTTGCAGATACAGCATCAAGAAACCAAGTGTGGTACTGAAGAGTTAAACCCTTGTTTTGTGTGCTTCAGCTGAAAAAAAGGATGGAGTGGCTTTTATTAATAATGTGGATTTAATTATGGATCTGAGAGTTGGAAAAAAGTAATAAAGGAAAAAATTTTGGATAGAAACCAAACACACCTAAAAAGTTTTACATCATTAAGATCCTGAGGGAAAACAGAGACATGAGATACTGTCTTGGGGAGAGACAGTTGTGGCGAGTCAGGAACAAATATGAAAATACAGTACATAAAATACCTCTCAGAGACATGAAGTGAATGTGTCTCCATGGTAAGTGGGTATCTGAGCTATTCAAGGCAAGGACTGTCTCATATTTTTTTGTACTAGGAGTGAAAATGATGGGGACCTGATTTCTGATTTCCAGGTGGGGTCTTAAAGACAGCCATAATGTAAGTAATGAGTAATATTAATAACTCCTGGATGTGAATCTGCAGCCCTTGATCATAGGAGAAACATTGCTGACTTCTGAGAAGGTTTGCTGGCCATCTGTGGTCAATATAGACATCTGGTTGCACTCCAAGATCAAGTAGAAAGCCAGGTCTCCTGTTCTGCATTTAATTACTGCAGAACCTATCTTTTGGCCAGCCCCCCCTCATTTCTGTGCTGGAGTGCCATGGCAGAGGTAGGAAGGATTTAGACTCATCTGGAAGTACAGAAGAGGTTAAACCAAGAGGACTTTCCCATGAGGATACCAGTCTTGGCCCTTGTTCCCAGCCTTGGATTTGGAAAACTCCAATTTATTGAACTTAAATGTGTGTTCAAAGGCCTGTTGATTTCTTAGCCTTTGGAGAGCATAGAAAGATTTGCCAATAGGGCATGCTCAATAAAACTGGTGGATGCTTGAGTAATCCCAAATTTGGGGAGGGTCAACATGGCCTTAGTAAAAAGAAGCTTGGCTGCACAAACCTGATAGTATTCTCAAAAGAGGCTGAGGCACATGGATAAGAGTCATCCCATTGGCTGATGATTGTTAGCTTTCCAGAGGGTTTTGACAGACTTCTTAGCCAAAAACTTTTAAGGAACCTAACAAAAGACAGAAAATAATTACATGGATATATACTTAATAAAGGGTAAGAAATGGGACATATCAATAAATCACCAGTTCTTGGAGCAGAGTGAGGTCATCAGGGGGATTAAATGGTGAATCTGTGGTGGGTCATTTTATGTTCGGTGAACAGTGACATAAGAATATTTTCTGATGAAACTGAATTGCTCAAATCAGCAAAAGTGAAAGACATCTGCAGAGTTGTAGAAGGATCTGCTGGATGGCATTTAAAATAGATAAAAATAAAGGGATACAAATGAAGGGAAAACCAGTCTTAAATCAACCTGTTAAATGGTGATTTCTGAGCTTACCATTACAGCTCAGGATTGAGATTGTGGGTACACAACAAATCCATTAAAATATCAGCTCAATACTCAATAGAGGTTGAGCAAGCATATAAAATAGTAGCAGTTATTAGGGGAGAAAAAAACCCACAGAGCATCATTTTGCCATTCACTTAAATCCCTAAGTCTCTCAATTGTTTTAGTTCTTTCATATTGCGAAGGTTGCAGCAGAACTGGAAAAGAGCCAGAGAAGGTCAGCAGGGGTACAAAGCATCTTTCTAATGAGTTGTCACTAATGATGTTAGGGACACCTCATGAGGTCAGTGGAGTGGATCTGCCCCAGTGTGCCAGGCCTTTTCCAGGCTCAACTGAGGCTACGGCTGGGGCTAGCTCCTGCCGATTTTTTAGACATGTCCCAGAGCACTGCTGTGAAAGGCTCTAGTTTTTAGTTGATGTGAGGACAAGGCTGTAAAAATAAACAGAAGTAATTTTGTTGAAAGTATCCACTCCACTATGTAGTGGCAGAATCAACCCTTCTGTAAACAGTTCTAGTTTCTTTTTTTCAAAATCTTATTATAAAAAGCAAGTTTGCCATGTCACTTCTCAGCCACAATCTCACTACTGCAAACAAATAGCATGTAAAGCCTCGGAAGAGTGTGCGAACTGGCTTTTACACTAGACTGCATCTCTTCCTAACAAACAAGCAAGCTGCAGTTACAGAAGTGAACTTTCATGTCTCTTCTTGTAGAAAAAGGGAAAAGCTCAGTGCAATCAGCCATGTCTGGTGGACAGGAGAGACAGAGGAGGAAGAGCCATTTTCAAGGTAAAATGCCATCAGTTATACTGCCAAGATCTAACGTCCCAGATGCAGAGGGAATGCATTTCCCACTCCTCCTTTTTTTTCAGCTCACAGCCTTTCTCTTTTGTTTTTTAAATTAATTTTTGGCAGTAACATAACTCCTGGAATCCTGCCATTTACTGCTTTAAAAATTTCTCTTGAAAAGAGGGAGGGAAGCTGGGAGAAAGCAATGAGTAGAGGGAGTATGAAAACCTAATGGAGCTGATTGCAAGGGTAAATAACTAACATTTTTTCTGCAAAAATAATCTGTAATTTATTTTTGTGATGAGTCCAGTTTTATGTCAGACCCTGTGGGAGAAAAAATGACTGTTCAGTAGAGATTACTGGCTATTTCAAAGTAGCAACAGGACAGCTAGGCAAAACTAAACATACTGGTATTTTATGAGGTTTCCTTAAAAGAAGGCTGTCAGTGTAACATGATCATTCCTTAAATCTTTAAAGCATGAAATGTTTATAGTTAAAAAGATGCAACCATGGAAACACAGATATATTAAAGTAGAGTAAAAATTCTTGTTTTGGGCTGAATGGTTTCACAGATGCTGAGGAAAGGGCACAGCATCCTCATCCTGCTGCAGCGAGAAGCTCCATCTGGTCTGCATTTGTCCCTGACAGCGATTTGGGCCAGGTCTCTACCCAGTTTTCATTATCGTCCCCTGTGCCTTGGTCAGCTGCAATTGGGATAGCCTCTCCCTGCCCATTTCCTCGGTGTCCCATGCACCTGCTGCTGCCCTCATCCAGTACTGAGCAGCAGCCCTGTGCAAGCTGGGTGACCATTTGCAACAAAATGGGGACTGGTGCAGGCCTCACAGCACTTTCCCGTGGAGGATACCGCATCAGAAAAATTATGGAAGCCCCTCTCTATGCAGGTGGCAAGTTTGAAAAGAGTAGATATAAAGCAATCTATGTGCAGCAGAGATATTTCTGGTCATTGTTTCTGCTTCAGTGGGGAGAGCTTGGAAAGGAAGGGGTGTGTTGGCAGCTTACTGATAAAAGCCAGGGGTATATCTGCCAGACGTTGGGATATAGTGGTGGTGGTGGGCTACAGTATTAACAGTTAGGAGTGAATAGGAGTGCCAGCATCAGCCACTGCTCTGTGCTTACCCGGAGGGAGAGTCTATTCCTCCCCCGTGCTCTGCTTTCCCCTCATAGGGCTTTGCTGAGTGCTGGCCAGGGCCATGGCAGCTGCCTGCACTGCTGCGCTGCTCTTTGTCCAGCTCATCAGTTTCCTTTCCTAAAAACAACTCCCTTACAATTAATACTGATAGGTGTGGGCTTCCTCTCTATTATTTCCTGTCGTAATTGGTTCATTCAGCTTTTGCCCAGTTGGTTTCAGCTGAAGCCCCTGTTGGCTGGCCAGCTTTCAGGTGCTTGGAGAGGAAATGCAGAGTTTACCTTCTTGTAGCAATGAGTAACAAAATGTACGCCCTATGGTCCATATTTTTGGAGTGAAGAGGAAAAGGGGGAAAAAAAGGGAGACCAAAAATGATTCTTGTGTAAAGGATATGGATGTTTTTTGTCTAAATATACTGCGCCATGCACATCCTGATATTCTCAAGCAGGATTTCTTTAAATGGATACTGAAAGCTGATTTATGCTTACTACTGAGTTGTTTTTGAAGGGATGTGTGTAAAAGAAAATATGAAAGGTGCTATGGCAAAATAGAAAAGGAACTGTTGTTTTCATAAATGACCACAAGGTTTTAAAATTTAAACATCTCCCTGCAATGTTGGAAAACTGTGGCAACAACATTGTGCTGTTGCACAAGACCCACTAAAATGATGCCAGGGAGAAACAGAATGAAAACTTAGTCTTTGTATTGTCCTGCAGAAGGGGGAAGGAGACTGCAGGTTCTCACACAGTGCAGCCTGTGCTCAAAGCAGGCTCCCCCAACATTCATCTGCTTCAATCACACTGTCTATCTGAAAGAGCCAGAGGATACTTTTTTGAGGTGATGGCTAAAAGGTACTTTTAAACGGCACCAGACTCCAGGCTGTGAAGCAGCACAAGCCTCCCTTGGAGATCAATCAATGGGCAGGTATGGATCACTTGTAAGTAGCAAAAATATGCCATTGCTCATCTTTCTAGTGTTTCGGTTGTTGATGCTACCAAAGGTGTAGCTATCAGTGCTGATAATGGTGAATGAGGACTAGCCTTTTGTTCACCAAAGTCTTCTGTAATTTCCCATTATCTGCCTGGGCTGTTGCAGGGTGACAGGCTTCCAGCAGCTGCAAGTAGTGCAACATGGGAAGAGCAGACCAGCAGTGTGAAACTGGTGGTGCAGAGGCTCACTGACTATGCTTGGGTGACTTTGGACAAGGTGTAGAGGAGTGGCTGGAGTGCATTAGCTGACCACCTGGGACACATCTGCAGGTCTAGTTTTACCCCAAAAGAAACCAGTTGGTGCCCTTGGGGACTGCTCTTGCCATAGTGAATCAAGGGCTGGGAAGTGGCAGTGCTCTCCTGGCCCTACCTAAAGCACTAATGTAAAAGACACCAAAGTGTTCAACTTAACAGGAGCTGAGCAAATGGTCCCGAGGGGTCCCTGCATCACAGCAATCCCCATGGCACCCTGTCCCCCATCAGCCCCTGGCATTCATGCACTGTGGAGCCCATCCCCACAGCGCAGCAGAGAGCTGTTTCACCCCCAGTAAAAAATAGTGATTTACTTCACAGCTGCCTGTTTCTATACGTGTGCAGCCTCCACCTTATCTCTGAAGCATTTTTTAAATTCTCAGCATTGTAGAATGCTCTCTTGCTCTCCCAGGCATCTCACATAACTGGGTGCCTCCCTGCCACGCAGTGCTAAGCAACTCGTTACTGTATGTCTGATGGAAAGTCTAGAATAACCTTAATTTTCTATTTAAAAAGCAGCTGCTGGTCGCAGCAATTGTCCGAAGGAATGCTTTATAGTTGATCTGCGTCCTGATGTGTGTAATATTACTGAGGACAGGATAAGCGGGATCTGGAGGTCTGTGTATAATACTGCATTGTGAGAGACTTCCACCTTTTGTGGCAGGCAGAAAGTGCGTGTCACTGGAGAAGGCAAGGCTTTCACTGAAGTTCGCCAAGTGTGTATTTAAATTTTAGGATCATACCAGATGTGCTTCAGCAAATCGAATATTTAGGGTTTTTTTTGACACAGCTCTATTAAGGGATTAGGAAATATTGGCATCATTAAAACAGGCAAGGAAACATTTATTAGGCTGTCAAAAAGCATTGCAGCCTCAGATAAATCCACTGTTGCTCTGCCCCAGACCTTGCTTTCCTGTAACTCAGGGGGATGACAAGAACCATGAAGCAATGGAAGAGTCACCAAGAGAGCTGGCATGCAAGGGTGAAATCATGGGCTGGCATTTCATCTTTAAATAAAGCTTAGATGGGCACATGTTGGGAATGATGTCTTTCGGTCATTCTTACCATTCAGGTGGGACAGGGACCAGATGCCTTTGGAGTTTCCTACTGATCCATTGGGTTTGTGATGGCTCTAGTGAGGTAAACTCAGACATGTTGAGTCCCAACAGCTGACTATCAGGGCCTAAAGTTTGAAAATTGGTATCAGGCTAAAATGCTAATTCTAAGGTGTTTGGTAAGAAAAAAAAAAGATTGCTTGTCAAAGAACTTTTGCTGCAAGCAGGGATTCCAGGAGTAAGATCTCTAGAAAATAATTTCATTTTTCTATTCTTTTTAACACAGTATTGGTGAATGAAACATGATTAATTAACCCTTGCTTTTCACAACTGCTATTTGTAATGAGAATCTCTTTTAAAGAAGAAAAGGGTATAAAGGGTATAATAATTGACTTAACTGATAGTATTGCACCTTTATGCTTTATCGGATTATGCTTGCAAAAATCTGCTTTGTGTTGTGTTTGTTGTGAGACAGGAGGGTCAGAAGGTTGTCAGGGAAAATTTTATGTTCTACATGGAGGAGAAAAAGCCCTAGTAGCCTCTATACAGTGAAACTGGAATGTGGAGACTGTTATACTGTATTATGTCCATCATCTGTCTAGTCTGGCATCCCACATCTGAGAGCTGTCAGTGCCAGATGCTTCAAAAGAAAGTGTAAGAACTTGCAGGCAAGGGGTCGTCTTGATTACTAATAGTTACAGTTTTGCTTAAGCTCTGGAGAGTATGTTTTAATACCTCTTCCAAAATGCCTGTCCTTGATGTTCTCAAAGTTTATATAAGCATCTAGTCCCTTCTGAATGTTGTTACATTTTGTATTTTAGGGTCTGTCTATGGGAACAAATCCCATAGTTTAATCCCATCTTGTGTGAACATTTTTTTTCAGTAGAATTCTGATCACTCAATTTCATATAAACTTTCTTGTGAAGGAAGATAAAGAACAGAAGCTCTTTACCTAATTTCTTCCTATAAGTCAGTGTTCTGTGTATGTTTTATAATGCCCTGCTTTTTGTCACTGCTATGAAACTTAAGCTCTAACCTTAAAACTAGTAGAGGAAATAAAAAAGATTCAATAGGGGAAAACTGCTCATATTTTTATTGGGATCAACTATTCAAAGCACACAGACAAATGCTTAAGTATTTTTCTGGAAGAGAGCTTAAATCAGTAAAAGTGGGTTAAAAAAAGTGAGTCTTGTCTCAGTAGCAGTCTTAAAATCAAACATGTTTGATTTGGATTTTTTTTTTTTTTCATTTGAGAAACTGACAATACAGTAAAGTACCTGTTGATTGAAACATGATAACAACAACAACAATTTGTTTCAGCTCTGCTTCATATGTCAAAAATGCAAAAGAAATTGATTTTAGAGGGGAGAAGAGTTACTGCAGACCAGAATATTTGATATGTAATTACAAGTAATGTTAGAATTGCATCTTTCACATTTTTTCAGAATGAAAAAAAAAAAAGGCCTACATGGGGGAGCCAGAATCAGGGCATATATTTTTTATACGCTTGGAAGTTTCTTAACCTGCTTTACACAAATACACACATCAGAGAATGAGGAAAAGTGAAATGAGAATGAGGAAAATTGAAGAGAGAATGAGATGTGTGTGAAAGATTTCATGTAGCAGAAGTGTTTTTGATATACTTGCAGACTATTTCTAGAGCATCAAGATGTTTAAAACAGCTGCTCTTTTAGAAGTTGCCACTGCCACATACAGTTAAATTATAATGCTTACTACTCCTGTGGCTTGAAAATGTTTTTTGTTGTTTGTGGGGAGGAAGAGAGGTTGGGGATTTTTATTTTTGGCAGATGCCTTTGCAGTGAATAGAACAAAGAAATTAGGAAAAGTAACAAACCAAAACCAGCCAACAAGACAACTGAATAACTAAAAACTTAGATGCCTCTATTTTTTATCTGCCATGTTTCTTGAAATCATGTGAACTATTGTAAACTGCTTTTTCACTAGTTATGCAAACAGCTCAGTAAAACTCAAGCTGTTTAGACTGGATCTGCAGATGTTCTGGAAGTCAAACTCTCAACATTTTGTTGTTAACACTCTGGTGAATATTAAGGTTCACCTGAAAGATATATACTCCAATGGCACTGGCTGTGCCAGGGGTCTCCTGGAGTCACAGTGAAGCCATCCAGGCAGATGCCAACATTGCTTCTGCAAACAGAAAATTAGATCTCTGAAGGTGCTTAGCATCTGATATGTCCAAAAAAGGACATTTGAAATCTGGGGAATGGATTACACTCCTAGAAGCCTGTAATTGTTTTTCTCCATGTTGTTTATACTGGTGTGAACTAAAATTCTAAAAATTCTAAACCCACATTTTTATTGCCTGTATTTCAGCTTAGGCTGCACTTGATCAAATGTAGTTTAGCTTTCATCCAAGTATGGGTACTCCCAGGGAATAAAACCATATTTGTTTTCCAGGCTATATTGACCCATGCAATATTCAGTAATGCTCTTGTAAGCATATAACAAATGCAGATCAAGAAATAAAGTGTCCTAACTTCAGTGTTTAAAAACCATCTCTGTCCCACTAAGAAAGCAGGTTAAAAAAGTGTTTACTTCATACTTCTTCTCTCAAGTTATTGTTATATTAAACAAGGTTTGGCTGCTGGGAATATTATTATTAAAAATGGAAAGGTTTACAATACAGTAAGTGATAGTTTCATTGGGGTATGAAGAATATTTTAAATGAAGCGAATAGTTAACTTCATTTTTGCACACTCTGGAAAGGATATTTAACTGTTTTGACATGTCCAGATGCTCATTTTAGAATCATAGTCTTTCCAGACATTACTCAATCCACCTGACATCGGAGAAGTAGGATTTGTCACCAGTTCCTGATCTAATGTGTTTTCATGCTGAATTCAGAAACTCTTAACTCTATTAATGTTGAGTCGTTCATACTAAAAATATATTTTTTTCCACAGCCCAGTCTATGCCTGTAGACTTTACTCAAGGGAGAATGTGCAACCTGATACAAATCGGAGAGAAAGGTTGGGAATGAAGCTGTTAGGGGATCCCTCCATCAGTAATTTCTAACCACTCTGCCATGAGTATAACCTTATTGCTTCAGGTATTTACAGTTCTGTCATTCATAAGAAACAATTTCCCATGCTGGTTTATGGAAATTCATTAGAAGTTATTAATGTGTAAAGATTGCATTCCTGCTATCCTGCAAAACTGCACAACTGTGCTCTTTTAACAAATGATATTTAAAGTGATTTACATCAGATCCATTCAAGGCAACTTTTGATTTCCAGGAAGTCAGATCTTGGCTTACTACAGAAAAGATTTTCTTACATGTGTTACAGAGTCACAGAGTGGCTGAGGCTGGCAGGCACTTCTGGAGGTTGCCTTGTCTAATCCTCTCTGCTCACGTAGAGTCAGCCAGAGCAGGCTGATTGGAGCCTCCTCTGGATGGATTTTGATATTTCGAAGACTGATATGTCACAAGGTCTCTGGGAAACCTGTGCCAGTGTTTGATCATCCTCATGGTAAAAAAATTATTTTATTTTATTTTAAGTGGAATTTCCTGCATTTCAGTTTGCATCCATTGCCTTGTCCTGTCACTGGACACCACTGAGCTCCATCTCCTTTAATTCCTCACCTCAGGTGTTTATTTATGTGGCTAAATCCCCCTGACCCATCACTTACCCAGGCTTTTTGTGAAGCTTCCTCCTCTCAGGATCCTGCACTCCACCTGGACCATCTCATGGGCGCTGCAGCCAAGGCTGCTGCTGACCTTCACATTCTAAACCAGCTTTTCCTTCCTGTAAGTATGAGGTTCAACAGAGCATCTCCATCTATCAGCACCTCTATCACCTGTGCCAGGAAGTTGACATCAACACACTCCAGAAACCTCCTGGGTTGCTTGTGCCCCACTGTGTTACTCTTTTGAATATTACTGGAGTGGTTGAAGTTCCCCATGAGGATGATGACAGAGGCTTGTCTGCAGACAAAAGGCTTCTTCCACTTGACCAAAGAATGTCTCATCTGCCTCTTCATGACCAGGCAGTCTGTAGCAGACATCTACCACAACATTGTCCTCATTGGTGTTTACTCTCTAATCTTAATTTATGAACTCTCTGCTGGTGATTGTGTTATTGCCTCTTTCCCCTCTTGTTATCTGTTTAAAGCTCTCTGCTCCAGGTTGGTCTGCCTGTACTGTGTAACTTGTAGATAATATAAAATCGAATTTTAATGTTGCAATCGTAGTTTTAACATGTGTTGTCAGGTTGAGGTAAGTCCTAGATTTCCTTTTAGCTCCTAACATGAAACTCCAGACTGCTTTATATTTATTTACACTCCTTTGGGCCTATTACACTTATTTCTTAACTGAGGTGGATATAAACCAACATTATGCTCGTAAAAAAAACCATTACCTGATCAACAAAAAATGTGTAGGTCCCTCCGAGATGGTTCATTGGGATTGTTATTTTGAACAGCCCTTTTGCTGTAAAATCCTAATGCTTAGGTGGATTTTACCTTGGTTCTGCTGCTTGAAGAAAACAGTATGTGAATGTAAGGGCATATGTAGGAAGAGGTATAGGATTTCCCTCAAACAACTATGTCAATGCAAAAATGATTTATGCCCTACCTCCATTCAACATGTGTTTTTTGGCTTCTTCAGACATAGGACTTTACAAAGTCTGTTTCCTCCTGTCACATAGATTGCTTTATTTCTTCTTTTCATTCCCTGAACGAAGAGGCTTTAGAGTTGCAAATGGTGAAATAAATTTATCTGAGGAACTGAATTCCTTATCCTCTGTTCTCTCTCTGGAAGAAAATGTTGCAAGTGTGTTCTTAAGTATTTCACCTTTTCATGGCTTGAAAAAGTCCTGTCCAGTTTAATCTCCTTAATTTTCATTTACTTTTGCAACCACTTGCTGCTAAGGCAAAGAAAAGACCTTTTCCCTCTCCAAAAAAAGGATTTTTTTTTTTTTTAAACAGGAAATCAAAATAACTGTGCTCTTATAGACCTAGCTGCTGTGCTCAGCTTGGTCTGGCCATGGCTACCATAAACCATCTGCTGTGCTGCCAGTGGAGTGAGACCCATATGCTCTGCTTCAGGGCAGGGATGAGCATGCGGCTCATCAACAACAGCAACAGCAACAAAATCAGAGAAACCTCAGATGACATGCTTCTGGACATCACTGTTTCTCCATGACATGGGGGAATGTTATCTGGTGTCTGCACAGTAGGCTGATGGCTGCCCCCCATCCTTTTTAATATGAGTTTGGGTCTGGCTGGCACACCCTGGGCCCAGCTAAGCATGCCCAACCATGGGGGTCTTGGAGGGACTGCTGTGAGGACATGGTGGGGAAGGAGAGCTGCACGAAGCAGAGCCTCATGTGAATGACAAAATGATTGCAAATGCATATGTGGGGTGTTTGCTGTTGCTTTAATTTGGCTTTTGTTACTGCAACTTCTTTTCATTCACTGCGCTTTTCCACAGTCAGCACTGTGGCTGCCAGCAGTCGTTCCTGTGAAATGCTTCTGATTATGGTCAGCATCAGCAAATATAGCGTCTACAGCCCCTCTGTAGTGTTTCGAAAAATGTGTTAGCCTGGACAGAGGACTAACAGATCAAAAATGTAAAAATGGTCTGAATGTCTGTCTGAGAAACAAAAAACCTTGCAACATGCTATTTCACTCAGCTCAGCAAAAGGTGCTCACAGGAAGGGACTGAATCCTTTCCCTACATAGGGTGTGTTTTTACTTTGCTTTAAAACACATCCTTTGCATCCATCACAGTCCTGCCTGGCTTCTGCAGTTAGGTAGGGAGGGCTTCAGGTGGTGTATCATGAGATGCTGAAATGAACCATTCACTGAGTGAGGGAAAAGGAGGGTCTGGTAAAGGTGATGCTGACAAGGAGGGTTTATATTAGACAGCCACCATTATGTTTTGCAGAGCTGTAGCTGTCATCTGCGTTTGGCTCTCATGGTGTTTTTTGGACAGGCAGGTGATGCTGGTCCCTGCTGTGTCAACAGACACCTGGAACTGGGGAAGACCAGCAAGGGAACTCTGGTCCCATCCCCATCCCAGAGGGGTTTGGGCTCAAGTCCTTGCTCTTCCAAAGACATCTCTCCATCAGCGGAGCTTCTCCAACCCAGCAAATCCTGCAAAACAGTGAGTAAGAAGGCAAGTGGGAACAAAAATAAACTCACATGGTTACATTAGCTGCAGCTTAGCCCATGTTCAGGTTTCACATACAAAAAAGCAGGCTGTAATCAATGCACTTCAATGTCTAAGGCTGGTACTGCCAGGCAGACTGGCTGGACAGCGGTGGCTGATGTAGGAGGGAGGCAGGGTGGTGGGGAGGAGCAGGCATCAGTGAGCAGGGAGGAGACAGGGAGTGGACACAGGGCCAGGGGGTAATGGCAAGAAAGGGGATGGAAGGCATCAGTCAGCCTCTGAGGGAGCAGGGGTGCAGGCTTGCACACGAGTGATGGTAGGTGACACAGTGCATGGATTCATCTGGGAGACCTGAAGAGGTCTGAAGCCAGGCTGAGTTTTTGTGTCCTCATACTGTGGTACACCATGATATACACCAATATTCAGCCCCTATGTGGCATTTAACCAATGGATCTCAAAGCACACACTTGACCAAGGTACCAAGGCCCAATTATCCCAATTATCAAAAAAAGGAGACAACACAGCTCACTTCTGGGGCAGAGCTGGGCTTCAGCCTCTAGCCTCCTGCTGCCTGAGCCACAGCAAGGCACAGCTCTGTGGCCATGGCTGCTCAAGGGCCCAGGACTAGTCTTCAGAGGTGCAACCACTTGTTTCTTGTACTCATGTCCTGTTCCTCCACTCCTCTGCTGGCATCTGCTCTTGGCCAGGGCTGGAGGCAGGGTGTTGGGCTAGTTCAGCACACACCCAAGAGATGTGTCCTTGGGTCCTTGTACTTGGAGTCTGAGTAATTTTACACTCATAGAGGTGACATACATACAGCTGCTGTCAGCTTAAGCAGGTTTACTGCTTGCCATGTTCATCTCCAGAAGCCCTGCCCAGTTGCACTCTGTGAGGCTGGGAGGGTGCCAAGCACAAGGATTCACACTCAGCACACCCACCAGTGACACTGGAACAGTGGGACTGCTGTTTTCAGTGCAGTATCCATCTCTGGCTAAGTTACTTGTCGTAAAATAACTGTGTCTTCCCATCAAGGAAAACCAGGATGTGAAGCAAAACATGATAGCCTGCATGCCATTACTATCAGAGGCAGAGATTTCAGACACACATGAGAAACCAACTCCAGTCCACCCAATACAGTTAGTCCAGCATATCATGTTTCTACACTTCTGTCTCCTCTCTCCTACCTAGTTATATTTATTTTTGCTGGATTATATGCTACTGGGCCTCACAGCTGTGCTGCAAGATGGGGATAGCTAAAAAAAAAAGAATGAGATTCAGTGAAAAGAGATGTCCTCCCACCCCTGAGCACTCTCCTTTTCCTCTGGTCCTCATACAGTTTCAAAAAAAGCCCCTGGCTTCTTCCATTGTCTTTGCATCATATGAGTACCTCCTGGAGATTCAAAGGGACAAACTCTGATGATAGCGTAGGTCAGCATAGGGAAGGTAAGACTCACAGGAAGACTGTAAATATTTTTAGTAATGGAAAATAACAAACCTAAACCACTTTACTTTTATTTGTCCCATTTCTGTTAATGAGAACATATTGCAGTATGTTTCACTATTCTCCTTTTTGTCAGATACTCTTCAGGTGGCTGTGTAACACAGTTATGGTCGGTGTCTTCTTACCATCACACTGGGTAATGCATCGACATATGCCAGAAAGGGGTCCTCCCCTGAAGGAGCTTACACCACAGATGTGGCAGAAGATGATGGGCAGCTGCTTTGTTACCCTTCAGTTACAAAGGGACCTGAGACACAGGGAGAGTCATCCATGAAAGGGCTTTTATCCCATTGTCCTGAGGTCTTCTGCTGGCAGATCCAGGGAAGGACCACCCTGTCTCCTGTGCAGCCATTGCCTTTCCTTTCCTGGGCCAGTGTTCCCTCCAGGTCTGTGGGCTGTAAATATCTGGTGGCCTCAGTGCCTGTGGTAAGAGCAGCTCTATGACTGCACTGAATTAGAGTGCCTCAAGGAGGGGCAAGAGCCCCAGGACCATGAATGGACAAATGTCACCTTGATGGCTTCACATCCACATGCACCTCCACGTCCAACATCTTTGAGACTTGCGGCCTGTAACTATATATACATTAAATACCCTCTGCTAGTCATCCCACTTCTCCTCTGCTTGCAGTGTCCACTCCCACCCAACCAAAATTAATCTCCCCAGTAGCAGGAACCTGAATGATTATCACTGCAAGAGCAGCTAAGGCATCCAGTTACCTTTGGTAGAGTAAACCCCTCAGAGACATGAGTAAGTAGAAGACAGCTACGTGGCAGATGTTTATATATATGCATACACGCACATTTACACACACTCTCCCTCTCTAATTTCTTGACACATGGAGAGCAGCTACACATGCAGCACACTTTGTATTGTACGTCAACTTCAAACATAGCCCAAATCAGCCGTGGAAATGGCAGCAATTATGGTAAGCTGAAACCAAACAAACGGCAGCAACCTAATGGTTTCAATGGCAGAAAAAAAAAATCCCACATCACCCAGCTGCAGGAGCTGATAGGAAGACAAGCCTCAAGGCAGCTTATGGTTTCCTGGCTGTCATCAGCTAGCAGCTCAGATACTTGATATAATGAATAATCAGTGTTTGAACTGATGGAAGTGACCTTGAAACATGCTGGGGAGGGGGAAATTTTCACAGTATGCATTGGGCAGTAGAAACTGTGGTTTGAATCCATTTACATGGTAAATGTTTGTACTATGGGATGGAATTAAAGCAAGGTGAAAATAAAGGCAGTAGTCACTACATGGCCAAAATATGGAGATACATATATGTGAAATAGAGAAGGAGGTCTGTAGATGACAACAGCAGTTTAAGTAGATGTACACTGCAAATTGTCCTTCTCCAGAGGCCTGTAGATGGCAAAACAAGCTGGTAAGAAGCAGGAGGTAAGGTCTTCAGTGGGCAATGGAGTAAAGGCATTGAAGTTGCTGTCTTAGCAGCGCACTAACACCACAGGAAGCAAGGCTCTTCCTTCCGTCCTCATCTCCTGGAGGGGATGTCAGACACCTGCCTGATGTGGTGATGGCAGGCAGGAGCTGGCCACCTTCACCTCCACCTGCCTCCTCGTTCATGCTGCTTGGTTCTTTGGCACGGAAGGTGGGGTCCTTTCACTGACTGCTCTCGAGATGTTGCATGAGGTTAGGGCTGTGGGTGGAAAGCCCAGGCAAGAGCTCAGGGATGCCTTTGTGTGGGGCTGAAAGGAGGGAGCTGGCTAGCTTTCCAGGCTCCCCCCTGCATCTGCTGCAGGCGTTCAGCCTGCAAGGAACCTGGCAGGACCGTGCTCACCTTCTGCCAAGATTTCTGTGAAATTGTATTCCTGAGTTGCTTTGTCCTTTTTAGCTGGCCTGGTCACTCTCCAAAAGCCAGGCTTCAGAGGAAAAAGACTAAACCCACTGTGCAGATGTTACTGCCAGGACAGTTAACATGCAACAGAGGCTTTTCTAGAATTGCAGAGGCATAAAGAGGCAAAAGAAATGAAGTACTGGCTCGGGGAAGCACTTTTGTCATATGCCTCTGCTCTCCTCCCCACAAGTGCTGCCTTTTAATTAAAAAACAACTTCTTGGGAAATTTGGAACATGGACAACTTTTTTGCTGACACCACTGCTCACTTTTCCCTCTTCTACCACCTTAATTTAGGTTAAATTTAAAGGAAATAACTTGAGGTTTGGAAACAGATATCTCTAGAGAGCAGCTCAGTAGTATGGTATGGAATGAAGCCAATAGCTGTAGAGATAACCTAATTTGAACTAAGGTAGGTAAAGAAAAGCCAGGGAAATCGAACCAAACCTTTTCTATACACATTACTAGTGGCTGTTTTTCTACTGCATTGTGCTTTACAATGCAGTGTGCAGTAACACTGAAGGGATCTAATGTTAGCAGATAAATATAGCCAAGTTTTTAGGGTACTCTGCACCCAGTCTGCAGGCTCATGGACACAGCTGCCCACTGTGTGCCCTGCTACCTGTTTTACCCCTCTGTGATTTGGCGTGTTTTACTCCTCAGGCAAAAAGGGAACATGTACCTCACATTTACTGTGAGGCTGGCAAACTAGTAAGCCTTTACTAAGGTACTCTCAAGCAGCTGGTGCAGTATGAAGTTTGCACTTCTGCTTGCCCAAATGTAGCTTGCTTGTGTGCCCAGCCACTCTGGCAGAAGCAGCAGTTTACAGGGACAGAAAGGTCTTCTTCCTCAGGGCTGGTGAAGAATAGTGAAGATAGAATCATAGAACAGAATCATAGAATTGTTTGGCTTGGAAAAGACCTTTAAGATCACTGAGTCCAACCGTAACATAACACCACCATGCCCACTAAGCCATGGCCTGAAGTGCCTCATCTACATGTTTTTTGAACACCTCCAGGGATGGTGAGTCAACCACTTCCCTGAGCAGCCTGTTCCAATGCTTGACAACCCTCTCAGTAAAGAAATTTTTTCTAATATACAATCTAAGCCCCTCCTGGAGCAACTTGAGGCCATTTCCTCTTGTCCTATCACTTGGGAGAAAAGACCAGCACCCACCTCGCTATAACCTCCTTTCAGGTAGTTGTAGAGAGTGATAAGGTCCCCCCTCAGCCTCCTTTTCTCCAGGCTAAAATACTCCAGTTACCTCAGCCTCTCCTCCTAAGGCTTGTGCTTCAGGCCTCTTGCCTGCTTCCTTGCTCTTCTGTGGACACACTCCAGCACATCAACGTCTCTCCTGCAGTGAGAGGCCCAAAACTGAACACAGTACTTGAGGTGCAGCCTCATCAGTGCTGAGTACAGGGGAACAATCACTTCCCTGCTCCTGCTGGCCACAGAATTTCTGGTACAGGCTGGGATGCTGTTGGCCTTCTTGGTGACCTGGGAACACTGCTGGCTCATGTTCATCCAGCTGTTGACCAACATCCACAGGTCTTTCCAACACGCAACTTTCTACCAACTCTTCCCTAAGCCTGTAGCGGTGCATGGGGTTGTTGTGACCCAAGTGCAGGACCCGGCAGTTGGACTTGTTGAACCTCATACAGTTGGCCTTGGCCCATCGATCCAGCCTGTCCAGATCCCTCTGTAGAGCCTTCCTGCCCTCGAGCAGATCAACAGTCCCACCCAGCTTGGTGTCATCTGCAAACTTACTGAGGGTGCACTCAATCCTGTCGTCCAGATCATTGCTAAAGATATTAAAGAGAACTGGCCCCAATACTGAGCTCTAGGGAACACCATTTGTGACCGGCCGCCAGCTGGTTTTAACTCCATTCAACACAACCCTCTGGGCTCATCCATCCAGCCAGTTTTTTACCCAGCAAAGAGTACACCTGTCTAAGCCATGAGCCGCCAGCTTCTCAAGGAGTATGCTGTAAGAGACCTAGAATCATAGAATTGTTTGTGTTGGAAAAGACCTTTAAGATCATTGAGTCCAACTGTAACCAGATAGCAGATAGCAGAGGTCTGTGCTGGTACTGCGAGACACTGTGTTTTGCAAGGACATAGAACTACAGAGTTTCTTTTTGCCTTTCTGCTCTCACCTCAGATGCACTGCATTATCATAAAAATGTTCCCTATCCTTACCTAGTGGTAAGGTTAGAGTCTGTGATGTGGGGCAGGGAGGCTGAGAGATCAAAGCCCTCTTTAAATCCCCAAACCACAGCACAAGTTGCTGCAGCAGTGGAGAGCCACACTGCTCCACTTCTCCAGCTCCAGCCTGAGCACTCTTGGTCGGGTTAAAAATACAGCCCAGACTCTGGGCTTCTCGGATGCAGCCCACTTGTAAATGGGAGTTTCTTCATGTTGCCAGCAGTGATGGTGATTGATCTGATGAGGACCACAGACCCTTGGCAAACGGGCTGCATCTGCACTTGCCAAACCTTCCACTGTTGAATTAGGCTGGAGTGAGGTTTCTGCACTGTGGTCACAAAGGATGTGATTTACAGAGAGGCTCTGAACTGACCAGTGTGCAGAGCCGGTCTGCCTGGTAATTATAAAGGACTAAAAAAACCCATTTGAAACAGGAAATGAGGAATATGCACAAGTGAAATTCCCCTCTGCTCCCCTGGCTTCTCTTAATGGCTCTGTTTTACCTCTGTACAGCTGCCCTTGACTTCCTCTGCTGTCGTGGGCTGACCCTGGCTGGACCCCATATGCCCACCAAAGCTGCTCTGTAATTCCCCTTCCTCAACTGGATAGGGGTGAGAAAATACAATGAAAGGTTCATGGTGGAGATAAGAACAGGGATATAACTCAGCAGGTACCATCATGGGCAAAACAAACTCAACTTAGGGAAATTAGTTTAATTTATTAACAATCAAATCAAAGTAGGATAAGAAATAAACCCAAATCTCAAAAATACCATCCCTCCCTTCTTCCTTGGCTTAACTTTACTCCTGGTTTAATCTACCTACCCCCCCTCAGCAGCACAGGGGGATGGGGAACGGGGGTTGCCGTGAGTTCATCACATGTTTCTGCCACTCCTTCCTCCTCACTGCCTTCTGCTGCTCCAGCATGGGGTCCCTCCCATGGGAGACAGTCCTCCACAAACTGTTCTAGCGTGGGTCCTTCCCATGGGCTGCAGTTCTTCACAAACTGCTCCATGGAGTGCAGTCCTTCAGGCACAGGCTGCTCCAGTGTGGGTCTCCTGCATGTCCACATGTCTTGCCAGGAGCCTGCTCCAGTGCGGGCTTCCCACAGGGTCACAGACTCCTTCATGCATCCACCTGCTCCGTCGTGGGGTCCTCCACGGGCTGCAGGTGGAGATCTGCTCCACCGTGGACCTCCCTGTGCTGCAGGGGGACAGCCTGCCTCACCATGGTCTTCCCCACAGGCTGCAGGGGAATCTTTGCTCCCGTGCCTGGAGCACCTCCTCCCCTCCTTCTTCACTGACCTGGGGGTCTGCAGAGGGGTTTCTCTCACATCTTCTCACTCCTCTCCCCAGCTTCAGTTCCCCCCAGAAGGTTTTTTCCCCCTTCGCAAATCTGTTCTCCCAGAGGTGCTACCACTGTTGCTGATGGGCTTGGCCTTGGCCAGCAGCAGGTCTGTCTTGGAGCCAGCTGGCATTGGCTCTGTTGGTCATATGGGAAGCTTCTAGCAGCTTCTCACAGAAGCTCCCCTGATACCAAAACCTTGCCATGCAAACCCAACACATCTGTAAGTGATGTTATTCTGTCAGAAAGAAGATGGTGTGTTCACCCAAACAATAGCAAATGGACAAGAAAACAGAAATCCGTATTTTCTTCACTTTCTTAAGTCCATGTGCTCAAATATAACAATTCGCTGGCGTGAATGAATTCAGTCATTCTGTGTCTGGAAGTTAAAAGTCACAAAACATAGAAAGTCCCAAAACACTGCCCCCACACACAATGTCTGTAAAGAGTAAACAAAGCAGAAGGATGCAAAATGTGTTTATAGCAGACAAGTGTATAAAGAGCAACACTTCTTGTCCTGATCTATCCTTCTTATCCAGAGGAATAAGGAACAAGGCTTCAGATGCTTTTGTAGGGAGATATTGTGCCAGAGGAAGCAGGGAGTGATGCTGGGGAAGCTGAGCACTTGTTATCTTAATGATGCAGCAGGCCAGGAACACTTAAAAAATAGATGTAGTCTTTGGAAAAACCACAGAACAGACAAAAATACCTCTGCTCATCTTCCAATTGGTCAAAAAAGACAAGTCATTCCAAGCATTTCTTCAAAAGTGCTCTTTTTCTCTGTAAAATAGAATGCTGCAATTCTGGTGAAAAACACCCATGAAAACCAAGTGTTACCAGAATTCTATTTTTTGTGAAAGAAAACCTTACTTTACTAAAATCTTATGTTTTCACAGAAATTGTGAGCTTGGCAGGTCTTTTGTGAAGTACATATTTACCATTCTTACCACAAAGTGTCAAAACTGCTTTGGGCCTAACTGTTACCTGGATGTTAGTTCATTTTTATTATCTCAGTCAATTTTAAAAAGTAAGAAATGACCACAATTTAAAATTAAATATGGTAATAAAAATTGATTAATTGACATATCTGTCCAGGGTACACACACTACTCTTCAACATTGAATTACGAGTAGGCTTGTAAGTCTGTCATTAAGCCCTTAAGTGTATACACAGGCATCTAAATATTTTTCAATTCCAAAGCACAGGATAAGGCACAAATTTAAGTGTCCGGATTTGTCAATGCAGACTTTATTGGACCATCAGTCAGATGAGGCAACCAACAGTAAAAGAAAAGTGTCTGGCAAACACTCATGTGGATAAGCATGCAGTAGCCATGATTTGTGGTGACAGGGGTTATATTAGATGCAAAGACATGGAGGCCACAAATATGCTGAGATCAATTACAAGTTTAGTGAATTTTAACAGGAATAACTATTATTCTCACATTCCTATCAGCAACAAATCATCTGGGCTTTGTTGCTTATTGCCTTTGATGCTCATATTTCTCCCGGTAAAAACATTTAGGCAGCCAGTGAGAAGGCAGAAATGATAACATGTGATTTAGGCATCTGGCTGCCCACATGAATCACAAAAAGGGAGCAGATTAAAGTAACATTTTCCAAATAGCTTGAAGCATGAACATAATTCTGTAAAGCATTCGGTACATACTTGCAAGTAATACATTCAGGGAAAGGCAGGACTGGTTTGTAAGTAATTTGCTAAAGAAAAGAAAAAGCCTAAGCAACAAGTTTATAATGTAATTTAGGGGCTTAATGATGCAGATAAGCATCTAGTGGGAGATTTATGCCCGTGTGCTTTTGAAAAGTCCAAAAGGATGTCCAATTTAGAACTTCACATTGCTAAATACCTTTAAGCTCTGGTCTTAGTTTCAAAATAAGTATACGGTTGCTAGAAAGAGCTTGACCTGGGTGTGTGTATAGCTGTATACTTCTTGCCAGTCCATACAGGTGTGGGCTGCAATGTGACACACATTCTGCAGCAGATAGGTTCCTATCCCTACAATTACAGAAACACCACAGTAAGTGATTAAAAATGGCTTGCCAAGAAAAAAAATAAATCAATTCCTCCAAAACAGCACTGGGGATATGAATTGAAGGGGAAATCAGTATCTCTTTATACCTTGTAGTATTGCATAGGAAAGGCTTGACATTATGGCGGGGTTATACATTAGGGGGAAAAAGGTGGGAAAGGATTTGTGTGCTGTTTATATATATATAAAAAAAAAAGAAGGGCGAGATTTCTGGTTCTGCAGGAGAAAATTTAGGAGACAAATAGATTCAGTTTTATAGATGTGCTCAAAAACTGAAGGGGTGCAAAGAGATCATCACTAGAAGAATAAATTATTTCCTTCAGTAGACAAAGCCTGAACATGCAGTGGAAAGAAAGTGATCCTTCTTACAGAAAATTCATTCAAGTCTTTATTCTAGATGTTAGTGGTAAGAAGTTGTTCACCAAAAGAAAGAAGTCATCAAGAACATAATTACTGCAAAAAAAAGTCCTACATAATTCTTAACAGGAGTTGTCTGCACACAGAAATGGTTGGTGGCATGCATCCTGATTATTTCAGCATTGCTTCAGCTAATCTTTGACATGCAGTTAAGGTAACCTGAACCATGCCATTTAAAATCAAAATCAGTGTCTATGCAGACTTTTATGTGTCTGCTGACTGGACCATCATAAAGAAGCAAGCCAACACAAAAAAAGATCGAAACATTTGCTTTCTTTAGCAGTTAACCCTTTAACAGCAGTTTCTTTCAGAAGGGTACTTGCATAATCCCTATTTCATATAAGGGCTTCAAGGTAAATCACATACACTTTTCTTGCCTCCTGTGTTTTTGGGTGGGGTTTTTTTGAGTGGTTAACTTTTTAACTATAAGAAACCTTTCTCCTGCAGCAGAAACAGAGTTTTTCCACAACCAGCTTCCCTGGAGAGCTTGTCCTTGCCCTGATGAAGTCTACCAACACCCTCTGGGCTGAAAGAGCCACTGCTTCCCCCTGCTCTGTGCCAGCGTTGTCCAGAGTGATCGATAAGGGGTCAGGCTGTGGACTGGAGGTGCATTTGCAGCACACTAACATCTGGAAGTCATTCCCAGCTGGAGTGGGCCTTGAACACACTAGGCAGACAGGATTCTATAACGTCTCTCCTGTCTCAGCCTTAGCTGCCTCCGATGGCCAGATAATGAGAGCACTACTGTGAGTGAAAGTGTTTATGTGTTTATGTGACCACAGGTATGTGCTTTTTCACCACTGATTTCTTGCATGGTCTGTAGACAGTGAGCAGGGACATCGCGGGGACAGGGCAGAGATGGAGCAGCATGCTGGGATAGTGTGATAACTGCCAGCTCCAGGACTGCTATGACCTCCTTTTTTCCTGTCTGTTGCAGCAACATGTTGCCTGTTTTCATTAGGGCTTTCTGTTTGGGAAACAGCTTTGACCTAGAGCATGTTTACCAGAAGAGGAGCATCATTTAACACCGTCTAGCCAAACTGAGTTATTTTCTAAATGTTTTTCTTTTCCAGTTACTTTTTGAATAAAAGTAGTGTCTCTTGAGTTAACTCACCAAACAGTGTGAAACCATTACACCAATTTAAAATCCACACATCATTAGAAACCCTTGCCAAGGTTCATACAAATATGTGTGTTTCCCTGTCTGTGCTGTCCCACTGGACCAGAGCAGTGAACACAGGAAGTACATTGGCCATAGCAGCTAGAGTCCCACTGTGTATGCGGTGGGGCCACCTGATGAGCCAACGATAGTCCTCAAAAACAAAAACACTGGAACATTTCTCTTGCAGTTCCTCCAGGAGAGGGGGGGCTTGGGATATGCCTTCTGGATGTCATCACTGAACAGTTACAGTCTTGAGAGCAGCAGTGAAAAAAGTATTACCCAGCAGGTTTTGAAGGCTGCAATTTGGTGGGACGCCAAGTAATCATCACATCTTATGATTAGGGTTCACAACCCTTGTGACCACAGTCACTGACACATCACCAACTTCAACGTCCTTGTCCCCTCAAATATCCTGCAGGAACCCCTGCCACTGCTCCTTCTGTCTCATGCAGTGACCCCACAGTTATGTCTATGATGGTGTGTAAGTGCAGCCCTGGAGCCAGAGTCAGGGCCCATCACTTCACTGGCCCGTTGCACCAGGTTTGGGGATATCTCTGGGGTCATCCCAGCATAACCCAGGAGGAGCAATGGGAAGATAAACCCAGTACCTCCTGCTATCTTAATCTGGATATTTTGCACAGATAGGTCGATGTTTTTTACCAGGTACCTGGAGCATACCTGGAGGCATGAGCCCCAGCTCTCCACCAGAGCTTGCACAATGACGTTGGTGCACTGCAAGACCATGTAACCCACCTGCAATGTAGCACACCAGAGAAATGCAGCTCCAAAGGCAAAGTGCTGGAGAAAGGAGTGAGAGGGACTAGCTGGAGTCATTGCAAGGAGCTTAGAAATTGGCCTGGTTTATTTTCATACACCCTTTAAATGTTTAGTTATTAAAACCCCCTATATCCTAATTTCCCTGGAAATGAATGTGCACATATTCTGTTAGTTTTTAAATTATTACTGGTTTTTTTACATGCAATAATCTGCTATTTCTTTTGGTTAACTAGTTAACTATTTGCTGATATACCCAAGAGGTGTGGCAGGGTTATAATGGCTTGAATGGGATCATATTGAAGGTTTGAAATACAGAAGTTGAAATGTACATGGGTATGCCTGCTAGCAGCCAAGTGACAATAAATTAAAATATCTTGTGTTTCTGATCTAAATATCTAAATATCTAATATCTAAGCATTAGCTTACATTGTTTTTCTTTAGTACTCAGAGGAAAAATGGAAAGGTAATCTTAGACTGAAAATGCTCCAGAATCTGTTTTGTCAGCCATTAGACAGGTCATTATTCTAGATTCATTATTTTCTATTCCTTCTGAACTTACATTATACATAAATAATAGAAAAATAACTTTCTCCCTCCAAAAACACTCTGGCACGGAACTTTCGTAAACCTCCTAGAGTGTGCATGAGCAATAACAGATAACAGTTACTAAGGAAATATTTTAAATATTTTATAAATTCTGTTAAACAATTTCATTGGCAATAGAAATGGGAAAATGCTTTTTAGTGTTCTACTTTATCTAGTAATGCAAAAATCAAAGGTATAAATCAAAATAATATGTCTCACTATGGTGTGTCGACATATGCTGTTATTTTAGATATCTACTTCAGCCACTTTGCTTATTAGGATAAGGCTTTTACTGCAGTTTTTGAACTAAATTTCCATAATCCTTAGTTTACTAGTGTTAAGAGCCTAGATAAACCTGTCTAGTTATGGTTTAAAGGAGATTTTTTTTCTCTTCTGTCAAAGCAGTTGTTTATATATGTTATTCACTTTTGTAGCTTCCTTCTAGAAGAATGTCATATTGATACAAGCCTACACATCTGATCTATGGATGTGCTTGTACTCCTGTTTTTAGATGCTGCTCAACAAAAAGCATTGGGTCATAAATATTTAAGTCTAAAACCTTATGCTAAACTTGCTTTATTTAAATCATTTTAGTAATTCAAAAAAAGATTTCATAACATATGATTTAATGTTGTTGACTGGTTATAGGATTCTTAGGTCTAAGTTGTTAAATCAGTTGTTTAAGTGGTTCTCCAAGCTTTTATTTAAGGAGGCCAACAGGCAAGAAGTTTAATTTCAGTATTCCAAGATTTCAGAAGATCAGAATGTATCTTTAACTTGAAGCATGTTTATTTAGAGTCCATTGGAAATAAAGTCAGTAAAAATGTGCTAGTATAATCCACTGAATTCAATGGCTACATCTTGGAATCAACACAGAAATTGTGGTTGGGTACTTTGAAGCTACTCCTGTAACATTCCTACTTTTCTAAAAGGAGATGTTCTACCATTCAGACTATTCAGAAGAAAAGAATGACTATGGGAGAGTAAGTTAGAAGGAAAATTAATTTCAGATATTGGAACAGGCTACTCAGGGAAGTGGTTGAGTCACCATCCCTGGAGGTATTTAAAAGACCTGTAGATGTGGAGCTTAGGGACATGGTTTAGTGGTGGACTTGGCAGTTTTAGGTTTGTGGTTGAACTCAATGAACTTAAAGGACTTTTCCAACCTTTAAACGATTCTATCATTCTATGATTCTGTAATTCACAGGATTTGGAATTTGCTAGAAAATCCGCATCAAAAAGATGACACAGTGAGAAAGTGACATCAGAAAGTCCAGTGAAAAGTTTTGTTTGTTTGCATCACGGCAATGTGTACATACATCGTCAGTTTTTCATGGATTTTCTTGGATTGTCAATGTTTTACAAGCCAGCAGAGTATTTGAACTAGAGTTGGAAGAGCATTAGTTGTGCTCATTTGACCTGCGCAGTGAGGGATCCTCCTGAAAAATAGTATGTGGTTAGAATACAACTGAAGAGTTTATCACAATGTGATAGGGATATAAAGGAGGAAGCAATGCCTCACTCAACTCTTCAAGCCAGTGACCCTATTGCTCCAAGCATTCAGGGGATACGCTCTACATCAAGTCCTTCCTTACCTTCCAGGTGGACACTGTAAGATCTCATTCATCTGGTGTGCTCTGAGTGAGTGGTGGCTCCTGCAGTCACTCCTTGATGGGTGTCACCACCTGAAGGGTCAGAGAGAGCTCCCCTTGGAAAACATTAATGAGTGTTCATTATTTCCTTTTGACTCCAGGCCACAAAGTCTCTCTGCTAGCCACCAAGAGAGGCTTAGGAAGGTGAAGAAAGGATGCTGAATGCCTGGGAAAGCTGGATTCATCATATGGAACCACTACAAACAGGCAAAAAGGGTCTTGAAATTGTGGAGGGAGAGGTATCAAATGCCTGTGCAACAGCATAGGATATAGGTCATGAGTAAAGAAGTAAGAGAGAGGTCTACTTAGCTTGGGCTGTGGTCCCAGTTCAGCCAATGTGACCGAGCAAGAACAAGGACACAGAGGGAGTAGCAACAGCAGCTGTACCCTCCCAGCATTTTGGTACAGCTGATCTCTGCAAACAGCTTTGAGGCTTGCTTGTGTACCAGATGAGTGCTGCAAAGATTGCATTGTGTTTGAAAACATCTGGTTCTCTGCTGCACCTTTTTGCCTGGTACAGACAAGCCCTTAAAATTCATCAGCTGTCTCAACATATTTTCACAAACCACTTTTCCAGTCTGTTTGTCCTCACACGTTCTGTCTCATGTGCACAGCAGCAGCTGATGAAAGACTGGTTAAGGGCAGAAACAAAGGCATAGTTTGTTGTGTGAAGCCAAGCAATTACTAAAGCTATTGTGGATGAGGGTGCTGAGCTACCTGTGTTTAAAAGAGACTTAATGCTGAACCTTCAGGCAAAAGGAGCTTGTTTGACCAAGATAGTACCTCTAATACATTGAATAAGCAGAGATTTAATGTTAAAATACTATTGACTGAGTTCTTTGGTTTACAGAATGACATATTTTCACTCCCATAATCCTTCCTTCAAGTTTAACAGCAACCGCAGAGTGGTATTATGGAATTAAAATTAATTTATATTTTTCAGACCTAGTATAAAGCCAACAAATTTCTCTGCTGTCTCTTTGAGTGGGTACAGATTGTATTCTATAGAAAGTGCCTCAGGCTTAAGGAAGTGTTATGAATTCTGATATTTCTTCATCTTTATGCTCAAAATTTGTCTTTGTATCTTGAGTTACCTGAATACTTTTTCAACTGATTCCACTGCGAAGTGAAAGCCATCATCAGAAGACAGGTATTCAAATTCTTCAGCAAAACAGTGTGTGTACAGGTATTATCAATTGAGGTGAGGGAGGATGGACCTATCTCTATGGTGACAGAACGAGCATCATTGCACTGCATTGCACTATCAATAATATATTGAGGAAGCAGTTGTAGGCTAAGCTAAGTCCCAAGGATGGGCAAACATTTTAGCCATCTGAGGAAGTGTCTAAACCTTCTGTCTTTCCCTAAGTTCTAATGTGTCAGCCTCAGCAGCTAATCCCTTGCCAGCATTTCCAGCATGCTGGGTAAATTGAGTATGGCCTGTATAGGGTAGTAAAGCTCCATCAAGTGAACAACCCAGGCAAGACAAAAAACCCATCCTCAGGACAGAAGTGAGCTTGAAGATGATGTGCCTTTTTTCGAAGATTCAGGACAAAGGTTGTTTTTCCCCCTGCATAGGTTTGGGAACATGTGAAGATGTCATAGCTGTCACATCAAGGATGATGAGAAGCATCTGAGCTGCAGAAGAAGAATCAAAAAACAAGCCTGTGTATAATACACAGTTCCATTAACTTGGGGTTTGTTATCTGGGTTGTTTTTTAAAGCAACTGAGACTTCTCACAGGGAACTTTGTATCTATGGTAAAGTAAATTTTATGAAAATATTATGTATATTATAAGCTATACAAAAAAGACAATGGCTGAACCTTTCAAGACCTGCTCTGACTCTCCCAAGTCTGTTGTCATTGCTATTGCTTGCAGACCATTCCTGACCTCATGCAGAGGAGGAGGAAGTAGATCTGCTCAGTAAAGGAGCTACCCAAATCCTCCATGCTCATCATGCACATCCTACTCCTTGCCAACCCTTACCTTTGCCATTCAGAGCAGTTTTTGCAGATGGGATTTTCCCTGGCTGACAACACAGTTTCTGTGATTAATACTGCTAGGAACCCTAGTCCACCCTGACAGCTGGCTGTCCCTACCCCTTTCAATGCTAGCCTGCTTGCTGAAGCAGGTTCAATTTGCCAGCACTTTTCTGGCAGCAGCCGATGTTTTGCCTGCAGAAGTTTGAATTTCTGCTAATAGTGCTGGAGGCTTGTTTGCACTGATTGGAAATTTCCAGGCTGTAGATAGACCTTTACAGGCCCCAAACAGCTGCAGCTCATAACTGTAGCTGCAGTTGTTGCCGGTCTAGCTTGTAGCTGGCAAGGAGGAGGATATTAAAATCCCATAAAGATACTATCAAATTAGAAAATACTGTACAGTGTGCTTTTGTTTCTTTTAAGGATGAAGAAACCAGATGAGAGAGGACTTAAGCTCCCTCTGTGCATATATGCAGAGCGGAAAGAAATTACATTTAACTGACCCCTTGATGATAGGACTTGATATTTGACTATATTTAATCATGTATAGAAAAGATAGTTGCACTTTTCAACAGCTGCTCTTGCTCTGAGCTTCAAGAGGCTAACGAAAAGATTAGGTCTGGGCAGGGACTTACTCCCTCTCTCTCCCTCCCCCACAAAACCTGCATTTTTCATGACTTCTGGAGTTCCAGGGGGAAAACAAAACAAAACATGTTCTTTACTGAGTTCAAAACTTTACTGCCATTTCAATAATGTCATGGCAGTAAAGGTGGAAGCAGATGGCCGAGAGAGAAAGCAGGCCCTGCAGGTGTGAGAGCATATCCCACCGGCTTTGGGATTCCCCACTGGTGGGGCTCATCTTCACCCTGCCATGGAGGAAAGGTCTTACTGACTTCCCAGGTTAGACTCTGAATAGCAGCATGGTTTTTTACTCTGTTTCAAAGGGTTTCGGCCCATTTTCAGGAAGACAACTGACCACAACATTGTCATTGCCAATACCTGGCAAAGCTTTTAGCAGTCACAGTGCACAGAAGGCAGGGTGGAATGATTAATGGACTGAACCCACCCCAGACCATGAAGGAGGCTCTTTCCGAATGGGGTCACATCCTGGTGTCAGAGTGCTCTGATCTGCCCAGATGTGCCAAAGCTCAGGTGGGGTGTTCGGGATGTGGTAAGTGTACAGAATCACTTTCCAACCTAAGCTCGTTGGGGAATAATTTCTGATTTCAACTTGAGCTTTATATTCCTGATCGTTTCCCCAAACACGTCCACTTCAGAATGTGCCTGGCAGATTTAGATAAAGATAAAGATTTTAAAGATTTTAGATAAAAGAAAATTTGGGGTATAAAGTTTACCACAATATGTTTGATGCTATTTTAATTAAAATGTAAATTGAATAATTACTTCTCTTGATGCTGTTTCACCAGTGACCTTCAATATGCATTAAAAATAACTGAATGCTACTATTTAAAAATGATTAAAATTTAAAACCAGTCTTCTGGAGGGAAAAGAGGCAGAATATTCTAACAACTGCTTCTACACTTTGCACATATGTGAAGACATTAATTTTAAGTGTCCAAATTAGAAGGTGTGGTATGACATGACCCAATATTAATGAAAATAACCATTTTGAACACAGGTTATTGAAAGTATTAGGCATTTAAAAATCCAGCTTAATAAGGAGACGCAATTTGTGCAACACCTGAACTGCAAATGCAAGGAACAGTGTCTGGTTTCACTTGTTAGCTGCATGTGTCATTCACATTAATGTGAAGAGTAATTGTGTGTGGGGTGTATCTCTCTTAATCTTAAGCTTCAAAATGAGCAAAAGGAAGGAAGCAGCTCAGATTGCTTTCCCACAATAATCACTGCGAAGGCCCAATATTTAGTGCAATGGAGCAGCCAGCATGTCAGCCTTACGGCGGCTAGGCAAAGCTATTAGCACATTCAAGTGCCAGTTCTCACTGGAACTCACGAACTTGGTGCATTGCAAACATTAAATCTTCATGCCATTTGTTAAATTAGTTAAATGCTGTTATTTAAATGATCAGTGCCTACACACATGGGTTATTCAGAAACACAGCATCACTTATTCTGATTACAACTGGGAGTACTTACTGTGTAAACGCATAGGCACAAGATACTTTGCTCCTTTGGAAAAAAACTTCCTGATTTAAAAAGTGCTCATAGTTATGCATGTAAAACAAATGCAGTTGCCTACTTCACATCCATGTAAATACTGATATGCAGTGAAATGGCTTGATATGAAAAGTGTGGTCAAGAAGCTTCCCAGTGATATTCCCATGCAAATATTTTTGTCCATATCTAAATGTACTCACATACACACTGCCTTTTTGTCCCAGACTGAGTAACTATTTCTGTGATTAGCTTTTTATGTAAACCATGGCTCAGTCTTCATCCTTTTACAAATGCATTTTCATTTATACTTTTATAATTATGGGATCTTCATAGTTGTAAATAAAGTTTAAGGGAGATTAGGAATAAAAGAACATTTAATGATCTTAAAACAAACTGGCAAAATGATACTGGTTAAAGAAACACCTTTTGACAGCAACATATAATTCAGTTCTGGTGCTGATTATCGCAGGAAGTTCTGAGGCCAAAAGCATGCCAAGACCATTTAAAAAGACTGGATATTAATGCAGATAAAAAATACCCTACATGGTCATAGTTAGTTATTGTCAAAATATTGGAAGAGTGTTTGACCCTATGCTACCCAACTTAAAACAATCTCTCTTGTAAGAGCAGAAGGTGGGGCCTATGTCAAGAAGATGCAGTCTAAAGCAAACTGTGGTTGATTTCCACATCATCTGCTAGGAAACCACATTTGTTCTCCTTTGAACAGCTTCCCCTGACTGCCCATATAATGTTGCTTTTCCTGCTACTATTCTCTCAGTCACAGAAATTCTGTTCCTGAAGGAAAGACCTTTCCAAAGAGAAGCAATAAAGGATATTGTTATCAGTTTCATCAAATGCTCCACTAGAGTGCATTGTGAAGTACAGGTTTGTTTCGGTAATGCATTGAAAGATTACCAAGTTTCTATTTATGCAAAATCTATATAACTCAGTTACTAAAGTAAATGTTCAGAGCCAAGCAAAAAGGGGGTTTTTGTTTGTTTGTTTGTTTTTTTGTGGAGAATATTTAAAAAAATTTGCAGAGTTTTGCATAAGCTGGAATAGATATGAACACCCCATGCTTAGAGCTAGATCCAAATATTAATTGCAGTCCAGGTAATTTTGGGAGGGAGGGGAAAACATTCATAACACTCCAGTTTAGATCTCAAACCTAGATACCTGATCATACATCTAAACTTATCTTCTCTCTAGGGCTCGTGGGATGAAATGGGTGCTGTGAGCAGTCAGATGTTAGGGGCCTGGCTAGATGCTTGGCAAGCTTTGGGGATGCCGAGAACTGGTGGTGAGTCCTTGCTTGCTGCTCTCTGCCATGCCAACCTAAATAAAGCATCCCCACATGTAGTTCACAGGAGAAAAGAAAGGCTGCCCTTGCCTCTCCGCAGCTGCCCCTAGGGTCTTCTCCCCAAAGGGAGAAGCTCAAAGGACTTTGGTGGAGCGCAAGGACTGTTCTTGTTTCAAGTTTGTGAAGATTGGGGCTGCTTGTGGAAGATTCTCAATAGTTGTGAAGATCAGTTCACTCAAAATTCTTGCAAGTTATGCATAAGCCATATGAAATTATGCAGATCTCTCACTGAATCACACTAGAGCACCATTTTGCCATATTGATGGATGTACTATGAAAACCAGAGACAGGTACAGCTATCTGGTGAATGATTTTTTCTGTGGTGAATAGCTGTATTCCTTGAGTAATGTTTTCAGTGAAAAATATGCAACAAGATTTACAATTTTTAATGATTGATCTCTGCTGCCATACTAATGTTTATTTTACATATTTTTCCTGCCCTCTTCATCACACAGAATTTTTCTTACAAGAAGAAGGATGATGGATGTGCCTGGACTGGGAATATGCAAAAGGGCAAAAAGGTATCCACAATTCAGCAGAATTCAAAATAAGAAAAATAGTACTGAAGTTCCAATAATTAAGTTAAGATCTAATTGCCATTCCTAAAACTTATTTTTGCCACCTGCTCTTTCGTTGCTTCTAGCCGTTTAGATCCATGTCAGTCTCTGGTAAACGGGAATTCCCAGTGTTAGCAGCTCTATCTTTATTGGAGTTCTTACATATATATATATTCACAAATGAGCCCTAGTCTTAGTTTGAAAAATGGACTGTCTCACTTCTTCCTACACGACTGAACCAGAACACAGAGAAAAAAACCTGAGCATAGATTTTGCAGTTTCCATCTCTGTTTCTGTTCCTGGAAGGCTGCAGTTATTCTCACCTCATGCTATTCACATGACAATCTGAAACACAATTCAAGTATATGTGAACTCGTGGGTAAGTATCGCATGCCAAGGGCTGTGTGATCACAGGCTATTGTAAGCCCAGCATGTGGGAAAAAGTGGAGGCACCACTATCTGAGATGGCCTCTCCCCGACATTTCTTCTTTTCTAGAAGCAACCTCCTCTGACCTGCTACTTCATAGGGAAGCAGTGCTAGAAGACAGATCGTTTCTGCAGCAGACTGCCTTGGATGCTCACAGAAAGCATCAAAAAGCATCAGAATTGATTCAGCTTTCATATGGGAGGCTGCAGCCTCCAACCAGAACACATCACATGGTGGAGGATGGGTAGTGCTGCCTGCATCCACATGAGCTGACCACTACTAGTCGTTTTTGCTGATAAACAAAGCTTTTGAGTAATTTCATTGCTGTTGCTTCTCACCTCAGGTATCAAGATGTGGCCTGGAGATCTTGCTGCCATGAGAAAAGCTGCAAAGCTGCAGGGTCACATTGGTGCTGTGTGCCAGGATCACTAGAAAAAACATGATGTCATTATAGAATAAGACATGACACTAAAATATGAGGCTGTGGAAGCCTGTCATTTGCAAGGCTGTAATATGCATTAGTGTAGTGAAAGAGAGAGCAACTTAGATGTTATGGTGATAATGTGCACTTACTGTATTTCTCTGGGCTGGAAAGAGACCACAACTCTTTATTTTGACAAGGGATAATATGCATCTTTGAGAGTGACTATAAAAGAAAATTTAGCTTGAGATGTCAAGTAGTCCAGCATGCAACAGAAAGCTGCCAACATCTGCTGAGGTGTCATGTTTTCTTGTGTGAAAAATAAAACTTGGATGCAGCAGCAACCTTTGCAATGGATGCACTGGTTCAGCAGAAAAACAGCACCTAAGGTAGAATGTTGTCTGCTTATTTAAAACAAAATTAGGAACCAACAATATATTATTCCTGGTCTTTAGTGTATCCAGAACATCTTGTGTGTTTCTTTAATGCCTATAAATACCAATTCAGCTTGCCACACACAGAGCACTTCATCTGAATCTTGTCAAATGAGTACAGTATTTACATTTCATCCCATCTTAAAATGTGTCTTTCTCTTTTGGGCTTATAAGTGCTGCAGCAATGCCACACCAACGCAGGGGTGGGTTCCTACTATTGTAGTCCAGATCCTTTCCTGACTACTGTGGTGTCAGATGGGAGTGCCTTCCTTCTTAGCAGAAGTGGCATTTGGACTTTTCATCCTCAAAACAAAAATTAGGGTCAATCCTTTTAAAAAAAAAATGAGGATGTCAACCTGAATCAATTAACCAGGTTTCCTCATTTGTTTTCTCCTCTCCTGGCCCCCCCTCCTCTTTTTCTGCATGAGCAATCACTTAAAGTCATGCATGTAATTATCTGACAGTTAACTTATTTTTGTATTTTTGAAATAAGTAATCCTTCTCCCTTTTTAATGACTGGAATTTTGTGCTGAGTCTACAGCTCCTTCCAGGAGTGTGGAGTGCAGATACTATTACCATTTTTAGCTACACTCGTTGGCTTTTATTCCTTTTCACAGATACACAAAATGCAAAAGACTGTTTGTTTCCATCTCTCTCTATTTTTTTTCCAAGTGTAAACTAAACAACTCTTTTTACATCTCTTGCTGGTTAGCAGCCAATGTAAATGCTTATGCTAGGAGAACAAGCCCATTTCCTGCCGTTAAGGCTTTTTTGTTTATCCTAGGGCTACTCACTGCCACTGCCTGCCCCTGACAGACTATTAACCCCTGTTTCTAGCAGGCATACCAGATGTGGGTTTCTTAAGCAAATTATTGGTTATTTCACCACATGTCGTTTTTGCAGTTAAGTGTTTCCAGCCTCTCAGAACATTCCACAGAAATAACATCATATTTTCCTCCAACCTGTTAATTAGCATAATTATTTATCAGCCTGAAAACCACAGCTAGAGTTTGTTAAGCAGTGACAGATCTGCACTGGACAGTGGCCCAAGAGACTTGAAAGAGTGATGAGAGGAGGGGGGCTGTGGAAGCTGACTGAGAGGCTGTGAGAAGGCATGCTGTTTGCATCTCCCTCCACCACCTTCTCTGAAGACCTCTCCAGCTGCTAAGACACATCCCTTTTTCAAGCTGGAGGCAGAGGAGGTTTCAGAGTTACTCATCTGCCAAGATCTACCCAGCTGTAACAGGGAGATCTGGCCACAGGCGATCACCCAAAAAAGCAGTGTTATGAGAAATATGCACCCTCTGCTATCTCTGGCAAACAGTCCAGTCCTCCCTTTGCATCAGTTTGCTTTTTGTGCACACATCTAGTCTCCCTCACTGAAAGGAAGGACAGAGATTGCAACATTTATAAGGAAGGCTTCTAGGACACAATTTCTTCAGTCAGCATGTGAGATAAGCAAGAAGGTCATTGTCCACCATTGTGCATACAATAATTATCCTTAGGTCAAAAACCATAGAGCCTTGCAGAATAAATTACAAGCAGCAGGTCCAAACTACTCATTAGATACCAGTGACAGATGAAATACAATATTGGCTGATACATTTGAAATACTCAGGTGATCCCATTTTTTCAACCTGCAAATGCAGATGCAGAAGGTCTGCCTTGGCCCTGAGCAGGTTAAGCTTCTTTTGCTGCTGGGCCGCATGTGAGTCTAGTGCTGTAAGTGTTTGCATAGGTCCCTGTATGGGGTGGATTGCACTCAACTTTTGAAATGTTAGGCACTGTAATTTTCTACCTGAATGTGTCTAGGCTGCTTTTATAGCTTCAGCAAGTGCTGTACTTCTGCCAGCAGTGGTACTGTGGTTTATGCATACCTGGTAATTGACAGGATTTCATGTAAAAATTAATAGTAGCAGTATGGAACAGGGATGGATATGTTTCTAAGTGCCTGTACTTGAGCTTAGAGCTGCAATAGATTTTTTTTCTTTTTTTTCAGTTAGACATCAGAAAAACATAACTTGGACAAATGAACTAGAATTTCCTGTAACCACAGTTCAAACATGCTGGTTTTCCTAAAAAATATTCAGGACATCCAGTTATATTCCCAAGCCTTCTGGTTCATTTTCAAGCCTATAGACACAGTAGGAAGTACTCAAGACTAGAAAGCCATACAGGGCAGTGATCTCCTAAGAAGCCCCTTTGCTTCAGAATTGGTGAGGGTGCTGCACAGATTGGTGGCTCTCGGGTATACCTAAAATTACTGTAAAATAAATGTCATAGCACTGCGTGGACAAGTTGTCCACATGACACTTTAGCTGCCATTAGTTACCTATTAGATATTAAACCACAATGCATTAAAACACTGCTTAATAAGCAAGTGGACAACAGTCTCAGATGATGGATACTAATCCAGGAAAACTCTACTGGAAGTTTCAAGTCTTCATGAAACGCAAGGAGCTGTGCTTGCTAGAGTCATATCTGCAGTTGGTTTTGCGCTATCGCGCTAGTTCCTGTTATACACTGCAGGCCGGATGCCAGCAGGCTGACACGAGTTTGAATAAGTGGGCGAAGAAACACACGGTCGTATTAACAATGAATGCAAAGCTTGTTTCTCTTGATGTTTGGGGAGATGCTTGATATAGTAAAATTTAATGGCAGACTGACATTTTAAGTGAGCAGCATGGGATCGTCTCTTGCTCAAGTGAATCATACCACAAAAGGAAACCATTCAACATAGACAATCTTGATGAAACACATTCAGGTCTTAATACAAGACCTCTAGGTACCAAGCCCGGACTCATGTGGCAAACATAGGTATGCATATGTCCAAATGTTGAGAGAGATGTTGTAAAGAGAATGGATAGAAGTGAAAAATCTTACCAAACTGAGGATCTTCTAGCCTTTAGCAACTGTATTTCTCAGGTATTCACTCATGCCTGTTTTTAAAGGAATTGAAGGGGTTTTAAAAATGAATGAAATATTTTACTGACTTAGATGAGAAGGAACTGACTGTCAACAAATAGGAAAGATCATAAATATGATGTTCACAGAAGCCAGCTTTGAATTATCCAGCAAATTATCTTTGTTGCTGACATTCATTTACTCCTTTGTGTCTTAATACAATTTTTTTTCCTTTCTGCATGACAAAAAATATGATTTTTCCTTAAATACATTACTTGCTACAATTAATTGTTCACTTGCATTCTGTTAACCATCACAGGAAGGTAAGGGTCTCTGTGAGAACGCATTCATTTAGGGACAAATTGATGACAGTTCCTCTTTTGCTATTTCTAGAAAGACACACATGGGCCACATTTTCTCACAGGAAGGAGGAAATATTGATTTAAGCTGTGTGCACAAATACCTGCAGAAATGTAAATTTCTCTGGACCAATGGCTAAACCCAATAAACTTTAAAGAAAAATCCTACTGATTTCAAATGAAACTAGTTGTGACTGAAAATGAATCTTCAGTAAATCATGACAGCTTTGGCTCTGCTAGATTCCCTTGCCAGAATTCCCCAGATCAAGCAATGCATGCTTGCTATGTTCTGCAATTGCATCTGTACTGATTCACATGTACCAATGGGTATCTGGAGCCCAGATGTTACGTGAAAGGATGAAAATATCACACTGGCTCAGGGTCTATTCTTTCACATTGCTCCCTTGATGATTCCTGCTCCCCTCCTTCTCTACAATGTAATTGAAAGAGAGAAGGGCTGATAAGGTTTCCACATTTCTCCTTAGGAATCTGTGGTATTCACTTGTGGCTGCAATAAATAGGTCCTTTAATGCCATCAGCAGCTCAAAAGAATTTTGAATGCATACTGGAGTATAAACTTTTAACCATTTTCTCTCATTTCCAATTAGGCCACTTTTCCTGTGTAAGTTTGGGTTTTTTTCATGATAATTTTAACTGCATCATTCAGTAACACTAAGTGCTATCAAGGGAAGATCAAGACATGTGTTTTGCTATACTAAAGAGGTAAACACATATTTCCTTTAGCTACATTGGCAATAACAGCTCATCCAAAGAAGGATTTTTACCCTTTTCTTCCCTTAGGCATTCTATTCCTTCACTTAGACTTCAGTTACTCATGGGCTAGATAGGGAAGGATGATGTAGTCAATACAGTCAGTTTTCCTATGGGCTCACAGTGGTAACTGTCTTTCCAGAAGCCACAGGCATCACGATGGGACAGATGAGATTAAATTTTCAAGCTTCACTTTCATTTATGAAGTCAACATCTTCTGAATTTGGAAGTGAGGGTATGCACCCTGTGTGTGCCCTCAGCGCTGTTACTCCACTTTGGATTTCTTTTTACAGTTTTCCTAAAGCAAATATACCTTCATACTCCATACTTGGTAGCAAGAACATAATTTTTCTACACCTGTCTTATCCACTGTCTTCCTGAGCAGTTGTTTGATGACAGAGGGCAAAACATGCTTCAAGAAGAGCCATCTTTTTGAGGAGATTCAGAGTTTCAGTCTGGTGTCTTGCCTTAGTGAAAACTCTCAAATGAGACATTTCACTCCCCACCCTGCATGGGTTCCCCAAATCTCTCTTGTCACTCAGATTTTGTCTCAAGCCACCATCAGCCAGCAGGAAGCTGAGCCAGGTCAGGTTGCGAGGCAGTAGCTCAGCTTCTCGGGAAGCACATGAGAGCACACAAGAAGAGAGATTGGACCTTGGAGAGAGGTAGCAGAAGGAAGCATGTAGCCTGCTCACACCACTGCCACACACAGAGAAAGGAAGAAACTTCAAGTCACAGAGTGGCAGAAAACTGGAAGAGGAGAAGGCAGCAGCAGCTTCCCACCTGCACCCTCCAGCCAGCCCACAGTCCTGACTCTGGAAGCACCCTATGAGATTTCGGTTGTCACAGAGCAACCCCGCTACCTGCCTTCTGCCCTCCACAAGGTCCCTAGAGCAAGCCACCCTGATGAGCAGAAAACCCACCCAAACACCTGGGATCTGCCTATAAGCCACCTCCCAGGGAGAGGGCTCCAGCTGTGTTTTATAGTTACCACTTGCTGTTGTTCTGATCTTATGCTCCCATCAAGTGACCTATAAACTCAATTCACCTGGGCAGACAGCAGAATCTGGCACAGTTTTAGCCTGTTGTTCTTCCATAATGTCACCTTCCTAGCTATTTTAGTATATCTTCTATTTTATCTTTGCATGAAAAAGAGTTGAAGGGTTTTTTTCCAGAGAAAAACCTAGAGCTCTGGTATTATTACTCATCATGGGCATAAAGCTCTCTAGCCTTATGTTCCTTAATATACTTAAATAAAACAACAAAACATTAATAATGTTTGTTATTTAAGATTAGTTATGTGAACACAGGCATGCACTGCTATATTTCAGCCAGAGGGGCCCATTAACTTTAATCTTTTTTTTTTCTCTACACAGACAAAACCTTTAAAAAATTTAAAAAAACCCATTAAAATCATACTCCAGAAATCTCTAAAGTCTTTCAAAACAGCTAGAAAAGTGTCCGTCTTGATTGTAAATCCTCCCACTTGGATGCCTGTTTTTCTGAGGGGGTGGGTTTTCTTGTAGACGCTAGAAAGTTGGAAGCCAAAGCAAGTTTAGAACTGAAACTCAACAGAAGAGCAGCTGGTGGCAAACCATAAACATGCCTTGACTCCTGTTGCTCCAGTAAGATATTTGGCTAGTAGGATCGAAAAATTTGAAGGAGCCACCCTGTTATTTGATACACTACAAATAACCTTCCTAATTAATATTCTTTCTGTTTATTTGTGAAAGCTTCTAAAACATAGTTCCTAATATTTAAGTCGTTTCTCTCTGAGAAATCCAACAGGCAGCCTGAGAAGCCTTCAGGAGGCTGGGGGAGCTGGAGAGGCAAGCTCCCTGGGACCCCCGTGCTGGCTGAGCAGCGAGCCCCTAAACCAGCATTCCGCTGTTGATGCTACCTCTGCTTCTTCCCCAGCAGTGCAAGTGGAGAACAGGGCAGAGTGGTCTTAACTCCCATGTGCTGGCTTGTGTTCTTTTGATCCTCAAAGATATTTAAACTTCTTTTTGTGTGCGTGTGCGCGCGCGCGTGTGTGTGCATGTGGCCTTAATTTAATATTGATCCGAATCTCCACTGGAATGCCGGAGCCCAGCATTGCTGCAGCAGCTGTAATGAAAAACAGTGGTTGCACAGCCCATTTTGCGGCTGGTGCAGGCGCTCCGGCCCCGTGCCCTGGCGGCTGCAACACCTCCACTAGACATGCCATGGGCTGCGCTCAGTGGCCTGTTACGCACTCAAAATGCCTTTCGAGGGGATTTTGCAGCTGAAGTAAAGGCTTTGCTGTTAAGAATCCTGAATTGCTGCTCAGTTAAAGTCACCGGCAGTTTTCAAAACGGTGTTTATCTGCGAGAACTCAAGTGAGATCTCACTACTAATATGCTTTTGCATTTCTTTCTGCAGCACCTTCCTAGTGGGTGAGAGCAAACTGCAAAGGCTGGATGTGCTACATGCCCTGGCTATCAGCATGCAGGAATCTTAATGGCAAGGGTAATCATTTATTTGTGAGCCCCAAAGAGACCCAATTTTAGCATTGCACAATGCCTTGCCATGTATCCAGGAAAGCAGAGATTAAATTGTATGAATACTCAATTTATCCCTATTTTAAAATTCAGATCTACGGCGGCTAAAAGAAATAAAGCAAGCAGATACAGCCACACACATGGCTGTACACCTAATACTTTTGTGATCATTTGAGGTTTGCAACTTCTGCACTACTCAGCAATCACCAGGGTCTGTAAAAAAGTGCGAAAAACTTCCTTCTGTAATACTCGTCATCACAGACATGTACCAAAATAACTGCCTCAGTCAGGGTACAGGGAGGTGTGATGTCGGGGTGCAAGCTCTGACTGGCGGCACTTTGCTGGTCAAGGCCCTTAAGAGTAGATGCACTTATGATACCAAATTAACACTTCTGCCAGAACTGTTCCTTTACTCAAAATCTGGTTTTGCCACTTCTTTACAAGTATAGTAATTGTCTCTATGTTGGGCATGATTTTGTATACTTCTGCCCATTCTGGTAATGAATTCCTAATGTAATTTTCCATAAAACTTCTTCCAGCATTTGCTGTAGACCTGTGCAGTTACAGTAGTGAGTGCTCAGAGTGACATATAAAACTAGAGCATTCTTACCTATAAGGTCATCTGTATTTATCTTATTATATTGTATTAGATGATACTATGTATTCTTTTCTGGACAGAAACGGGAAGTATAGTTCAGACAATGAGGGTAAAAATCTACCCAGGTTGAGAAGCATGGTTTGGCTGTGTTACGTCATGGCTTTGTATTGAGAGATCTAGAAGAAACTGAAGATGTGCACGGTATATTGCCAAAAGGCTTTTCAGTGAAAGCTACCTGGGGAAGTCGAATCTCTGGAGCAACAGTCTTATAGACTTGTATCAGTCTCAACTCCCAAATCTTAGAATATTATCATTTCATCACCCCTTTTTTAGACTGAGGAGGAAAAGTGGTGGTCATGGCACTGAACTCTGTATTTTAAACTCACTCTTTTTAAATCTGAATTTGCACCTTTGCAGAGCCTTACTGGCTGCTCACTAAAAATTACTGTATGCTGAGAGCATCCTGAAGTTGCAAAAGTGAATTGTAGGTATTTCAGAAAAAAATAACAGCGTGTCCATACACTAACAGAACTTCTCAGGCACACAAAAGAACATGCTTTTGAGAGTGCATGTAGAAATTTTTACCCCATGTGTACAGAAGTCAGGTTTCTACAAGTAAAATTCAAGTCAGAAAAAAGCCTTTGGTAATTCAGGGGTATAAAATCTTTCTTAAAATGACCAAGTCAAATTAAGCAAATTTGACTACCCCTGGTAGTCTACAGACCTGTAGTGCATGCTCAGAGGGGTGATATAATCTTTGTAGTATTTCAATTCAAAGTTAAATAAAGATTAATGTAAAGACACCTCCTTAGAGTAAACATCAGGATCATTTTGATCTTCTTCATCAGAAGTGTCACAAAAATGGCTTCAGTTTGTAACCCTACTTAGAAGAATGGCTTGACTGACCCAAAAATGCCACAATGACATTTCACTTTATCACCCCTGGTGATGCAACATGAAACATTCAGGCATTTTGTAGTATTGGTAAAGATTTCAAAATCATATTTTTATGACCCATGTGAAGAAAATATAGGGTCTTATAATTAATGATGAGTCACACTTAAAAGTTGGGAGATTTCACACCTTTGCTCTAATTTATTTTAGCCAGCAGCATTCATGAAAAGATCATACGCTTACATAGGAATTGATGGGTAATCTCACCTGAGTTTTGTTAGAGCTCTTAACCTTCTTCACAGCATTTCAGAAGCTCTGTTGCTAGCTAAATCCAGATTGTACAGAAGAAATGGAAATAACAAATTAGCTTACTATAGCCCGTTTCAATGGCATCACTTTGATTTTGGGGTTGGATTGGGGCTGGTTCTTACGTTCTTCTGAATAGATCAAGGGCTAACAGGAAATCTGACACTAATCCACATGAAGATGCAAGAACAAAATCGGTTTCCCATGCAAAGAGCGGTTCAGTGGCATTTCCATCCAGAATCCTAAGGAAAGTATAATTTGTAGGCCAAACACTAGAGACACAAGAGACTTCTGCTGGAAAAAAATAATAATAAAAAAAGCTTTTCAGTTCAATCACAAGTCTAAACTCATCTGAAGTTCAGAAATCCTTTACAAAATTTGTGGTGTAACTGGGCAAGCCAGAAAAAATCAGAACAGGTTTTAGGACGTAGTAAAAAGGCTTTGTGGATTTTAAGGAGTTGTATAACTATCTTTGCTATCTTTCTTACAGTATAGTAATATTCTCTAGGATAAACATATCTGTCATGCTTAATTACATTTTCTTAAAAACATAAAACTGGCCAAATTCTGCATCAGGCTGTGCTGGGGTAAATTCAGAGTGAAGCCTGTAAACTCAGGAGAATAGCCTATAAAATCAGCTGAATTGATTCAGATTTGCCTACTGGTAATTTAGAGCAGAGGCTGAGCGCAGTTGGCTCCAATCTATATAAAGTGACAGTGTGGAAAAATGGGAAAACAAAGTCCTGCCAAATAAATGGAGTGACTCAGAAAATATTGCTATTGAATTATTGTCTTCTAAGCAGACTACTCTCTACAAAAGATATGCTCTCTAGCCTTGCATCAAGCCAGAAACAGCATTTTTACTTGAATTCTTGCAATGACCTCTATGTTAAATCAGGTTTCTGAGGTAGCAACCCAGCATATTTCTTGAGGTCATTTTTTCTGTAGGACTTGGACAGCCTCTGCTTTGTGTATATCCTTTTTTAAAAAACTTTCATGTATTTTCAGGAAGTGATATCATATGAACATGCTGGTAAAATTAGCCTGAGGCTTTTACTCCATTTATATACAACAAAAGAAATCTTTGTCACTAATTACTTACAAACTTATTATTGGTCCCTTGTAACTGCATAGCTAATGATTACAGCAGAAAAACAATAATTTTATGTAGTTATGAATAAATACCAGCACAACCCTCATATTATCAATAATCAGGGTAATAAAGCTGGCTCATTGTTCTAGCATTAAAAGGTCCCAGTATATACTTGGTGCTTATGTTAACCGGAGCTGTGTTTCAGCTTAATATCATTTCTGGGAATACTGAGACCGTCAGAAATTACTGGCTTTCATATGATACACATATGCCAGAAGGGACAGTCTCTGGCTTTCAGGCCATGTCATTAGTAAAGCTGACCTTTTCAAAAAGGACTCACATTTTAATAAATCTCAGTGCCTGTGCCTATTTTTAACTCCAGAGAACTTTCAAAAGATACCAGGCACATACAGCATATCACCATTTTTTTCCAACAGTGTGCAATGGTTTCTTATTACAGAACAATACAAATGAGGTTACTTTGAAATGTATATGTGCCATATATGAGACAAATAATGTTGGTTAAGAAAAAGTTTAATTGCTTGTGGAACTTTAAGCTCTGAGCTTGAACTTTATGCTCATGTATCTCTTCTTCTTCTGCAATATTGTGACATTTTCTGTAGTGGATAAACCCACTTTTGATAAATTCAGCCCTACATTGAAATTTTCTCCAAAACCCCAGGGCAAATCTAGATTTATTTCTGAGGAAAGGAAACAGGTGATTTAATTTACAGGGCCAACGGTGAGTACGGCAGTGCAGAGCAGCTTTTCCAGAGGGGTCAGTCCCCAGGCATGCCTTCCCAGGCGATGAAGTCTTTCCCATACCCAGAAGCCACTGGCATGAGCATGGCTACGTGGCAGCTGCCTGGGGTCCCGAGCACAGAAGCCGCTGGGAGTCAGTCAGCCCCCACCAGCAGTGCCCACTGCATATTTGCAACAGAGAGTGCAGGCAGCCCCTCCTGTAAATGGAGATGAGCCTCTGCAGCTTTATTCACTCACCTGAGTACCTATCAGACCCCATAAGACACAACACTGCCTAATGGCTTGGGCGCATGCCCACGGCTCCACACGGCTTACCTTTAAATTTTGCCTCTGCCGCGGTGTTGGAGTATGACCGTTGTGCTAACCTGCCTCTGTTGGTTCTTTCACAGATGAAGTAGGCATAATAATGTACTTGCATCAGCTTGAGAAGAAGGCATACAAAGAAGAAAGCTGTCCTTTCTTAATGACACTGAAGAAAGTGTGAAAATGAGATAAAATTTAATTCTGACTGTGTTTTGCCACTTCACTGAAGCCAGGAGTTCACTTTGCACATATCCCCATGTGAGTCACCACAGGGTAACTTGCAGGCAGAGACATGGCGGGGGATAATGACTGCAGAGCTTCTCACTGAGATTGTTGCAGAGGAAGCTCTCAAAATAAGCAATTCAGCCTCAGGAAGGCTTTTCCTTCTTGACAGATCCATACCAAATGGGGACATGGAGATGCATGCCTGGAGGCAGCCATGTGCATGTCAGGGTGGAAGTTGGACTAGACTATGTAACTATAACACTGCTATAACTTTAAGGTAAAGTAACTTCTTTACAGCTGCAGGATAGTCTGGCTGAAGTGAGAGCAGTATACATCATTTGCTGAAAATATGCCAGTTAGGTTTTTTTTTCTCCCTGTGCTGCCCAGTTTAGTAGCATGAATCAACACGCATGCAGATAGAGGTTTGCCTGACAAAACTTATTCGAAGTACAGTATTCAGACAGGAATATCATGCCAATTAGAAGAATGTTACTGTCTTGCTATTCTTATATGCAGTGGGAAGGTTTCAGCACTTTTATTTAGGTCCCCTCCAAAACATTCTCAACTCCTAAAAGCCACTGCTCTCTTCTATATTAAATAACAGAACCCAAAGCAGCTATGAGGAAAGCATGTAAGCATGTGCTTGCAGTTAATGACTCTACACACATGCTGAAAATTAAATGTATACTTTGTGCTTTCCTGGATGCAGGCCAGAGAAGGCAGCTCACAGGACGAAGTCACTAATGAGTATACTATATGGCTCACAGCACACTGTGGGGATCTTTTTCTTCTCCGCTGTCTAGCAGATTTAAAGGAAAAGACTGCAGTCTTCCTTCAGTGCACTAGTGTTTTGCGCCGAAGAAAAATGTGATCTTTGATGGGGGTTTATGTCATGACTCTTGAAATGAGAGTCACATGGGCACAGTTCTGATAAAGGCAGTACGTTGACCTACCCTGTTCTCATGGGCAAACATCCCTAAAACCTATGGCTGACATTGAAACAGAGCAAACTGGGGTCCAGCTCTGCTTGTTGCTGTTGTACCATTTTTCAATGTTTCTGCATTTCTTTTGTTTGGTTGTGCATGTATAATGACATACAAATTGCCAGTCACAACAACTGGTGCCCTTTCCTGTGCTCCTCTCATCCCTCATGGGGTTGGGAAATAAGAGTGGAAAGAATTTGCCCACCCTTACCAGAAACATTGCAAACAAACAAAGAAAGAAGCTACATTTTTGGCTTTAGATTTCATTGGCTTTCCCTGGATTATTATTTCAGTGGATTAGGGATTACATGAAGGATGAAAGCATGAGAATTTGAGAACTCATGTTTATGAGAAGAGGCCAGCATGTCTCTAGCCCAGTGCTTCTTTGGGTTATTCCTTTGTGCACAGTCATTCACATTTACCGCAGACTCTAGTCCCACAGAATATAATGCATGAAAACAGACATGGACATCTAATGCTTTTGTGCATAGGGAGAAAACAGCACATAAGGAAAAGATAATGAGGTTTTTATTACTTTTTGGATCCATCTGTTGAATTCCGCTGCATTAACTTGTTCAACCAAATCCCAGCCAGGATCAAGTAGTAGGAAGGACACACTGATCGGCTGCAGAGTTGATGCTAGCCTTGAGTTCAGGCAGCTGTGCAATGCACAGCAAATACAATGCACAAAAGCAAGATCAATGGGAAAACAGGAAGGGAGGGGAAGCATGCCTATGACTTCTAATTTAAGCAAATACAACTGGACCATGTCACGTACAGCAAGCGATCACGTCCACCTCTATTTACAGTACCTTCACATGTCTATGTATGGAAGTTGCCTCTGAAAATGCCAGTTCCAGAAGCAGAGCAGCAGCCATGATATAGAACAAAACCCTTAAGACAGGAAAAAACAAAGTGCTGCCCTGTGGGCTGGACAAGCACCAAGGGCTACCCTTCCCTGTCTTCGTTCAACTCCAACCCCCTCTCCTCTGCCTCAAGGAAAAATAGCTTTGTCTCTTCAACGCCACTTCCTTCTGCAGTAATGCTAAGGACTCAGAGAAGCTGTAGTCTCACATAAATCAAAGGTATTTAGACTACTGACAATTTTTTAAATTAAATAATTCTCCAAGGACAAATCTCTGTGATTAACAGGAAGAGGTTGCAGAGCAGGTGATGTTCCAGTTTTTCTCTTAGTCTGATCTAGCAGACTAAGAATCAGTATAATTACAAACAAAAAATCATCTCAGCCTGGAGTTGCAATGCCAGTGCAATGCACTTCTACTTCTGCGATCTGGATACTCCTTGTGTGTTATTTTCCCTCCTTTCTCTATCCCATTGCTTGCAAATGTGCTGGTGCTCATTTTTTAAAAAGCCTGCATACGTTGTGTGTCTTAAAATCCAGTGCTTCAATTCACAGTTTTCTTTGTTCTCCTCCTGTACTATGCCGTTTATAGCATGGACTAGCTTGGGTACAGTGACCACCTCTGGTGGTTGTGGCTTTGTCCAGAGCTGGAAACAATCTCACTGGCTTTGAGGCTGGCTTAGGTGTTGTGCACTGATCAAATGCAACCTTGGTTCTGTCCTCTGGATGAGATAAGAAAGTGTTTTGTCTTGAGGGACTCCATTTCTAATCCAGAGCGCAAGCTAAGACAGAGGGAGAAACCAAAGGGAAGGAAAGGAAAAAACTGGTGAAGGGAAGCAGCAGGGAAAAGAACGTGTGTGGGTATGTGTATTTAATGCATCATTTAGATGATGAATGTGGGAGTAGAAATATCTGTCAACTTCTTAACACGGGGTAGTTTGGCTTTGTCTCTGGAGTATCTACCTGTTCTATGGCTGTAGTGTAGTTATAGCTACACAATGGGTCAGACTTTGCCCTTGGTGATACTTCTCCAACCTTGTTAGTGACTTACTTGACCTGTTGTCTGCAGTCAGTTTCAAAATGCAAGCAGCAGTTCATGTTTTCTAACCTGTCCTTTAGCCGTGTATGAACTGTTGGCTGTTAAGTGGCAATGAAGAAGAGACTTTTAACAAGCATTTAACATTTCCCATTAATCTCTTTGTTTTCTTGTCTTTTGATGTCAGGCTAGCTGTTTTCCAAGAGCTGATGGAATTGCAAGAAGGAGATAGTATGGTGGTGATGCAATTGCTGAGAGAGGACAGACAGAAGGGGAATGTTTCATTCCCTAATGCTCCCCTTGTATATGGCTTTCACAGTGTTTAATTTTCTAATCTTACTTTTTTTCTGGCTTAAAATATTTTAAAATCATAAACAAATACAGATTACAAAAGTCAAACAGTCTGAGTCTGCCTCTTTGTTAACATAGTGGATAGTTTCATAATATAAAAGTTTATTTCTAAATAAGGCGAAGATGTGTTCTTCCCACATGAGCTGGAACAACAAAAAGAAAAAAATCATCACTGTTGTTGTCACTGGTATGTGCTAGTGAACTTTATCACTGTCTAGCAGGGTTCTGAAGCAGTTTCTGAGAAATGCAAGTAAAATAAATCATTAGCATAATATTGTTAGGCCCCTGTGAATTGTGAGAATTTGTCAAAGTTCTTGTCCCCACATCAGGCAGAAGTACACCCTTCCCTTTGAATATGGTCATAGGCATGTTGGTTGAGCTCAAAACATAATAGTTGGTCTCCTTTTTAGTCCTTTTTTTTTGTACTTTTTTTGTCTGATCAATTTTCTCAGGAGATTTGCTGTGTATCTTTTGTGACTGCACCTGCTGCTTCCTGGGGTGAGTAGGAAGATCCTGTTCAATGCAGTCATGTTCAATACAATATGACTGAATTCAAATTATAATGTCCACCTGGATCAATCAGAGATACAGACATGCCAGAGTGGTTCTTCATGGCCTATGAAAGGTCTGCAATCACCTTCTATCACTCTGTATCTGACATGCCTCTTTAGACATTTCATAAAAGTGACCTCTCTGCAAGGTTCCTCCAAAGTATTCTTAAGAGCACACATCTCATCCTCATGATAAAGCTCTTATTGTAATAAGTATCAGTAACTAGATGCAAAAGAAAAAAAATCTTGGTAATCTTCTCTCTGGTACTTACACACCAACATGCAAAATCAAACCATATGTACTCAATATTATGCTGTTCTGAATACCCTCGTGTTATTTTTCACAAATGAAACAGAAACATTTTCTATTAACGTTAATTTGCAAAGCATTGTTGCTTTGCTTGGATGATATGAGAAGAGATTTTTCCACAGATGCTAGATGAGGAACGAAGAAACTGGATCCTACTTTGCAAGTGCGTACAGCCCTGAACCCATAGGGGGATGGAGCAGCGGCGTTTGTCACAGCTAAGGGAGACCATGTCAATGGAGATCCCTTGTTTAAATGTTGGCAACACATTATTGATTAGCACCTGCTCCCCACATTCAGCTGGGACATTGTGAGTTTATAGATCATATAAAATGTTTCCTCAGGTGCAAGGACCGAGGTGGTGTGTTTGTGCAGTTATTGTTAAGCTGGGAGTGAAATTAATTCAAATTACTTGTGAATCTCCAGGGAGGCAGGAAATGGGAAGTACCAATTTCCATGACGTAGGACGCACTTGGCCAAAATGGGTTCCTGGTTACACCTTGGACTTTTCATCAGTTCCAGGATCCCGCAGAGATGGGAGTGGAGCCAGGACCTGTCCCGGAGTTGCTGTGCCTCAGCCTGTGTCTCAATCTAAAACATCGGTAGGTTCCCTTGCTCTTCTGCCCCTGCAAGCTTTCTCCTCTTCTGTTTTAATTCCAGCTAACTTTTTTTTTGGCTGGCGTGCAGTGGGAAGCTATCCAAAGTTTTTCCACTGACTTTATTCTCCACACCGGCAATCACAGCTGTCATGACTTCATAACTATGAAACAGTACTGCAGGCGGGGGTAACAGGCCCTGGATTGTATTCGTCTGGCAGGAGATATAAAGTGGCAAATGCAACCTGTGTAATGCTTGACCTCATGCTGTGTTATTGCAGAAAAACACTTTTATCATACACACAAATCACTTCTTTTTTTTTTTAGCTTCTTTCACTTTTCTTTAGCTCAGAAGGTCAGTATTTTCAACACACTCTAACCACTAAAGAAAAAAATGTGTTCACAAATAAAGTCCATAAATAAGAATGGGTTATACTGACCCAGACTGAATACCTGTGGTAAAAAGCTGGTCCTCTAAAGGCTACAGCAAAGCTCCCACTGACTTTATTTGGGCCAAGAGTTCACTCCTAACCTTCATCTTCTCTGTATTAAATGTGATGCTGGTACCATAGTCTGACGAAGGACTCATGCAGATCTACTTATATGGCAATATTATTGTATTTTTTTCTTTTCTGTGGAAGCTGTCAGAAAAAATAATACGAAGAAATTACAGTTAAATGTACCACTTAGTTTTTTGCTCTGCTATCCCAGTTCTCCTAGGTAGCTGCTCCATGCTGTTTCTGGTGATTTTGATTGCAGCTGAAATCCTCAACCCTGTATCTTCTTGACATGGGGTAACAAGCCTTGGGCTGTATTGTTGGGCAGTGTTGGCTTTTCCCTCTTCTTTCTATGTGTGCTTTTCACCACAGTAACCTAGTGAATAGCTGTGACATTTAAGGTAATGATGAAGGAGTTCTTAGTGAGGAATTGAGCAATTTACTCCTTTTTCAGGATTTCAGTCTCTCTGGAGACTTTAATGGACATCATGGCATTGGTTTCCCTGTTGAATCTATTTAGAAGAACTGCTTGGTCACATGGGCTAGCAGTTTCTAACACAGAAAGCTCATGCTCTGCAGCACATTTCAGGGAGCTCAGACACATCTCTTCTTTTCTCTGTTTCTCTCAGTTTGCCAATTTTACTTCAGCAATTTTAGCCATCAGTTATGAACCTGCTACTGAATGTGGATGAACACACTTCCAACTACATACAAGAGATGGAGTCTGGCTCTCTAAGTCAGGTAACGATAGTTAGCTTTCACTGGGCAGTACTGTTCTGCAGCCCTTACCCTGTCTTCTGCTGTATTCTGCTGGCCATATTGCAGCACTATGCATTCTCATGAAAATTTGAGGGATTTTGGCATATGTGTGTATATATATGGGCACATATATATATATATATACAATGTGTATATATGTTTGTATATATAAATCTTATATTCACACATGACTTTTCTTCCTGCCTTACATTGTGTAAAATGTATATCCACATGGAATATGCACATAATCTTACATAGACAGGTACATACTATATAAACATGTTTGTTTGTTAGTTTGTTTGATATGGCCCCTTATCTTAACTGCTTTCTATTGCTTTGGCAATCACATTTTGCTGGGGTTAGGATAGATGTATTTTTGGTTTTGCATCAAGTTGACAGGTACAATGTCAGCTAGATTTTGCTCCACTACAGGTCTCCCTAGTTTGTTGGCAGATTACGTTGGTGCAACCAGGAGAGTTTTCTAGGGTTTACAAATTTGTCATTAATATGTAAATCATGCAGTTGTGATAAAAACCCATAATATCTCTTTCTCCAGAGGTGAAATTTGCTAGACCAAAGCCTTTTGTCTTCTAGGCAAAGCATGACTAAAATATGGTGCATTTCTGTAGTTACTTCTGTTTTCAATTCAGAGTAGAAAGGGGCATGAACTGAGGCAAAAATTAATTCTTTGTAATCTATTTATAAATTTGTGGACATAACCTATGGTCAAAGTCATGCCAACCACTAATTGCAAAAGGGTTGGCAGGACTCCACCCACAGTAATTGACTGTAGCATCACAAGGGGCACAGTTAACACTGAAATGCTTCTCCTTTGCTGACATGCTACAGCTCTGAGCTGTACAAGAATAAGCAGTTTTCAAATGACTAAAGTGAATGCATGTATCAAAAGTCAGTGGTTTTGCTTTGTCATTTGTATTACTATAGGTAGCCAGCCCAAAAAAATGCCAGTGAAAGTAATTTTACCGCTTCAGTGACACAAATGAACATCTGTAGACAGAAATCCTTCATAATATTTCTTTTAAATATTTATTTTAGATTACAACTCCCTTGACTGAGAAAAACATTTTGCAGCTATAATGTGCTGATTGTACAGTTGCTGAAGAACCCACATAACAGCAGGGGTGAGGTTTTACAGGCTCCACAATAATGTCCAAGCTATTAAACATCAAGCAACAGCATTTTTTTTGGCCTAACCTGAGAGGTCTCCAGGGAGAAGCCATAAAACATAGTCCTGTACAAGATGTCACCCACAGGGGCCACACTGAGTTTGTGGATTAAACTTTAAGTGATTAACATTGATGTTTAATATCTGCTAACAGTGTGAGTGCAGATCTAAGCAGCGTAAGAAAATGTGGTAAGTTCCTTTGTTACAAATGTAGAGTGAATCAGCCCAAAAGGGTGATACTTGTGAAGCCAGACCCAAGATCATTTACCAATAGTAATTAACCAAGTAGACCCAGGTTTGGGTGTTTTAAAGTACTTATTAAAAAGAATCACCAACAATACAGAAAGTTGTAGAAAAACCCTTGCTAGACAGGAGCAATAGAAGTGAAGTGCAAAGAGCAGTGGCAGATTTCAGCACTTGAGGAGGCTGCCGAAGATGCTTTCATTCAGGTCATAGCTGGGAAATCCAGCCACTACTGCAAAAACCAGAAGAAAAAATGAATGGGTGAATAGAGCCAGGGATTCGCTTTATCTGCAGTTTATAAATTGCTCAGCTGGGACCGGCCAACAAGTTCTTGAGCCAAATCACAGACTATCAGTGCCTTAGAGTCTTGGGGGCGGCAAAGGTAAGTAGAGTAAGATATGCTCATACGCAGGACACACTACCCACATGTTCTGCAGCTCAGCATGTGAAAAAAATTTACTTTGAGAGTCTTCCTCTCAACTGGGCTTTGGATACTGTATGTCATGCTCTGGATTCAGGGCCATGCACATTTTCTATAAAAACAAACCTAGTCTATGTGGAAGTTTTTTATTGTTAGGAGTGTTGGCTCTTGAAAAAGAGAGTTTTCTGATACCACTCATACTTTCAGTTAATCAGTCCTGAGAAAACAGAAGCTACGCTGATGACCTTGCCAAGAGCATGTCTTTACTTAACTGTTGCACATGCACTATTCCAAGCTAGCAATTTTTCAAGCTTCTGCATGTTACCCAGCTGATCTCCTTCCTTCCCATAGACTGCAATGTGTTTTAAGAAATATTATCTAGACATTGTATCCAGAGCACTGGTGCCTGCAGCGACCAGTGGTGGGCTTAAAAGTGTATAGTCCAAGCAACCACATGTGCCTATGCAGCATAGACCCCATGGCATCTGTTGCTGCTGCTTCATCTGATAGCAGCAAACAAGGTATGGAGATATGTGTTTTAAGATGCAAGTTATATCAATGAATCTCACTCAGTCCTACTCAGAAATGAGCATGGATCAACTAGAAAGAATATGTCAACACAGTGCCATCTACATCATACCCACTCTCTTGCTGAAGATGTCATCTATCTAGAATTCTTTAAGGCCTTTGATGCAGTCTCCCACGACATTCTTGCTGCTAAATTGGAGAGATATGGGTTTGACAGAAGGACTATTAGATGGATAAGGAACTGGATGGATGGATGACTGTGTCCAAAGAGTTATAGTCAATGGCTCAATGTGCAAGTGGAAACCAGTAATGAGTGGTATCCCTCAAGGCTCCATACTGAGATCAATACCATTTAATATCTTCATCAATGACATAGACGGTGGGATTGAGTGCACCCTCAGCAAGTTTGTGGATGACACCAAGCTGAGTGTTGCACTTGATTCACTATAGGGAGGGATCCCATCCAGAGAGACCTTGACAGGCTTGAGGAGTGGGCCCATGGAAACCTCAAGAAGTTCAACAAGGTCAGAAGCAATGTTCTGCTGAGTGAGGGCAATTCCCAGTATCAGTACAGACTGGGTGATCAATGGATTGAGAGCAGCCCTTGTGAGAGGCTGAAAGAGTTAATGTCTCAAACATTGTGTCTAGCAAATTCTTGTGGTAGCAAGTTCTGCTAAAAGATCAACTGCATAACAACAAACCCTGCACAGCAAGGAATCACAGGTGAAAAGCCCATCAGCACAGACATCAACAACAGGGCTTGCAGGGTGTGCTGGAGGATGCCCAGCTTCCTTTCTGATAAGCTGTTCTGATACAAAGACCAAACAATGGTCATATCCGCAGGGAAGAAGTTACTCCCTAAACTCCCCCAAGCCCACAGCTTGAAGGTTACACCTAACTGGCCTAATAAATTTGAGTGCCCACCCAAAGGAAGGGCAAGGATGATAAAAGGACACAAACTGAAGCCCCAAGTGCGCAAGACCACTGGAACTGGACCCCTTGGCTGACTGAACCAATGCTGGGTCGAGGGCTGGTGAAATCCTTCTCTCTTCCTTTTTCTCTGTTCTTGTTCTCTTTTGATTTTCCACAGTCCCTACACCTCATCACTTTAAGACATAAAACTGTTGACCAAGTCTGGGATTGAGTGGATCCAGCCACCCCTGGGCTCCTTTCTGAGGAGGAGTCTAGAAAGCAAGGGGGTCTGCTCTGAACCTCATTGACTCAATGGGAGGACTCTCCTTATTCCCTAAATTGATGTATATGGTTACCCTGTGTTAAACGGTTTACTGAGGTAGTTCCATACCAATTCCTGTTGTGAGAAACCCTGCCACCTACTGTTATGCCTCCCAGGTCCAGTTTGCTTCTGCCATGAATAAAATTTTTAACTGATTGTTTGGTGTCATTGCACCTTAATTTAGCCTGAGGGAATTCCAAATTTAACATGACTCCCTGGTCTGTCCAGCCTGGGTCGTGACACCCTGCAGAGAAGGACTTGGGGATACTGGAGGACATAAGTTGGACATGAGCCGGCAATGTGCACTTGCAGCCCAGAAAGCCATCCGTATCCTGGTCTGCATCAAAAGAAGTGTGGCCAGCAGGTCGAGGGAGGTGATTCTGACCCTCTGCTCTGCTCTGGTGAGACCCCACCTGGAGCACTGTGTTCAGAGCTGAAGCCCTGAGTACAGGGAAGACATGGATGATTAGAGGAGGTCCAGAGGAGGGCCACAAAAATAGCCAGAGGGCTGGAACACCTCTCCTATGAAGAAAGACTGAGAGAGTTGGGGTTTTTCAGCTTGCAGAAAAGAAGGCTCCAGGGAGACCATATTGTGGCCTTTCACTATCTAAAGGGGGCTTGTGAGAAAGACAGCGAAAGACGTTTTACCAAGGCCTGTAATGACAGCACAAGGGGCAACAGTCTTTTAAACTGAAAGAGGGATAAGTAATAAATTTTTTTTATGGTGAGGGTGGTAAGACACTGGAACAGGTTGCCCAGAGAATTTGTGGATGCCTCATCCCTGGAAGCAGTCAAGGTCAGGTTGAATGGAGCTTTGAGCAACCTGATCTACTGAAAGATGACCCTGCCTATGGTCTAGATGGACGAGATGTTCTTTAAAGGTCCCTTCCAACCCAAACAATTCTGTGATTCTACATTTCCTTGTTGTTTATTATGGGTAATACTACTAGGGCTGAAAATCTTATCTTTACATATAGTGAGCTGCACTCCCAGGGAACGCCCTTCCTTCAATTACTTAAAGAAAGTACTGGAAACATAGGACAGAAAAATTGGGATTGAAAGAGTCTTCTTGGCTCATAGAGTCCTACGTGAGCCATCTGAGTTTTAGTGTTGCTTGGGGTTTTGAGCATGTGCATGCTGTGTCACTCATTTTTCTTGGGCGAAGTAGTATAAGTCTGTGTGGAGGCAGCAATTTACCATACAGCCAGTTTACATCAAGCATTAGCTTTCTATGCATTACCTTACATAATAGTAAAACTATTTGAATAATCTGAAACAATTTACAAAGCAACTACAGCCACCCTGTCTGAGAAAGTAGACAGGGGGATAGAGTTAATACATAATTTTAAAGTAATGAAGTAGGACTGAGGCAAAATCATATATACAGTCAAGGGTTCCTAAGGAATTAATTTCCAGCTCCAACTACTAGATAACCCTCCCTACATTTATTCTCATTTAGGTGGCCATGCTATAGTTACTATATGTCTGACTGATCCCATTCCACTCTATTTGTTACGTCTGTATAATACAGCACTTCCGTAGGAAAACATCCAGTGGGGCATTCCAGTGCTGTGTCTTCTTGCTCCATAACACGTAATGTTGAAACTTGGATCAGCAAAAATTGCGTAAAAGGGAGAGAGACACTGATTGTCTGAAAGGACAGTCCAACAGGCACATTGCATTCACAGGGAGGAAGAAGGAGTTTATTCTTTTAGCAAAGAGCAGTGATGACTATTTTCTGGCTGTGGATAAAATTCCTTCATCTAAGTATTTTTTTTTATTCTTTACTATTAGGTAACTGTGCTGTCCATTTATGTTTGTACAGCAGACAGTCAAAGAAACTAGATGTAGAAAAATGTCTTCCTCATATTCCCAGCCACCTGGCTATTCCTAAACCTCATTCTCCCTTGCCTGCAACCTGGGCTTTATTCCAGCCCTTTACACTTAATGCATATTCTCTATTAAGTAAAAAACCAGACATTACCAGCCTCCAGTTTATTTCCTCCTCCTAATGTACCAGTTGATTGCTGGTAGTTAAAATCTCCCATTACTGCCACTTGGCCTCTTTTACATGCTTTTTTTATTTGTACAGTCATTTCACAGAAGATAAATCACAAATTAGTAATTCCATGGTACTGATAGCATAGTGTACTTTCCCGGATCTTCAGCATGAGAAATGAGATATGTGCCTGTAGGTCTGTCCCTGGGCTGCTTGTGCTGCCTTTTAGTGAGAAACCTTGCTAGCTGAGGGGCAAAGCAATGGCAGGAAGCCATTCAAAAGCCTGCCTAAACGTGTTGCTTATCTATTTGTTTAATATTACTTTACATTTAATGGCATGTACCTTTAAAGGTATGAAAGGTATGAAAAAACCATGTTTTTAATATGCTTCCATATATTCTCAGTTACATTTTATTATATTTAAAGCAATGGAATGTATATATAGTGTAATTGTGAGCCCTGCAAGTACAAGCAGGGATTGTATTTTATGAATTTATCGCTGCTTACAGTTGGAGGCCTGTTTCCAAAGTGAAGTTTTGCAGCATTGACTTCTGCAAAGTCAACTTTTATTATACACACTATTGACTTTCCTGTGAGGACAGGCTGAGAGAGCTGGGGTTGTTCAGCCTGGAGAAGAGAAGGCGCCGGAGACACCTTACAGCAGCCTTTCAATACTTAGAGGGGGCTTATAAGACAGATGGGGACAGACTTTTTAGTAGGGCCTGTAGCAATAGGACAAGGTGTAATGGTTTTAAAGTAAAGGAGGCTAGATTCAGACTGGATATAAGGAAGAATTTTTTTACAATGAGGGTGGTGAAACACTGGAACACATTGCCCAGAGAGGTGGTAGATGCCCCATCCCTGGAAACATTCAAGGTCAGGCTGGACAGGGCCCTGAGCAACCTGATCTAGTTGAAGATGTCCCTGCTCATTGCAGGTAGGTTGGACTAGATGACCTTGAAAGGCTCCTTCCAACCCAAACCATTCTGTGATTCTATGACTTCTTGACACACCTGAAGGTTATACTAATTTATCTATTCCACTAAGAAAACTGTCTAAGAAATGTAGGTTTTATTTTGAATAATGCATTGCCAGCATCTCCACATTGTTCACTTAACTAGTGTCACTGCTCAAAGTGTGCTCACAACCTGGCCAGTGGCCAGCCCTTGAGGAGGTGAGCTGGTGTGCATTTATCCTCTGATCAGCCAGCTGTCTGACAGATCCTTCCAGAACAAGGCAATGTAACAGTTGATGTGCCCCAGAAAATCCTTCTGTGACTCTGAAATCACAGAAATGCAAAAATCCAGCTCTGCTTCTTCTAAAGAGGAAGACAAGTATAATTTTTCATATAAGTAGTATCCCCAGAAAAAAGCCTAACTAAAATTTGTTACATCAGTGAAATAGTTTTGAGTGCAGTATAGAGACATTTAGTTAAAGAAAAACAAAATGTTGGATTATTTTAAATATTGCTATGGATGAATAGAAAAGTTCAAGATTTTTTTTTTGTTTTCTACAAGACACTTAAAAAGAGATTTTAAATCAGAAGGCTAATTCTTCCAGTTCAGTTGGAGTGACATTCACATGACAAGCATCCAGGGATAAATACGATGGTTCAACAGGCAAAGCTAAGCAATTGCTAGTGTTAGGTCTTTAAAATGGACGAAAGTTTGGAGGGAACTTCCTTGAAGAAAGACAATTTTTAAAAGTGCATACCTCTGTGGCACATGATCCTCAAGTTAACTTTTCTTATTTTTGGCATAAATCAGCCAAATATAATTTTTTGTAAATTGAAAAATCGGCATAGAGCTGTTTCAGGTCACAGTCTTCTTTAAGTACTCAAATTTGCATCTGCACTCCATCAGTTCAGTTAAAGAAATTTCAGTTAAAGAGACTTTTCCCCAAAACAAAAGTCTAAGAAACAATGTGCATTTCCATGCATGCCAGAACTCTCTCAGAGAAAGGTGCTACTCTCTCATTTTAAAATGTGTACAAGAAAACTTTGAAGGGAAGCAAGCTAAAATGTATCTTTGATAATATATAGTATTAAAGGGGCTTAAACCACTGATAAACCTAGTTGCTGAAGTAGAACTAAGTGGGAAATGCAACAGCCCCAAAGAAATGCTTTTATGGTGGAAAAAAATGCAGTACAGTAAATGCTTTTCTGATTCAAGTATTTCGAACTGTGATTGTGATAAATGAGATGTCAGAGGACTAACAAAATACTCAAGTGACAATGTGGCAATTAAATAGGCACACTGGCTACTACGGTAACATCTAAAGTTGTTTTAAAATCCTTCAGAGTGTTTTATGGATTTTATGGCTTGGGTCTGTGACAGCTGATACTCTGACATTTGATGTGAATTGGGTAGGGCATACATAAGCTGAATTGTAAGTGTAAAAAGTAACAAAGAGTCCCAAGTCTGTTGCCTTTCAATGAGCTTTAGCCTCTTAAGTCATTGTGAACATCCAACACTTGAAAACGCTGCCCAGTGCCTCTCTCCCTGCTTTGTCTGCCTTGTCAACTTAGACTATAAACCCCTTGGGACCAGGACTGTAACTTATTATGTATAACACCTCACACAATGGAATTTTGATCCATGTAGACTCCAAGGCCTTTAAATGTGGCAGCAACATATATAATTTGAAAAGCAACACTTTTATGATACTTAATACAAAAAGGAATGGGCATCAGCAGGAGAAAGGAAATGCATCAAAATATCAATAGGAATTGCCAGAGGACCACTGGGTTGGAATTTGATTATAATTAGAAACCCTATGCAGTTAGGGATTTCTAGGTAAAGGACAAATATTTACACCACAAACTAACCTGCATTTCATACCCAGAGGCCTGATTTCATCTCCCATACACTGTGGCAATTTGGGATATCTCAGAGAAAGGAATTACCCCAAAGTTAGCATAAGTAGGCAAAGGATCAATTCCTGAGCCTTTTAATTTGATACAGTATCACCAAGGATAATGTGTAAAAAAAAAATCATGAATAAACAGAACAGTGTGTTCTGCCAAGTAGTATTTTCTGGTATTTGTAATGTATAGCCCTGTGCTGTAATACAAGAGGACAGCTTCCCAGCAGCATTAAAGCTGTCAGCAAAATTGCTCGTCTTCATGTTTCTCTTAATTTCATTTTGTTTCAAAGTTCTCATTCGTTATGCCATTTGGCTTTTCCTTTTTTTTCCCACCAGCTTTCAGAGCTGACCTATACATTACCAAGGTACTGTTCCCAGCAAGGTACTGGGTTCCCTTGAATGCAGCTGCTTTCTGTGCTCATCAAGAGCATGCTGCAGGAGACGCCGAGAAAGTTCAAAGCCCATTGTTTTCATTTTGTGAAGGGTTTGGTAGGTATTACAGGATTATTGGTTTGATGATGTTTGCCAGGGTTATGTACATGACTGGAGCCCTCACCCAGAGGAACCCAGACATATGGGAAATCTTCCCTATACATATGGGCTTGCTCTAACCCAAATGTGTCTCGTCTGGACTTAATTTCTTATATCACACCAGCCTCAGAAAGCAGAAAAACAAATCAAACCACAGCATCTTTGCAGAGACAGCAAACAGGCCCGTTACCACTCAATGGAAAGTACACAGAGTTCCTGGGATGGGCTAGTACAAAAATAATTTAAGGAAAATATGATGGTTTTTGAAAGGATCCTAATTATATTTTCTTCCAATTTGCAATTCTTTCTCGACTTTTGACAAGTCTTAATGTAAGGGCCTGGAAAGATGCAAAAGACTAAACTCCAGGCCCAAATGTTTCTGTGGTTTTAGCCCTGCAGAGTCTCTGTGAATACTGAGAGGTAGGAGAAGGCACTGTGTGCACTCACCATCTTTTTACTCTCTAAACTTTTCTTTAGGGATGCAGAAGGCATTACTGATTACTAGTATAGCATGAATATTCTGTAACAACACTACATAAAATTTACTTGCTAGACACCACACAGGCAAGTAGATGAACTTTCTCTGCGTACATCTATCTTGAATTTAAGCTAGGCTGGGTGGAGAGCAGAATGAGAAGAACAGGACAGGGAGGCTGGCATTAGTAAGAGGAAAGCATTTATACTTAGTGCTGCTATATGTATCTTCACTCTTTCATGTCCCAGATTACTGAGAATCAGGTGAAAATAACATTTTGCAGCGGAGCCCATAATTGCTCGGCTTTACATACAATGTCTGCATTGCTGGCTTGATCTGTTATTGCTATCTGTGGGACTGGGGGGAGTTGCACAGCCATTAAGGTGGATGAAGTCCTGCTGGGCACCAGCACTCCTGTGTCTGGGGCACGGTCACAAGCACAGGGCTGCCATTCCTCCAGCCCAGTGCATCAAGTTAGAGCAAGACACAGACATAGAGGGCATAGCCAGGCTTTCTATGAGGACTTGTTCATCATTTCATCATGGGGTGCAGAAACTTAGCAGAAACAGGCTTCACAACATCAGTGATTGCTAGGTATATCAAACTCTTTTGAACTAATTCACACCTCAATAAAAAGTAGTCTATTTCTTGTGCTGTGATTCATAACGTAAGATTCACACCTCAATAAAAAGTAGTCTATCTCTTGTGCTGTGATTCATAACGTAAGAGCTACATGATATTGTACCCATGGATACAAAGCAACTGCTTCCTCTCCAAGGCTGGTGTCCTGGGTTGCTGTAAAAGGTCTGATCAGGAATGCTGGTGTGGTAATGCAGCGATATAATAGGTCCTCTGTGAGGCAGCCCTCAAATATTTCTCTTAAAAGCTCATCTCACCATGGTCATAATCACCTAATAATCTTAACACATACTACTTTGAGAATGTAGAGTATGTTTTATTGTATTTGCTTCAGCAGGCACCTTCTTTAATAGAGCTATTTGTGACCAGACATCCAAAAGAAAAAGAAATTCTTATCCACAACTATAGGGTTCATAACTTTCTAATGTAACATTTTTGTTTTAATTTAAGACTGCTCTGAGTAGGAGAAAGGTTACATGAATAAGTAGGAAAGAGGTAGCTCAGGGGGAGAGTTGGAACAGTTTTGATGTCTAAGTTATTTTCCATGCCTAGATTCTTTTCCACGATATCATTTTGATTTTTTTCCAAGAGCCCATTAAAAGAATGACAATTTTGTGGTCAGAGTATAAAATCACGAACAAATTCTCAATGGGAATCTGTGGATAGACTCTAAGTTGGGAAAGAAAATTTCATATCCCTGTACAAACAGGTGTAATCCCCAGAGGCTCTTTGCACTCAGCAGTACTGTTTGGTATTCAGTTACATACACACTGCATACACCCTGCAAATGTGTTTATTATTATAATGAGTTCATACATACATAGAGCATACCGTATAGCACGTATGTACACAATGGATTGTGTAGTATTTGTGTAGCTCAGTGTGCTTAGTGAGTAACTGAGTATAGGCAAGCTAAGCACAGATATGTATAGGTATTTGGAGACATGGTTTGCTCTCAATTACCTAAAAATAACAAACCAAGTTCATGTAGGAGTCAAAGGATGCCTACAGTGGGTGTAGCTCTACCTTTTGATTCCTGATGTTATATAAATTAACAACATTTTAAACTCTGCCACATACCAATCCTCACAAATTCATACCACTCTCAAACCCCACTCCCTGAACAAACACATTTTGCTATTTAAAGATACAAAGGGATCATATACAATAATCCAGTTAATAGGACTGGAGAAGAACAATGTTACACTGAGCAGCTTCTGCCTTTTCTTTCTAACCCAGACCAGCCGCCACTCTACCAGTCCTGTGACCACCCCTGCAACAATGTCACCAACAATCACCTGACACCCAGACAAAGATCAACCACACATGAGTAGACCAGGACCCAGGTTGCCCAGCTGCTCCTCTTCTTTCACAGTCTAGCAAATCCTGCATCCCTGCTGCTTTCCAGATCCTGCCCCTCTCCCGTGCCCCGATGGCCCTGTTGCTGCCATATTAACATTTTCCCGTTCTTGGTTACCCTCTTGAGGTTGGTCTGCCTCTCCTTCCAGCTTCTACTCGTTCCTCAACACAGATGCTTCCTTCTTTGTAACTGTTAGAGCACTGCTCAAGGATGCTGTTGGCCCTTGGTGGCATGCTTAGATGTCCTTGGATGGCTGGAGAGCAGAGCTGATGCCAGCTTACCAGTGCTCGAGCTCAGATATCAGCATGGGACAGTCTCTCCATGACTGATCTCTCTTTTAGTGGAAAGGGAACAAAACTCTGCTTTGGGCACCATCTGTTCAAGAAATGCTGATGAATTTCTGTGGTCCTATGGAATACCACATGGCTGCCGAAGCAGCTGTGGTTTCTTGGTGTTTGGGGAAAACAGTGGCAGGGTGAGTAATGTAATAACCTTATCTGTTCACCTGGCTTCTGGGAAATGTCAGCTTGGCTGCCTACTTCCAAATTTAAGAATCAGGTGGTAGAAAAGTAAAATCACAAGCTACAGCATTGCGTGCATAGCTGAAGGAATGCTGTCTGGTACTTAACCTCCACTGCTCCATGCTTTTGTGCTTTGATGCCAGTATTTTTTTAAAACTTCTGTGAAAATTTTATTAATTTCTACTGCTTGCATTTTCAAGTCACTCCTTTTTTCTTCCCTCTGGGACTATTCCAATGCAAATACAACAAATATCAAGATCTGGATAGTCTCTGATGCTTGACATGTAACAGCACATCCGAGGGGAGTGATCTGAAATGGACATCAAAGCGAAGCAAGCTTAGGGAAGGTGATGGGTAGCCCTGCTTGTGTCACACCCTCCTTGGGGGAAAATTTGTCACCTTTGAGGAACTGTCTCCCTTACAGGAGATATGACACAGTGTCTGTCAAGGTGCAAAATCCACAAAACCTAACATAATCAAATATAAGGGCAGGGGCTTGCACAAGGAACAGGAACTTCTCCACCAACATGTAAAATGGAGATGGGCAGCACTTACTGACCACTTACTGACTTACTTACTGACCTCTGAGTCCTGGCTCCATGCAGCCTGCCATTCTCCTCTTTGTGAAGTTAAGCAAAATAAATGTCTT